>JADLZK010005227.1:0-597786 GCA_015847255.1 Hyparrhenia diplandra | reverse complement strand
GGGTTAGTGGAGGATCTCTGTACAGTAGATAGTAGATGTCATAGCTTCCGGATCCACACTGACATCGTTCGGGACGGCTGGCACCCAACACATTGTTCCATGTGATCGAAGATCTTATGGACGACATACTGTGCACCATTTTTATGTATATAATAAGAATTTTTAAAAATAATTAGGGACTCATATCGATCGAGAGCGGTCGATCCGACTACAACGGCTTAGAGGCAATAAGGTGGAGGCAACGGGAGGCAATCTCTGTGTGTATGACGGTGGGCCATCTAAGCAAAATCGCCTTCGATTGCCTCCACAAATTTGAGGATTAAGGCTAGACGTTAATTACATTTTTGTATTTTTTTTATCAAGGGTAAAACGGTAACTCCATAAATACAAATATTGTTTTGACTAGTATAGTTAGGGTGGATAATATAATTATTAGTATACTTAGATTTCGTTTACTTCTGGAATTAAAAAAAAAGTATTTTTCTTGCTCTAGGGTTCCTCCGCTAGTGAACCCGTCGTCGGCGCCCTAGTTCCTCCTCGTCGTCATCCACTTTCGGCGCCGCCACTCCTCATTCCTCCTCCGCACGTGCATACCGCCAGAGGAGGGGTGGGAAGCGAGGTCTTGCGCATCCGCTGACGTGGGGTTCCGCCCGGCCTGTTTTCGCGGCGGCAGTGCGGGAGTTTGACGGCGGCGCCGCTGTGGGCTGGAAGGGGACCGCGGGGTCCCCGAGCGCCGCGATGCCCGTCGTCGTGCCGCTAGCTCAGCGCCGCCCCCACGCCGCCGTGTTAGTCGCCGCCGCCGAGAGGTGGAAGGGGACCCCTGGGTCCACAAAAGCGCCACGACGCCCGCCGCCGCGCCGCCGGCAAAAAGGCGCCGCCCGACGCCACCACCCACCCCACGCGCCACGCCCGCCGCCGGTCACACCGTCCGATGCCCAAGTACATGTCCTCCGGCACCCCTTCCACCGGTGAACCCTTTCTTCTCGGGTGCCAACTTCGCCGCCGCTGCCGCCGAAACCCAGCCCTCCGACGACGACGACCGTCATCAAACTCCAGCTCCAGGTCCTGCTGCTTTATGCCGTATCCATTCTTCCTCTATCAATAATTAGTATACACCAATAGTGACCGGTCACTATGCAAATCGATGGAGCAATTGGGAGTTTTTCATAATTCAAGTTGCATTGCTGGGTTTGGTAAAGTGTGAGTACAAGTGCTAAGCTGAAATGAGGTACTGAAAGTTAGCTTCTAACAGTAATAGCAGTATGATTTTCCCCTGGGAACTAGAAAGAGCCACTGACGTTCACTACTACATAACCTTTCTATAGGGGCGGCCGGTTTTACCTATGTAGGGGCGGTTTTTGCCCGGCCGCCCCTAATCTTCCGTTCCTACACATTTGTTTTTGCGAGGGGCGATTGGTGATGCAACCGCCCTACCGTATGAGCCGCCCCTACGCTTATTTTTCAGAAATCGCGTTTTCAAAATTCAAAAAAATACCAAAACATTTTTATTAAACCGGGGAGGACCCCACCTGGACTCACATCCCCTATATATGGTGATTTTTTTCAGGCTTTTTGCAAATGTTGCACCACCCAAGATTCGAACCCGCGACATCGTGCCAAGCAAGGCGACCCCTCCCCACCACTACACTACACACTCATATGTGTCCATATCTCATTCCGCTTCCCCAAATATTATACAAATCCGAGTGTAAAATTGACTATTTGAGGCCCTAAATGAATTCAAAGTAAAAAGTGGTCAACTACAAAGTTTCATAACTTTTCGAGATCTACATTTCATATGTTGGAAGTTTTTCCATCTGAGGTCGTTTTTAATTTTTGAATTTCAAATTTGAAACATTTGAACACAACTTTTGCATGACTAGATGATTTCAAAGTAAAAAGTGGTCAACTATAAAATTTCATAACTTTTCGAGATCTACATTTCATATGAAGGAAGTTTTTCCGTCCGAGGTCGTTTACTGAAATTTGAATTTCAAATTTGAGACATTTAAACACGACTTTTGCATGACTAGATGATTTCAAAGTAAAAAGTGGTTAACTACAAAGTTTCATAACTTTTCGAGATCTACATTTCATATGTAGGAAGTTTTTACATCCGAGGTCGTTTACGAAATTTTTTATTTTTAGTGTCTCGTTTCAAAAATTCGGGATCCCACCGTAGGCGCCTCAATATAGAGCCGCCTTCTATCGGGGACAGACATTAGGGGCGGCTTTGGTGATTGAACCGCCCCTAATAATAGTAGGGGCGGCTCGTAACACCAGCCCGCCCTTAATGTGGTCACTATAGGGGCGGCTCGTATGGTCCCAACTATAGAGGCGGCTCGAAAAATGAACCGCCCCTAATGTAAACGGTTGGCGTTCTTATAGTAAGCTATTGTAGTAGTGGTTTTTAGCTGCGCTTTTCCAGCAGCCTTGTCTTGTGCCTGAAATGGTTAACCCCATCAGATTCTTAATTTTGCAGCTGCACTTTTCCAACAGTAAACAAACATCAAAACTTGGTGGATCTCTTCAATCAGGTCTCATTCAGGCACAAGTGATGCAGACCCAAACACTAACCAAACAACAAACCTTAGTTTCACTTCAAAGACCTATGATTGCTCACCATATTTGGCATTTCCATGAATGAATGGTAAATAAGAAAAAAAAAAGTGAGACTATAGTTCCACTACAAAGTACATGCAGCATAAGTACAACTGATAGTAATACACACTTCAGTAACCGAGTTTTTTTTTGCTACAGTCCAATCCTAAAGATCTTTCACTTCAAACACTGCATATCAATGCAGCAGCCTGAATAATCTGAACCGCTAGTACACAATAATTCATGCAACAAATCCAAAACAAATGCATTGCTGCATTCCCAATTCATGGAATATGAGATGAATCGAATTAAAACACGTGTAGAACATAGGAACCATGGCCTTCTTCGATTGGGGATCGATCGTAACCGGAACAAAGAGTTCTCGACGGGGACAAGGATCTAACGCCGACGCGGCGATGGAGACGCTGCCGAATCGGTGGCGGATCGAGAGAGTTCTCGGTGAAGCGGTGGTTGGCGAGGCAGCGCGGTTGAGGGCGAGGGCAGGCCGCCGCCAGGCGCGAGGGAGGGAGGCCCGGCTTTCGCGAAGCGTGCTATGTCGAGCCTTGCGTGTGAGGGGGCCGCGGTGGCGGTGTTGGCGAGGGGAGAGGATGGCGACGAGGGAGAGGCAGCCGCTATGGCAAGGGAGAGGTTGGTGGCGTCTCGCGGCTAAGGCAACGGCGATGGCGAGCCGAGAGGGCGCAGGGCGGCGACGGCAGGCGAAGGGCGGGTCCGGTGCGGCGATGGGTCCGGGCTGTAGTCGGGGGTTTGGGGCGGTGATGGGTCTGGCCGCGATCGCGAGAGTCGGGGGGTTGGGGGGGCGGCGGGTTAATCAGTGGAGGGGGGTGAGGATGTAATTACTGATTAGCGGTGTTTAATGACATGCTTACCCTTTCAAAGGAAAAAAAAAAATTAGGGGAGGCAATGGTAGGCAAAATCAGTATTGAAAAGGGCCTTGAAAAGCACCTTCATGTTATTTGACGTTCTAAGAAACACTTCCTAAAACTGAAAGATAAACCAAACATAGCATGAGACGGACAGGTCGTTGTTTATCTTTTTATATCTTTTGAAAAGATAAGGCAAGCCCGTGCTAGACATCCTATCGCAAAGGTACAGAAGCTCAGCACCCATCCATAGCCAAATGCTAATTCATCTTCGTTGCAAAGATGCCGAAGCGAATGAGCAAACGTTTTTGTAACGTTCAAAACAGAAATCACATTCTGTGAAAAAAAAAAAACAGAAAATGACAGGATAACAAGAAAACAAAAAAAAATATTAGAAGCCACATTGTTTGACTACTCTCGACTGTGGATCACATTTAATGACTGCTCAATATGTCTGGGAATCAAAACGTTAAGGACACTGCCAGAACTTAATTACTAGTGGCAAACTGCTCTCAGTTGAACGTCTGAACTGCTTATGCATGACACACACGCCATACACAGCGTCGGTGGGCTCGTCGGCGTTGATGGTGTTGTTACCTCCTGATCGAGCTAAGCTTGCAGTTCCTGCCGGGGCTATAAATAGAGTGCGTACGCACCTGAGTTGGGGAACTAAACACACCCAACATCAGGTTCCATAGAAAGACAGCATACTTACACAAGCTGAGTCAAGTAGCACACCACCGAATCACTAGCTAGCAATGGCCACACCCACCGGTGACCCCACCTTGGAGACCAGCGACGGCAATGTCTCCGACCTCACCATGAAGACCAGCGGCGCCGTCTCGGCCAAGTTCAATGTCACTGTGACGCGAATCAGTCAGATGTGATAGAGCCCAATGCCGTGACAGGGCTAGGTAAACTGTTTGATAATTGGGGGATCTATGATGGCCCTGGCTCCAAGGCGAAACTAATTGCCAAAACACACGGCATGCACACACTTGCCGGCAAATGGAGCAGTTGGTTCACCCTGGTGTTTGTGGTCGAAAGGTACGTTTTTATTTTACCAGTAGAGGCAATAATACATGAACCATTGCTGATGAGACAGACCTAATTATTATCTAAGAGCAAAATCAATATATATATTGTCAATTATGTAGGTTCGAAGGGTCCACTCTTCAAGTTATGGGAGCTAATGATGAGGATGAAGACAATGAGTGGGTCATTGTAGGTGGGACCGGTGAATTTGCAATGGCATGCGGTATCAATAGAAGAGTATAGTATATAGTGTCATAGGCAGTAGATTAATACAGGAGCTTACTATTAAATTCTTCTGCCGCATGAAGGAGGTAAGGCTGGAATTAATTCCAGTTTTACCCCCTTCATGCGGCAAAAGAATTCAATAGTAAGCCTGTAATTAATTCCAGTTCAAGCCTCGTGGGCTTTCTGCTTCTCTGATCAAGATTTTCTTGCTTTCAATCAATTTGCTCTTACCAAAATCCGGTGTGAACACTGGCCTACCGAAACATCCAACAAACTCTTCGCCATGGTGTCTCCGTCTGAGAAGCTTCTCTCCCATGGTCACGCTAATCATGTGCGACCGTCCTTAATATCGTCCATGCCTAATATATAGAATGCCTTAGCTTCTGGATCCACACTGACGTTGTTCAGACTGGCCTGACCCAACACATTGTTCCATGTGATCGGAGATCCTATCCAACACATTTTCCAAGTGATCGGAGAGACTCATTGTTTTCTTTTGGAACGTTTTTGTAACGTTCAAAACAGAATTGACATTCTGTTAAAAAAACAAAAACAGAAATGACAGGATAACAGCTGGAAAAAAAAAAAAAAATAGAAGCTACATTGTTTGACTACTCTCGACTGTTGATCACATTTAATGCAGGCTGCAACACGCCCACCGAGACCACTGCTAAACTGCTCAATATGTCTGGGAATCAAAACGTTAAGGACACTGCCAGAACTTAATTACTAGTGGCAAACTGCTCTCAGTTGAACGTCTGAACTGCTTAGATGCATGACACACACGCCATACACAGCGTCGGTGGGCTCGGCGCGTTGATGGTGTTGTTACCTGACTTACCTCTCCTGTTTGATCGAGCTAGCTTGCAGTTCCTGCCGGGGCTATAAATAGAGTGCGTACGCACCTGAGTTGGGGAACTAAACACACTCAGCTTCCATAGAAAGACAGCATACTTACACAAGCTGAGTCAAGCAGCACACCACCGTACCACTAGCTAGCAATGGCCACACCCACCGATGACCCCACCCTGGAGACCAGCGACGGCAATGTCTCCGACCTCACCATGAAGACCAGCGGCGCCGTCTCGGCCAAGTTCAATGTCACTCGTGGCCTCGGTGGACTCCTGGAGAACGCCAAGGTGGACGTCGGCAAGCTGTATCTGCGCCAAATCTTTGCAGGCTATGACGCGAAACAGTCCGATGTGATAGAGCCCAATGCCATGACGGTAAAACTGCTGTAAATAATTGGGGGATCTATGATGGCCCTGGCTCCAAGGCGAAACTAATTGCCAAAACCCACGGCATGCACACACTTGCCGGCAAATGGAGCAGTTGGTTCACCCTGGTGTTTGTGGTCGAAAGGTACGGTTTTTATTTTACCAGTAGGGGCAATAATACATGAAACCACTGCTGATGAGACATGCCTAATTATTATCTACGAGCCAAAGCAATTATATATATTGTGAATGATGTAGGTTCAAAGGGTCTACTCTTCAGGTTATGGGAGCTAATGATGAGGATGAAGACAATGAGTGGGCTATTGTAGGTGGGACCCGTGAATTTGCAATGGCACGCGGTATCATCAATAGAAGAGTATATAGGAGCTTACTATTGAATTCTTCTGCCGCATGAAGGAGGTAAGCGTGTAATTAATTCCAGTTCATCCACTTTGCCTTATATAGTCTGGGATACCTAATCACTTTGTGTTATATATGTGGTAAAATACTCATCATTTCTTTTCTGCTATTTCGATTCAAGAGCTCATTGTTGAGGTCTATTATATATGTTGGGGACCCTACTATATCATGTCTAAAGCTCAACTACATAGCCTGGTAGGCTTATACAACAATACTCAGGGGATCATTTGTAGTCTTTAGTTTCATTTTTTGTACATAGAAACCACCAAAGGATCCATTTGTAGCTCCAAGTGGTGTTTTTGTAAAAACAAACCCCACCATGACGCGTAAAGAGGACCTCATCTCCCACCTCCCATGTAAAAGGGGTTGAGGGAGAGGTGGAGGAGGACTCTTCTTTAATTTTTTGGCCTACGACTTGTTCGGCTCTCTGTATTCTTTTTGCTCTCTCATTTGTCGACCTAAACCAACACTCATTCATGCATGGACCTTCATATTTAGATGGTCCGCTACCTTTGGGAAATGGAAGGAAAATCTTAACGTCTAGTAAATGTGACAATCTCCCATCATGGCACAATTGAAGGGTTCCAATTTTCCTACGTCGACGAAAATGGGCAAAGCCGCATTGTTGGTACTTGGGGTCAAAGGAGTCCTGTTCCCGGAACAACACGGAAGTGAGTAGATTTTTATACTTTAGCATGCATGTGTGCACGGTTGTTTTGCAAATCTTGTTGGTTCATGTCCGCCTTCATCATAGAAATGAAGATTCAATTCTATGTTTGGTAACTAACTTAAACTTGACTGGTATTATTATGGAAAATATTTTCAAACAGTAAGACTCAAAAATATAAGTCTATATATATATCGTACTCGCTACGTTTTTCACATGTTGTATTAGTTTTGTTCTAAGTCAAGCTTTTGTATCTTTGACTACATGGATTCACAACATAAGATTTATGTTTTTTTTTAAAGTTTTTTTTTTTTTTTTTTTTTGCGATAGCGTTCACCCGTATTTCATTAAGCGGAAATTACGAACAAGTTACACGCCAGAGGTTGGTGAGAGGCCCACAGTCGGGCGTTCAGGATCCTATCTACCGGATACAAACGATTTGATTACATGGAGTTCATTCTTTGCGACCAGATAAGTAGCGCCGGAGCCAAGTCGTGAAGCCGGCATCGACCCAACCCTGCGCCGCCTGCACGATACGCCTGAGCAAGTCTGTAATGCCAGCACTGCCCGCTCCCGCTGGAATGCCTGATTGTTCCTCTCGTTCCACAGTTCCAGGAAATACTTTTATAGTATATAAATTCGCATATATGTTGTGAAACTATAATAAGGACGTTGTGAAATTGATTGGATGGTTAAAGATAGTAATCGTTTGACACAGGGACCTATTATGAAATATAAAGGAACAGAGATTATACTTGCTCATTTAGTAGTAATGCAATATCTTTTTATATAAAATATAAATTAAGATAGTTCGACCTAACATTATCTTGAAATTACATTTTTGGAAGGGATAAAGTCAGTAGCTATATATATGTGCCACCTAATGATATATCTTTTTTCCCTCTTCACTAAATCTATGTTGTTTTACAGATAAAGTTCGACCTAACTTCCCATCAGAGTTTGTGAAGCAGATCAAAGGGGCTCGAAGAGGAGGCCAGGGCTGGCTGTCAAAATTTGAGATCGTCACCACCCATAAAACATATGGTCCTTTTGGATTTGACAACGGCGATCCATCTTTCAGCTATATCGTGTCGGAGGGTGAGACCGTGGTGGGCTTCTTTGCAAAAACTGATCAGGTTTACGTCACTACGATTGGTGTTTACACCATCTAAATCATTCAGTATTCGACCCCTGCTGAAGCCCTGCAGCTACCTGCATGTTCCTTTCAATCATCGAAGTGTTTGATTTCCTCCCGTTTCCGCTTTTCCAGCAATAAGATGGCTAGCTAACAAGGGTGTTCCCTTGTCTCTATATGCCTGTTCGGTGATCTTTCATAATCAAATCGGTCATGTAGCATCTTTCTACTTCTTTTTTACTTTGTAATGTTCAACGATGTTTTTAGCAATTGTTTTCTTCATAATAAAACAAATCCATGTTATAGTTAGGGGCCGAGCTACATTCAAACCTGTGGGTACCTAGACACCCACAAAAATTTGAAAAACACTATTAAGAACAGATTTTCACCATGTTTGTAGATTACATTTTCACACCTATAAGGAAAAGACACTCCCTTTCAACCTGCTCTAGCTTCGCTAGAACGAGTAACCACGTTCCACATGTGTAAATCCATATCGCCCGGTGTATAGCATCCGCATCTTCCCAAGCGTCCTTGTTGGTGTCTACTTCTCGTATGTTCGCCACACAACGGTGCAACCATGTGCACCTTTATCACTATATCACTGCTATTGTTGACTGCATCTGGTCTTGTGCACTCGAGCAGAGTTTCCACGTGCACGACTCCTCTATTGCCAATGCCTGTGTGTCTCATTGTTTCTGCTCCAAGCATTGTGCGCGCGCACGTCTCAAACAAGAAGATATCAATAGAAATAAGACTTGGCAATTGATTTTGTAACTCAGACCCAAGCGCGCTCATATGACAACCGCTCTATTAGACTACTACAACTATCTTGTTCCTGAAAATATTCGATCTATCTCCTAGACGCCGTAGAAAATTGAGAATTTTCATGTCTTTCAATTCTCGTGATCGTAGTTGGTAAATTACGGAAGGAGATCCATCATTTTGCAATGAAAACAATATAAAAAACTCTGCACAATTTCAAAATCATACCAAGCGTCTTAATACATATGCAAAAAATCATTATTGGCCCACCATTGATTACAAGGTTTAGCTTTTGTGAATCGCTATTGATTTGATACGAATAATAGAAGTCGTTTCAGTATGTCAAGATGATAAGGAGATGCCCGCAGCTGGTCCGCCACCGATAGACACTTTCAGAACTCCGACTCAACACCCGAACATTGAGGAGTGCAAATGACGGACAGGGATGTCACCACCGCCTACGCCACTACCGTGGGATGCCGACATCATGGTTCCTATAGACCCGAGCACCACGCCCATGCATATAGAAAACTACCTAGACAACCCCCCCCCCACCCCAAACTCGGACCCTACGGATCGACAAGCAAGGATAAAGGCAAACGTGAAGGTATACCAAACCATCATCCTAGCATAACCTTACAAGTCTCCAAGAACAACATATGAACAATTAGCATAAAGTTATTCATCAATATCATAGCATATCAACTATAGTCTAGTTTATATCCTACGAATATAACATGAAGATCACTATACTGTAGTTCATATGCATTGTAATATGAATAAAGGACTTGAACATGAAAGATAACTATACTCTAGGTGTACCATTATCCGATTAAAAATAACATGTGCATGACATCATAAGTGCTTTTTTTTAGTTTTATTACTTATGTCAAGCATCACGAGCTAGGCCCAACATAGGAATTACCAGTAATATCCCTATAATTCCCTATGTCATTGACGAGTAAACATTATCTTTTGATACATCTGACATTTCTTTTAATAAATCATGATATTTCATTATCTTTCTAATAGATCCTGAAGTGATCGAGGTGGCCTTTACGTCCATCGAGTTTGGTGGAGAAGAAGCGCTTCATGAATTCCGCGTAGCTAACTGATTTGTACCGTGCTCCGCCACCGTCTTTCTTCACCAGCTCCGGTAGAGGTTCCACCATTATGCTACCGCACGGTTGATGAAACATCGCCGCTGAGATGCGCTCTTTGTCCGGGTGCACCACGGCTCTGTGCTCAACGCTTCTGTACTTCCCGTTGCTTAGAATCTGCAAGCATACAAATAGCTCAGGATCAACAAGAAGTAATTGCAATTTATACAGTATTGAAAACACAACGTTGACTGGTATTTTTGTTTAAAAAGGTATCAAACCAATCCAAATATAGTACAGGGTTTCATTTTGTTGGAGTTTTTAAGACAGCTAGATTAGGACATCCCCAGTGGACCAACGACTTCGCCAAGAAATCACCTATGAGAACGGTAAACGGACCCAGGATAGCAGCGACCATAGTTTTTTTTTAAAGTTGCTGAAAACACACTACAAGAAATCATATAATCTATGACGGATTCTTGATGGATAGTTTTATTTTCATGTTCCATAGGTAGTAGGCCATATAAATTAATTGTGATATATGGGATGGTCACATGCAACCGAAATAAAGGCGGCCCAGTATGCTGGTTTTCTGTTTAAGTTTTGAAGTCTTGGAAACAAAATATAACTACTTTCATCCGGATGAAACTCTTTGTCCTCTCCCTCCATAACTCTAATGCTATGTTATCTTTTTTTTTTTTAAGTGACACTATATTTATTGTGATTGAAACCCTATTATAGTAAGCGTAAGGTATGCATTTGGATTTATGATATCTAATGCTCTCTATTTCAAATTATAAGACATTCTAACTTTTCTAGATATATTACTTTTAATATGCATATAGATATAGTGTATAACTAAATACATAGCAAAAGCTATATATCTAAAAAAACAAAAAACATCTTATAGTTTGAAGTAGAGGAAGTAGCTTAGATTAAACCATAGTCAATGTCTTATTTAGTTAATATAAATAGTTGAAATGGTAAATTAAGAAAAATAGCAAACTTGAACTATGCAAAATAGTAGTTTGATCTCCAAACAAATTGAAAGAAGATACCAACCCATATAAGTTTTATTAGTAAATATACTATGTTCAATATTGAAAATTACTAAAAGAGACAAGGGTTTGGTTTCCATATGCTGAAAAACACATAAATATTGGTCGGTGTCTTGCAATAAGTACAGTTTTTAAAAGTCATCTCCCTTGCTCTTAAGGGTTACAAACTACGGCATTGATCATATGGATCAAGATTATAATGGTGTAAAACTATTGAAGATATAGAAAATATCCAATTCAAATGGAACAAGTACGAAAAGACATAATAATGGAGAATTCAAAAAGGATCCGTTTGGACCCTTCATTTTAGAGGATTGGAATCCACTTAAGAAATTAGGCTATTTGGCCTAGAATTTAAAATTCCATGACAAAAGAAAAATGGAAATTCATAGGGTAGTATTGACTAGGGGCAGTAAAAACACTACAGAGTAGCAAGCACCCTAGTACCTTCTATTTATTTATTTACTTACTTACTTACTTATTTATTTATTTATTTATTTATTTATTTATTTATTATTTTTGTTGCTTGAAATTACGAATGAATCTTCCATGCACGCTGTTAGGATCCTATGAATGGGCCGTTACATCATCATGGGCCGTTATCTGGTCGTTAGGCTACTTTGTGTTTTATAAGGCCGTTGTGCCTTTGTAATCGAGCGGCAATTTTAAACGCGATTATAAGCTGACCGTTGCTTAGAGGAGAAGGCGTGAGTTGTATTCTGAACAATCTAAGTTTCTAAATCCGGACAACCCCGCGGATCCCGGCCGATACGTTCGTCTCCTTACTTCCTCCCGTTCATGCTCTTCCCAACCTAAACTCCGATTCCAGCTACCAATTTACCTATCCCAGTTCCAAATCGAGGGTTAAGAGCATAACACACGCAATTGACTATCACTTACTTTTTCTAGGCACATACTTTAGATAAAGAATACTAGTAGAATTATAAAATCGTATATCAAAACAATTTTCACGTTAGGCGGCGGCGTTTGGCCTACACCTGACGAAGCTGAACACACACTTTGTTGATTTAGCTGAAACAGACAACAAAGATATATATTTTTTTACATGGTAGTATTGGTACTATACTTGCCTCGATGATGTCACCGACGCTGACAATGAGAGCGCCGTCAAGAGGTTCAACGGCGTGCCATTTGCCGTCCTCCCTCCTGATCTGCAGGCCCTGCACGTCGTTGACGTGGAGAAGCAGCGTCACGGCGCAGGCGTCCGTGTGCGGCGACAGGCCGATCACCTTGTCGGCCTGCCGGCACGGCGGGGTAGTACGTCATCTTCATGGTCTGCGGCTGGCCGGCGAACATCTCCTGGAGGCGCTCCGGCTCCACGCCCATGTCCGCGGCCATGAACCGCAGCAGGCACGACACCACTTTGGCCGCCTCTGCCGAGTACCGATCCACGGAGGTCCTGCACGCACGGAGGGAGGCATCAGAATTCAGAAATCGAAGTCACTAAAATTAAGCTGAAGCTGATGAGGACGGAGCTGGGTGGACTCGGCCGGCCGGCGACCTGAACGACGGAGGGTGGACGGGCCAGAACCTCATGTCCCGCGACTCGACGGGACGGAGCATGAGGTACATCATGTCCGACCAGTCCAGCTTCTGATCCTCGGAGAAGACGAAGACATTCGGCCCGTAGCCCTCCATGCCGTCTGGTAGCTGCGCGTACACCTTCTTGGCTTCCATCGGCAGCCTGAAGAACTCGGCTATGTCGCGCTTTACATCCCGGATCACATCGTCAGGCACCCCGTGGTTGACGAGCTGCATCCATGCATGCCGATAGATCAGTGACGCCGACCACAACACCTACTGTTCGCATAGCAAGAAGTTCACACATGAAGGGCAGGGCATGCTTGTATTCTCTCGCTCGTACCTGAAAGAAACCTTGCTGGCAGGCAGACCCGAGGTTAGCGAGCTCCTCCTGCGACGACCTCGGGTCGAGCAGCCTGCCGAGATCGACGACGGGGACAGCGCGGCCGGCGACGACCACATCGGCGCCGGTCTCCTCCGTCCTGACATACCGTGCGGGCACCAGCTCGCCGGATTGGTTCCAAGTCTGCGAGAGAGCCTGCACGTTGGGAACCTGCAGATGCCCTTCGGCGGTTTTCGCGTGCGCCATGGCGGATACTGTTGGTTCCTCTCTTCTTCCTGCTGTAAACTTGTCTCACATGTGCCGTCTATAATGTAGAGTAAGAGTAATTGGCGAGCGTCCGCTCAAAATCTATCCGGTGAACGATTTTCCGACCACCCCATCTTTCCTTTTGAGGAAAAATATTTAGTACTTTTAATCCATTCTAAATTATAAGACATTTGACTCATTGACCCTAAATTTAACCATTCGTATTATTTAAAAAAATTACGCAATATGTCACATCTTTATATGTCACATCTTTTGCTATGGCTTGCTTTAAAACGTTTTTTTTTCCAAAAGATTTTTGGATACATCAAGCTTTGACGTATATGATTCTTCATTGGCATACTTCATTAGTGAATAAGACAGTCCTGGCTCCACACTGTTGTGCGGGCGCGGGTGTGCCGGTAGGAATAGTTCACTGGAACGAGAACGGATGAACGACCGTAGGAATGGATTTCGGCATCTACGGCTACTTATTATTATTATTTCCCCAACAAATACACAGGAGAGAGAAGAGTAAAAAGAATTGTAAATCCTAGTCAGTCAAAGAAAGATAAGAAAAGGTCCATTTGGGTGGGCCGGTCACAAGCAATCGAGCTAATATTGTTGCAGTAAATAACTGTGCTATACACAAGATTTGCATGACTCCGATCACGCTAGACACTAATAAATAATCTTTGTGCAAAGAACGCCATTAGAGATTGGGCACCTCCGCGCTCTCTAGAGCTAACAATAACAAAAAAATCTTACTAACTATAGTAGTCTAATACTCTCTAGAGCTCGCTCTCTAAATCATCATTCGGAGAGTCATATCTTTTCACTAACTGTTTTTTTTATTGTTTGCACTTCGAGAGTCATTCTGTTTTTTAACTTTGGCTAACGGGGAATCCGGAATAAGAAATGACAATATTTGGATAACCAATTAAGAAGCTTGTTGAGAGTATTTTTTCACCAAAATCTCTATTCCTAGCAATTAAGAAGGGTATCGAAAGTTAGCTTTGCAAAAGCAAGGTTTACCTCTGTAAACAAATATAGAAAGTCTTTTGGTGTTGCTCTAACACCCTTGCACAGGCTGTAACAGCAGGGTGTTTTGATATATAAGCCAGGTGACTAAAATGTTTAGTTATTTGACTAAACTTTAGGTAACTCCACTTTGGATAGAAGGATATGCATGTGGTCCAAGGAAAAGAGAAAGCACTTTTTTTTAAAGAGAGAGAGAGAAGAGAAAACATCAAAGTTGGGTATCCTTGACTTCTAAAATGAGGATGACTCATTTTAGCCACCCCCATCCAAACAGACCCTGAGCATGGTTACCTACGTGGAAGAACATTCAGACTAGATGTCACGGCCTGATCATGACTACATACAAGGATTATTGCTTTATTTTGCACCTATAACAAAATCAAGGTTAAAAATAATAGAAATACTATTTGATTTATATAATATTGCATTTAAATCCGTATTTGGTCTCTTTTTTTTTGCGGTAGTAATGAAAAGGCCTAATAATTACTGTGCTCAGACTGTCCATTTTAAAAAAAAACGTCATTTTCATCCTCTAGTCTACAAATATAAGTGGGAGTCGTCATTCACCTGTTCCATCATTCTACGAATAACAGTAATAAAATCCACTTCTGCCGTCGGGCTAGTTCACACAACTGTCAATACTTTTTTTAGAGGGCGTTATCTCAGTAATGCGCTAGTTTCTTAAAACTCATCCAAGCACATTTGCACACAATGTCACTAAAGAAGCAATAGTTTCCTCTTCATAAATGGCTTCAACAAAATCACAGCCTTTGTTACAAAACTATCTTACAAAATATCACCAATCAATTCGCAATAATTTACAACATTAGTACTCTGCAAAGGGTAATTTCACTTTTCAGCAGTTTACACTGTACAGGGCCACCGGCCAAGGAGGCAAACCGGACAAAGATGATTCCAAGCATATGCAAAGGGTACAACATAGCTATGGTGACAGTTAAGCCCAGCCATCTAATTATTCAGTGACACTCCTAATCTCGCCATGGATTTCCAGTCTCGTAGCCACTCCAATATTACTGCATAGCAGCACAAGCACAAAAATCGTCATGCCATATGCATCAAGTCTAGTATAAATTTAGTGCAAAAAAATACATAAATAAACCAACTGGTATGAGGCGACATATTTTGGACTTACCTCTATGTACATAAAATCTACTATAAACTGATGACGAAAAATAAATAGAGCAGACCATAACAAACTTCAAAACAACCATGTACTACCTTAGAAGGTAATGCATATATGTATTATATTCTCCAATTTCATAGGTATGGCAGGATATAATTGAGAAGCAGCAATAAGTTTTAATATACTGTTAGGAGCAATATAGCATGCAGGATAAAATAGACAGGGGTGTCGCACTTTAGAGCTGCAGGGGAACTGTGGGGGCTAATAGCTGCGACATTCTTCTTGTAGAACTGGATGGAGATAAGACCACCGTGCGTTCTGACTGATGATATAGATGGCCTATGAAAGCTTATGCTTGCACCATGCCTTGAGAAAACCCCTATATAATTAAAGGCAATGAGTTTTAGGCAGTCTATTTCTGACATAATCACTTTGGGCTGAAGTAGTCTAACAACTTACAGTGTTTATTTCATCAGCAAGCCTGTTCATTAAGAAATATCAATTATTACATAAAAATCATTGAAGTTAGACCACAGACATCAGTAAAACACACATGGCACAATTGTTCTAGGGCAAATAATAAAAAAAAAAAGAATGATAAACATGGATGCAATTGGAACATGAATGCAGTTGTTACAAATGGGTACATGTGAAGGTGTGGTGAAAGACACATAAAGAAGTGGAACTAACATGCTATCATAGATTCATAGCATCTGAACAATACATTGCAAGTGTTATTATACACTTGATAGGATGTATATAGTTAAGTATGAACTACCAAACTACATGTACTTTCACTACTAGAATGTTTCCAGCACGTGTACTGCCAACTTTTAATCACATAAATACAGCAAAGAATAATGCATAAGTGCGAAATTGAGGAAATAAAATCTTTTGATAGACACAGGAAGCAGAATTCTGAAATGGGACCCAATCATCAGGCTCAATTATATAAATCAAAGTTGAGAACAAGACATCTCTCATTTGTTCCTTTTCATTTCATGTTTAAGGGTGGGGAAAATGCCCCCCCCTTTTATTTGCTAATATAGAATTTAAAAGGGGAAGGGCTGCATATTCCTGAAGAATATCTACATCATTTAGCATATCCATTTTGTAAGACCCAATCTCGTTGCTCATTGAACCCAAAATCAAAGTTGGTGCACATGATACGAGAAATCCAATGCAGTAGCAACAGACACTAGTTTAGTAGGGTAGGAGGCCAGCTTCTCTGTTTTAAGTGTTCAATTGTTCATGAATCAAAATAAAATAAAATAAAAATGAACAGAGAATGCATGCAGTCAACTTTTTCTTCACAATTTCAATAGCACAAGCACAAATACACAGTACCGTTATGAGCTAGATTGGGAAAAATGGTAGAAAGAGACCAAGCCCTTGTCATGGAAATAAGGATTGTATCTTCTTGCTGGATTATAACAATCACAATTCACAATAAACCTACTTATATAGAGGCTCTCTGAACAAAATGTAAATAGCATCAGTCGATATAATATCTTTATTAATAAAATAAGAAAGATGAAAAATAAGAAATAACTAATTCTTATGTCAGGATACTAATGAATTATTTTAAGAAAATTTGATGCTCTTCTTGAGGAAGATGAACCCAAATAATATCCTCAAGGTAGGCTATCAGTACAGGGCATGCAACAGCCATGCTTATATGCATAAACAGTAACAAATCATACTACTAGATTTATAGTAAAAACCATAGTAAGCATTTAGATTTGTTACATGAAAATCATACTATATATCATCATAATTTTGGTAATTATAATATATAGCAAAAAAAGGCAACAGTCAAAGACATTTACTGGAAACAATGCAGATGCACTAAATGCTTTTGAAAAAGGGTAAATGACAGACATCACGTTGAACAATGCAGACACTTCTTGTCTCCAGGCAAAGTTGAATTCATAAAGACTGATGTTATTGGGCAACAAAGATGCAGTGGACGAGTAGTACAGTGAAGGAATTAGTCAAACACCATTTTATAAATATCGGACAAGGTATTGGTTACAAAGTGAATGTAGTATAACTGGCTTAACAGCAGTGAACACCTGCTATATTGTAATGGTGCTTAAGAAGGAAATTTCTAGCTCACAGAGGATGCCTAAGGTGCAACAAAGATGATTTACTGCTATGCACAGCCAGTGCTGGTGAACAAGAATGTGTTTGTGTATAGAACATAACCAATGTAAACATTTCTTATGGGTTGCCAGTTGTTATACCTTGCCAAAGTATGAATAAGCAGAAGATGACGGTAATGGTCAAAGCCACCAGGTTCCCAATGGAAGATGCTGGTTTGGAATTCTTCATCTTCTTCAATGCCTTCATTCGCTCAATCCTAGCCCTCTTTAACACCGCAAGCTCTGATAGTTCACTGATGAGCTTCTGATCAGCAGGGTCTAATGGTGAAGTAGTTGGTGGTCTTGGAGGTCGTGGTGGCTTCTTGTACCATTTTTTCTTTTCCTTATCAGCAGGCGACTTATCCAAAAGCCCAACCTTGATCTCCCCTTCAGATGTCATAGGCTCTCCACATTTAACAGTTGAATCTCGACAGTGTGAAGAGCAACAAGATATGTGGTGGCTCTTATCATTCTTCAGTGCTACAAGATCATCATATGAGCTGTGGGGCTTTGTCCTTGAATGCCCAGCTATTGAATTAACCTTCATCCCACTATTGTCCACTTTGGGTAGCAAGCAGTAGCCTTTCTCTAGGTCAACCAACATATCTTGGTCACATACTTCCTGTACCTCCATTAGAATGACAGGAAATCTCCAAATGATCAAGATGTAGGAAAACAGCCCTCCTTTCCAGCTAGAAATCAAGGAACTGCAATAAAATGTTAAGATATAAGTTAACCCATATCAAATGCTAGTTAGATATCAAACGGGGTAACAGATTCAACATCTCCCAAATTACAAAATCAAATAACAATCATAACTCGCAGCATAGTTAAAACATGAGAAAGATAAGGTAAACAACTTAACAAGATAAGCACAGAAGTCATCAGATAAGCAATTTTCCGTAAGTCTAACAGTTTAAAATACAGGGAAAAAAAGCATCAGTAGGAAAAACCTTAAGCTCAAAGGACTGGGTGGAAGGGGAATAAGTAGGAACCCAGAAGTTTCAAACTCCACCAGATACAGGTTGCCAAAAGCCAAGCATACCACTTATACCTGAAAAATACTTGACAGCACTACCAAATATCCACTAAAATCAACACACAAGCCAGTAACTTGCCTAAAGATTTCAACACTTTCCTCCAGAAACAATTTTAACTGTTTTTACTGAACACAAGATGTATACCAAAGTGGTTAGTCATCCAGGCAATCGGTATCTCAAAACACTACCTCAGATCCTAAATATAAGTCCATTTATGATTGTTCCTTGTCAAACCCTTTTAGCTTTGTCCATCAAGGCATCGACATGTATAGATCCGTGTATAGCTTTGTCCATCACGGCATCAACATGTATATATAGTAGCTATATAAAAAGCTTTAAGTTAGGGTTTGGGTGCTCGGTTCGCACAGCAGCAAGGGAAGAGAAGGGGTGGGAATACCTGGTGGGTGCTCGTCGCCGGCGGAGAGACCGGCGAAGGCCTTCGCACCAGGCGTAGCGCGGCGGCGGCGGCACACCAGTCGTCGGAGAGCTAGACGGGGAGGCGAGAGACGGACAGACACAGAGTCAACGGTCAATGGAAAGCGGAATGCGGCCGACGGCGGGTTGTTCGGCGCAGGGACAGAAGTCACACCTTACGGCTCCTCTAGTCGCGTACAGTACTCAATGTTTTTTTTTTTTAGCCAGTAACTCAATTTATGTTGTATCCAGTATCCACACTTTTCCAAAACGTTATGGAGAGGTACACCATTGTTCATATATTTCTTTTTATTTATCTATCTCTCCCTTTTTTTTTTAATACATTTTCTCGAGTTTTTCATATAATTATCTCCGGTGGGACGGTACTATAGGTTTCCAACGGGCGTGCCGTGCGCCCACGCCGCGCCTTTGCGGGCCATCGTGCCTTTGCGGCCGTGCGCGGCGGCCTTCGTCCAAGGCACGGCCCACGGACCCTTTTTTTTGTGCCGGATCGGTCCGACAAGCACGGAACTTTTCTAGTGTTTTGGGGCGCCCGAGGTCCATGAGCGTGAAGTTTTTTTTAGCATGGGCTATTTGGCCTTTAGCAAGCTAAGGGAAGTTGTTGGCATGTTGCCTTGGGTTGTTGACTTGTTGGGTTTTATTTTTGTTTAGTATTACTAGGAAATATGTCCGCCACCATTTTTGATTTATGCACAAGTAAACAATATATTTTTTTTCTTCATTTTCTCTAATAGACAAAATGAATTTTACTATTTATTGATTTTTTATTATATAAGCAAAACATGTCCGTACGTTGCCGACGTGTAATTTGTTGTTTTGTACTCATGCCAAAAGTGTCGGTAATCAAAATTGCATTAATATCTTGGTAGTGAAAGTCTTTTTTTTTTTTTCCTAAAAGAGAGTGAGGAGTTTAAAATATCCATGATACTATATTCAATTAATTATTTATTCATTTGAAAAAACAAATTAGAAATATTTATTAGAGGCTTTTAGCTTTTATAAGTCCAAAATAATAGGAGAAAATGTTTAAATCCCAACGTGCTGAGTTGTTGACCACGCCATGCCTCATTCGGCCGAAGCCCATCTGTCCGCATGGGCCAAGGTGTTGGCAACCTGGGCTTAGGCCGCCATTTCATTCTCCAGCGTTCTCTCCGTAGGCCTTCACCCTAGCTCGAACGATCTCCGCCGCTAATGATCGATCCCCACAGCCTGACCCAAACCCTAGCTCATTTTCCCTCTCCACTCCGACTTACACACTCGCGAGCAGCCGCCGACGCCATATGCATGCCGGGCGGATGGAGGCGGCATCAGCGCAGCTACTTGCCGATCTCTCGGGTGCGGCCGAGGCGCAGCGGCGGCTCTGTCGAGTAGCTCCATGCCGGTGCCCAACGCATGCGCACGGGAACCTCATGCAGAGCTCGAGCTCAAGCTCGCGCCACCTGCGGTCGTCCCGTCCTGGCGTCTCCGTGCCTCTCCACCAACTCCTTAGCGTTCGACCCTGTGGCTCCTCTCTTGCATGGACCGTGAGGTTCACCGAGAGTTTATATGTATGTGGACTTGAGTCGTATGTATGTTTTTTTTTAGCCTCCCCCGGTAACTCTGTTTTGGATACGTATTCTCGTCGGTCTCCAACTCAAAGGCGGGAGATTAGGAGGCATGTTGCCATAAATTTTCGTGTTTTTTATTATTAGGTATAGATTTGTTGGGCTATTGCTTGGGAGTTTGATCACCGGGCGCATCGGGCCGCCTCCTTTTACCGTGTTGTGCCTCGTGCGGGGGTAGCGGCCCAAGCATGTCCCATGTACCGGGTCGGGCTGTACTCGGGTCGGGCTAAAATATCGGGCTACGTGTCGTGTCGTGCCGTCGTGCCTCGGGCCGCATGGAAATGTATGGACAATACCAATGGCAAGTAGTACCCATTGTTGTTCTTGTTCCTTTATTAAGCTCGACTTTTTTTAAATGTTTACCATGATAATTTTGGTACGGATTATTAGAGATTGGAGGTGCACACCATGGTTGAAACCTAGAAGGTTTCCTAAAGTTGGTGAAAATTTTTCATCCCAAAAATTTTTAGCGGTCTCGACTAGGCAGCCATGCCGAGCCCCATGCGGTTCGAGCGATGCGGCGCCCACCAGCGCGATGGCTAGGTTTGCTGCCTGGCAGTACATGGGAGGGCGAGGGCGACGCGGGCGTCTAGGTGTCTCGGAGAGCCACTTATGTTGGCATAGCTGACTCAATGACGCTTACGTACTTTGTCAACATCTCTCTCCAACGATAGCTTGGAACTTTTAAAAGTTAATTCAAGATCAAACGTGGTTTCTCAATTCTAACCAAATGCACGGTAACATTGTACATTACCATTCATTGGAATCAATTTTGACCACCGATCCTGATGGTACTAGCTAGCATATGGCAGTAAGGAATTGAAGGAGTAATAGACACAATCAGCACTAGAGTCTTCGTAGAACAACCAGCTGTGCACAGGATTAGCAAGATGATGACGGTGGAAACTAATAAGAATAATAATTGCTACCAGACGAAATTCAAATAATTATATTAATTAAAGGTAGTTCGATACATTCCGATAATGATAGCATGACCAACAATCTAATTTAGATGGATATAGATATAGATAAAATAAACATATCGAAACACAACTGCAAGCAGATAATGATAACATGGCCAGCGAACAATCTCCAATTATTAAGGAACACAAAGACGACAACGTTCCATACATTTCCATGCAGTGCATTCAGTTGGCCAAGATCTTCTCTCCGAGCTTGTAAGACACGTACGCATCGATGCATGCGTACCGGATCTGGGCCTCCTCGAGGTCATGCTTCTCCCAGTTGCTCATGGTGACACCGCGTGGCTTCTCCATGATCAGCCCCAGGACCTGCTCAGCGAAGCCCTTGAGGCCGAGCCTCCTCGCTCCAGTGTAGCGGCCCAGGTACTCGTTGCAGCGGTCTTCCAAGTCAAGGTGCGCCGCGCAGGTGAGCCCGTAGTCGGCGTCCAGCTTCGCCACGTCCTCGCCGACGCCGATGCCGACGAACAGCACGCCGGGGTCGGCGAGGAAGCATCCGGATGGACGCCGGGATGCGGTCGACGTAGAAGAGCTGGAGGACGAGGCAGCGCGTGCCGGCGCAGAGCTGGAGGATGGCCACCTTGGAGGTCGTCCAGCTGCGGTAGTTGGGCTTCCACTCGCAGTCGAGGCCGACGATGAGCGGGGGGAGACGCCCAGCGGGTTGGCGGCGCGGACGGTGCGGACCCAGTCGTCGGCGACCGCGGCGTCGCGGGTGACGGTGGTGTCGATCATGGCGGAGCCGAAGTGCACCGTCAGGCGAGTGGTGGCGGCGTCATTGGAACGAGAAGCTTGGCGGGTGCTCGGGACAACAAAACGACCGCCAAACATTGTGGCTGCTAATAATGAGAAAGATCGAGCTGATGCGTACGTTGCTTTGCTCTCAACTGGTTTCTGAGGGATATGAGGTACTCGTATTTATATGCTCCGTGTATACAGTGCTGGCAACTGTGAACTGCGCTGTGCATGCAGCCACATGTTTCTGAGTGATTAATGTTTGGTGACGCGGAAACATTTCGTTATTCGGAGTCGTCAAAGCGCGCGCAATCCCAAAGAGTCGTCGTCATTTATAATTTGTGCGTAAGTTACCGAGCGAGGCAGTAATTAAATTCATATGGAAAATTGTGGGTGGTCATATACTAGCTTCGGTTCCAATGACAAATTTGACTGACGGGGAGAGAGCGTGGGTCCCAGATCGGCGCGTCCCAGCGGGCAGCCAAGTCGCCGGCTCAGTCCGACGTGGAACTAAACAAGATTGAAAGAGAAGACTCGCTAGCTAGCGCCAGGTAAGTCCGATTGATTTCGCGTGGTTTGATAAAAACAGAGATGCTCTAGTTTTATCTGGCAAGGGGCTGGGAAAAATTTTAAATATCATATGGCCAAACTAGATATGGTTGCTAGACCCAAGGACCAAGGAGGGATGGGAATCATAAACACCAGAATTATGAATGAATGCTTATTGGTGAAGTGGATTTGGAAAATATACAATGAACCTGAGGCTTTGTGGTTTAGATTACTTAAAGCAAAATATATGACCAGAGATAACTTCTTTAACTCCAAAGCTGCTAGAGGTTCTCAATTTTGGAAAGGTCTACACAGGGTCAAACATTTGTTTAGATGGGGCTCTAGTTTTAAAGTGGGTAATGGCAAGATCTGTAGCTTCTGGCATGACTGCTGGATTAAACAGGTACCTTTGGCTATTGCATATGAAGACTTGTTCAAACTAGCCAGGTATCCTAATTGTATTGTGGCAGAATGTTGGGTGGAGGGGGAATGGTTGGTGGAATTTAGAAGATCTCTTTCTGCTAGAGAGTTTGAAAGATGGAACAGTTTATTACTAGAATTGGAAACCTGTGATATTTCTGAAGACAAGGATGTAGTTTTGTGGGAGTTGGAAAAATCTAAACAATTCACTACCAAATCCCTATATAGATTCATTACGAATAGAGGGATGCCCAGTAAGGTTGCTGGTTTTATATGGAAATGCAGAGTTCCCATGAAAATAAAATTTTTTCTTTGGCAAATGTTTAATAACAAGTTACAGGTAGCACAGTCTTTGATTAAGAAAGGTTGGAAAGGATCTGGTAGTTGCTGCCTGCAGGATGGCCTAGAATTTGTTGATCATCTCTTCTTCAGATGTCACATTGCAAGGTTTCTGTGGGCTATGATTGCTGAGATTTGGCAGGTTCAGATCCCTTATTCTTTGGAGGATTTTGTTTGTCTCTGGCTGAGGGGCAGGGGCCTCCTGCCTAGTAGACTGATCATGTTTCTCTTCGCGGCCTTTGCTTGGGCTTTATGGAATAATAGGAATAAAATGGCTATTGAAAAGAGAATCCCAAAATCGCCTACTGATGTTATCTTCATGGCAATATCTTTTATGCAGAGATGGCTGATATTACTCAAGGATGAGGACAGGACACGCATTGAACAAGTCATTCAGAACATCATGAAATGGATTAAGGACTTCGTGCCTCTGCGTCTAGTGTCTACTGATGTATTCGAGTTATAGATGTTTTCTAGTAGCACTTGTAATCCTGTTGCTGTTTTTCTTATGCTTCTTTGTAGCTGGTAACCCCAGCATATCTTGTTACCGCGTTGGCTTCCTTTGAAAGCCGAGTTTTATAAAAACTCTTTTCAAAAAAAAAAAAAGAGATGAACATGTGGGGTCAAGTAAGAGAGCGAGGTTACAAATCAATACTAAGCCTATCCGCACCGCCGAAGCTGGAAAACCAAACTGTATATTCCCCGTTCCTCTAGCACCGCCGAGTCCGCTCGTTCCGCCGCACGCGCATCGCCGCGGACGCGCCCAGCTCCAGCCACAGGGCCGCCACCTCCAACCGTCCCCGCCCTCCCTGGTCAGATCCGCTCTCCCTCTCTCCCCATCGAGCTCCGCCACGTCTCATGGCAGCAGTAGTCGGGCACATCGAGACGGGCGCGCCGGCACCCTAATCTCACCCAGCCACAGCCAGACTCGCTGAGCTCCGATGAGGAAGAGCCCGTGGAGTCCGTGGGCGTGGACGGGGATGCGGTCCGATGGCGCCACGCCCGCCCGCGAGCGGCCGGAGGGGGAAGCGGCACCGAGCTCCATCCTCGTCTTCCTCGTCGCCGCAACCAGCTATGTCGTGGCGTCCGTGGCCGTCCGGCAGTGCGGCTAGGGGCTCCCCCGCCGGATCCAGGGCGTCGCCCCTGCTTCTCCCTCGATGGCGAGCACGGTGATGCGAGGGCCGGGGTGGTTGGGCTGCGCGTGGAGGGTGTAACACCCGTGTTTTTGCATCATTTTAAAATTCACTAAAAATTTGAACTTTTTATAATTACCAACTAAAACCTAATTTATTTTCCCGCACAACCCAAAAACCTCTTTTCGAAAACCTTGCATCAAACTCACCATGTAGATTTTCTTTAGATAAATGTTTGAGTGCTTGTATGCTTGCTTGCTTGTTCTCCCTGGAATTTATTTTGGCATCAAATAAATATTTCCTTGTCAAATAATAACACTCCTTGATCACGCTTTATCCCAAACATCTTTCCCTTAATCCTTCCTTGTCATCACCCACCAAAATACTTCCCCTCGACCCTCTCCTTGATTTACCCTACCACATTCTCAATAATTCCCAAGCCCAAATTCCTATCCTCCCAAATTGTGCTTAGTTTATTTTCTGGGAATCCAAAGGAACCATCTCATATGAATATAGACACACGTATATGCATGTACAAGCATATGCACGTAACTATATGTGGATATATATATATAAATACCATATTCATATACATATGAGTATGATATAAACACACGAACGTATACATATGTGTGTGAATATACATATGAGAAAAGAATTGAGAAATGGAAAATAGAAAATAAAAAGGAAGGGCCATCGGGCTCAATTCTTCCCTTCTCCCCCTTTGCTGGTCCAGCGCGCGCAGCCCAGCTTGGCCCAACAGCAACAGCAGCAGCCCAATTCCCTCTCTTCCCTTCCTCTATGACAGGCAGGCCCCGCCCATGGACCCCCCTTCCACCTCCATCCTTTTCCCCTCTGTTGCCTCACGCACGAAGGGCACACCGCACACACACAGCGCCATTGACCGCTGCACAGGGACCTCATCGACGAGCTGTCCAATCAAACACGAACACCATAGACCTGCAAACAAGCCACCCCACTGTACCCATGTCCAGCTCACCTCCAGCCACCACCCTTCACCGTCGTCACCATCTGCCGACATCCGCTGTGCCCGTCGACGCCAACACAGCTCCGGTCACCACCCCCACTGCACCATGGACACCAGCTGGAGGTCATCGATGGCGTCGAGCTGGAGCCTGCTCGACTTGCCGGAAAATATCTCCGGCAAGCCGCTGCCTCCGCGCCTATAAAAGGCCGGCCATGGCCATCGGTTGAACTCGCCTCAGCGAGCTCGGAGCAGAGCCGGGATGGACGAAGCTTGCGCGTGACTGCGATCCTGCTTCTCCCCTCCTTCGCCTTTTGCCTCCCTGCTGCTGGAGCCCGAGGGACGACGCCGGATGTCCGTTGCGCTCGTCGGAACGCCGCCGCGCGCACGCGTTCGCCCGCCGCCGCGCTCAGTGCTGCGCTGGAGCTCCACCCTGCGCTGCTCACGGCCACCACCTCGCCATGGCCTCACCACCACGCCCCAGCTGCCTCTGGTCGCGACGCGCACGCGCACCCACAGCCGCGTGCCTCGCCACGACCATCGCCGCGCGCCACCACTCCGCTCAGACGAGCACGCCCCCGCCCGCGCACTGCCCCTGCTCTGCTGCCTCCACCTCGCCGCTGCCTCATGCCCCAGCCACCGCGCTGCTCACCGCCGCCTAGCCTCGCCACCAGCAGGAAGCCCGAGCGCCGCCAAGCCATGCCCGCGGACAGCCGCGCGCCGCCCTTGCCGACGCCCCAATCCGCTGCCGAGAGCTCGCCGGCTAACCTCCAGAGCACAGGCCACCGCCGGCCACCTCCCTCTCCCCTCCCCCTGCTTCCTCTCTCTCTGATTCGGTCGAGAACGACGACGGGACGGACGAGGGCGACGAACAGGGAGGCCAGCATCCCGTGGAAGGGGATCCATCCTTATCCCCTGGGTGGGTCCCATATGTCAATGACTCCCTTCCTTGTTCCACATATCCATGGACCCGGTTCACTAGAATAAAGAAAGAGAGGGGCGGTGCACCAGATCGGTCCACCAGCCATGGACCAGTAGCACAGTCAACATAGACTGTTGACTGGACCCCGCGCGTCAGCCTGAGGGAAAACTGCTACGGCCACCCGGTTAACGTACACGGGGAAGTGAAAGTACATTTTCCAGTTATCCAAAAATTCCCAGAAAATTCCTAAATAAACTAGGTACACACATAACCCTACCCATGTAGTTTCACCTTCACAGCTTTTACCAAAAATTCCAGATTAATTTCCAAAGTTTAACTCCTTTATAAAATCTATATTAAACTTTGGAAATTCATATCTTTTTCGTTCCAACTCCAAATCGCTCCGTTCCAGTTCCATAAATCTTCTAAAATCATGCTCAATTTATTCATGTCCTTGCCCTAATATTTGATGCCAATTTAAATTCTAGTATATGTTGTGCCCTTTTATTTATTTTGATCACAAGACCGTAGATCTCTCGTAAACCCTAGTTTACCCCTTCGCTAACCACACCTTACACGTATATTCTTGTATGTGTGTACACTTTCACGCACGCAAATACTCGAGTATACACACACGTAGTTGTCCACATGCTAGATATACGTGATAGGTTGTGTATGTATATAAAATGTATAAAGTGGTATTTTGAAATATAAATAAATATACGTATATACCAATCGACTATATCTACGCATGGCTAACCTTTGCTAACCTAGCTCGTATACTTGAGAATTTGTATTCCATGCACATACTCTAGTATACGTGTCCTCTACACACATAAGGTAGTACGCCCGACATACGGGTATACGCCAGTATGTGTGGCTAACCCTAGACTAGGACCCTAACCTCACTAACCCTGGGCACAAACATATGCCTATGCGTATGTGTCGCTAACCTCGTACGGGCCTATAGGAAACCAACCATGCCATGTTCTTCAGGTTCACATGATAGTGAACATTAATGATGTGGTTTGGTTCTCCGTCGAGCATCCGAACCTCTCGCTAACCCAAATTGTAGGAACCCCTCTTGATGGATGGATTCTCTCTATCCTATCATACTTCAAACTTACGTAATAATGATAGGAGTAGATAGTAATCTATCCATCATCTCCCAGAGCTAACCCACGTAGGAACGTTGTATGCTTTGATTGCTATGCTCGTGTTTTATGATTGTCGACACCAGAGACCACTCGAAGGATTCAGGAGCAGTACTACGCCAAGCCACAGGAATCAGAAGCACAAGACAAGAACCTTGGATATACTCTTCAGCGGATAGAGGCAAGTCCTTACCCCCCCTAACCTGACTTAATTCCGATAATAATTAATAATATGATTAAGATAAGTATAACCAGGGCAAGCCATGCGAGAGTACTCATGGGCTATGTGCGTGAGGCTTCGCTAGGCTTTGTCGTTAACCTAAGAAATAATGTGAACCCTCCAACAAAAAGGTGAGTGGTGATAGTCTACATGGAGGTGGACTATTCACAATCGGGGATGAATCCCGCGGAGAGATGCTCGCCTCCCTAAGGACCGGTTCATAGACCTTCTACCTAGTGCGATATCTCGTACAGCCACACGCCGAGATGGGACGGCTTGATTCCACACCCCGTTGGGTTGAGGTATAGTTGGAGCCAAGGTGGCCGGAGCAGGCAAACGAACTATCAGGAGCAGACGTGGGGAGAGTGGCCCCATGGTCCGGTTGGCGTGGATGCTGAGTGATCTTCCACGTAAGTGTTTGGGCGTAGTGGCGCAGTGCTAGAGGCACATATTGATGATTTGTGATTGAGTGTGGTGTTGATAGTATAGGTTGGGTAATTAGGTATTACCTGTAAAGCCGTGGGTGATTTGGTATCACCATATTGTCTAGGGTGATACGTCATCCTAGGGTGACGTGTTATCCTTCCAACCCCTGAGAAGTCGTGGTGAGGATTATACCAATACACCTAGGGTAGCACCCAAACGGGTACGGAATCTCGTTGGGCCTGTCGAACCATTAGCTGTGGTGTAGACAACGCCTATCGTGTGGGGAAATTTGTACAACCTTTGCAGAGTTACTTAAATCTATTCGAATAGCCACGTCCTTGGAATGGGCAAATGCTAGGCCGGAACATCTATGATTAGAAACACAATCTGGTATGTGACTCGTTACCTTGAGCTTGGATAATAATTAACTCGGGAACTAGCGAGAGCAGTTTTAGAGACTCTGCTAGGGCCCAACCCCTAATAATTACCACCCCCTGGTTTGGACTTGCTTGAAAAGTCTTGAAAGCACTCACCCCTCTTTTCTATTTTTAGAATGCCTGCTGCAGGAGTGTATCCAAGGAAATCGAGCTACAAAGGACGACACGAGGATGGACCACAAGGAAGATACCTGAAGACGGAGGGACCGTGAAGGAGCTATATGTGAATGTTGTGACCGAGTTATAGGATCGTGCAATAGAAGTAAGTCCAAGGGTTTGTCCGCACTCCAAGCTTGCCTGTAGGAATGGAGCCCTGTTATAGGTGCTGCGTAGGATCTCTGATAGGTTTATAATGTTAGGCCTATGGCCGAGTTATGTAAACCCGAACCCTGTATCATGTTTTCCTCAATAGAAATAAAAGTATGGTTTTTGATATCATATCCGTACTTAATTAGGCGTATTTGTGTGTGATCCTGGCGCAAATACGTGTGATTAAGGAACCTCAGAAATGGGGTGTGACAGAGTGGTATCAGAGCTGTACTTGGACTGTAGGATAAACCCTTAGAACGGACGTTAGGTAGAACACGTTATTTTCGAAAATCTGTTTTCAAAAATCTTGCTTATACCTTGACTCTCACCTTACCTTGAGATCTATTTCGAAAATAGCTTTTCTCTCCTCTCACCCACTTCAAAACCACGAGTAGATCAAAGCCTAGCAGTATAGGTTAGTTTCATGAGACTTGGAGTAAACAGACCCTAGACTTTAGACATACGAAAGTAGTCAACGCTTGTTTGTTTGTTTTTGGGTTGTTGCAAATCCCCCTCTAGAAATCTCTCCTTTCGTTTACATTTCTTAGGAGTAGATGTTTCTTTTCCATTCCATACTTTCCCACTAACCATGCAGCAAATACCCTGGGAGATTATAAATAAAGACAACGACTAGAGATTTATTTTGAAGACAAGGGAAGATTTTAGAATTTTGCTAGAAGACCATGACAGAACAAGGATTATCGTAAGCCATCAAGATAATGACAACATACCACAATGTCCACTCTGAGGAAATGCATAGTTGACAGCCCACAAAAGCCATGGACAGTGTGTCAGTCAAGTGTAAAGGCACCCCAGCTACCCCCTGACAGCCCCAGATCGGCAAGACGACACACCAACAGCAACGTTCACCCATACAAGCCCCACTATCCAAGTGCCGACCACACCGTCATTGATACTACACTACCCCCATGTTCACTACCTCCCACCACTTCAATGATGCCATGACCATCTCGCCCCGCCAATCGAGCCACATCCTGTTCTCACACACCACACCGCCAGTCAAAGCCAATCAAGCTTCCAACACAAGTCTCACCCCAACATCCCACAAATGTGAATACCGAGCCACCTTTAACGCCCATAAAGTCTCCAGAACAGCTCCGCCATCAAGCCTCAGCCTTGTAAAGGAAGATATCGTCCACACCGTGAAGATTCACCAACACAATGAAGACAGCAGCGTGAATGCCACCATCAAGGATCAGCTATGACCACTTCACAGAAGCCCTGCCGGAAGCCGAAGACCGCCAAGTTCCACAAACCAAAGATATTCGTCAAGCACTTACCAGAGTCATCATCTAGAAGAGACACATGCCACTGTTTGCAGAGAAGAAGCCAAGCAAAGAGAACCATGAGCACTCAAAATGGAAGCCATCCAGTTTGAAGAAGGCAGTCAGAATAATCAAAGACTTGAGCATAAATATTCTAAGTGGGGTAGACCCAGACTCTAAAGTAGGGAGACAAAAAAAAATAGCAGAAGGAGGTCGTAGACAAACAGGGTGATAGCCGAAGAAGCAAGTGTCAAGATGAGAAACAGAGACCCGAATTACCAACAATTATCATTGGAAAGTAGCAGAAAGAAGACATTGACACGATAAACCCGGAAGACCTAAAGCCTAGAATTTTCTAAGTGGGGTAGAAAAAAAATATAATAAAAGGGGCTGACATGAATAAAAGAACCAATAATCACGAGAAGCTACGCAACCTAGAGGATCGGAAGAATCAAAGATTGGAGAGGCATCGGAAGCCAAAATTTTCTAAGTGGGGTAGCCTAAACTAATGAAGTCGAACAAATGATGCGAGAAGGTTTTGGACAAAAAGAATTGGATGAAAATAAGGATCAAAGTAGTACAAGACTGAAGTATAAGAAGAGTGGGACAAAAAACAGTTGGGTAGCTACGGATTTGGAAATTATCAAGAACAAGACTCTCTAACGGCAAGGAAATTGAAGACTCCGTGGAATAGCACTGTAAGAAATCGTAACCCACCTCCCTCTAAATCCTATTAGATCTTTTCTAGGTTTTCTCTCTAGTTTACCCGAATCTCGGGGGACGAGATTCTTCTAAGTGGGGTAGATTTGTAACACCCGTGTTTTTGCATCATTTTAAAATTCACTAAAAATTTGAACTTTTATAATTACCAACTAAAACCTAATTTATTTTCCCACACAACCCAAAAACCTCTTTTCGAAAACCTTGCATCAAACTCACCATGTAGATTTTCTTTAGATAAATGTTTGAGTGCTTGTATGCTTGCTTGCTTGTTCTCCCCGAATTTATTTTGGCATCAAATAAATATTTCCTTGTCAAATAATAACACTCCTTGATCACGCTTTATCCCAAACATCTTTCCCTTAATCCTTCCTTGTCATCACCCACCAAAATACTTCCCTCGACCCTCTCCCTTGATTTACCCTACCACATTCTCAATAATTCCCAAGCCCAAATTCCTATCCTCCCAAATTGTGCTTAGTTTATTTTCTGGGAATCCAAAGGAACCATCTCATATGAATATAGACACACGTATATGCATGTACAAGCATATGCATATGCATATATATATATATATATATATATATATATATATATATATATATATATATATATATATTTATATATATATATATAAATTTTACTACACCCTAGGAGTAACTACACCCACGTACATAAGCACTGAAGCCTCCTAACGTGGTGCTAAGCGGGTTAATTAAGTGGACCTGTTAATATAATAGATATAAAAGGAGATCCACCCACGATTTACGGGCGTCGAACGACCACAGCCCTGGCGGCGGCGGTGGCTTTCCTCGCTCCAGTAGGCTGCCGCCGGCCACGATGCTTTCCTTCGATTAGAGATTTTGGTAAGATAGATTGAAACTGACACCCTTGTTCCTAGTATGATCATTGGTCAATTTCTTTATCCCTAAACTTATTCTCCTTGCAGCATGCAGATCGAAGATGGTTGATTCCACCGTCCGGCCGGACCGGCCGGGCTGCGAGCACCGCCTTGGTCGACTGGGGCGTGCCGGGCCGCCTGAACACGCCAGATCCATACTCCGCCGTCGCGAGCAGGTATGACTCCATACGTCCGCTGAATCTGAATTATGGTTAATGATTACACAGCACCATCCGCATCCATCCATTCATGCCTCTCTTTTAATTTGTGGACATGCAGCAAAGCGTGTCCTCTCCTCCTTCAGATATAAAAACTGTATTCTGAAAGGCATGCACAATACTCCATTCCACAATGTATGTATAAATATGCAGATTGGTATATATCTTGATTCTATTTTTCTGACATTAATATAAATCACCATCACGGACTACAGGGCCTCCGTTTCCCTGGTTTCATCGCCAGCGTACGTTGCACAGTACCATGAATTTTGTGTCTGGCCGGAGACGAGTTGAAGCCAAGCAACGGCAAGATAGAGGAGGTTAGGATTGGCAATGCATGACACCAATTACTCAGAGTATGATGGAAATTTCCTCTCAGCGACAAGCATATAGGAACAAAAGCCACATCTGTGTTAAATCTACTAACAAAAGTATGCACAAATACTTGTTTCTGAAAAGTATATGTGGACACTCAATTCTGAAAAGTATGTACGTATACTCCATTCTGAAAAGTATGTATGTATACTCCATTATGAAAAGTATGTATCTATACTCCATTGTAATAAAGTGTACATATAAAACCGTTCTACAAAATATGTACGTGTATGTACTCATACATTAGTATTGCATCAACACTCGCTTTTTTTCCTAAAAAGTATTTCTTCATACCTTTTTTTGTGAAAGTATTAGTTCATACTACTGTTTATATTATTTTTTTTCTAAGTGGGCATGTGTATATATATAACTGTGCTACCGAGACATATACACTTGTGTGGGTCAATATATCCTGATAATCATATATATACAACAGAACTAAATAGACGTACTAGTGAAATACCAAGCATGCACATATACTCCTTTTATTTATCTCATTAAACATATAAGGATACATCCATACTCATTTCACTTTCAAGGAATAACCACGTGTATTCTTTTCAAAGAGACGCACTAATATAGTATACTATGCATGCATGCTTGCATGCGCAACTGCTGCCTCTCTAACCGAGTGCATGCACCGGGAGGCAAATTTAAATAACGTGTTTGACGGAACTGCATAGCAGGTCCGGCTGCATTAACCCGTTAGAGCTAACTAGCTGGTGGGTGTAGATACTCCCTCAGGTGTAGATACTCCCGGGTATATATATATATATATATATATATATATATATATATATATATATATATACCATATTCATATACATATGAGTATGATATAAACACACGAACGTATACATATGTGTGTGAATATACATATGAGAAAAGAATTGAGAAATGGAAAATAGAAAATAAAAAGGAAGGGCCATCGGGCTCAATTCTTCCCTTCTCCCCCCCTTTGCTGGTCCAGCGCGCGCAGCCCAGCTTGGCCCAACAGCAACAGCAGCAGCCCAATTCCCTCTTCCCTTCCTCTATGACAGGCAGGCCCCGCCCCATGGACCCCCTTCCACCTCCATCCTTTTCCCCTGTTGCCTCACGCACGAAGGGCACACCGCACACACACAGCGCCATTGACCGCTGCACAGGGACCTCATCGACGAGCTGTCCAATCAAACACGAACACCATAGACCTGCAAACAAGCCACCCCACTGTACCCATGTCCAGCTCACCTCCAGCCACCACCCTTCACCGTCGTCACCATCTGCCGACATCCGCTGTGCCCGTCGACGCCAACACAGCTCCGGTCACCACCCCCACTGCACCATGGACACCAGCTGGAGGTCATCGATGGCGTCGAGCTGGAGCCTGCTCGACTTGCCGGAAAATATCTCCGGCAAGCCGCTGCCTCCGCGCCTATAAAAGGCCGGCCATGGCCATCGGTTGAACTCGCCTCAGCGAGCTCGGAGCAGAGCCGGGATGGACGAAGCTTGCGCGTGACTGCGATCCTGCTTCTCCCCTCCTTCGCCTTTTGCCTCCCTGCTGCTGGAGCCCGAGGGACGACGCCGGATGTCCGTTGCGCTCGTCGGAACGCCGCCGCGCGCACGCGTTCGCCCGCCGCCGCGCTCAGTGCTGCGCTGGAGCTCCACCCTGCGCTGCTCACGGCCACCACCTCGCCATGGCCTCACCACCACGCCCCAGCTGCCTCTGGTCGCGACGCGCACGCGCACCCACAGCCGCGTGCCTCGCCACGACCATCGCCGCGCGCCACCACTCCGCTCAGACGAGCACGCCCCCGCCCGCGCACTGCCCCTGCTCTGCTGCCTCCACCTCGCCGCTGCCTCATGCCCCAGCCACCGCGCTGCTCACCGCCGCCTAGCCTCGCCACCAGCAGGAAGCCCGAGCGCCGCCAAGCCATGCCCGCGGACAGCCGCGCGCCGCCCTTGCCGACGCCCCAATCCGCTGCCGAGAGCTCGCCGGCTAACCTCCAGAGCACAGGCCACCGCCGGCCACCTCCCTCTCTCCCTCCCCCTCTGCTTCCTCTCTCTCTGATTCGGTCGAGAACGACGACGGGACGGACGAGGGCGACGAACAGGGAGGCCAGCATCCCGTGGAAGGGGATCCATCCTTATCCCCTGGGTGGGTCCCATATGTCAATGACTCCCTTCCTTGTTCCACATATCCATGGACCCGGTTCACTAGAATAAAGAAAGAGAGGGGGCGGTGCACCAGATCGGTCCACCAGCCATGGACCAGTAGCACAGTCAACATAGACTGTTGACTGGACCCCGCGCGTCAGCCTGAGGGAAAACTGCTACGGCCACCCGGTTAACGTACACAGGGAAGTAAAAGTACATTTTCCAGTTATCCAAAAATTCCCAAAAAATTCCTAAATAAACTAGGTACACACATAACCCTACCCATGTAGTTTCACCTTCACAGCTTTTACCAAAAATTCCAGATTAATTTCCAAATTTTAACTCCTTTATAAAATCTATATTAAACTTTGGAAATTCATATCTTTTTCGTTCCAACTCCAAATCGCTCCGTTCCAGTTCCATAAATCTTCTAAAATCATGCTCAATTTATTCATGTCCTTGCCCTAATATTTGATGCCAATTTAAATTCTAGTATATGTTGTGCCCTTTTATTTATTTTGATCGCGCACCGTAGATCTCGTAAACCCTAGTTTACCCCTTCTGCTAACCACACCTTACACCGTATATTCTTGTATGTGTGTACACTTTCACGTACGCAAATACTCGAGTATACACACACGTAGTTGTCCACATGCTAGATATACGTGATAGGTTGTGTACGTATATAAAATGTATAAAGTGGTATTTTGAAATATAAATAAATATACGTATATACCAATCGACTATATCTACGCATGGCTAACCTTTGCTAACCTAGCTCGTATACTTGAGAATTTGTATTCCATGCACATACTCTAGTATACGTGTCCTCTACACACATAAGGTAGTACGCCTGACATACGGGTATACGCGTATGTGTGGCTAACCCTAGACTAGGACCCTAACCTCACTAACCCTGGGCACAAACATATGCCTATGCGTATGTGTCGCTAACCTCGTACGGGCCTATAGGAAACCAACCATGCCATGTTCTTCAGGTTCACATGATAGTGAACATTAATGATGTGGTTTGGTTCTCCGTCAGGCATCCGAACCTCGCTAACCCAGCCGTAGGAACCCCCTCTTGATGGATGGATTCTCTCTATCCTATCATACTTCAAACTTACAGAATAATGATAGGAGTAGATAGTAATCTATCCATCATCTCCCAGAGCTAACCCACGTAGGAACGTTGTATGCTTTGATTGCTATGCTCGTGTTTTATGATTGTCGACACCAGAGACCACTCGAAGGATTCAGGAGCAGTACTACGCCAAGCCACAGGAATCAGAAGCACAAGATAAGAACCTTGGATATACTCTTCAGCGGATAGAGGCAAGTCCTTACCCCCTAACCTGACTTAATTCCGATAATAATTAATAATATGATTAAGATAAGTATAACTGGGGCAAGCCATGCGAGTACTCATGGGCTATGTGCGTGAGGCTTCGCTAGGCTTTGTCGTTAACCTAAGAAATAATGTGAACCCTCCAACAAAAAGGTGAGTGGTGATAGTCTACATGGAGGTGGACTATTCACAATCGGGGATGAATCCCGCGGAGAGATGCTCGCCTCCCTAAGGACCGGTTCATAGACCTTCTACCTAGTGCGATATCTCGTACAGCCACACGCCGAGATGGGACGGCTTGATTCCACACCCCGTTGGGTTGAGGTATAGTTGGAGCCAAGGTGGCCGGAGCAGGCAAACGAACTATCAGGAGCAGACGTGGGGAGAGTGGCCCCATGGTCCGGTTGGCGTGGATGCTGAGTGATCTTCCACGTAAGTGTTTGGGCGCAGTGGCGCAGTGCTAGAGGCACATATTGATGATTTGTGATTGAGTGTGGTGTTGACAGTATAGGTTGGGTAATTATGTATTACCTGTAAAGCCGTGGGTGATTTGGTATCACCATATTGTCTAGGGTGATGCGTCATCCTAGGGTGACGTGTTATCCTTCCAACCCCTGAGAAGTCGTGGTGAGGATTATACCAATACACCTAGGGTAGCACCCAAACGGGTACGGAATCTCGTTGGGCCTGTCGAACCATTAGCTGTGGTGTAGACAACGCCTATCGTGTGGGGAAATTTGTACAACCTCTGCAGAGTTACTTAAATCTATTCGAATAGCCACGTCCTTGGAATGGGCAAATGCTAGGCCGGAACATCTATGATTAGAAACACAATCTGGTATGTGACTCGTTACCTTGAGCTTGGATAATAATTAACTCGGGAACTAGCGAGAGCAGTTTTAGAGACTCTGCTAGGGCCCAACCCCTAATAATTACCACCCCCTGGTTTGGACTTGCTGAGTGCGAAAGCACTCACCCCTCTTTTCTATTTTTAGAATGCCTGCTGCAGGAGTGTATCCAAGGAAATCGAGCTACAAAGGACGACACGAGGATGGACCACAAGGAAGATACCTGAAGACGGAGGGACCGTGAAGGAGCTATATGTGAATGTTGTGGCCGAGTTATAGGATCGTGCAATAGAAGTAAGTCCAAGGGTTTGTCCGCACTCCAAGCTTGCCCGTAGGAATGGAGCCCCTCGTTATAGGTGCCGCGTGGGGATCTCGATAGGTTTATAATGTTAGGCCTATGGCCGAAGTTATGTAAACCCGAACCCTGTATCATGTTTTCCTCAATAGAAATAAAAGTATGGTTTTTGATATCATATCCGTACTTAATTAGGCGTATTTGTGCGTGATCCTGGCGCAAATACGTGTGATTAAGGAACCTCAGAAATGGGGTGTGACAGAGGGTGGGTCCCACGCCACGTTACGTCCTGGAGGAGGAATGGAGAAACGTTGAGAATAGCGAACGAGCGGCCGAAGCGGAGCACCTCCAGTACAGCGGTGCGAGACATTTTACTGGAAAACGGTACTAGAGTATTGCATCCAGTACCGCAATGGAGCCAGCAATTTGCCCCTCTCCAGCATCATGAAAAGGGAGGAAGGAAAAAAAGACTCATTTCACGGCCCAAGTCTCCACAAAACCCTTGCATCTGCCCCTCTCCAGCATCGTCTCCCTCTCTCGTATCTCTCCCTCTCCCGCCACGATGCGCAACGCCACCACCCCACCCACGTCGACGAGTTGCCGCCCCACCAGCGTCGACGAGCCGCCGTCGCCTTTGGATCCACCTACTCCCATAGCCAAGGCACTGACCTTCGATTCGCGATTAGACGCGCCTAATCGCTGCCTAGTCAACGCCTAGCGGAAAAGGGTTTTGATAGATATTTTCGTGCACCGCTTTCCTCCTCGTATACTAGATTGCCCACAAGGTAACAACCACTCATACTAGGTCATGCCACAACAACTTAGTTAGCATAGCTAACCAAGCCCCCGCATCCTGTTCCACAATTTGACAAAGATGATAAATAGTCTCTTCTTTCTCCAGAGCCCAAACACAGTGTGTCATATTAGATTCGAGGAGGCCCAAACACAGTATGTCATATTAGATTTGAGGAGTGAGTGTCTATAAGAGTCTCCAGCTCGACATATCTGGCAAGCACTATTATCTGCCATGTTTCTGTGATGAAGCACATCCTTTCATGGAAGAGAGCATCGAGCTAGCCACCACAAGTACACTCGTACTTTAGATGGTACCTTAATCCCCCAGAGATCTTTCCTTCTCTACCACACGTCTGTCCAAGGTGCATGTGCTCCCTGCTAGGAACTTCTAATTTATAAGCATTCTATATGCCCATCAGATAGAGAAAATACCATGCTTCTCAAAATGCCAAGCCCATAAATCTTCTTGGTGTCGAGTGCTTGAGGGAATGCTTGCGATCACATCCACATCTGCAACTCCCGCAGCTTCAAACGATCCCAGCTTGCAGTTGATGAGTCGATAAGATCAGTAACCAACTGAGGAGGATTTTCCATGTTGCGTGTCACTAGTCTCCTCAAACCCGACATTGATGACCAGTCCATTGACCATATATTTGTCGATAACCCGTCGGTACCGATCCACCATATCAACTCAACACTTAGCTAGATCTCACACTAATCACACAAACGTCACAAAGAGCGATCGGGGAGAGCACACGTTTTGCATGCCAATTTATTAGCGAAGCCCGCGATTAAAATGATAATTTTGCGAAGCCCACAAGTATGACAAGTAGCTAATTTTATTGTCAAACAAATAAAGGTGCTAGAACGATCATTGGAATAATATGCCTTCCTCTGGTATTTACTAGATATCAAACGAATAATATACTTTAAAGAATTTTTACATTCGATTACCAACCCCCAAAGAAACTAGTTAAGCTTCACTCATCTCATCTCACATATATATAGTTCATCATCCCAAGATCTCAACAAAGCCAAATTAAGCGTTACTGAATTGATAGATGTACATTGGACATATGGGTGACGGCTGGGGCATCACAACACACCAACCTATATGTCGACGCATGAGACCGTCGCGACTTCCATTTTGTAAATGAAAGAGTTGGAGTAATCGAAGGAGATGGTCTCGCCAGGGCCAATAGGTCCACCGTTCCTGACCAGGCAGTCGCCATATGAAACACGTCGGAAATCGTTGGGGTCGACGAGCTCCGTGGAGGCAAACTCACCGCAGGAGACATGCACGTCGCGCACCGTACAGTCCAGGCACGTGTTGGTGATGGTGACGCTGTAGGACGGGACGCCATTAGGCAGGCTACCCGCGTTGCCCTGAGACACTTCCACCACCTCGTCCGAGCAGAGGTCCGGTGACGCCGCGTACGCCACCACAGCAGCAGCTCCACGAGAGTTACCGCCGGTGGCTGATCGATCCATCAACACATGCATACATAACAGCAACAGGGATGAACCAACCACGTCCGGTCAATCAAACTTTTCTGAATCCGTAAGAAAAAAAAAAGCATGCCAAAGTGCAAATCTTACTGCTGGTGTTGATGAGCAGCTTGCGGACATGAACTGCCTGATGATGCTTCGCAGCTATGGTGGGAGACAGATGAAAGGACACTGCTCCAGCTGCTCAGTGATCAATAAATTGTTTGGTCAGCCGACTTATCATGTATATCATGCAAGAGACGATAAAGAGGAGCAACGATAATAAGTCTTGATAGACCGACAAGAGAAACAAACAAATACAGCACAGACCTTGGCCAGCTAGGAGGAAGAGGAGCAAGGCCATGAACACATTCGCGACAACAGATCGCACTCGAGGTCGAGGGCAACCCATGCGGTCCGGTCGATGGCCCAGCGCAGAGCTGGAGAGGCAGCGGGTGCCGACGTAGAGCTGAAGGATGGCCGGCCAACCTTAGACGTCGTCGTCGTCAGGCTGCGGTAGCTGGGCTTCCATTCGCAGTCAAGGCCGTCGCTGAGAGCGAGGCCGGGAACCCGCAAAGTTGGCGGCGCGGACGGTTTGCAGGCTACGGAGGAGTTCTTCGTATTTGTAGTGTGCGTACGTGAACTGGTTGTTAACTGTGCAGTAATTAAATTCTTACGGGAAATTGTGGCGGTGTGTGGTCATACGCTTCACGGTTTCCATGGTAAAATTTGACCGAATGCGTCGTTTGAGGAGAAGATAGTGTGGTGAATTTGTGTTTGACAACAAGACGAGAGTAAAGATGGCCATTTGGCCCGCGGCCCGTCGGTCCGAGGCCCGGCAAAATGGCCCGGTACCTGGCCCGGTCCGGTCCGTCATGACCGGGCCACGGGCGGCACGACCGGTGGTCGGACCAGACCATGGGCCGCCCCCTCGCCCGTGGCACGGTGGCGGCCCGCCCGATGGCCCGTGGCGGCCCGGCTTGTTAACAGGCGTATAAAACGTCGGCCGCGGCGCCCTCCCAACCCTAATCCCCACCCCGACTCCCACCCAGCCGCAAACGCCTTGCCTAACCCTAATCCCCACCTCGCCTCCGTCGCCTCGCTCCGCCGCCGCCGCTCGGTGGATCCTCCGTCCTCGCTGGCGGATCTGCTGTTCAGGTGACCTGTGTCCTCACTCGCCGACGGATCTGGTGATCTGGTGACCTGTGTGGCTGTGTCCACCGTCCAAGCTCGGTGCCTCCGTTGAATCCTTATTCCTCGCCGGCGATCCGGTGAACTTTTTCCTTTTACTCCTTATTCCTCTCTCCTTTCTCCTCTCCCCTGTTCTGTCCGTCGCCATGTGAGTGCATGCTCGAAGCTCTATCCCTTTCCTTCACCCCCTCCCCGTCTAATCTCATCCGTTGTCTGCCTCCTGGTCCTCCGGCAACCTCTGCAAATCCGGCACCGGGCTCCGCCGCAGGTAAGCTCCTCCCTCTCTCTTTCTTTCTTCTCCTCCTTCCCGTCTGCCTCGCTCTTGAGTCTTGACCCTCTGTTCCTCCCTCTTCCTCGCAGGTTTGTGCCTGACGCCCAGTCCTCCTCCTCCGCCGGAGTGGACATGCGCAGGCCGGCGAAGCGGTCATCGAGGGACGGTGCTGGACATGCGCAGGTCGCTGAAGGTCACCCCAGGGTCGTTTGGTCGGGCGTGGCCGTGGTCTCGCAACGCGGGGGCCGGCCGCAGTTGATCGGCGTCCGGCCACCGTCGATGGCCATGACCCCGACCGCTACTCGGACGACGACCTGGAGCTCAAGGACGACAACTGACATCCGTGAGGATGCAGCCTTCTTCGCCATCGATGTCGATGGCCAGGACGCCGATGACACTCCCACTAAAACTGGTAAGAATAAATCTGATGTGTGGACGTACTTTGATGAGATAAAGGAGGGTGAGGGGCCGTCGGCCGTTCGCGTTGGTGCTATCTGTAAACATTGTAGTGCTAGATACTCTGCTATATCTGCTAATGGTACTGGTCATTTGAGGCGTCACATGAAAAAATGTATGCAGCAAAGGAACCATTTTGATATGGTTCAGTCTAGGCTTGCTTTGAATGCTAATGGTTTAGCTAATTGGAAGTATGATCCTATGGTTGCTCGCATTGAATTGTGCCGCTTGATTGCTAGGCTAGACCTTCCATTAGGCATAGGTGCGACACAGGCTTGGATTGATTACATTAAGAATGTTCACAACCCTCTTTTTAAAGAGGTTTCTAGGCAGACCACGACTAGAGATATGGCTAAATTGTATGATGAACAACGTGACATGCTTATGAAAGATGTGTTGCCTGCTGCATCATCTTTCTTTTTTGACATCCGATATCCGGTCCGGTAATGCTAAGGAGGACTATATCTCTATTGTGTGCCATTATGTTAATAAAGATTGGGAGATTGAGAAAAAGGTTGTTGGTTTTAGGTTGATTGATTGCAAACATACTGGTGAAAACATTGCTGATTCTATAGTTAAAGTGGTTGAGGAGTTTGGTTTGCTTGATAAAGTTTTTGCTGTGACCTTAGACAATGCTAGTGCTAATTCTAAGGCTTATGATATCTTGGGTCCTGATTTGTTTGGTTATATGGGTTCTTATCCTGCACCTACTCATGATGATCCTAATAAAGTTAAGTACTTCCTTGTGCATCGGCGCTGTGCTACTCATATAATTAATCTTATTGTGAAAGATGGCTTGGCAGTCTGTAAAGATTGGCTTGATGATTTGAGAACTGCAATAAACTTTTTAAATTCTTCTAATAATAGGATTGTATTGTTCAAAAGTTTCTGTATTGCTAGAGGTATGACACCTAGGAAATTTGGCCTAGACATGGATGTTAAATGGAATTCTACTTGATGCTTGAGCATTTGTTACCATACAAAGAAGTGTTTACTGTGTTCATTAACTCTAATTATGGCTCTGAGTTATTGACTGTGTGTCAGTGTTCCGAGAACCGGGGGTGCCTCGGGTGCCGGCAATAAAGAATTTATAAGCCGTGTGCCCCCTCCCTCGATGGCGTAGTGCAAGATGGACACGGACACGGCGAGTTTATCCTAGTTCAGGCCAACGGGGCCCTACGTCCAGCGGGTGGTGTCCTGCTCGTGTTACCTCGCGCTCAAAGGTGAGCCTGTAGTAGGGGTTACAAGTGGTGTGAGGGAGAGACGCTGGTCTCAGGCCCCACGATCGTGGTAGTGGTGGTGGTGGTTGTGCTTCCGTCTGTGCGGATCCGGGATCCCCGTTAAGGGGGCATTACTCCCTCTTTTATAGTGGGAAGAGAGGTAATGTTTACATAGGTGCACTATGTAAAAAAGGCTAATAACCACCAGTGAGCCCAGAGACGCTGTTGACACCTCTTAAAGCATAAAAATACAAGTTTAAAAACATGAATTAAGGGCTAAAGTCAAAGACCAAACATAAGTCTAGGGGTCTAACTAACATAATTCCATGAGTTTTGGTATTCTATGACTTTGTAGGGACCTAATAGATAAATGCAGAGAATAATGGAGAAAGTTCCAAAATATACAAGGCCTATGAAGACCAGACTTGTCCGTGAATCAAATCAACCCGAAAAGTGGACTAAAATATTCTAGAAGACACCAGAGGACAGGAGAAGAAACGGGAAGCCGAGGTGGCACTCCACCCTGGCGCCCGCCAGCATCCACCCTGGCGGCCGCCAGGTGGGGCCCCCCTGTCAGCCTCCCCTTTTTATGTCGGTTCACTACCGACATTGAGGTTGTATCTACACCGTTGCCAAGGTCGGTTTGATCCAAGGGTTGACGTTCATCGTCAAGTACTATATAAGAAGACCACCGTGACCACGAGGCTCATAACAATTTCATTATCAACTCATACCCATCAAGTCCAAAAGTCTAGACATAAGCCCTAGTTCATACTAGAAGTAATTAGCTACCTAACTAGTTCTAGTTGAAGATCAAGTTCATCTTGAGTTCCCGATTAGTCAAGAAGTAGCAAGGATCGTTCTTGAGACTTCTCTCTTGTATTCAATCTGTAAGTACTCTTATATTTAGAATACAATTGTTATGGCTTTGATCTTTATAATTATTATATTCTTATTGATATGTGTTTATGCTTGCTATGATTATATATTTAGTTTAGTGAGATTGCTTTTATATTTTATGCATGGAATTGTATAGCATCCATATAGATGATCACTATGTGGGTGATAAGCAATGTGTAAACGTGGTGTTTATACAACGTTTATCCGCAATTGCACCCTACATTCCGGCCGTGTGGTAGATCGCGGGGGTGACAGCCCTGTTGAGTCCTTTGTAGTCCACCCTCCGAATGTAGTGGCACGTCCGAGTTATAATTACGGTGATGGATAAGTTTTGTCCTTATTTGTCATTGGTAATGCTTTTCATGTGTAGAAGTAATCCAACCTTGCCATGATAGCTAGATGTATTGCACTAATTGTAGTATTCATTGACATGTATGATTAGGGATATCTTAGGAATATTCATTCTAGTCTAATTTATAACATGCTAATTGCTTGTATGTTTCTAGTAAGCTTAATGATCTTAGACTTACTGGGCATTTATCAATTATATTATATTTATCTTTATCCTGTGACTTATCCTGTTGAGTAATGTTAGATGCATATGGTTACTCGCATTATAATAATATCAGAAAGAGGATGATCTCATAGCTAAACCACTATATAAACCTTTAGACATCCTTTTCTCTCTACCTTTCATATACTCTCCTTCCCCTGTGGAAAATATAAATACGATACCGGATTACTCCCTGGTGAAGTGCTACAATTGGTGTTCCTCTATCTCGTGCGCTGCGTGATATCATGTTCATTCTTTTATCAAGGCCAATCAAGAATACCATGCCCCGCATTTCTTAGCGTTATTGCTAGGGTGACAGACTAGTGAATAGGTAATGCCTAGAAATGAGTGGTATACCTTGAGTACATATCCTGGTGAGATTAACTCCACTATGGATAGTGTTACTATGATACAACCACTACTAACACCGCCTAACTCCGCTTTGTTGGATCATGAGGTTAATCCCATATCCAAGCTAACATGATTAGATAGATATCCCATATATATTTCTTTCGCCTTCCTAATTGGGATCGTGTAAGAAATATCAACAAGCATTTCTGGCGCCGTTGCCGGGGAAGGCGTAGTCTATTTAGAGAAAAATAAATTTTTATCTTGGCTTTGTTTTTCAAAACTTTCCTAGTTTGGGAGAGCATAGTCAATCTTTCTATTTTGAAAATGTGTTTTCAAAACTTCAAAAGTTTTTCTAGTATTTCTTTCCAGCTATCTCTAGTTTGGAAGGGTATTAGCCAAAACTTAGACAGTGTTATTCTTATTAAGTTGGTATTGTTTCTGACTTACTAGTTAGAAAGGGTGCTAGCCAAAAATCCTATAAACACATCATATAAGGAAACAAGAGAGATCCCTTTACACCACCTAATGCATTGAGAACCCATTATCACATACTCAAACAGGTTCACCCCTGTTCTCTATTTTTGTTTTATCTTATGCAGGGAGAAATATATGTATGAGAAATAATCTTCCAGAGAATTTTGTTGAAGATCCTGAGAAATTAATCAAGCAGGCCAAGGCAAAACTCAGACAAACCCCAACACATATATTATTATCATCATCATCATCGTCTGATACACCAAGACCTACTGAATCGGAAGTTAATCAAGTTACTAAAGACTTGACATCTCAATTTGAAGCTATGGCAACCAAGACACTTCGTGAATTTTCAGCTCCTACCACGGAAAACATTCTTGTTGGTCCAAAGGTAGAGGTTGGAGACAAAGGCTTTGAGCTTAAGCCAGGGCTCATCAATATGGTACAAGCAAGTCAATTTTGTGGAAAGGCACATGAAGATGCTAGTGCTCATCTCCAACACTTTCTGGAGATATGCAGTACGTTTACTATGAAGGACGTATCCTCAGATGCAATATTGCTCCGTCTCTTTCCATTCTCACTTTTGGGAAGGGCCAAGCAATGGTTTTATGCTACGAAAGATAAGAATACAACATGGGATATATGTTCCACAGCCTTTCTTGCTAAGTTCTTTCCTGTGGGGAAGACAAATGCCTTAAGGGGGAAGATATCAAATTTTCAACAACAACATGATGAATCAGTCCCTGAAGCATGGGAGCGTTTTCAAGAATATATTTCAGAATGTCCACACCATGGGATGGAGAAGTGGCTTTTGATGCGAGACTTTCTATCATGGGCTCATTCCCAAAGGCTCGTGAAACTATGGATGCTTTGCAGTGGTGGTGGTTTCTTATCACTTACATTAACTAATGCCACGTAAACTTGGAGAAGATGGCTTCCAACCAAGGTTGGAGTGAAGAACGTCAAAACTCGCAAGAGGGAATGCACCAGGCTTAAAGAAGTAGATATGCTATCTACTAAAATGGACCTTATCATGAAGAAGCCGGAGGATAGAGATCCTCAACCCCGAGCAGCTTATGCAAATTCAAGACTCACACATGACATGTGAAGAATGTGGAAACTTAGGCCACACCGAAGGAATTGCCCGAGAGATCCCGGAGGACATCAACTTCATCAATAATAATAATAATTTTCGTCCTCAACAGTAATCAAGGTTGGAACCCACAAAGGCCCAATTATCAAGGTAACTATCAAGGAAATTACCAAGGTAACAATCCGTAACAATTTTAATACTTATCAACCTTCTTTAAGAGATCTTGTTGTTAACCAAGGTAAGACCATGGAGAATCACAAGAAAGATAGCAACTAATGATAAAGCTCTTGAGCTTATCAATACTCGTTTAGAAAGCTTTTCTTCACTATAAAGAATCAAAGACAGTTTTAATAAGATGATAGAATCTCAGATTTCTCGTTATCTGTTCCACTAACCACACCGGGAAAATATTCCTGACAGCCCGAAGTATTAGAAACCGCAAACCTTGTCGATATTTATAATGCGGTCGTTACTATAGAGAGACCTCAGGAAGCTGTTGGTTGGATGACTCCATGCCACCTAAGAAGGAAGATCCAGGAAGACCAGTCATCACAATCAAGATTGGACAACACACATTTGACAATGCTCTCTGTGATTTTGGCTCAAGCGTCAACATATTACCAAAGGTAATTTATGAGAAAATTTATAGTGAACCACTTTGGAAAACGAATATGTGCTTGCAGCTTGCAGATCAATCGTTTTGTTATCCCGAGGGAATACGTGAAGACGTGTGTGTGGGAATCAGAGGCTCATATGTACCAGCAGACTTCGCAGTTGTAGACACTGGAAGAAATGAAAGAGCACAAATCATACTTGGTAGACCATTCTTATGCTCAGCTAAAGCTATCATCTACGCAGACAAGTCGCGAAGATTGTTTTCAATATCAAAGGAAATAAGGAGAAATTCACTTTCAAAGACAAGGTACAAAACTCTCTTACTTATTCCTCATATAATAATCAATATATTATAGAATCAAAGATGGAGAGTTACAATCAGAATAGAAGGAGGTATCAAAATCAGAATCAGAACAAGAACAAGAACAAGAAGGCACAGCCTACAAAGGTAATGGTAGTAAATAAAACAACATCTTATAATGACCATTTACTTGACTATCCAATGCTTCGTCAGCAAGATGATCCAGGTACTCCTACTATCGCATGTTCTATTCAATGCTTAACTTTCTATAATACATATTGCGATACTGGATCTGGTGTTAATATAATGGCAAAGGCTACATATGAATTATTATTTGGAAAATTGCCGTTGCAACCAACATATGTGCAGCTACAGATGGCGCACCAATCCTATAGAGTTCCCGAAGGAATTGCCAAGAATGTACCAAATCAAGATTAAGGACCACTATGTTCTCACTGACTTTGTAGTCATGGACATGGGAAGAGAAGTAGATCCTCCACTAGTGCTTGGGAGACCATTCCTCAACACTACTCGTGCAATCATCTACATCCATACAGGAGAGATACATTTCCACTTTCCTAAGGAGAAGGTATGTGAATACTTTAATAGCTATAATGAGTATACAAATCCTAGGGGGAAAACCAGGACAGCTCGTCGCCGTTATAATAGAAGATGGATAAAGAATTTAATAGAAGAAGCAAAGGAGAGTGAAGAAGCTAAAGCTCTTACACCTACTACATCTACGGAGAAAGAAGAAACAACTACTTCAAAGAAGAGTACATCATCCAAAAGATGGAGGAAGAAGAAGACATCTCCCAAAACATCATCAGAAGAGACAATAGAATCATCAGTACCACCGATTGTGACCACCGATGTACCATGGGAGTAAAAGAGCGTAACTTGGAGTCTTGTTCGAGGACTCTAAACGCGAATCCTCGCCGAAAGGTAAGTCGGTAAGTTATCCATATTTAAATTCTTGTATTACATATTATAGTATCATATATATATATATATATTTGAAAATAACAAAAATATTTTATCTTTTATAAAAACCTTTTAAGCCCCATGCTAATATCCCCGAGGATAAATACCTCTAAGCTATTTGCTTTGTGGTGGCATAAAAATAAAATAAAGATACATAAGTATTTATACACAAAGTTATACTTTATTTTTGCATATAAAAATAAAATAAAAAAAATTTGCAAAATAAAAATTGTAAAAATAATCCCAAAGATTTAAGCAATGTGGTTTATTTCTAATGCTTAATCAAGTTCCACTAGCTTTGTTGTCTATTTTGAGATTAACAGATTTCAAGAGGAGAAGAGATATGTCAAGCATCACACTTGATACCTCAACTTCTACATCATTGAAGACTACACTCCAATCTAGCTTGGGGAGTGTAACCCCCAGCTTATCCGTATAAGTATCTATCTATCTATCTATTTATTATTATATTATTTTATTAGTTAAATATTTTGCTTGTTAGAATGTTTGTTAAGAGTTTAGTCTTATATATAGTTTGTATAGTCTTTTGTTTGAGTGAGAATAAAAGGATCAAGAGAGAGTGCACACTAAAGTTTACTTTACTTAACTAAAAGGAACATAAAATTTGTCAACAAGGAGATGATGAATAGTTGCTCCGTTGTTATGCTTTTCTAGTACCTAGCTTTCAAGCTTAATTTCTCTCGAGCTCCATTTGCAAAATTAATTTTTATTTTGAAACCTGAAATATATGGGTTGCAAATGTTTGCTCTAAAGTCTAGGTAATTGATTGATATGATATATGATAGTCTGAGCTGCTATTTGATCTTACTCCTAGTGACACTAGATTTCTAGAGATTTATTTTGAAAATTGAAAATCACATGATAAGTTCCCTGTGTGACAAGAGTGTGAACCTCCTACCACAGCCATATATATACATGCTAATTAGATTAGGAAAACCTTTTGAAAAATATATATAGAGATATATATATATATAGGCTGCTTGCTTTGCATTGAGTTAGTTCAATCTTTGTCGATCTTTAGAAACTTGTCATGCTGATCATGTACACTCCACTCATTCCACTCATTCCACTTACTTCATTACACTATCATCCACTCACTCTAGCCAACAAAAGTGTTCTACTCCTATCGGGGAGAGCAACCAAAAATATTTATCCACCCATTCATTGCTAGCCAATATCTTACAAAAAGCTCCATATCATTTATACCTCTCAAAAGTTATTACAAAAAGAGATCTGGGTTGTGTATCTTTGAAAAAAAAAGAAAGGGAGATGAAAAATGGATAAAAGTCCTACGGGCGAGTAGAGCCTACCTCCCTAAAGAAAAGAGATGAATAATGAACAAGTGTTCGAGGGCGAGTAGAGCCCACATCTCTAAAAATAAAGATGAAAAATGGGCAAGTGCTCGAGGGTCAGTAGAACCCACATCTTTATAAGAGAGGAAATAATGGACACAAGTCCGAGGGCCAGCAGAGTCCACCTCTCTTGTTAAAAAAAAAGAGAGAGAGAAAAAGAAAAAGAAGAAAGAGATACAACCCAGGTTCTCTACAAAAAGTTTAAAGAGAGGAAATTCCTAAAAGGAGCAAAAGTAAGATTTCCCATTATCTATTCTATTCATACTTCACTACATCATATTTATATCCACCATACACATGCACCACTTGATCAGTGTGACTTGTATCTTTGGATCCATTGCTTGAATTTACGATATATGCTTAGTAAGAAAAAATTATTTTCTCCTACCTATAAGCTCCACATATATAAGCCTTAGATATCAGGTGAGAGAGAAGAAGGCATAGTATATTAATGCCTTAGATAAAAATGTTACATATTATGAGAGTAAGGCAAACACTATATTATTGCCTAAAGAAAGGATCCACAAATACCACAAATGAGAGAGAGTCATACTGAGGAACTTTGAGTTTTATTTTAAAAATCAGCAAAAACTCCAGAAGGACAGTTGATCAAAAGAGTTTGAGATTTAGTGCTTGACTTGACTGTTCTATCTATCAATTACCCAAGATTGTAAAAGAAAGGTATAAAGCTCCAAAAGGTAAGAGGTAATTGAATAATTAAAGTTTGAAAAAGTTTATTTTTATCTGGAGAGAAATTTTGAAAGCATGTGTACTTTTAAAGGTGTGATAGCGTTGCAGCAACTCCTGATCTAAGTGTTTAGTTTATAATATTTTATGTCTTGCTAAGAGACTAGCAAGAGGTAAGCTTGGGGAGCTTGTTGACACCTCTTAAAGCATAAAAATACAAGTTTAAAAACATGAATTAAGGGCTAAAGTCAAAGACCAAACATAAGTCTAGGGGTCTAACTAACATAATTCCACGAGTTTTGGTATTCTCGTGACTTTACAGGGGACCTAATAGATAAATGCAGAATAATGGAGAAAGTTCCGAAATATACAAGGCCTATGAATATAGTAGGTGGAAACTTGGCACACATATAGTGCATACACATATGTACTCATATGGAAAAGTTGACATGCACAATCACCTTTGAAAAATTCATATAAAAATAACAAATTTTGGGTGCTTGTGCACTAAAAGACAAAATTTGAAGGATTTTTGTCTTTTAGTGCACAAGCACCTGAAATTTGTCATTTTTGTATGATTTTTTCTAGTTTGAGTTTACATCCCAACTTTTGCATGTGAGTACATATATGTATGCACTATGTGTCTACCAAGTTTTAAAATTTTTGAAACACCGTCTCTCTCTCTCTCTGTGGTGGCGGCACACCGCGAGGGTGTGGGCGGCTCGGGGCGGGGCGCGGAGGAGGAGCGACGCACAGGACGGCAGCTATATATACCGTTGATGATTGATTTGCTACGCTCGCTGCTACGGAGTACTACTACATCGTATTTGGATCACCTCCTTGGTGTCGGGTGTCTTCGCCGGAACTGCGCGGCGACGCGCGACGAGGCTCCAAGTTGGAAGTTGTTCCTCTGTTGGATGCGGCGAGGATCTTCGCGCCGAGCAAGTCCTCCCAAGAGCTGCAAACAGAAGCACGCCGTCACGGCATCCGGAGGCGGCATAGTTTCTCCGTTGAATGGAGGCTAGGGTTTTTCCTTACCCCATACATGCTTCCCAAAAAGCAATCTCAACCGTTGAATCCAACCGAGATCAACGGTGCACAAGCACTTGGGGCTTGTCATGGTTTGGGCTGCTTTGTTGGGCTCCAAATTCATCCTCCATGTGGAAGGATAGCCCAACAAAATCTGTTCCTCATCATACACAAACTCACAAAGACGAGGCTTTTACGCCTTGCTTCACCGCAAATCCGGCAGATAGGTAGCCTCCGGTTTTGCGGTTTTGTCCTCGAAAGTGTGGGAAAAAAAAAACCCTTCCGAATGACCCTTCCATTCCGGTCTTGCTTTATTGCCATGATAAAGCTCAATCCGCATTTCACCTTGAATGCATCGACAACACTAGCCTTCACACAACCAAAGTAATCGCTACGGATGTGTACACAAAGAAATCAGTTCCAAACCACAAGCGGTCATCCCGACAAAGAAAGTTTCAATAAACTATAAAACTGCACTATCAACAAAGGTGCGGCGAGAGCCACGATAAACAAACAAGCTCTGTCATTAGTCTTATGAAGTCGACATCTCAATTTTTAAAATATGATAAAAAAAAATGACAAGCTAGACGTTCATGAGTAGAAGTTCCATCCATTGTTTTAGACCAAAGGTATTCACCCGGCTTTATTGAAAGCTTAACGAACACCCATGGCCTTGCCCCAGGGTTACCAGTTACAAGACAAAAGCACTCAGTAGTGCTTTTGCTGCATCGAACTCAACTTCTACCATAACTCTACTTCATAATACCACTAAACAGAGTTCAAATGATAACTCGACACGACGGCACGCAGCTCAAAAGCTTAACCTCCGATATGCGGCTCGAAGGCACGCAACACAGCACAAGTTTTCTTATTTTGCGGCACGAAGGCATGCAAAGACAGCCCAACCAAGTACTCATCACACCTCCTATGCTTACGCACATTCAAATAATGCCAAAAGAACTGATCACGGAGAGCTTGAGGACAAAAGTCGAATCATCTCTTCTGCCACCGGCTTCATCTTGGTCTTCAAGAGTGGCTTCCAGGTCTTGATCAGCAGCATCGTCTTGACAAAGAGTTTACAAGCAATGTTGGTCATAATGCTCGGTCACACACAACGCATGCTCATAAAGATCAACAATACTCCTATCATGCATATCCCTGATGTGCACAAGGTCAAAGTGGAGACCTAAGACAAGGGGCGAAATGCTACTTTTATGTCCTTGGAAGCACTGAACATTAGTTTCGCTTTAAACTGCTGTCGTTGCCAATATTCAAAATCGCATTTGTCACGCCCTGTCCAAAATTCTATTTTCTCCAGAACTTTGGCGCTTTGAATAAAGAAGTTGACAAATTCCACATCTCTCTTCCTGCCCGTGTAATCTAACAGTACTAGTTTCTTAAGGTGGCTTTGAAGACAATCAAGATGATCAAGGGCATAATGGTGCTTCACCCTTTTTGACCTGGCCTTCAAAGAGACCTGCAAATGAAACAAACAAAAAATGTCTGGAGCTGAACACCTGCAAAACGTAGTGACAACGATTGCACAATTTGACTAAATGAACATTTATTCAGACATAATTCGGATTACACATAAACAATTCAATTCATAAATATCATGAAATACCAGCTACATTAATTTGAGCGTGTAAAAAATCTCATCAAGCAATATAAGCTAGAAACTAAATGTGGAATGTAAGGTACATATATATTTTTTGATCCAAATGTTAGTTACCTTCACATAGAGCTTTTGGAGGCGGGGAAACAATTCGAAGACTAACAAAGATCATTAATGTCGAGAGCGGCATGCACACAACCAAAACTTTAATAGCTCCCATCGATATGGGAATGCCGTAGGTATAGACATCTCGCAAAACAAAACTTTGGTTATACGTATTGACATAATGTATAAATAATAAAATAAATCAAGTAATGGCATGGTGAACTTACACACTACACACCTTACAAATACCAAACTCAAATGTCGTAGGGCTGAATTCGGGGGCCCCCAATAACCGGAAGCTTTGGAGCCATTTGGATGCGAACGTCTTGCGGCCGAGACTAGGGCCTCAATGTAAATCGGGGAAACAAGAATGGTGGCGTTCAATGAATAGCTTTTCTAAAAGAGGAGCAAACTCAATCACCACTTCTTTCAGAATTTGCTCGGACTCGAATATTCTTCGTCCGGAAAGACCAAACGACCTAAGTGTACAATTAGTTATGCGGATGCAAGAAAGTCCGACATTTCTGGGCGGTACCAAACTCGTAGTATGGGGCATTTGGAGAGGAGCGTATGGAGCATTTTGTCCCCGATAGCCATGCGCAGGATGGTAAGCTCTTTCATATTGGCGAAATGTAAACTATCTAAATCAAGACCGGGAAACTTGGCAAACTCATCGTGTAGTCTAGGTCCGGTCTATCATCCGCGATGGTGAGAGAGCAAAGGGAGGAGGATAACAGAAATTGGGCGGCGGCTCGGCACCGGATATGTGAATGCGTTCCAAAGCTCGAGATGCTCAAGGCTACCAGATTTAGGGGTTTGAAGCCGGACCGTAGATCCGGATAGATGTCGCCTATGCTTTGACAACCAAAGCACACCGCGAAAAATTACCCGAATGATTGGAGATGATCCGAGATACGATCGAGACGATGTCAAACATAGGCTTTGGTTGCCCTTGATGAGCTTGATGTCGCCGTCGCGAGAGGTTGAGCGGAGAGTTCCGCCATAGGGGCGCCACCGGGTGGATAATACTTAGCGTCCCCGCGCCGCTGTCGGCTACCGGTAGGAGGGAGATGATGGCGGTGAGAATGTCGTGCGGGAGGTTGTCGATAAGATCGGAGCTAGCGGGCGGGGTTTGAAGCTGGTTTTGATGGATCTCGGCCGGATGACTCGCCATTTCCGGCACACCTAGGTTTCTTCATACTTTGGATCTATCTATTTGCGGAAACTGTTGCGCGTTTCTTTCTTGGACAGCTCTCTAGTAGTACAAGACTCTAGGTTTTCGGTAGAAAACCGGGCGGCGGTGGCGGCGATATTTTTGCAACATCGGCGAACCGTGGCCATCCGATTTGATCGGACCGCTAAGGTCGTCGATTCTTAAGCAAATTGAGCCTCCGGGCTAAGAATGCACAGCCCAAGTTGGCCCGGCAAAAATGAACTATTCACAACAGGCGTCGGTATTGATTGTCCAAATCCCCACGCCCGCGCAGAAAGCGAGTGGAGTTGGGATGCGCATACGCACAAGATGGTCCCGCACGGAAACAAGTTCAATTCAATATAATAATATATACGTATTTTACAAATCGCTGTATCCAAAGACGGTCCGAAGCATATGTATGTGTGGTCAACAATTTGTACGAACAAGCTACTAGCATCATATATTTTATCAAATTGAGCAAGCGGTTATCGAGTTTGCATCGATCATCACCTAGTTTTAATACTAGCTTAGCTAGATAGTACATCATCACCAAAACTAAGTCAAGACAAAGATAAGATCGATCACCAAAAAAAAAAAAAAAATGACCCCTTCCATTCCAGTCTTGCTTCATTGCCATGATAAAGGTCAATCCGCACCGCACGAGAATGCATTGACAACACTAGCCTTCACACAACCAAAGTAATCACTACGGATGTGTACACAAAGAAATCGGTTCGAAACCACAAGCGGCCATCTTGACAAAGAAGGTTTCAATAAACCATAAAATGCACCATTAACCGCGGCGGCGAGTGCCACAAAATGTCATTAGTCTTATGGAGTCGGCATCTCAATTTTTAAATATGACAAAAGAAAAATATGACAAGCTAGACGTTCACACAATCAAATTTGACACATGAGTAGAAGTTCCATCCATTGTAAACTCTCCACAATGTACAAGTACATGACACGAGTTTACAAGCAACATAGGTCGTAATATGCTTGGTCACACACAATGGATGCTCAAAAAGATCAACAATACTCATATCATGGGATGCATATCCCTAATGTGCACGCAAAGGTAGAGATCGCTACTATTCACTTGGAGCGCACCACACCTTGGGCCTAGAACGCAAAGATTTATTATCTTCAAATTACTCCAAAGGTGTAGATGAGTAGGAGGGCGCGGCTAAGGCCGAGCATGAAGACATTGCGCATCAAAAGCGGCAAATTGCGGCGCCAAGGCGCAACATGAGGACGGTTGTGCAACTCAAGCAATAGCCCTGCTAAATGATGAGCCCAAGAAGGCAAAAACAGGCCGAGGCCAGCCGAGGAGCCGCAGATGGCAAAGGCGCAGGTGGTTGCAAATATCAAAAAGAGCACACCGTTGTGGTTGCCAATCTCGAACAGAGCACACCAACCAGGATGTGCTTTTCACGCCCCCATCCTTTTATAATCTCCCGCGTGGGTCTTTGGGTTTGTACCTAGGATCAATCGGAAAAAAGTATTTAAGACAACAAAATTATTGAGCAATGTTGTACAAGCTATAGCATGAGACACACAGATATGCAAGACAAAACAAAACCTTTTTAGAGGCATTCAAAAAAACCTTCAAAAAAAAGGAAGGATAATGCACTTTACAATCTAGATTTCGATGCTCACCCAAGAAGATGTGCTTCTCTTGCGACATTTTTTTTTCGCCTCCGCCCAAAACACACGTGGACGGACCGCAAAATTATAAGAGCACAAGTCTAAAAATCGATCGAAAAACGACCAACTTTTCAAACTTGAGGTCATATAAAATCGCGACCATCCGAAATCTCGAAGGATTTCAAACCAACATCGCAACTTACGGGATCGTAATGATTCATGTATCACATTGTTTGTCATCACAAGTGACAACATAAATAATTACTTACCATACATCGGAGTCTCATTTGTTATTACAAAACAACTTTGAAAGTAGCGGAAGCAAGTTCTTTTAAAACCAAAGTGCGAAACTGAAAAGGTTACATTGCTAGGGTCTTGATCACATCCCACAAAAGCATTAGAGAAAGGATAACTAGGAATGATCATGCCCATGATCTAACTCCTCCGTTATGGTAGGAGTCCATCAACTCTTGCAAAGAACCATGGTACCTCACCACCGCAACAGTTGGGAATAAACCCCGAGTACGAGGATGTACTCAGCTAGACTTACCCGACAATAACTCAAATAAAAAGACACCAAGGATCATGCAAGGCTTTATAAGTGGAGCTAGCTTGACTCATTTGCATAAAGGCATAAGTACTACTCAATTTAACTTGCATCAATTTCATTGCCATAATATAGAGATTAATTTGCATCTATTCTACAACATTTAGTGAGATGAAACAATTAATCCTATGCTATTGGAACAAGTCCAACCATCACCGTCAGGGTGATCCTCACCATCATCATTCCATCATCAACCTTCTCACTTTCCATCATTATTAATTATTTATTTGTGTGCTACATTGGAGATATTCCGTCAAGTGCTCACTAACCAGGAGCGATGGCGACTCGAATCGATTACTACCCAGCTGGGGAAAATATTCCTAACACTCACCCATGTTTCCCCCGTCGGGGAGCATTGGGTCACCTTTCTGCTCATTCAAGTATCGCGGGTCCGCCAAGCGCCGTACTCTCGGGGATATCACCTCGCGGAACAGCGAAGGACTTTTAAACACCTTGCCCATCGACTAACTCGATGACTCCCATCCGAGACGCACTTTATACTCCTCGGATTTCCGGCTTGAATAGAGTTACTTGGGCCGTGGTCGACAACCTCCTGGTCGGCCAACTAAGTGATAGGCTGCGTTCAACATGATTAGGAAAGGCTCCAAGCTCAAGTCCTTAATCGACACGCAGGCGAGACTACCAACTCCCGGGACCTCCATGTCCTGTAGCCTCCATTTTTCCCCGCCCGCCTCCCTAATTTTGTTTTACAAAAATAGCGGATACATCCATGATACACCATAGTTCATTTTAACATGTTTCCACCTATCTCTCGCAGATGATTACATCACCGACTTCTACCGTTAAGTGTTCAAATTTTAACTAAGCAACTATCCGAACCTATACTTAACCAGGGTAACAGGCATGAAAGGTGGACAAGGAAGGTAATGTGCAACAAGGGTTTCATCCAACTCCTATCACTTAATGCAACATACATAAAATAGTAACATTTATAAATGACATTTATCAAATAATAGGAAGTGAAAATGCACCGGGCTTGCCTGGTATATGACCCCATCAATTAGTTAGCTTGCACCATCTTCATGTTCGGCTCCACTACCATGTCCTTCTCGATCCATCTAGCGCACCTAATTAAGATGCATAATGCATATGTATGAATGCGAGAAATATAAACAAGAAAATAAAGTACGGTACATCATACATCTTCATCTAGCCTATTGCACACATCTACAAGCATCAAGGATACATTTAAACATGGTAAACACACACTCCAACAAAATTCCAAAGAACTATGCACTACACACATTGGTCCAGTAAATAAATCATAACTAAAGTTCTGTAACTCTTAAAATAGCAAACTTGGACTCTATAGAAATCTTATGAAATTATATACAACTCACTTTCAGGGTCCAAAGACTCACTCCAACTCTAAGATGACCAAACATATCCTCCAATCAGAACTGTTCTAACAAAACAACAACTTTTCTAATTAAAACAACTCACAAGAATAACCACCATTCACAAACTATAACTAATGGATATGAAACTTGACAGGCAGCAAGATAAGACAACACCCTACAAAACATCTAATATTATCACCCTCCAAAAAAGATGGCAAAAGCCCGAAATGATGTAGACAACATGCAACACCGAAACCGATTTGCACTTCAAGCTAACAAAGTGCTACTACCAAAATACTCTAAAAATTCTAATAAAATTACAGAAGCCTAAAAATGACCTAATAAGCATCTCCTCGAAATTTCAATGCAAGATACCATCAAATAGTTTTTCTACAAAAATAACAAGGAACTACTCAACTAGGCACATAAAAATACTTTTGCACTATGAAAAGTGCCTCTCAACAGCTTTCACCAGATCCAAAGCTACTATGACACTATAAAACCATCTTCGAAAAGTAGCGACTCAAAACTCTTCATATAAATAGCATTTTCTATTTTTACCAAACAAGCCATAAAACTAAGCTTACCACAAACATCATATTTATTCCACATAACATAGAGTCAAATATATTTTTCCTAGACAGAGAAAGTAATAAGAAGACCAACAAAACAAGTTACACATTTTTATGACCTTCCTACAATTACTTATGCATTTATCTCTAAAACTAGAAATAATCACTTTATTCAAAGCTGCACATAAAAACATACTAAGCACGCCATTTTATATTTTTCATAGAAACTAGACCTCATAACAAGCACACTGCAACTTGGACCACTCAAAAAGGATATTCCTAGCTCAAGATATGAATTTCCAAAGATTCAACTATTCATGAATAAAAGAAAAACGAAATTTCATATAGGACAAACACTTTACAACAGGACCCCCGGACTTCCAACTAATAAACCGAGCCCAGATCCGAAAACTGCTGAGTCATGTACTTTTACATCTGGACCCAAAAAGTGAAATAAAATTCCGTTCTCAACCTTTTCTTCTTCCTTGCGTACGGAGGACGGGACGGAGAACACGACTTCGGGCGTCGAGGTCGGTCGGGGTCGACCTCCACCGTCTTGGGCTCAGGGGATACGCCGGTGACCGACGGAACCGTCCACGGGGCTCGCGCGCGCCCTGGAGCTCAGCCCCGGCCTCGGCCTGCCTGGCTGTAGCGCCGGGTCACGGCAGCGCGCGATGGCGATCCAGGTGAGGCCGCAGCGGCGAGCGGCTTTCGGAGGCACTGGAGCTGACGATCAGGGACGCGAGACCGCGCACGACGAGTAAACTACGACGGTGCTGGAGTTAGTGGTGGCTGAGAGAGATGGTGGCCAAGCTCGTGCCGGCCATGGTGACGGATGCACCGAGCACGGGCGGAAGGATCGAGGGAGAGACTGAGAGCGAGGAGAAGCGAGTCACTAGCACCTGCTGCCTCTCCCGCTCGAGCTGAGGGCGGTAGGGAACCCAATCGCGCGACACGGAGCCGCCCAGGTGTCAGCAATGGAGGTTGCGACGCCCAGGACGCGGACACGACACAGTCCACGCGTCGGCACGTTGAGGCATTCCCTCAAACAGCTGTCGAGTTTGAACGAGGCCGTCTTGGGGCACCGTTTTGGGCCAGCTAGAGGCCGAATCTGGAGATGGGCCAAGAATAGAAATTGATGAGCACAGCTTGCTCTCCATATTTCGTTAAGATACCTTGTCCATTAGCTGCACGGATTAAGATATAATCACATGCCAATATGACAATGTCAACATGCTAATGATGATCGAGAAACATGTCAAAACCTTGTCAATTTTCCTCCGAATGATCCCTATTTTGATATATTGTTGTCCAATGGATTACCTCCAACTTTATTCTTGGATCAACTCAAGTTGCTTAACGAAATCATGAGAACGCGGCACGTCAATCATGATGACACCGGTCGACAACTGAATAATTCTAAGTTTGGAAAGCAGTAGCTGATTCAATCTTGTGGCCTTGATTTGATGAGCTTCTGGTGACAAACACCTGGGGTGTTACAACACCCACAGATCAGAGCGGCGGCCAAGGCGCAACATGAAGACGAAATTGTGCATCTAAAGCAGTAGCCCTGCTAAATGAACCAGGATGTGCTTTTCACGCCTCCCATCCTTTTATAATCTCCCGCGTGGGTCTTTGGGTTTGTACCTAAGATCAATCGGAAAAAAGTATTTAAGACAACAAAATTATGGAGCAATGTTGTACAAGCTATAGCATGAGACACACAGATATGCAAGACAAAACAAAACATTTTTAGAGCCACTCAAAAAAACCTTCAAAAAAAGGAAGGACAATGCACTTTACAATCTAGATTTCGGTGCTCACCCAAGAAGATGTGCTTCTCTTGCGACATTTTTTTTCGGCCTCCCCAAAACACCCATGGTCGAGGCGGCGAAAACTTCACAGACGACGGTCACGAGCCCCTCCCGTTGATGTTTCTCGCCGATGTTAATAGGGACAATGAGTACCAACTACAGCTACCTACGCTAATTACTCCAGCAAAGATGGAAGAGTAGGAGGCGCGCCAAGGCACTGCGAAGTCGACATTGCACACACCATGTCGGCGGTGTTTGAATCGAGTTTGCAAACACCAAGGACAAGTGCAGATGATGATTTGTGAATCCTGCAGGATGACTTGTATATTAAAGGAATGGCTAGCACATACACCGGTGGATATTAATGGAATGGCTAGCATTTTTATAATCTCCCCGTGGGTCTTTGGGTTTGTACCTAGGATCAATCATCGAAAAAGGTATTGCCCATGTCACTTCGTCTGGTTCGAGTAGGGAGCATCTGTTTAGAAGGCGCCCTCCTCCCCGTCCGCACTCGCCCTTTTGCGGGATTATAATCTCCAAATAAGCAGGTCTTAAGCTCTAGCCATGCGCATGATTAAGGCTCGAGACCTATCTAACCGCTCTTCGCCCGAGAAGGAGAGGTCGAAAAGGATCCGCGGGGAACGCGACATTTTTTCTTCTCCTCCTCTCCCATCCTTTTATAATCTCCCGCGTAGGTCTTTGTGGCTAGCATGAATCACACAAATATAAAGACAACAAATACCTTTTTAGAGCCACTAAAAAAACATCAAAAAAAAGGAAATGCATTTTAGAGATCTCAGCGGTGTTTACCCAAGAAGATGTGCTTCTTTTGCCACATTTTCTTCCTCCTCCTTCCCAACCCAACACTAGCTAGAGATCGAGCGGCCGGGACTTCAGAGACCACATGAAGTCGAGATCCGAACGGCCGGGACTCGATCCGATCTGCAACCATACAAAAAGAAAAAAAAAAACTCATGTATTTGCTTGTTTCAAAAACCACATGAAAAACCATATCTAGCTGCATGGATGTGATAAAGAGCACCACCGCCCGGGATGGAGACGAAGGCGAAGGCGAGGCGCGTCGCGGTCGGACAGCTCAGTACTCCCGTGTTTGGTTGAGATGAGTTTGGAAAGTCGGGACGGAGAAGAGGTGAGAATGTACAAAGTATATGAGAAGAGGTGTAGTATGGGAGAAGGAAGAGACGAGAGATCTGAGAGAAAAACTACCCATAGTAGCACTATAAAGGAATCCGAGGTGGCTACTTGTAGAGTGTTCGATGCGAGCACCATGGTCCCACCTTAATGTAAAAGGGCGATCAGAACTTGTGTGCTATATTTCGAAATTTCAAACATTATTTGTAGTAGTAATAGGACTATGGGAGAATTAGGAATTTGGCCCTGAAATAAGTTTGTCCTACTCTATCCCAACTTCCATCGTGTGGGCCCACTTGTAATTTTATCTAAATATATCCATGTGATATCTTGTTTTGAATAATTAATTGAAACAAATTTAGTAGTGTAATCGTAATTTAATTTAGATTTTTGGTTTCTCAGTTGGTGTAAAACATTTTTTAGGTATTTCAAATTATGGGGCCCGCCGGTGGCCATTTTCTCTCTCTCGTCTAATCCGACGCTTCGCGACAAGGAACCGTAAGCGTTCACGTTGCCACGGCCGTCTCCGTCTCTGCCTCTCACGGCCGCGCGAGTCCCCGTAGTATTGTTGGTAAAGGTTTTGGTTAAAACTTTTTGGGAGATATAAAAACTTGTCGTTCCGTCCATCCTCGCAGTGTCATCCGCACCATCCTATAGACCCGTTTTTTCAAGCACGGGTGCAGAGAATCGTAATCATGATGACATGCCTTGAACGCCGGTACGCAGTGGGTGTACCGTACATCGTGGGTCACGTATGGGAGTCATTTCACATGCCCGCTCGATCGATCGAGAGAGAGAGAGGAGGTGAGTGTTCGATGCCAAATTTGTTTCAACACAAGGCCAAAATTTGCCTCTTTACTTTAACAAATCAAGCTAAATTCGTTTGTTGAGCCACAATGCACAAACTAGCAATACAGGGTTCGATCTGATTCTTGGAGAGCCGAGCATTCCAAATTTGAACAATTTTTTGATAATATAACAACATTACGGAGAACAAAGTTGTTTTGCTAGCGCCCGATTTTGGCCGATTTAATAGAATTCCGTGAGACATAACAAGCTGAAACTAGATGAAGCAAGAGCAAGCGAACATTGTCAAAAAAAAAAGAAGCAAGACCTAAAAGCTACGAAGACATATATGGACGTCCCTCGGGCCCAGACTCGAGTAGGGACGACGACACACTCGAGGAGCTTGCGGCGGATTATAATCTCCAAATAAGGGTCTTAAGCGCTAGCCATGGCCATGACTAGGGCTCGAGACCTACACGGAGATTATAGTCCTACGGCCGTGAGCCCCACTCGTCAAAGTCCGCTCAAAGGGTCTCTCTACATGTTCTAGAGAAACAAGCAAAACTTGAGTTTTAAGTTTTTAGGGCTCTCAAACAGTTGGGTCAGGGATAAACACCAATCTGCAAGGTCTAGTAATCTATCTACGCCTCGGAGGTGTGGTGTCGATCGAGAGGGAGAACAACATGAAGCTTGCTCACATTGGTTTTTGCACATCGCTCCTCCTCCAACCTTTAATAATCTCCCTTCCCTCAAAAAAAAAAAAAAAAAAAAACCTTAATAATTTCCCCGCGTAGATCTCGTGGTTGTAGAAGGTAGCATGAGTCACATAGATATGTAAGACAAACACTAAAACTTTTAAGATCCATTCGAAATCACTTCAAGAAAGGAAGGATAATGCACTATACAATCTAGATTTCGGTGCTTACCAAGAAGACGTGCTTCCGCGACGGACCCCAGATCTGCAACAACCAAAAAAGAAAAGAAGATGTGCTTCCGCGACGGACCCCAGATCTGCAACCACGAAAAAAAGAAAAGAAGATGTGCTTCCGCGACGGACCCCCGGATCTGCAACCACCAAAAAAAAAAGCAAAAACTTTTGTATTTGCTTGCTTCAAAACCACACGAAAAACCATATCTAGCTGCATGGATGTGATAAAGAGCACCACCACCCGGGATGGAGAGACGAAGGCGAAGGCGAGGGCGGTCCCCTCGTGGTCGGACCGCTCTCGGTTGAGATGAGTTTGGAAAGTCGGGACGGAGAAGAGGTGAGAAGAGTACTGTGCAGTATGGGAGAAGGAAGAGACGAGAGACTGCGAGAGAAAACTGCGCCCATAGTAGCACTATAAAGGAATCCGAGGTGGCAAATCGTAGAGTGTTTGATGCGACACCATGGTCCCACGGTTAATGTAAAAGGGCGGCCCAGAATTTGTGTGCTAGTATTTCGAAATTTCAAACATTATTTAGAGAATTAGGAATTTGGCCCCTCAAAAGTTTGTCCTACTCTATCCCAACTACCATCGTGTGGGCCCACTTATAATTTTTATCTAAATATATCCTTGTGATATCTTGTTTTGAATAATTAATTGAAACAAATTTAGTAGAGTAATCGAAATTTAATTTAGATTTGGTTTCTCGGTTAAAACATTTTTAGGTATTTTAAATTGTGGGGCCCGTCGGTGGCCATTTTCTCTCTCTCTCGTCTAGTATAATTAATCCGACTCTTCTACGACAAGGAACCGAAGCGTTCACGTTGCCACGGCCGGCCGGCTGCCTCTGCTTCGCCGGCGCGGCGAAAGTACCGAGAGCGCGAAGTCCAGTAAGTAAATGTTTTCAAACCGCCCATGACAAGATGATCTCAAATCAAAATGTTGTAAGCTACGGAGTAAGTTTCATGGATATTTTAAAAACCAGGGACTGAGCGGGGACGATGTCCCCACCCAAGAAGAAGATCTTCCCACCGATCCTGGAAAACCCCGGAACCCCAGCCCCCGCCCTGACATGGGAGCCCACGGACCCGTGAGAAGAGTCGGGCTTCACACCATGCTTTGGCACACGGGGGACCGGCGAGGGGATTTTTTTGTTGGAAATCATGCGTCCGAGAGGACTCGAAGAACGTCACTTAAAATAATTTAAAATAAGACAAAACATCGAATAAGATGGCACGGAAACCAGGGTGAAGGAAGAGGCCGGTCCCAATCTGCAAAGACTAGACCCGCGCATCGACTCCTAGTCCTAGGTAAATGCTACGTGCACCCAAAATCGTACATGGATGAACGAAAACTACATTTTTCAAGCTTCGAAAAATTCCCAAAAAATATAAATAAACTATTACGGCAAAGCGGGCCGAATCGTTGTGCAACAGTTCCAATGCACTGCATGAAGTGCTTGCGGTAGTTCATGTTTGTCGGCATCGCCCCGAGTCGCGCTCGATCTCTCGCAACACCTCTCGGGCGTAAGAGGGTGAACGTGCCGTGGCCGGTTTGCCGAGTCGGCGGCTTGTTTCAGCTTGTCGACAGGCGGCGAGGCGGTGTCGCGGCCTTCCACGAACACGGTAGACATGCCCCGCTCAAGCACGCCCTCGGGTTGCCGATCTAGGCAAGCGTCTTGATGAGACTTCATACGAGTAGTACAGGCCGGCCCCGGCCCGGTCGTGAGACCGCGAGACGACACCGGTCTAGCCGGATGCTCCGTCCTCCTACCGGGTCGCGGCACGCCGCTTTCATCTCGCAAAACAGTGGCCCGCAGATTGAAGAGGTCCTCCATAGGATGCTTTGCGTGCATGGCGGCGTGCATCGCAAGCTCCACAAGCAAGTGCTCGAGGCCGGGAGGGAGGTGGGAGGTGAACAGCGGTTGTGTGGCGCTCGGTTGGAGAGTAGTAATAACTAGACTAGAGGTATTCCCCGCGTTGCCTTGGTAGAAAGGGGGTATTATAATTGTTAAAGTATTGAATTGTGTAATCACTAAAATTATCTCGCAAAAAAGATTATTTAATCTTATGTTTAAAACTTTAAACTCTAAGCTAAACCAATATTGAATAGAAATATTTAGATATGTTGGACAGGTGACAACTTACGGTAATGCAATAAAACATATATATAATAATTTATTTGAGAAAATCCTTGGTATATGTTTTAATCCCGTTTAACTTTGTCCTTCACGCGTCATATCCCCACGTGTTGACACGGGTATGAACGAAAATCTAGTAATGTATAAGTTAGAATATTTACTACTATCACACCCTCTTATTCTCTCTCTTTTTTTTTTCTTTTTTTCTTCTCTCCCCTCTCTCTCTCTCTCTCTCTCTCTCTCTCACACCGCCTGCTCTCTTTCCCCTCACCCCTCTGCTTCGCTCTTCACTTTTCTCTCTCCCTTTCTTTTCTCTCTGGCTACACTACACGGCAGACGGCGTGGACCGACGGTTGAAGGCATCCAAGGCCACGTCTTTGGGGCTGTGGGCAAATGGTCGCACGCCATATTTCCCCCAAGGGCCCATCTGTCATTGAAACCTCTCACTTCTCCTTGCTAGCATGGACATGGTCCAAAGAGAATACTGAGACGGGAGAAGAGACCATGAGATCGGTTCACAAAGCCAGGCGGCCGTCCCAATCTGCGGCACTAGACCCGACCCGCGTCGGCCGCCGCTAGGTAAATCTTTGCGTCGCGCAGCTCGAGAACGCATACGGAGGAGGAGCGAAAACTACATTTTCAAGCTACGTAAAAATTCCCGAAAAATTAATAAACAAATATGTACACCCAATACCCTACACATACGATTTACACCCTCCTATTCTTCATTTTTTTTTTACTTTACTCTATACCAACTACCATCATCAGTGGGACCCACCTATAATTTATCGAAATATAACCATATGACTTCTAGTTTTGAAAGATTTATTGAAAGGAATTCAATGGTGTAATAATCGAATTTAAATTGGTTTTTGGTTTGTGAGTTATAACATTTTTTAGTTAGTTCAAACGAGGGGGCCTGCCACAAGATCTCATATAGAATCCGAGGTGGCAAATCAGAGTGTTCGATCTGCATACACCATGGTCCCACGGTTAATGTGTGTTTAGTTGGTGAAATATTTTGGGTTCGCCATCTTGTAGCACTTTTTGTTTGTATTTGGTATTGTTATCCTATTATAGAGTAACTAGGCTCAAAAGATTCGTCTCGCACTTTTTTTGGGGCGAATCGTAACTTGTGTGCTAGTAGTATTTTGAAATTTCAAACATTGTTTGGAGTAGTAATAGGACTATATGGCCTATGGGTAAAGAAGAAGTACTAGGAATTTGGCCCCTGAAAAAAGTTTGTCCTACTCTATCCCAACTTCCATCGTGTGGGCCCACTTATAATTTTATCTAAATATATCCATGTGATATCTTGTTTTGAAGAATTAATTGAAACAAATTTAATGGTGTAATCGAATTTAATTTAGATTTTTGGTTTGTCGGTTAAAACATTTTTTTTTAGGTAGGTGCTCATAGGGGTAGGGTTTGCGTACGTGTGTTCATAGGGGTGAGTGTGCGTGCGTGTTGAGCGTCTGCGTCGTACTCACGTGTAATCTCAAAAAAAAAAAAAAATTGTGGGGCCCGCCGGTGGCCATTTTCTCTCTCTCCCATCCTCGCGGTGTCATCTGCACCAAAGACGCAGTCTCAGAGAATCGTAATCATGATGACATGCCCGAGGTGTACTTGTCCATCGGGGTCACGTATGGAGTCATTTCACATTCCTGCTCGATCGATCGAGAGAAAGAATGAGGTAGAGTGTTCGATGCCAAATTTGTTTCAACACAAGGCCAAAATTTGCCTCTTTAAGGACCAAATCAAGCTGAATTCGTTTGTTGAGCCACAATGCACAAACTAGCACAAATTAGCAATACAGGTTCGATCTGATTCGAGTAGGGAGCATCTATTTAGAAGGCAACCTCCTCCCCGGCCCGCACTTCGAGTAGAGATAATGCGGCACCTACGAGATGGTTGCGGCCCTTGGCGGGATTATAATCTCCGGGGTAGGTCTTTAGCTCTAGCCATGCGCATGATTAAGGCTCGAGACCTATCTAACCGCTCTTTGCTTCTATTCGGGCAACCACAATGTGCATGCAACAATTGACCATAAGCGTGGGATCCATTTTTTTGGGCAATGCTACGCCGCGCCCAAAGCCACAATGGTGGAGCGACAAGCATGGGCCCATGTACAAAGAAAAGCGAGAAGATGTGTGAGAGCATGTTCATTTGCCATGCAACCCAAAAAAGTAAACCCAAAAAGTAGCTACAGTACCCGTCACATCAAATCTCTTTATGTATTTTTAGAGCATTAAATGTAGTTAAACAAAATAACTAATTACACAATTTGGTTGAAAAGTGTGAGACGAATCTTTTGAGCCTAGTTAGTCCATAATCGGATAATAATTATCAAATACAAACGAAAAGTGCTACAGTAGCCGAACCCAAAATATTTCACCAACTAAAATCATTGTTTATTTGCTTGTGGTACACCATAAGCTTGAGGTGTTTTTTGGATGGACAATAGCTATGGTCGTAACTCCACAATGGTTGATGCCCTTCATGCCTACTACATTGTTGATGCCCTTCATGCCACTGCGGCAGCAGAGAGAAGTGCCTCGGAGGGAGACATCCATTTCAGACGACACTTAACTGCAAGGAGGCATAGGCAAGACAACACAAAGAAAATGAGTTTTTGTTGCCACATTTTGTTCGACCTCCCCGCCCATCCTTTTATAATCTCCCGCGTAGGTCTTTGTGGCTAGCATGAATCACACAAATATAAAGACAACAAATACCTTTTTAGAGCCACTAAGAAAACTTCAAAAAAAAGGGAAATGCATTTTAGAGATCTCAGCGGTGTTTACCCAAGAAGATGTGCTTCTTTTGCCACATTTTCTTCGGCCTCCTTCCCAACCCAACACTAGCTAGAGATCAGAGCGGCCGGGACTTCGAGACCACATGAAGTCGAGATCCGAACGGCCGGGACTCGATCCGAATCTGCAACCATACAAAAAAAAAAAAAAAAAACATGTATTTGCTTGTTTCAAAAACCACATGAAAAACCATATCTAGCTGCATGGATGTGATAAAGAGCACCACACCCGGGATGGAGACGAAGCGGAAGGCGAGGCGTCGCCGTGTCGGACAGCTCTGTACTCCCGTGTTTGGTTGAGATGAGTTTGGAAAGTCGGGACGGAGAAGAGGTGAGAATGTACGGATATGAGAAGAGGTGTAGTGTGGGAGAAGGAAGAGACGAGAGAGACTGCGAGAGAAAACTACCCATAGTAGCACTATAAAGGAATCCGAGGTGGCTCTTGTAGAGTGTTCGATGCGAGCACCATGGTCCCACCTAAGCAATGTAAAAGGGCGATCGTAACTTGTGTGCTATATTTCGAAATTTCAAACATTATTTGTAGTAGTAATAGGACTATGGGAGAATTAGGAATTTGGCCCCTGAAATAAGTTTGTCCTACTCTATCCCAACTTCCATCGTGTGGGCCCACTTGTAATTTTATCTAAATATATCCATGTGATATCTTGTTTTGAAGAATTAATTGAAACAAATTTAGTAGTGTAATCGTAATTTAATTTAGATTTTTGGTTTCTCGCTTGGTGTAAAACATTTTTAGGTATTTCAAATTGTGGGGCCCGCCGGGTGGCCATTTTCTCTCTCCACCGTGGATAATACTTATGTCCCGGCGCCATTGTCGGCCGGTAGGAGGGAGATGATGGCGGTGAGAATGTCGTGCAGGAGGTTCTTGATAAGATCGGAGCTAGCGGGCGGGGGGTTTGAAGCTGGTTTTGATGGATCCGGCCGGATGACTCGCCATTTCCGGCGAACCTAGGTTTCTTCATCTTTGGATCTATCTATTTGTGGAAACGTTACGCGTTTCTTTCTTGGCAGCTGACTCTAGTAGTACAAATTACTAGGTTTCTGCGGTAGAAACCGCCGGCGGTGGCGGCGATATTTTTTGCAACATCGGGCGAACCGTGGCCGTCCGATTTGATCGGACCGCTAAGGTCGTCGATTCTTAAGCGGCCTTGAGGCCTCCCGGCTAAGAATGCATAGCCCAAGTTGGCCCGCCAGCTGAACTATTCACAACAGCGTCGGTATTGATCGTCCAGGTCCCCACGCCACGCGAGAAAGCGAGTGGAGTTGGGATGCGGACACAAACAAGATGGTCCCACGGGCAACAAGTTCAATTCAATATAATAATATATACGTATTTTTACGATCGCTTTGTATCCAAAGACGGGTCCGAAGCATATGTATGTGTGGTCAACAATTTGTACGAACAAGCTACTAGCATCATATATTTTATCAAATTGAGCAAGCGGTTATCGAGTTTGCATCGATCATCACATAGTTTTAATACTAGCTTAGCTAGATAGTACATCATCACCAAAACTAAGTCAAGACGAAGATAAGATCGATCACCAAAAAAAAAAAACCTTCGAATGACCCTTCCATTCCAGTCTTGCTTCATTGCCATGATAAAGGTCAATCCGCACACCTGCGAAATGCATTGACAACACTAGCCTTCACACAACCAAAGTAATCACTACGGATGTGTACACAAAGAAATCAGTTCGAAACCACAAGCAGTCATCTTGACAGCAAGGTTTCAATAAACCATAAAACTGCACCATTAACCGTGCGGCGGCCGAAAGTGCCACAAATTGTCATTAGTCTTATGGAGTCGGCATCTCAATTTTCTAAATATGACAAAAGAAAAATATGACAAGCTAGACGTTCACACAATCAAATTTGACACATGAGTAGAAGTTCCATCCATTGTAAACTCTCCACAATGTACGAAGACATGACACGAGTTTACAAGCAACATAGGTCGTAATATGCTTGGTCACACACAATGGATGCTCAAAAAGATCAACAATACTCATATCATGGGATGCATATCCCTAATGTGCACGTCAAGGTAGAGACTGCTACTATTCACTTGGAGCGCACCACACCTTGGGCCTAGAACGCAAGATTTATTATCTTCAAATTACTCCAAAGAACAGAGATGAGTAGGAGGGCGCGGCTAAGGCCCAAAGATGAAGACATTAGCGCATCAAAAGCGGGCAATTGCGGCGGCCAAGGCGCAACATGAGGACGGTTGTGCAACTCAAGCAAAGTAGCCCCGCTAAATGATGAGCCCAGGAAGGCAAAAACAGGCCGAGGCCAGGAGAGGAGCCGCATGGCAAAGGCGAGAGGTGGTTGCAAATATCAAAAAGAGCACGCCGTTGTGGTTGCCAATCTCGAACAGAGCACACCAACGGGATGTGCTTTTCACGCCTCCATCCTTTTATAATCTCCCCGTGGGTCTATGGGTTTGTACCTAGGATCAATCGGAAAAAAGTATTTAAGACAACAAAATTATTGAGCAATGTTGTACAAGCTATAGCATGAGACACACGATATGCAAGACAAAACAAAACCTTTTTAGAGGCATTCAAAAAAACCTTCAAAAAAAAGGAAGGATAATGCACTTTACAATCTAGATTTCGATGCTCACCCAAGAAGATGTGCTTCTCTTGCGACATTTTTTTTCCCTCCGCCCAAAACACCCACCGAGATCAAAGCGGCGGCCAAGGCGCAACATGAAGACGAAATTGTGCATCTAAAGCAAGAGCCCCACGCTAAATGAACCAGATGTGCTTTTCACGCCTCCCATCCTTTTATAATCTCCCCGCGTGGGTCTTTGGGTTTGTACCTAAGATCAATCGGGAAAAAAGTATTTAAGACAACAAAATTATGGAGCAATGTTGTACAAGCTATAGCATGAGACACACAGATATGCAAGACAAAACAAAACCTTTTTAGAGCCATTCAAAAAAACCTTCAAAAAAGGAAGGACAATGCACTTTACAATCTAGATTTCGGTGCTCACCCAAGAAGATGTGCTTCTCTTGCGACATTTTTTCGGCCTCCGCCCAAAACACCCACAGTCGGAGCGGCGAAAACTTCACGGACGACGGTCCACGAGCCCCCTCCCATTGATGTTTCGCCCGATGTTAATAGGGACAATGAGTACCAACTACGACTCATTGCTAATTACTCCAAAGCAAGATGGAAGAGTAGGAGGGCGCGGCCAAGGCAGCGCCGCGAAGGCGACATTGCACACACCATGTCGGCAGTGTTTGAATCGAGTTTGCAAACACCAAGGACAAGTGCAGGATGACTGTGAATCCTGCAGGATGACTTGTATATTAAAGGAATGGCTAGCACATACACCAGGTGGATATTAATGGAATGGCTAGCATTTTTATAATCTCCCGCGTGGGTCTTTGGGTTTGTACCTAGGATCAATCATCAGAAAAAGGTATTGCCCATGTCACTTCGATACAGATTCGAGTAGGGAGCATCTGTTTAGAAGGCGCCCTCCTCCTGTCCAGACTCGCCCTTTGCAGGATTATAATCTCCAGCGCAGGTCTTAAGCTCTAGCCATGCGCATGATTAAGGCTCGAGACCTATCTAACCGCTACTGCTTCGGAGAAGGAGAGGTCGAAAAGGATCCGCGCGGGGAACGCGACATTTTCTTCGCCTCCTCTCCCATCCTTTTATAATCTCCCGCGTAGGTCTTTGTGGCTAGCATGAATCACACAAATATAAAGACAACAAATACCTTTTTAGAGCCACTAAAAAAACTTCAAAAAAAAGGAAATGCATTTTAGAGATCTCAGCGGTGTTTACCCAAGAAGATGTGCTTCTTTTGCCACATTTTCTTCGGCCTCCTTCCCAACCCAACACTAGCTAGAGATCAGAGCGGCCGGGACTTCAGAGACCACATGAAGTCGAGATCTGAACGGCCGGGACTCGATCCAGATCTGCAACCATACAAAAAAGAAAAAAAAACTCATGTATTTGCTGTTTCAAAAACCACATGAAAAACCATATCTAGCTGCATGGATGTGATAAAGAGCACCACCTGCCCAGGATGGAGACGAAGGCGAAGGCGAGGCGGGCGCCTGTGTCGGACGACTCAGTACTCCCGTGTTTGGTTGAGATGAGTTTGGAAAGTCGACGGAGAAGAGGTGAGAATGTACAAAGATATAAGAAGAGGTGTAGTATGGGAGAAGGAAGAGACGAGAGACTGCGAGAGAAAACTACCCATAGTAGCACTATAAAGGAATCCGAGGTGGCTACTTGTAGAGTGTTCGATGCAGCACCATGGTCCCACGGTTAATGTAAAAGGGCTTATCAGAACTTGTGTGCTATATTTCAAAATTTCAAACATTATTTGTAGTAGTAATAGGACTATGGGAGAATTAGGAATTTGGCCCCTCAAATAAGTTTGTCCTACTCTATCCCAACTTCCATCGTGTGGGCCCACTTGTAATTTTATCTAAATATATCCATGTGATATCTTGTTTTGAAGAATTAATTGAAACAAATTTAATGGTGTAATCAGAATCTAATTTAGATTTTTGGTTTCTCGGTTAAAACATTGTTTAGGTATTTTAAATTATGGGGCCGGCCGGTGGCCATTTTCTCTCTCGTCAATAATTAATCCGACGCGCTTGTGCGACAAGGGAAAGCACCGTCATTTGCTCTCTTCCCCTCACCCCTCTCGCTTCGCTCTTCACTTTTCTCTCTCCCTTTCTTTTCTCTCTGGCTACACTACACGGCGGGGACGGCGGGACCGACGGTTGAAGGCATCCAAGGCCACGTCTTTGTGGGCTCGTGGCAAATGGTCGCGACGCCATATTTCCCCAAGGGCCCACCTGTCATTGAAACCTCTCACTTCTCCATGCTAGCATGGACATGGTCCAATAGAATACGAGAGACGGGAGAAGAGACCATGAGATCGGTTCACAAAGACGTGCCGGCCGGTCCCAATCTACAAACACTAGACCCGCGCGTCGGCCGCCAGGTAAATGCTACAAGTACTCCCTCCCCCATAGAGACCGATGTTTTTGACTTTTGAACTTCATATTTGACCATCCGTCTTATTCAAAATATTTATGCAAATTAAAAAATAAATTAATTAATATTCAAGTATCTTCATTGATAAAATAAGTAAGTAACAAAATAAATTATATTTATACAAAAATTTGAATAAGACGAAGCATCGAATAAGATGGCACGGAATCCGTGTCAAACTCGGTGGGACGGAGGGAGTACTCACGTGCAGCCCGAGATCGCATACACGGAGGAGCGAAAACTACATTTTCCAAGCTTGAAAAATTCCTAGATAATTAATAAACAAACTCCCTACACATACACCCTCCTATTCTCTTTTTTTTTTTTTTTTTCCCCTCTTTTCGTTTTTTTTTTTTTTTTACTTTACTCTATAATACCAACTACCATCGGGACCCACCTATAATTTATCGAAATATAACCATATGATTTCTTGTTTTGAAAGATTTATTGAAAGGAATTCAATGGTGCAATCGAATTTAAATTGGTATTTCGGTTTGTGAGTTATAACATTTTTAGTTAATTCAAACAAGTGGGGCCTGCCTTTGGCAAATATTTTGCCATCTACTATTAACTAGGCGGTCTACTAGTGCAGCTCTAGTCCGCCTCGATTCTCCCGTGCATGCTTGGTGAGGCAGGCCATAGTTAGTGACAGTGTAGCCCGTCAGGGCTCTTCCTTTTTTAAAAAATTATTTCTTTTTGTCAGTAGAAAATAAAAGGAAAACACCCTCGAATGGAATAGCTAGAGATGCCTATTTTTATTTGTTGATTGTCCTAATTATAGTATATATCACAACTAAGAACACACATGTCCCAAATCAAAAAGTTGTAAACTACAAAGTTTCATGGATATTTGAGAACTACAATCACTATATTGGTAGTTTGTTGTCTATAAGAGGTCAATTAAAACACTTAAATTTCAATTTTCATTTTTTTAATTTGAGGCCTAGTTTTCCTTTACAAGATAATTTCAAAGCAAAAAGTTTTGAAATTCTTTTGGGCTCCACATGTCATAGAGTAGAAAAATGTGGCAAGATTCCTTTAGGCAAAACAAAGTTAAGCAAGATTCTTAGGTCGTGTTTAAATCACCCGAATTTGGCTCGACGTCTCAAAATTCCAATCACATCAAATCATTAAATGTACCAAAAGACGATGCATTGAGTATGAAACGTAGGTAATAAACAAAATAGCTAATTGCACAATTTAGATGAGTACATTGCGAGAGACTAAACTTTTGAGCCTAGTTACCCCATGCGATGGTATAGGATAATATTTACCACAAACAAACGAAAAGTACTACGATGCTTTTCGGTTCAAAGACGCTGTGGCGGCGTGAACCAGCGGTGGACACAAAGTGCCATGAGGTCAACGGCACGCATAACCGCAAGCCGACGAGTCTCGAGGTGCCGGGGTAAGAGAGAAGGGAGAGAGTTCGGCTGAGGCGCCCACGCCGAGGTGCTCGCGGGCGTCCATGGCGGCTGCGTGGTCGCCGAGGGCGGTGAGAATCGCAAATAAATTTTACACCTCACAAACATGAATATACCAATCACAAATAAATTTTACACCTCACAAACATGGATATACCATTGTCATCACTCTAGTCACTCATCATTTCAAATTTGCAATCAAACATCCATGCAAAGCACATGATTTGGAGAAATACAACACATTGATATTTAATCACAAACACCATCGTCCCCATAAACACCAACAAAACAAAATAACACATGGACTACAACGAATTAAAACGTCTAACCGGTGTTCATCGCCGCATGGTACTCAAACTCGGAGGACGGATCTATCGAACATCAACCAATGCTTGCAAGCACACAACCAAAAGGTAGCAAAAGTCGTTCGATCTCGATCATCTAGCTTAGAGCTAAGCTAGCAAAATGTACAACACACCTCTTATACCAACGCTGCAGCAAGGAAGAACATACTACACTCGCGGCGGATCCTACACTCCTCGCCGCAGTAACACCCACCGCGGCGGCCATACTAATCTCGGCCCCCATTCGGCGGGGTGCCGCAATTGTCTCCACCGGCGGCGGCGTCTGCGCGAGGCACCGGTTGGGCGGGCGGGGGCGATGCTGCCATCGCCATTAATCGGATACGGCAAAGAAGAAATCGTCGTGGCAACACTTTCGATGCTCGCATGAAGCGCTTGCGGCAGTTCACGCTCGTCGGCGTCGAGGCGGCCGCGCCGCCACGAAGTCGCGCTTCGATCTCCCGCAACACCTCTCGCACCGCGTCATCGGCGGCGGCGGCGTTCCGCCCGTAGAGCGTAAGAGCGTGAACGTCACGCCGCCGCGCATGCCCCGAGTCGGCGGCTTGTTTCGGCTTGTTGAGAGGCGGGCGAGACGGTGTCGCGACCTTCCGCTGAACACGGCGGACATGCCTGCTCGAAGCACGCCTCGGGTTGCCCACCTTGGCAAGCTTGGTGATGAGACTCGCGCGATACTCGCGCGAGTAATCTGACCCCACCGTAGCCCCGCCGAGACGAAGACCCGGTCTGGTCGGATGCTCGAATCCCCACCGGGGGTCGCGACACGCCGCTTTCATCTGAACGGTGGGCTCGCAGATTGAAGAGGTCCTCCATAGGATGCTCTGCGTGCATGGTGACGCGCATCGCAAGCTCCACAAGCAAGTGCTCCGGAAGGTTCTCCATGGCGCGGCGGCGGCGCGCCGCGGTGGGGGGCTTTTTGTTGGAAGCTGGCGCGGCGGGAGGTGGGAGGTGAGCAAAGCGGGCGTGTGGCGCTCGATTCGCAGTAGCAATAATACGGGTGGCCTGGGTGCGTTCCCACGATGGGAGATGGGATTTTCCCTTTTTAGGAGCGACAGACGCGTTCTTTACGACTTGACCGACGCCAATTACCGGCGACATTTGATAGAGCGCTGTCACGTACACCTTGGGTGCGTGTCTCCTCTCCTCGTATCTAGGCCTATCTCGGTTGAGATCTGCCCGTCTCTCTCGATCGGCGCGGCACCGATTGGGCGGAGCCGAACGAGGACCTGCATGACGTATATACTTTACGTTACCCCGAATACTTGCCTGATTTGCCTTGTTGGTATCGAATACGTATATTTGATAGTACGCAGATCGCCCGCTGGGGCGGGGGAGAGTTAAATTACGCCCACGCAGCGCCAAGCGCCCTCCGGCCGTTGATCCTAGTCCTCGATTCTCCCGTGGATGGCCATAGTGGCAATCTAGCCCGTTAGGACTCTTTCCTTTTGTTTTTTAAAACAATATTTCATTTTCAATTCAATAGAAAATAAAAAGGAAAACACCATCGATATCACAACCCACGAAAAAATAGCGGCGCTATAGATCACCCGAATTTGGCTTCAAATCCCAAAATTCCCGTCACATTGAATGGTTAAAATGTACCAACGCATGCATGGATTATAAAATGTCGATAAACAAAATAACTAATAATTACACAGTTTTAGATGTAAATTGCGAGACGGATCTTTTGAAATGTCGACGGGTATGCGGTGCCAATTTTCGTGAATTAAATTTTAAACACAACCTTATAAGTTTGGCAACCAATGCTGCATCGAACATACATTGCATATGTGAGCATCATCGAGCCTTGCTTATGCCCACCCCGGCAGCAAGCGCGTAAACATATTACACTCGGGCCGGGATCCTACGGTCCTCGCTGCGGTACACCCGTCTTGGCGGCAATATCGATCCTGGTTTTCGGCCGGGCACCGCGCAGTAGTACTGTCTCCCCATCTACACCGATGCCCGCCCCGGCGATGCACCGGTTGGGCAAGAGGAGGACGAAGATGCCGCCTCTCTCCATAGGGGGCACCACCGAGTCGTCGTCGCGACGACACTTTCGGTGTTTACGAGAAGTACTCGTGGGTCGTTCGCGGTCCTCCTCCGGGGTGCGACCATCGCGTCGCCGCCGTGTCGTGCTCAATCTCCCCGCAACACCTCTCGGGGCAAGGTCGTCATCGGTGGCGGCGTTCGTTCGCTGTCAGAGCGAAGGGCATGAACGTGCCGGGGCGGCGCATGCCCCGGTCGGCGGCTTGTTTCAGCTTGTCGAGGGGCGGCGAGCGGTGTCGCGACGTTTCGCGGCCACACGGTTTTATGCCTGCCTCGAAGCATGCCTCGGGTTGCCCACCTTGGCAAGCTTGGTGATGAGACTCGCGCGATACTAGCGCGGTAGTACTGGCGACCCCGACCGTGGACCCAGCCAGATACGACACCGGTCTAGTCGGATGCTCCGCCCCACCGGGGGTCGCGACACGCCGCTCATCTGGCAACAAAAAACCCGCGAGTTGAAGAGGTCCTCCATAGGATGCTTTCTGCGTGCATGGCGACGCCGCATCGCAAGCTCCACAAGCAAGTGCTCCGAAGGTTCTCCATGGCGCGACGCGGCGCGCGCTGGCGGGGGGGGCTTTTGCGGAAACTCGAGCGGCGCGGGGTTCTTTTGCCGGAAACTCGGCGCGGTGGGTTTTTTGCCGGAATGGGTGAACAAAGAAGAATGCGGGTGCGTAGGCGTAGCCGGTGCACGGAGACGTGGGATTTTATGAGCGCCGCCGGTGCTCGGCGGGAGGTCGATCGTCGGACATAAAACCCGCGCGCGGAACGCGGCGAAGGAAATGGGCGACGCCCTATCCTAGTGCGGCGTCTTTAAGTCTAGTCTCATTTGAGTTTCATACGAGTTTTTTTAAAAAAAATTACACAAAGGCAACTCGGACGCTCACAATATGCACGCACACTCACCTCTATGAACGCGCGTCGCAATCCCTACCCCTATGAGCACCTCCGAAGGATTGGGTAGGCCGACACATCTAGAGATTCTCGAAGTCACCATAGGCGCCTCGTTGTCGACGGGGAACGCCGCTACCACTTAATGCATAATGTCGGTAAATCCCGAAAAAATCTCAAGAAAAGGTGCGAGCACTAGGATTATTTGAACCCTGGTGGGTAGCAACCCACTAGACCGTCCTACCATTGGACTACAAGGGCATTAATTAGGCTAATGTGGCACCATATTAATATTGAGAGTGATGATATAAGAGTTTAATGGGAGTAGAGAGAGTTTCATCCCCATTAATCTCTTACCTTGCACTGCTTCTAAAATCTGAAATGTGTTGGAAACTGTGACATGAAACCCCAAGCCCATTGAGACCCGACCTAAACATAAATGGTTTCAAACTACACATGTTTTTCCATTGACAAGATGGATCTCAAATCAAAAATTTGTAAACTACAAAATGTCATGGATAATTGAGAACTACAATCGGTATGTTGGTGGTTTGTAACTTTGTATATCCGAGGCCCCTTAAAAATTTAAATCTCGGTGAGGGGTTTTTGAATTTGAGACCTAGTTTTGCCCAAGATTAAGACAAAGTCAATAATCAAAGAGTTTTAAGATGAGAGTTTAATAACTTAGCAAGATCTACAATTCTTACTTTGGTTTGATTCCCCATACGACATAGTGCTAGTGACATTATTGTTCACAAATCTTATAAATTTCTTTTTTTGTAGTTTCATAAACTTTGAGAGTTGTGTAAGGGCCTGTTTGGCGGGGGCTCGGCCCTGCTCCGGCTCCTCCACTCTAGCACGCTTGAGCCGGAGGAGCCCAAAATAAGCTTCTCCTACCCTATGAATAGTGGTGGTTGTCGCCAGCGAGAGAGAGGGAGGAGTGCGTAAAACCGCTCATGTGAACAAGTGCCGCTACGGGCGCCTGCCCGCAGCCAGCCGGAGCCGCCGCTCTGTTGCTAAACGCACCCTGAATAATCTTGTGAACAATGTTAGCGCGGCAACACGTCGCATGAAGAAATGACCAATATAAAAGATGTACATCTTAAGAAGCTATACTACAAGATTTATGTTCATGACTTGTTGTGCGTAAAACCAAGTAGATGCTCAAAAAATGTTGTTATACAAGCTTCATAGACATGATTTATAGAATTTTAGAAAGACAAACCATCAATTTTATAATTACTATGAGACGCGCCTGGTAGCTTGTATGTTTTCCAAACCGACGGGGCGGTCCCACCATGCGCGCGCTTTCCTTGTTCCCGCCGAAAATTTTACCAAAATTGCGCGCCGAAAGCATTCGCAAAAACAAAAACCTCTCATCCCGAGTTTTCCATGCCGACAGAGCGGTCCCACCACGCGCCTTCTCCCAGTCCCCAGTCCCACGCCAAGCGAAGTGGCGCTCTTTCCCTTGTGCACGCCAAAAATTTTTAGAGAATTTGCGCCCCGACGCCGAAAGCATTCGCAAAACTCAAAATCCCTCATCCGCCTCCTCACCGAGCCATTCTAGGGTATATCCCCCCGCCCCGCCCCCCACCGCCGCCGTTGACAACTACCACCGCCGCAACCAACTACCGCCCTCGCCATTCTAGGTTTTCAAGCGACGGGCGCATCCGCGGCGCACGACCACCGTCCAACCCATCTCCGATCCATCTCCGACGCGCGATCTGCCGGGTTAATCACTCTACCGGGCTCGGCGGCTTCATCCTCCACCCGAAGGCCGCGGCGCGCCGCCGTCATCTCCGGCAATGCGGTTTGTGTAGTCCTCATAAACCGCCTAAGAATTGAACTCGTATAGTATTAGGCCATGCTAATTTTCAGGCGACTGAAATTTTGAAATCTGTTCAGGCGACGAAGGTGGTAGTGCTCTACCGCCTGTAAACGGAAGGTCCCGGGTTCAAGCCCTAGCCTCCGCATATTGCACATGGTGCGGGTAAGGCTTAGCGCTAAAATACCCTACCCCAGATCCGCGCGGTCGGGGGAGCCTCACGGCACTAGATGCGCCATTTTTCGAGCGACGAAGGTGCTCCAGTGATTTCCATCCAACGGCAGACCATCAATGCATCATCGGGCGGGAAGAGATAGCGAGCACATAGTGTCGCCTGAATTTTTCGATCGCCTCGAGGAAAGGTGATAATTTTGTGCTCAGTTGATATATAGAGTCTGTATATACTGAACTTGGCGCTTTGGCGCTACTATAATGTTGTTATCTCGTGTGTTTTTGTCATAGGAAGCTGCAACTCACTGCCGCTTATTTTCTTCACGGACCATCGGGCGGGAAGAGATAGAGAGCACACGATGTCGCCTGATTTTTTCGATGCGAATGGCGAGTGAAGGTGATAACTTTATCCTAAGATGGATATATCTAGTTGTTAGATACTTGAACGACAATCGATCGCTACAATGTAAGTGAGGGAAGGTGGTACCTTCATCCCGATGGATATCTAGAGTTGTAGATCTTGAACAATACACCGACCGCTACTATAACTATAATATTGTTATCATTGTGTTTTTGTCATAGGAAACCGCAACTACTTCTTTGCTTATTTTCTTTATAAAAAGTTCCTATTAAATGAACATTTGCTAAACTATAGTTTATTTTCTTTATAAAAAGTTCCTATCAACGGCGGCGTAGAGCTCGATGAAGCCGACGTTGAAGACACCAAGATGTAGCGCCTCCGGGCCTTGAAGGTAGATGAGCCGTGACGAAGATCGGGAGGAAGCGATCGGCCAAGAACGCTTCCCAAAAACCTTATTCACCTAGTATAATTTTATCCTCGGGAGGGATATATCGAGTTGTAGATACTAAACTTGACACCGGACCGCTACAATGTTGATATCTATGTGTTTTTGTCGCACACAAAACTGCGATCTTCTTTTTTTTTTCTTTATAGATGAATATATATGCATGCTCAAGAATCATGAGTGCTTTGTAGAGTACTACTATCTTGGCTTACAAAAATGTGCCTATTAAATGGATCATTCTTGAACTACAGCTTGTTTAAATTCATCTATTCCTCAACTACATTTTTTGTTCTCTCCTTCGGTTTGTATAGTCCTCATAAACCGCCTATTACTGAAATTGAATCGTATAATTTTATCCTCACATGGATATTTTGAGTTGTTGATACCGCTGAACTTGAACCCGATGCTACTATAATGTTGTTACCGCACCGTGTGTTTTTGTCATATGAAACCACAACTATCTTTTTTCATATTTTCTTTACGATGAATTACATGCTTGATGAAGATGAATGACCGCTTTGTAGAGTACTACAACTATCTTGTCTTAAAAAATGTGCATATTAAATGAACTGTTGCTAAACAACGGTTTGTTTATGTTCCTCCGTTCTGAACTACATTTTTTGTGATATCTCGTTGCCTCGAGATATATGAACCCTACTTATTGTTAGATTTTTGAGTGCTAGCCGTTGACTTCTCTGTGTAACTTATTTTTTTTGATATAGGTGTCGGACGATTGGGCAGCTTTTGTTGCATAGAAGGGAAGGGAAAGGTATGAGCTCACAGGGCCTTGGGCACCACGTAACGCATGGGGCTCGGTCTTCGCCAGAGAAGGTTTTTTAGAGAAGGCAGCCCGGCCCTTCCGAGGGCACCGTGTAAGGGAAAGAGATATGCTCACGGACGTCCCCGGCATCTCGAGAAGGGCGGGGGCATGTGTGTGGGGTGTCTAGTTCGTCTCGTTGGAAGGCTTGGCCGGAGTGCGCCAACATGTACGTAAAGAGGAAGCTCGGGGAGGCGATCGAAGGTCGAAGCACTTTAAGCGAGCTTGCGGGGTGCAATAGATGTGCTCGGGGCTGAGTTGGAGGCGATAAAATTGCAAGGACATTGTTCAACGCCCGCCAACACCGTAGCCTTGTAGGTGGTCCGGATAGCGCGATATGCCTTAGCCACGGATGCAGACGGACCGGATCTTTGCGGTTGTGATGGAATCGGATGCGGTGACCGGATGCCGCAGCTTCGCGATGGAATCACGAGGACATCGCTTCACCGCCCGCCAACAACACCCCTAGCCCCGTAGGTGGTGAGAATGCAGAGAGTGGCTCGCCCCATTTCACCGAGTGGCTTCGAATGCCCTTCGGTTCGCATAGGCCAACCCTAAGTACCGGCATGGATCTCCAATACTATCACCCGAAGAGCTTCATAAGGCGGGGCCTTCTTGTGCTTTCTCTTCAAGAGTGGTACATGCAAGCAAACAAAGCGAGCAATCGGTGGCGTTTATTGCATTGCTCGGGAAGAGGCCTTTTGGCGTGACACGCACGAAAGAGGCTATGATCAATGTGGGTTTCGACGACTTGTTTGACCTCATGGCACCGGATGTATTGGATATGGCCATCCTTCACCGCATGACACTTTGTGAGTACAATTTCTTCTATTCGACTCATTCGGGATGCCTCTTCATCTATTTGCTTGCTAAATTCGGGAAGGCTTATTTGGTTGACTCTCGCGCTCCGCTTAAAGTCAAATCTTGGTCCGGTGAAAAGTGCAATAGACCGGTGAGTGTTTCCTAACGTACCACCGCGTGTTTCATATGTTTGCGGTGCACGTCCGTAAACCGATGAAAAGACATGTGGGTTCTACACGGCCCACCACATGATGGCCGCGATGAAACAAGTTCATTTGGATTGTCCCGAGGTAACTCGAAGTGCAGCTCCATCTTGTGCCTACCTTTGTTTGGCAATAAAGACCATGTGTACAACAAACACTTATGCCTACCTTATTTTGTATTAGGAATTTAACTTGTCCGGAAATTCGATCAATTTGGAGGATATTAGAGAGAAGATCGCCAAGTTTCTTATGGAACAGGATCATCAGCCACGAAGGCGAGTATTTTGTTTAGTAAACCGTGAGTTTCTTCTACGTTTCCCTTTGCCGCATGATGACCCGGTTGGATACATGCATGTGAACTGTGTTACCAAGTAATCCGAGAGTGCAATTTTTTTATGTAATCGGTGCCTCCGTGGATTGTGTAGTCCTCATAGACTTCCTAGTTCCCCTGTTACATGTAATTGTATATTAAGGCCTTCCTAATATCCGGTGGTTGAAATTTTTCAAATCTGTTCAGGCGACGAAGCTACTTCAGTGATTTCCATCCAATAGCAGGCATCAACGCGTCATCCAATGTCGCCAGAATTTTTCATTTGCCAGGAAGTGAGGAAAGGTGATAATTCTGCTGCTTATTTTCTTCATAGATGAATACACAAGCTCAAGAACACCGACGCTCTATCGAAAGTACTACTTTGCTATCTTGTCTTACAAAAAAATTTCCTACTAAACGAATTGTTGCTAAACTACGGTTTCTTTGAAACAATAAAGCCTATTAGGGAACACGTATATTGGGCCTTTGAGATTTATCGAAATTTTTTTCATATGAATGCCTCATCTTTAGTTTTCAGCAAGTAAATATAGCAAAATCTAGAAGCATCATCAATTAATGTCGTGAAATATCTCTTTCCACACACCATTCATCTCACATAGATCGAAATGTATGAGTTCTAGAGGTGCCAAGTGTCTTTCCTCCACTTTGCCTTGTGAGGCTTTCGAGGTTGCTTAGATTGCACACAATTATGACACTTAGAACCTTTGGAAATGGTGAAATCTAGAAGGGGCTATTGTGTTTGTACCCTTACTCCGTTATCGGTGCTAACGGTGTTAATCGAGCCTTTTAGGACAACTTTGCCCTTGCAAAAATACCCTTACTTTTCTTGTGTGCATTGTGATTTTGCCCCTGTTTTTTTTTTTAAAAAATGGCAGCAATATCACACAACTTATTACATATAATTCCATACAACATGCCCGGAATAGTGAATCCCATAACTCATTGTAACCTTTAAGATAGCACAAGGCCCTTTTCTCGTGCGGTTGCACTAGCTAGATACATGAGTAAGGTCTTTGGAGAAATGTATATACACAACAATCTTTGCATTATAATTTTTTTATGCTTTTGTTGCCTTATGTTGCAAAAAAAAAAAAAAGTGTAAATATTAGCTTTGCATTGTGTCATGTTAAATAGTTTGACAATAGCGGACAAACTTGAAGAGGTACGTGTGATGCTAAACAACCACCTTGTGTTAGTGGATCTGAACTCAAGAGCTTGCTTCACAGTGGGCAATGTCTGCTACGCTTTGAAGCTCTATCTTCGAAGTAAAAACAACAACGCTTGAGTAGATCAAGATCAACCCATTCATGTTTTGTAATTTTCCATATTGCTATAGCTTTGATTTGATTAGGACAAAGACGGATCTCATGATGGACGCATCTGATCCAACTACTTTTATAAAATGCAAACAAGTTTTAGTGCTTAGCTTTTTATCCTTTCTAACCAAGCCTCGTCGGTAGATGGGGTCTGCGTTTAGCAAAACCAAAGAACATAAGCATGGTACAAGTACAACCATTTCCGAGCTACCATTTCCTGAAAAAAGTTTGTGTTCGAAAACATAGTTTGGTTCACTTTTTCAAGAGACTACATATACTATTATTTTCCAACAAAAAATTCATGGAATTAACTTGTCAATCACCGTAACTCTCAAAAGAAATTCTAGCTAAATGCAAATTCCAAAGCATCAATCTCGGGATATTTAATTAGGAGCTTCCTATGTATAGTATCCACTTTGAAATTTTCATTTATAAAAAAAGGCATAATTACCGATCATGAATCAACATCAATAAAGACTTATTAAATTAGCCCAACTTTTACAAGAATAGATGGGTACTTAAGATAAACAACAAGATCTGATATTCATTGTTAGCAATTCCTATGAATTCGGGATTGCCAAAGACACTATAAATATATCAATAAATTTGTGTTAGAGCTGGAATTATCAATGCATAGTTGTATTTGTTTATGTAAAACAAAAAAAGATTGAACCTTAGATTTGAACTGTAGTCACCTGATTTTGTTATGATCAATTGAATGCATAGTATTCCCCATCATATGCATTGATGATACAAGTCAAATGCTCTTTTTAAAATATCTTATCCTCACATGGATACCTCACCGATATATGATTTCCGGTTCTAAGCTTTAGTATCCGACTAATCATCAAATTTTTTTTTAAATAAATCTAGCTTTGTACTTTGCTACCTGTTGAGCTACTGAGCTTTTTCTAACAACTGAAACTAATACAGGGTAACACATACATTATTACCTAAAAATAATAGTTTCTTAAGTAATAATCCTACAACTACCAATTTTACTTGTTGCTACCTTTTAAATTTGAAAGTGTTGCAAGATGCCCTATGAGTAAAATCAACTTAAAGGTTTCTTCCACCTATTGGTACTGAGGTATCTGTCCATATTAAATAGATTAATGTAACTTATGCATAAAGTTCTCGTTACTTGGTGGGTTTTCATAGTAAGTGTACAAACTGAATGTTGAACATTTGAATTCTTGCAGGTTGCATTGATTTCTACTGAAGATTGTCATGATGACCAGGAAACAATATCATTTCGAAAATGTGCAATTTATGGTAGGGTAATCGGGGATGATAAATTAGAACCGTATAAAAGCGGATCTATGTTATATATCTCGCGTAATATGTTCCGTGTTTCAAGCTTTGTATTGAGCACTCTAACACGCATTGGGAACTGCATATCCATCACAAGGTTTCAGCTAAGAATTAATAAGTGAAGAATACGTTTGCACATTCCATCACGTGGTGGCCAAATACTAGCCCAAAATCATTTTAGAGCACGGCAAAGCCGCGCTATTTTCTAGTATAGACCATGTGTAAAACAAACACTTACGCCTACCTTTCTTTGTATTAGGATTTTGACTTGACGGGAGATTCGATCAATTTGGAGGATATTAGAGAGAAGATGGCCAAGTTTCTTATGGAACATATCATCGGCCCGAAGTCGAGCATTTCGTTTAAATGACCGTGAGTTGATTCTGTTTCCCTTGCCGCATGACGATCGGTGGATACATGCATGTGAACTGTATTCTTGTTTTCCCTTGCCGCATGACGATCAAAGCCGGAAACATGCATGTGAACTGTGTTATTTGTGTTGTGAACAATGCGTGGCGTGCCCCTCAAGAACCGGATACATCTGTGTGAACAATCGAGTTTCATATGTTTGCGGTGCACATTTGCAAACGATAAGTGACAACAAGACATGTTGGTTAATTTTTCTTTCTTTCTAATTAATTTTCAACTTCAGCCTTAAAAGATTTTAAAGTAGTCTAATAATGCCCGATCTTTAGTTTTCAGCAAGTAAATATAGCAAAATCTAGAAGCATCATCAATTAATGTCATGAAATATCTCTTTCCACACACCATTCATCTCACATAGATCGAAATGTATGAGTTCTAGAGGTGCCAAGAGCCTCTCCTCCACCGCCTTGTGAGGCTTTCGAGGTTGCTTAGATTGCACACAATTATGACACTTTCAAACCTTTGGTAATGGTGAAATCTAAAATTAACTGCAAGCTCACCAAAATTCACATCTAGAATTAATCGCAAGCTAGATAGATGTGACACCAAACTTCACATGACGTAAAATGTGGAAGATTTGGGGAGCGATCACGCCAAGAGCGCTTCCCAAAAACCTTATTCGACGGAGACGGGATGGAGAGACTATGCAAAATAAGATAGCGGGAAAAGGAAAATATTATTTTTACTACTTTAGGATTTTCTAATTGGAAGGGCTGGCCTGGTGCAAGTGGTCTACCGCATGTAACCGAAAGGTCCCGGTTCAAACAACAGCTCGCATATTGCACATGGTGTGGGTAAGGCTTGGCGCTAAAATACCTTCCCTGACCTCGCGGTCTGGGGAGCCTACGGCGCTGGTACGCCCTTTAGGATTTTCTAATTGAAACTCCCAATTATAGTTGTGGTGTTGTGTCTAATCCCAAATGGGGCTTGGTACAAATATATAGGGCGGAAAACTCCCTACCTCCACATCAACCAAAATTCACATCTAGAATTAATCGCAAGCTAGATAGATGTGACACCAAACTTCACATGACAGACACGAGAATGCCAAACACTCGAATTATCATTAATTGTGTCACAAATCTGATTCACTGACTTATTACAAAAATCTGCCAAACTTAGGCGAAACAAACCTCCGCAACCATAGCCTGCACCAATAAATTGTCCATGCTTAGACATAACTAATTTATTGGACTCCAACACTACCTTAAACCCATCTCTTGGAAGAAGGTAAACTTCAGATCTACTGTATGTTTGCAGATATTGGGCCTTTGAGATTTATCAGAATTTCATCTTCATATGAATTTTAGGGGAACTATTCATCATATATAAATTCTAGCATGTGTTTCATATGTTTGCAAATTACTCATTGCAAACCGATAAGTGATAACAAGACATGTTGGTTAATTTTTTCTTTCTTTCTAGTTAATCTTCAACTTCAGCCTTAAAGATTTTAAAGTAGTAATAATGCCTCGATCTTTAGTTTTCAGCAAGTAAATATAGCAAAATCTAGAAGCATCATCAATTAATGTCATGAAATATCTCTTTTCACACACCATTCATCTCACATAGATTAGAATGTATGAGTTCTAGAGGTGCCAAGAGTCTCTCCACGCCTTGTGAGGCTTTCGAGGTTGCTTAGATTGCACACAATTATGACACTTAGAACCTTTGGTAATGGTGAAATCTAGAATTAACTGCTAGCTCGCCAAAATTCACATCTAGAATTAACTGCAAGCTAGATAGATGTGACACCAAACTTCACATGACGTAAACGAGAATGCCAAACACTTTCGAATTATCATTAATTGTGTCACAAATCGATTCACCGACTTATTACAAAAATCTGCCAAACTTAGGCGAAACAAACCTCCGCAACCATAGCCTTTCTCACCAATAAATTGTCCATGCTTAGACATAACTACTTTCTTGGACTCCAACACTACCTTAAACCCATCTCTTGAAAGAAGGTAAACTTCGGATCTACCGTATGTTAGCAGATATTGGGCCTTTGAGATTTATCGGAATTTCTTCATATGAATTTTAGGGGAACTATTCATCATATATAAATTCTAGCACGTGTTTCATATGTTTGCAAAGGCACATTGCAAAACTGATAAGTGATAGCAAGACATGTTGGTTAATTTTTCTTTCTTTCTAGTTAATTTTCAACTTCAGCCTTAAAGATTTTAAAGTAATCTAATAATGCCTGATCTTTAGTTTTCAAAGAAGTAAATATAGCAAAATGTAGAAGCATCATCAATTAATGTCATGAAATATCTCTTTCCACACACCATTCATCTCACGAGAGATTAGAATGTATGAGTTCTAGAGGTGCCAAGAGCCTCTCCTCCACCGCCTTGTGAGGCTTTTCGAGGTTGCTTAGATCGCACACAATTATGACACTTAGAACCTTTGGTAATGGTGAAATCTAGAATTAACTGCAAGCTCACCAAAATTCACATCTAGAATTAATTGCAAGCTAGATAGATGTGACACCAAACTTCACATGACGTAAACGAGAATGCCAAACACTTTCGAATTATCATTAATTGTGTCACAAATCGATTCAATCGCGACTTATTACAAAAATCTGCCAAACTTAGGGCGAAACAAACCTCCGCAACCATAGCCTTTCTCACCAATAAATTGTCCATGCTTAGACATAACTACTTTCTTGGACTCCAACACTACCTTAAACCCATCTCTTGAAAGAAGGTAAACTTCAGATCTACTGGTATGTTTGCAGTTTTTTTTTTGAGAATATATGTTTGCGGATATTGGGAACACGATATTGGGCCTTTGAGATTTATCAGAATTTCTTCATATGATTGCAATTACTGTTGCAAACCGATAACAAGACATGTGGGTTCTACACGGTGCACCACTTGATGGCTGCGATGAAACAAGTTCATTTGGATCGTCATGAGGTAACTCGAAGTGCAGCTCCATCTTGTGCCTACCTTTGTTTGGCAATATAGACCATGTGTACACAAACACTTACGCCTATCTTTCTTTGTATTAGGATTTTGACTTGACGGGAGATTCCATCAATTTGGAGGATATTAGAGAGAAGATGGCCAAGTTTCTTATGGAACATGTCATCGATCCCGAAGGCGAGCATTTCGTTTAAGTAAACCGTGAGTTGATTCTCGCTTTCCCTTTGCCGCATGACGATCGTGGATACATGCATGTGAACGTAATCACTGTTTTTCCTTGTTGCATGACGATCAAAGCTGGATACATGCATGTGAACTATGTTATTTGTGTTGTGAACAATGCGGGCGGCGTGCCCTGAAGAACCGGGTACATCTGTGTGAACAATCTGAGATACACCCGAATTTGCAATCTTTTTGCCGCGCCCATTTGTTTGTGATCGGACTGTCCATCTAGATATTTGTGTTTTGCGGTGTCTACCATTTTCAATTTCTGCCGCATAGTTGAAACGGTCTGTTATCTATGTACGGACCACGGTACCGCCGATCTTGGCGCTGTAGCTTTCATACTAAATGTCTGTCGCGTAACCGAAGGAACGTCTGAAACACCGAACGAGCGTCTGAAAATCCGTAACGTTCTGATCGAAAGAGAATCAAAACGGCCGCCTCAGAAAGCGACTAAATCCCACACGACGCGGTAACAAAAGAAGGTCTGTAATAGTTGGAAAGGAACGCAGACGAGCTTACTAAAACGCGCGTCAGAGCTCGTGTGTTACTTCACGACACGTTTTTGCGAACAACCGCTCGTAACACGGAACACATTGCGACGATCGTTCTAAACATGCGATCGTAGCTCGTTTGAGTTACGGTTGAACGACCTACGGAAGCGTCTGAAAGTGCATTAAGGTTCACAGACGGTAGTACAAAACATGCGTCTGCGAACTGGAGTGTAGTTGCTGGTCGAGCAATCTAACTGCGTCGTGGCTCAGAGGGCGACACGCACACGTACCGCAGCGCCTCGTAAGTACGAAAGATATCACAGTCGGTGCGTTCCACACGGGTCTGTATTTGGGTAACGGTTTACAGACCCTTATAGTGATCGGGTGTCTGTGAATGGATAACAGTTAGAGGCGCGTGATGCATACAAGCGTCTGTCGTGGGCGTTAGTGGCACAGACGCCTTCTTGTGTGCGCGTCTGCATATTCGAACTGTTACAGTCGCATACTAGTTTCGTGCGTCACTACTTTTGGACGCGGTACAGTCGATCGCGATGCCGCGGGTTTGTGACGTTTCGAGTGGGTCGCACCTTAGACAATTATGTGCGTAGATACCGTAGACCACGAGAGAGCAAAACCCCGGGCACGCGACGCGTTCCGGCGTGCGTGTGTAACAAGGACTCAATACGGACGGGAAGTTTGCGACGCACGCGAAATCCCGTCAGTATTAAAGCCTTTATCTCTGGGCGCTCGCTACGAACAGTCTGTAAAGTCAGACATTTAGAGACCCTAATGGGTAGATGCCCTCAACGCGCGACTGTAGAAGCCTTTTTTTACATAGTGGTGGATGCCTAGGTGGCTAATTCCCGAGGCTACACTTGTTGCATGCGCGCCGCCGAGGGTTGGTTGGCTTGGCCGCCGTTTGATGAAGACACGCGTCCCGATCCGATGGCGGGTGCCGTTCCCTCGTGCGGCCCCCGAGGATTTGTGAGGCGTCCCTCACGCTCGCATGGCGAGGGCCGGTCCTGTCGTCTATGCGTGTCGTCGAGCCCGAGGGTCCGCCCAACGTGGCGTCTTGGCGGTGCTTTCGAAAATGAACAAATGTCATCCTGGTTTCCGTCGCGGGCGGCGTACGCCACCGTTCAGCTTTGTGTCCCATCGGTCGGATTGGGGAAGCGATTCGGCAGCCGATTTGACTGGCGTGTCGGTGGCGTCGACGCCTCGTCGCGTGTGACCGCATTGAATGCAGCTGTTTCCATTCCTTCAGACGGAACCTCCCATGCTCGAGGGGTATGCGACCACTGGGTGTGTTGGTTGGGCTACCTCGCTCGAGGATGGAGAGCTGGGTCTCCCTAGGGCGAGGCGGAGATTTTGCGCCCGAGGGTGGTGAGCTAGGCCACCCTCGGGCGAGGCGGAGATGTCCCGACCGAGGCTGGTGAGCTAGGCCACCTCGGGCGAGACGGAGATTTGTGGTTGAATCCGAGCCTTGGTTTGGCTGATGTCGACGTGGAGCGTCATGGTTCGCCGTCTTGTAAAGGTCCCTGACCTTGTCCTTCGTGAGCGTAGTGAGCCCCTTCGTCAACGTCTTTCGCTGTGGTGGCTCCTATGGGCCGCTTGTGGGCCGGTTTCGTCTTCGTGTATGCGCCATGGCTCTTTGGCCTGGTCCGTCGTCTGCTGGGCCGTCCTTCTAAGCGGGATGATAGCAGGCCGAGTTTTACTGGGCTCTGATGGGCCGGCGGATTCTCGTTTGCTGGAGAATGTCTCGGGGCCCAATATTTAGGTCCCCGACAATAGCCCCCGAGCCCCCGAGCGAGTGTAGACTCGCCCGGGGGTTGTGCCGTTCCCGTCGCCTCGTTGTTTCTCAGGGTGGTTCGTCTACAATGGGTGCGAAGGCACCCAAGGTGTAGTAACCCGAGGCCTCGAATGGAATGGCGGATTCCTTCGAGGTCTTTTATACCTCGCACGCTGGCAAGGCCGAAACAGCTCTTAAATTGCGCTTGTTTGTGCGGAGTCTGTTTGTTCTTACGTGGGCAGCCCGAGGCCCGCGCTTATGTGCGCAAGGTCGACCCAGGCTTCCTCGACTTTGATTATACGCTCCTCTGTCGCCCTCCTCAAAGGGAGGAGGAGGGGAGATACACCTCGGTGCCCTGAAAGCCGACCGTGGTGCACTCCGTTTGAACGTTGTAACGGGTCAGTTTAAGTGGGGTGCCCGTGCCCTTGCCGGAGCAAGGGTCGGCTGTGTGATCTAGGATTCACCCCATGAGAACCTACGGACCGCTTAGCAGATCCCGGGGTTTGACGGGTCAATCCCCGAGAGCCTGTAGGCCTCCCACGGATGGGACATCTCTATAAGCAGCACCCGCGGGTCTTAAACACGTTCAGGAAATCCCGAGCCCCGGAGGGCCTGGGTATAGCCGGTTGTGCATTTCCATCCTGTCCCTAGTTCGGGTTATCCTAAGGCGACTGTAGAAACCCATGTGGGCCCGGCCCGCAACCTCTCGAACGTAAAGTGCACGCCGACGCGTCGTCGCCCGAGGCTCGTTTTGGTTTCCGCCGGGCGGGAACCGCCAACGGATCGACTTTTTGCCCCTTAGGGTCGGGCGCTGGGATATGGATGGCCGGACGGTTTTACCCCGGCCGGGAAACGAGGCGTCTCGCGCCGAGGCGGCGTGCCTATTCGATCCGATGGGACGTGGCCCTGTGGCCTCCTGTCAGGGGCGATAATCGAGAGCACCGTCAGGGTGCATTAATGCTCTTGACGGCTCCACCGCACGGCTGAGCCGTTGGATGAGCGGTTCCCGTTCCATCGTGGGCCGTCCATTCCGTGAGTCGGTTCGTTGTTGCCCGTGCCGGCGGTTTGCCTTCCCTTCCCTATAAATATGGGGTCGCCGGGCGGCGATAGTTGCTCCTTTGTTCTTGCCATCGCCTTCTTGCCTTCTTGCTTGCAAAGAATCGGGAGATAGAAAGAAAAAGTGGGAGAGATTGAGGGAGAGATTCACTTGCCTTGTGCTCGTGTGAACGGTGTTGCCAGCGGTTGCCGTTCCTCGTCCCCGCGTTTGTCCATGGCGCAATCCGGTAGTGGCGACGGCGCGAAGGAGGTGCTTGATGCCGAGTCGTGGCCGAGAACGACGGCGACGGAGGAGAAGCTTCAGCGCCTCGTCGAGGAGGGGCTCCTTCGTCCCCGCACCGATGCTGTGCGGCCGGAGTGGATTGCTCCACATTGGGCGGAGGAGGAGCCTAATCCTCCTGACGGCTATGTGGTGAGCCTGATGGATCTTCATCGACGTGGGTTCGGGATGCTTTGGGCGGGCGGTTTATTCGGGCGATTCTCCACTACTACGACGTCGAGCTTCACCATCCGCCCCCAAACTCGATCTCCCAGGCCGCCATCTTCGTCACCCTTTGTGAGGGATTTCTGGGGATCGAGCCGCACTGGGACCTTTGGTTGTGGTTCTTCAAGGCGGATCTTACCACTGCCTCGGTGGCGCAGGGCAAGCCACGGAGGGCGTTGCGCGTTGGTGGTTGCACGCTCCAAGTCCGATCGGAGCCGACGGCCGAACCGATTGGCGTTGAAGAAGGAGGAGAAGAAGAAGAAGAACGTGGCTCGCGCCAATCGCCGGGCCGAGCAAAGCAGCAAAGGCGGGGCGGTCGCCGATACCTCGACCACCGAGGAGGACAAGGATGAGGAGAACGAGTTCGTCGTGAACTCGTCGGACGATGATGTGGCGGCTCGGATAGACCGAGCCATGGGGTTCACGACCTACTCGGGGCTTCATTACGAGCCCGAGCTCGAGGCATCGGGGTTGCTTTGGGACCAAAGGCGCCCGAGAGTTCCTCCAGCCGAGGCCCCGGGACCACTGGTAGCGGCTCGGGGGTTGCACCCGACGTGGGTGCCTTGACGCTGCAAGGTGAAGTTCGGTGGGAAGAGCAGACGCCTCCCGTCGTGGGTACCTCGGCGCCGCAAGGCGCCGTTCGGGAAGAAGAGCCGGCGACTCCCCATCCCGAACCGGCTCCCATGCGTCGCACGGACGCCGTGGAGGAGACGGCCCGTGCGTCAAGCGCAATGCCCAGGTCGCAGTCTTCTCGCGCCTCGGCCCCGCCTAGGGCAATTCCTCGGGCCTCGTGAGTCTCCTTATGCTTTTGCAGTCGGCTTCTCATCTTGTACCTTTCGGTTTCTTCTTGACGTGTCTTTGACTTCGGGAGCGGGGGGCCCCGCCTGTACTTGCATCCCAAGAAGGCCCCGAAGGCCAGCACGCAAGCCTCGGCCGGGGCCCGGAGCCGGGGTCATCCCACCAGGACGTCGTTCAGCCTGCGTCGGGTTCTCCCGTGGTGCTAGCCCCCCGAGCCCCGGGCGGGGTCGGGTCCGGCCGACGGCCGAGACCTCCCCGAGGCGGGCAGCTCATGGTGGAGATGGCGGGTCGTCCGCCGAGCCGATGGTGATCAACTCGGGGGCTCGGCCGGGCCGCGTGACACCAACTTGGCGCCGGAGCGGTCGGTGCCGCTCGAGGGGACTCGGGACGTGGTTCCTCCCGAGGGGTCAAGCCCCTTTGTTCGGGAATTTTCTCGGAGGAGCTCTTCGAGGCGGCGGAGACGCGAAGGTCCCCGCTGCGCCGCCCCCGCCGATCCGGGGGTCCACGAGCCATACAACCCCGACTTCCCGTTACTTCATGTGTCTGGTTTCGACGCGGCTCTTGGCGGCCGCGTCGTCTTCGGCGGTAGCGAGGGGGGCGGCTCGTGGTTAGCAGCCGAAGGGCCCCCGGACTTTTATTGGTCTGGGTTCCCCGAGCTGCGGGAGTTGCCGGTTGAGCAGATGCTCCCTCCTGAGCCGACCCGCTGGGGCGGTCCCCCTTTGACTTTGGGTGAAGTGCCCGGGAGTCCTGCCGCCGCGGTGATCGACGATCGTCCCGAGGTCCTGGCGTGGAGGACTCGCGAGCGATCCGCCAGGGGTCGCCGATGGCCTTGCGAGGATCGGTGACACCATAACCGGGCCTCTCGCCGAGGCCGACGGTGAGTGTCCTGGCTGTTATTCCCCGCCATATTTCCTTCGTGTTTGTGTTGTAATCGATAGCGTCTCTGTTGCAGAATCTCCGGCGATTTGCCCGGGAGAAGTCCGAGCTCCTTCGCCGGAATGTCTTGAACTGAACGCCCTTGGGCGCACTCGGGTGAAGCTGCTTCAGACCCAAAGCGTGGCCTCCCGGCTCACTGCCCTTGCCGAGGAGAGGGAGTCCCAGCGGCGGTCCTTGGAGGCTGAGCTTGTCAAGGTCAGGTCCGAGGCTGCCAAGACGGCGGCTGAGATGGCTCAGATGAGCCGAGACTTTGAGGAGGCCCGGAAGCAGTCTCTCCAGGTCCTGAAGGAGGCTCACGACGAGCGGGATAGTTCTCGGGAGGAGGCGAGGAAACAGGCGGAGATGTGCGACGCCCTGAACACCCGTATTGGGGAGCTGGTGTCCGAGGGGGAGACCCTTAGGAAGGAGAAGGACCAGCTCCACAAGTCGGTCGCGGAGGAGCACAAATACAATCTTTGGGCCGGGTACCGAAAATGCCGTGGTACGCCCCTCTCCCTTGGTGAGTCCTATTATCTTTGATCGCTTCACCTCGCTGATATCACCTTGACGTCTGTCGTCAGAGGCGGAGAAGGTCCGGACCGAGGCTGTGGAGAACGCGGCCACGCTTGCCCAGGGGCTGGAGCAGGAGCAGAAGTCGTACCAGGAGCTGGAAGAGGCCCTGTCAGACTTCATTCGCCACTTTGGGGCGGACAACCTGGAGGTTGGCCCCTCAGCTCGCAGTCGCTTGAGCGCCGTGGGCGATTTCCTCAGGTCCGATCGAGCCCGAGCGCCTTCCGGACGGGCGCGGCGGACGTGCATGGCAGTTTTCTGCTCGCACTTCCCGATGGAGCCCAAGGTGTTGGACGCCGTCGCGGGTGGCTTCTTCCTTGGTTCCGACGACGAGGAAGCGGTCGACCCCACCGGGAGGGATGCCGCCGATGCCGCCAAGACCCAGGAGCTGTATAACTTCGTGGACGATGCTGCGTCTCGGCTGTCCTCGCGTTTTGAGGATGAGGTGTGCCCTCCATATTCCCCCATAGAGTCAAACTATGAGGTGGATACGGAGATGCTGGACGCCATCTCCGAGGATCCGCCATTGGGTGGGTTGGACGCCGCCCTCGGGGGATGCCATCGCCGAGGATGTCGCCCGCGCCGATGCTTCTTCGTCGGCCGATCGCGCGGCGCAGGTGGACGAGGCTCGTGTTGCCCCTTGACCTTCCCTTGTATGAGAAAGTTAAGTTTGTGAGAGGAATGTACATAAACAACAATACTGCCCGAGGTTTGTGACCTCGGCAGGTGCATTTATGGTTAAGCTGCGTTTCTCGAATTTTTTGTTTATTGTGTGGCCGTGTCGCTTGCTTTCTCCGCTCGCGAGATATTGAGTATGGATGCCACTGGGGCGGTCCGTACGGGTGCCACTAGGGGCGGTCCGTTTGACTCGGCTTATCTCACTTGGGATTTGTGCGTGCGCGACCTTCGCAACTTAAACGATTTATTCGAGAATGCGCAAGAGAACTTTTTTCTTGAAAAAAAGTTTGAAAAAAGAAAGAGGAGGGGGTCCCCCAAGGGGGGGTCCCCCATGTAGCCCCCGAGGGAGTTTTAGTCTTGCACTGGACGAGGCTAAGACTCCTTAAGGTGTGCACAAGAAGTACTTTTTCATAAAAGATGTAGATCTTTTATTGAGCGAAAAAAAACATAAGTGTTTGACTTCTAGTGCGGGATTAAGGGTAGAAGCGACGTAGCTGTTCTATGTTCCAAGCGTTGGAGTAGACTTCGCCCTTCTCGTTCTTCAACTTGTAGGTCCCGGGCCTTAGTATCTCGGCGATGAAATAAGGCCCTTCCCAGGGTGGTGTGAGCTTGTGGCGCCCTTTGTTGTCTGTCTTCAGCCTGAGTACGGGGTCATTGACTTGGAACTCCCGAGGCTTCAGTCGCTTGGCGTGATACTTGCGTAGAGCTTGTTGGTATCTCGCTGAGTTCAGGAGTGCGACGTCTCGGGCCTCATCGACTTGGTCAATGGAGTCTTGCCTTGCCTGCTGGTTGCCTTGCTTAGTGTAGGATCGTAGCCTTGGGGACCCATATTCAATGTCTGTGGGTAAGATTGCCTCAGCCCCATAGACTAGAAAAAATGGGCTGAATCCCGTGGCTTGGCTTTTCGTTGTTCGAAGGCTCCATAGAACCGACGGCAGCTCTTGGTACCATCTTTTCCCGTATTGGTTCAGCTGATTGAAGATTCTCGGTTTGAGCCCTTGTAGGATCATGCCATTGGCACGCTCCACTTGACCGTTGGTCTTCGGGTGGGCTACGGCCGAGGTGTCGACTTCGGATGCCATAGTCGTCACAGAAGTCGAGGAACTTCTTCCCCACGAAGTTGGTTCCATTGTTCGTGATGATGGAGTTCGGGACTCCAAAACGGCAAATGATGTTCGTGAAGAACTTCACCGTTTCCTCCGTGCGAGGGTTTACCATGGCTAGGGCTTCAATCCACTTGGAGAATTTGTCGATGGCGACTAGGACATGAGTGTGTCCTCCAGGCGCCCTCTTCAGGGGACCGATCATGTCGAGCCCCCATACTGCAAATAGCCATGTAAGAGGTATGGTCTGCAGGGCTTGTGCTGGAAGATGCGTCCTACGTGCGTAGAATTGACACTCCTTGCAAGTGCGCATGACTTGATTCGCGTCCCGCACCGCCGAGGGCCAGTAGAAGCCTTGCCTGAAGACTTTACCGACTAGAGTCCTCGGGGCGGCATGATGGCCGTACTCCCCTCGGTGGGTGTCTTCGAGCAATTCTTTGCCTTCAGTAGGGTATGCATCACATGTAGACTCCCGAGGCTCCTTTCTCATAGAGTTCTTTTTTGTCTCCAATTAGCGCGAAGGATTTTGCCCTTCGGGCTAGTTGGCGAGCCTCGGTCTTATCCTCGGGTAGTTCTCCTCGGGAGAGGTACTCCAGTAGAGGTTCTCTCCAGTCAGGGTCTTGGTCGACCGGCATAGCTTCGGGCGTGGTTTGTTCTGAGTTGTCTCCAGGAGCCCCCGAGGGTATTTCCAAGGGTGTGTACTTGACCGAGGGCTCATTGAGGTCTCGGGTGAGCACGTTCGGGAACGGTGCCTCGGGTCGCCGCGAACTTGGCGAGCTCGTCCGCGGCTTCATTGTAACACCTTGGCGTGTGTTTGTGTTCAAGCCCGTGGAATTTTTCCTCCGCTTTGCGCACTTCTCGGCAATACGCCTCCATCTTGGGGTCGTGGCACACCGAGGCCTTCATGACTTGATCAATAACCAGCCGCGAATCCCCGGTTTCCAACCGTCGAATCCCGAGGTCCGCTGCGATCCGGAGACCGCTGACCAGCGCCTCGTATTCTGCGACGTTGTTGGAGGCTGGGAAATGCAACCGGATGGCGTACTGTTGACGGTCACCAACGACTTATTTTTAACGTCAACATTCTACCAATAAGGGGGTGAAACTATACCTTACTACACACATATACATTTATCACTAATAAATTCCACTTGTAGTGTCTTGTACTTTATTTTGCAGATTTATAATAAAAGCAAGTGGAAAATCGACCAAAGTACGCCATCCAGGGAAGCGCATTATTGCAAAACACAAGCCTAGGAGCAAATCGACCCAAAACATCAGAATTGGGCCGAGCAAAGCCCGGCCCACAACTTTTCAAGACGAGGGAAGACACCCCACCGAAGCCCGGGCCAGGCCGAGCCCAGGGGGGTGCGCGCGCACCACCTGGTGCGGCCGCACCCTCCCTGAGGCGGTTTCGGCCCAACCTCGGGGAGGCGGTTCGTGCACCTTCCAAACGGGGTTTCCCGCCGTGGGATGGTCGGTTTAGCAAATTAGGCAGGTGTACCAAGGTCGGTTTTGTACCTTCCATGTGGGGATGGACATTTTCCAATGAGCCCCCTCTCCTCTACCTATAAAAGGAGGCCATCTCCCACCATTGTAACACACACCTCACAAGAAGAGCCACTCTCTCCCTCTCTATTCTTCTTCTTCCTCCTCCTAGTAGGATTAGTAGTTTAGGATGTGGAGCTAGGCAAAGCTACCAAGGAGGGCTTGGCTCCTTGGAAGATGGATTCCGGGAATAAATCTTTCTATGGTATTCTTCCAAAGCCTTGCTCTTATCTTATCTTGGTTGTGCATTAGGATTAGAGTCTTCATGTTATTTCTATACCTCGTGATTTATCCTATGATCTAACATGTTGTTCTTGACATGATCATGACACATGAACTAGTCTATAGTTTCTATGTTGTGATATCGTCATATAGAACTTTATGCTTAAACCATTCATGCAATATAATTGGGTAGTGTCGGGATTGTCTTTGAATGGCGGTTCGTTGTGTCCTTCGGGGCTTGCTCATGTCCTATTCCGACCATCCGTAGGGTGGGGGCCATGGGGACATGAGTAGTGTCCTAGTATGCGGACGTGGTGTCCTGGATGCCGTATCCTTCGAATATGAGTGCATGCCACGGTTGAGGGGGTAGGCGGCTTGGTCGTGACAAGCCTTGACCGTCCCTTGAAATCCCCCCACGTTCGTGTGTGCTGTAGGAGTTCGTAAATGCCTTCCTTCAGGGCGGATGCTCCAGGAGGTCTCCCTGTCCATTTCATTCTCAGCTCCGACCTCCTGCTCATGCGTGTTGCCTGACTATCAACTGGTTCTATGCACAGCCATGACTAGAATCTGTATGCTCCACTTAGGTCTTCCTTTATTCCTTATTTATCTTTATCCTTGAGTTTGGCTTGAGTGAGTGTGTCAAGTTATCCCTTTACCGTTCCTTTATATCCCTGTTATTGAGCATTGGTCCATTACATAGTCATGTTATCCTGTTCATGTCTCTATTAGATCCTTTTCCACCATGCCTTCCTTTGGGAAAATATAAATAACGATACCCTGAATACTTCCGGGTGAAATGCTACAATGATAGATCCGTGCGCTTGCGGATGAATATCTTCTTAGGCAAGATCTATCACCGTTGATGTGCCTAGTGTTATCACCGACACGGTGGTTTCACTTAGGAATGTCAACGGCGCATTTCTGGCGCCGTTATTAGAGATGGGTTCTAAACCTGTTTCTAGTGATTGCGCTTAAGAAATGCAACACGTACCTCGTGTGAACCCCGAGGGGTGAGATGAAGAGCAAACCGGCCCCCGCACCCACCTTCATCATGGATCCGTCAAAGTACATGGTCCAGCACTCGGCCTGGATGGACGCCGGGGTAGCCGCTAGCGTGTCGATCCACTCGGCTACAAAATCTGCCAGGAATGATATGGTTTCGCCCATGAGCTCCACCGCCCACTTCGCCACTCTTCCCGTGGCCTCTCGGTTTTGGAGGATTTCCCCAAGGGGGAACGAGGATACCACGGCAACTGGGTGCGCGAGGAAGTAGTGACGAAGTTTTCTTCGTGTTAGTACGATGGCGTACAGCAGCTTCTGCATCTGCGAGTATCAAGTCTTGGTGTCGGAAAGCACCTCACTAATGAAGTAAACGGGATGTTGAACTTGCAACGTGTGCCCCTCTTCCCGACGCTCTACTACGACCACTGCGCTGACTACCTGAGTAGTGGCTGTGACGTATAAGAGTAGGGTCTCTCCTAGATTTGGTGGCACCAGGACCGGTGGGTTCGTCAGAAGCTTCTTGAGGTTGCCGAGGGCTTCCTCGGCCTCGGGGGTCCAGGCAAAGTGCTCGGACTTGCGAAGGAGCCGATAGAGGGGAAGGCCCTTTTCCCCGAGGCGAGAGATGAACCTGCTTAATGAAGCCAGGCAGCCCATGACCTTTTGAACTCCTTTGAGGTCTCGGACTGGCTCCATCTTGTTGATTGCATCAACCTTGGTCGGGTTTGCTTCGATGCCTCGTTGAGAGACGATGAATCCCAGCAGCATCCCTCGGGGGACCCCAAATACGCATTTCTCGGGGTTGAGCTTGACTCCCTTCCTGTTTAGGCACTCGAAGGTTTCCCCGAGGTCTCCCACGAGGTCTGACGTTTTCTTGGACTTGACCACTATGTCGTCGACATAGGTTTCCACAATCCTCCCGATGAGTTCCCCGAAGATGATCTGCATGCACCGCTGGTACGTTGCCCCAGCGTTCCTCAGCCCGAAGGGCATGGTGAGGTAACAATACATCCCGAAGGGTGTTATGAACGAGGTCGTGAGCTGGTCGGACTCTTTCATTTTGATTTGGTGGTAACCGGAGTATGCATCAAGAAAAGATATGGTTTCGCATCCCGCGGTGGAGTCGACAATTTGGTCGATTCAAGGTAAAGGAAAAGGAACTTTCGGACATGCTTTGTTTAGACTAGTGTAGTCCACACACATCCGCCAATTCCCATTCTTTTTCTCTACTAATACAGGGATTAGCTAACCACTCGGGTGGAATACTTCTTTATAAATCCGGCCTCCGGTAGCTTGTGGATCTCCTCGCCGATGATCTTCCGCTTGGCGTCATCAAACGGCGCAAGCGCTGCATGACGGCTTTGAGCCCGGCCGGATGTCTAGGGAGTGCTCGGCGACATCCCTCGGTATGCCCTGGCATGTCAGGGTCCCCACGCAAATGTCTTGGCATTCGCGCGGAGGAAGTCGACGAGCACCGCTTCCTATTTCGGATCCAGTCCGAGCTGATGGTCGGCGGCTTCTCCTTCAGATCTTGGGATCGAGGGGATCTTCTTGGTGCCCGAGGAGGGCTCGAAGCTCCCAAATACACTTGGCCTCGTGCTCGATCGTGATCTCGTCAAAGCTCTTCTTTGCGTCGGCAATGAGTGCCTCGGCAATGGCGAGCGCCTCAGCGTACTCCACGCTCTCCACATCACACTCATATGCATGATGGTGCGAGGGGCCGGTCGTGATGACACCCTTCGGCCCCGGCATCTGGAGCTTGAGGTAGGTGTAGTTCGGGACAGCCATGAATTTAGCATAGCAAGGCCGCCCGAGGAGTGCGTGGTATGTACCTCGGACCCCGAGGATCTTGAAGGTGAGAGTCTCTTGCCTGAAGTTCGAGGGGTCCCCGAAGTAGACCGGCAGGTCAATCTGCCCGAGGGGCTTTAGTTGCTTGCCGGGGACGACGCCGTTGAATGCCGGCCCTCCTGGGCGGATCTTGGACTTGTCCACCCCGAGGAGGTCGAGCGTTTCCTCGTAGATGAGGTTGAGGCTGCTCCCTCCGTCCATGAGGACTTTGGTGACCCGGGTGTTGGCAATGATGGGATCCACCACCAGCGGATAAGCCCCCGGGTTCGGAATGTGCTGAGGGTGATCCGACTGGTCGAAGGTGATGGCCTGATCCGACCACTTGCGCAGCTTCGGGATCGCCGGCTCTGTTGCATACACCTCCCGCCGCTCCTTCTTGCGTTGCCGTACTGACATGTTACTGGTGTTGCCGCCGAAGATCATGAAGCAATTGTTCACTTTCGGGAAACCCTTGTCCCCCTCGGCGCTACCCTCGGGCGCTCCTTCCTCTTCCCCCTCGAGAATGGCCTTGAGCGCACCACGCTCAATTTAAAAAGACCTATGGATGTATTACATGGGCCCTATGTAGGTACACCCAAACTCAAAGCATGTGTCATGGCATGAGAAGCATAAAGTTTTAGTTTTATGGAGACAAAAATAAGTGAAGAGTGTTGGTGAACATTTATTTCCCTTGCATACCTGGATGGACTTACTCGGGCAAAGATCTACGGTTGAAGCATGGAAGTTATTGCTGCGGTTTGCATGATGGCTTTGTCCAGGTGCTCCTCAAGGCTAGGCCACACACACGTGTGTATGAGTCATGAGTCTTGATGGTAGCAAAAAGGATGAGAGACGAGCCCATCTTGCTTGTGGTAGCAATGATGGATGGAGTCGGCAAAGACTTTGGTATGTATCTTGACCATGCGGGGCCAACCTGCTCCCCTTCTTTCTCTTATTGATTTTTTTTTTCTATTCTATTATATATATTTTTTTTTTTTCATCAACACTTTTTTTTTTTTTTTTTTCTCACTTTTTTTTTTTCTTTCCTTTTTTTTTCATCCATATTCTTTTTTTATAATTCATCTCTCTCTCTCTTTTTTCAGCAAGGCAAGGTGACATCATCTTTTATTCACCATCATTTTTTTTTTTATGATGCCTTGGTGTATGGAACTTGAGGTTTTCACCATCTTTCCCCACACTTGGACTTTTATGCAAAAGTCAAATGTGCAAAGTCCGGGTCTCCTTTTGAGTGTGTTCCACCATCCATGAGCATCAAAGTTTTTTTTTTTTTTGATGTCGGCCTCATGTTTTCAAGCATCGCATGCCTCTCCACCTGAAATGGTTAGCGACAAGAATACCCGAAGGTGCATACTAGCTTGATAACATTCTCTTGCTTTATTAATAAGAACAAAAGGAAAAAACCCTTTTTTTTTTACAAGACAGATTTATTCATTCATCTTTTTTTTTTTTTCTTTTTTATCGATCCGGGTTACCTCCCTAGTGCTTTTTTATGGTCATAAGCTTGACCCGGGAATTCATCTTGTAGCTATGAAAGGTGGTGAAGTTCCCAGCCTCACCGCTAAGAAGTTAGCGTTACGCTTAAGCTGCAAGGTTGGTGCCATCGTGCCACTACGATATCGACAAAACTTGTGATAGACGAAGACATCCACAACCATCCTCTTGAAGAGTTTATGAACGAGGATTAAGAGAAGGTTGGGGTCCTCGTAGGGGCACGTGGTCAGAAGCGAGACAGCTCTAGAGATCCAAAAAGGTAAGCATGTATCATGAGAAGTTTTGAATGAAAATTCGACATGCTCAATAGCAGGTTCATGCTTGGTCTCAAGAGTTGCTGCTTCATTCATGTCCATGGCACATGAGTTCTTATCTCGACCATTGTCAAGAGCAACGTTTTGATGGCCAGAGGGACATGCATTATGTTCGAGTGAGGGCGACGAGTGTTTCGTTTCACTAAGATGCGAAGGCAACTTAGGTGAATCGAATGGAGTTATGAACGTCGCCTCCTCGAACGAGTTTTGGTTGAGAAGATGCTTCACCTTTGGGATTTCTAGGTGAGAGGCACAAGCATTCTTTCCCAACTTCTCATCATGGCTCTCCTCTTTAGGTTTTTCATGAAAAAGCTTCTCGAGAGGGTAGCCTATGAGAAGATCAAAGTCGAGGATGGGATAGATATAGAAATCTAAGTGAACCTTGGTTTCGTGAATTTTTATTGGCACGGCCCTAGCAATCCCACAACATGCAAAGATGAGGCCGAATTGACCCTTGAAGAGTCTATCGGTCGAGGCTAGCGGCATATTACCCAGAAGGGTTTCCGCAAGATATTGTGACATGATATTCGCCTCTGTTGTGGGGTTGTGTAGGGCGTCTAAGGAATTTCCTCGTAATGAACAAGTTATGGTCGTGGAAGGTGAAAGAATCTGAATTGCTTCAGAAGAACGTTTCACCTCCATTAACCATTCTTTTGAAGGTTCATGTTAGAGGAAGATTCCTTAGCTGGAGCTGTGCTCCATTTGCTCCATTCGTGCCATAGAAGGTTCAAGGTTCTCCCATGATCCTCGAGTTCGATCGGGAACTCCGAAGGATAAAGCATCCCTTCCTTCGGTGTTCGTGGTTCGGGTGAGGGTTCAACAGTCGGTTCTATTGGTGATACGTGGTATGGTTCGACTGATGAGGGATCCTCAAAACTTGACATGCCCTTGTTGTGGAGGGGAGTCGGTTCTACAACAGGAGAAGCATGCTTCTCTAGGATGTTATCAAGGATTTTCCTCTGTTCTGTTGTAGGTTTGCGTGAAAACGACCCTCCGACGGTCATGTCAAGGCATAGGACAGCGTCTTTGTCAAGACCCGAACAAAAGATATGCAAAAGCACACTATCGGATAATGACAAGTCTGGGCTAGCTTGTATTAACATTGTAAACCTGGCCCAGGCTGCACCTATGGACTGCTTCTCGTCCTGCTCGAAATCGAGGATTGTCCTTGGTAGGGTGTTGATGGGGAAAAATGCTAGACAAAAATTGTCTTTGAGTTCTTTCCAATCCCCATTCAAACTTCCTACGACATTCGTGTACCATTGTTCTGCTCTCCCTAAGAGGGAAAACGGAAACAACGTCCACATGATATTTTCTTGTGTCATGCCAGGAATGCTTAGGCATGCACATATCTCCTCGAAATCTTGTAGGTGGCTACAAGGATTTTCGGTGTGGTAGCCAGAGAAGGGGTCTGCCCGAACAATGGAATTAAAATACGGATGGAGTTCATAGCCGATGAAAGTTTTGGTTTTGAAAAAGATTGTGGCTCTGTGAACTCCTCCAATGAAGCGAAGGATTTTCAAAAGGATTGGTTGGCTTCATTTTCGAAAAAAGAAAAGAAATAACTATTTTGATATTTTTTAAATAGATAGATACGAGGACTCACTAAGTTCGAAGATAATAGCAACCGTTCCCCGGCAACGGCGCCAGAAAGCTTGTTGACGTTTCTTAACGCACACAGATAAATCCGCAAGCGCACGGAATCGTCGTTGTAGCTTTCACCCGGAAATATTCAGGGTATCGTATTTTCCACAGGGAACGGATGTACTCTCTCCTAACTAGTTCGCCCAAGGACACACACGACCAAAGATGGGGAGGATTAGCGAGAAGGATCCCTACACCTTTAATGTCTATGGTTAGCCAGTCTCCAGAGCTACTTGTTCACTTCGGGCACCGGCCCGCTCCCAACTGGGTAGAGTCCGGCAATTAGCTCTACGACACACCCGAACGTGGGGGGATTTCAAGGGACGGACAAGGCTTGTCACGACCAAGCCGCCTACCCCCTCAACCGTGGGATGCACCGCAAAAGATAGGCAACCCCTAGCCCAGACACCACGTCTACACTAGTGATTATCACTCTAGCGTGTTAACAAGGCTTACCCGTCCCCGGGGTCCTTCTACTAGAGCGCCGCCCCCGAAGGAACGACTATCAATCCCGCAAACAAGTAGATAAATCGTGGATAAACAAAAGACAATAAAGATTATCAGAACCGTGGAAGCTTACTTAGCCAAGATCCCGTTAAGGAGCCAAGTCTGGATCCACCGAGGTACAAGGTTGGGGAGACACCGACAAGTCCGGCGCTTCCTCGCTCTCAGCCCTTCACATCTCTCCTCCGCCGATCTCTCTACTACTAATGAGGGCCTAAGCCCATTGGAGTGAAGGGGTAGAGTAGAGGGGAGAGCTCTCTTAGAGGAGAGGGAGAGACTCTTCCTTGGAATGGTGTGTGTTGAATGAGGGGGAGAGAGCCTCCTTTTATAGGTAGAGAGGAGGGGGCTCTTTGGAAGATGGCCATCCCCACATGGAAGGAGCAAAACCGACCTTGGAATACCTTCTAAATCTGCCAAACCGACCATCCAACGTCGGTAGCGCCCGTTTTTGGAAGGAAATGCCTCCCGCCTCCCGCCGCGGGCCGCCGGCCGGGCCTGCGGCCGCACTGTGGTGGTGCGCGCAAGCCCCTGGCCGGGACTGGCCTTTGGCTCGGGTTCGGCGCAGGGTGGCGTTGTTGGGCCTGAAAAGTTGTAGGGCGGTGTTTGCTCGGCCCAGTTCTGCGTGTTTGGTCCATTTCTCCCTTGGGCTTGATATTCTTTAGGAATGCGCTTTCCAGGGAGGCGCCTTTTGGTACATTTTCCACTTGTTTCTTATATAAATCTGCACAATAATATTTTGGCACTACAAGTGGAATTATGTCAATAATAAATGTATATGAGTATAATAAGGTATAGTTTTACTCCCTTTATTGTAGTAAGTTGACGGGAAAAAATATGTTGGTGACCGTCAACACATGTCCGCCGTGTTCATGGAAGGTCGCGGCACCGCCTCGCCACTCGACTTGCTTTGGAACAAGCCGCCAACTCGGGGCATGCACTCGCCGGTATGTGCATTCTCTTACGCTCTACGGGCGGAATGCCGCCGCCGCCGACGACGACCGCGCTCGGGCGGTGTTTGCGGGAGCTGGAGCGCGACATAGCGGCGACGCCGGGCTGCACCGAGGGCCGCGAAATGCGCGAAACTCCGGCAACGGCGGTGGAAGTGTTGCGTAACGACTTGTTGGTGGCGCCATATGCGAGAGGGCGATATCTTCGTCTTCCTCTAGCACAACCGGTGCCTCGCCAGACGGGCATCGGTGCACATGGGGAGACTATTTGCGGCACCCGTGCTTAAATGGGGGCACGGCCTATGGCATACAAACCCCGCGTTACGCACCGAGGAGTGTAGGATCCGCGCCGAGTGTAGTAAGTTCTTCCGTGTGTTGCACGATGGGCGGTGGAGTTGCATGAATCTATCTTACTTTTGGTATGTGATGGTTGATGTATATATGTGGTAATTCGTGTTATATTCACGTTTGCGATGGTGAGACCTTCGGGCTCAAGAACCCTAATTTTTCTTTTTAATGCGGGTCAAAAGTTGTGACTAGTCTTTCTCCCTCATAGTAACTCCAAAAATGATGGTTGGTTTCTTTCTAAATTTTTTTTTGGCAAATCATGCTCTTGTCATGTATCATCGATAACATTTCAATTTTAAATTTCAAAAATTACAACTCCAAACATCAATTTTGGACCACCTAGTGATTTTAATAGAAGAAATCTTACGTGACGAGCCTTGGAATAGTACGTCGCTAGCTCGATAACGCCACCGAGTGCACCGCCCGCCCGCTCATAAAATCCCACGTCCGGTGCACCGTGCTACGCACCGCTGTTCAGCCTCCCGCCGCACAAAACATAGCTAGAGCGCCGAGCTTCCACCAAAAAAGCCCCCGCCGCCGCCGCCGCGCGCCATGGAAAACCTTCCGCGTGACATGCATGCACGGTTGCGATTCGAGTCGCCAAGGACGCCGCAGATCCCATGGGGACCTCGCCAATCTGCGGGCCACCTGTTCGCAGATGAAAGCGGCGTGCGGCGACCCCCCGTGGGACGGAGCATCCGACTAGACCTGATGTTTCGTACCGCCGGGCGCAGTGGGTGTCGCCGAGGATCGCGAGTCTTGTCACCAAGCTCGCCGTCGGCAACCCGGATGCGTGCTTCATAGCCGGCATGAAGGCCGTCTATGTCGACGGCCGCTTCACCGTCACGCCGCCGCCGAGATGCCGCGCGCGCCGCGTCGTGGCATGAAAACGCCAAGTATGTTCTTGCTCTTTGTGCTCTCTACGGGGCCAACAAATGTGTCGCGGGACGACGACTATGCCCGACGGCCGCTACGGAGATCGGCGAGTCCGCTCGGCAACGGCCGGGACGTGGAAGAACATCAATCGTACTTCGGCCCCGCCGAGAGGCATGGAGCAGTATGGTGGGCTACTTGGCGGCGCATATACCCGGAAGAGTGTCGTCGTCCTAAAGCCCACATGGTGCCTCGCCATGACGGGCATCTGTGCAGCCATCCAGACGGTGCCGCCGTAGTGCCGCCGCCTCGGTGATGTGTATTAGGTGTTCTCGCAACGAGGAGTGCAGGGATCCGCGACGAGTGTCGAGGTTCTTCACTCAACTTAATCTTTTGCCGTGGTTGGTGATCTTCTTACGATCAAACTTTCTCTACTTCTAGTGCTCTAGGTGGAGACCTCGATTGAACAAACTTAATTCCATAGCTTTTTGGTGCGTGCACGTGATGCTTGATGTCGATCCCGTGTATGTATGCGCGTGATGATGGTGAGAAACCGAGAACTTTTTATTAGTTGTGATTAATTGTGAATTTGTGATATACTCCCTCTCGTCCCATGGAATTTGTCTTTTTTGACTTTTGAATTTCATATGTTTGACCATCCGTCTTATTTAAAATATTTATGTAAATCATAAAATAAATTAATCAATATTCAAGTATCAATATTGATAAAATAACAAAATAAATTATATTTATGTAAAAATTTGAATAAGACGACGCATCGAAAAAGATGGCACGGAATCCGGGGGCGATGGCGGACGTTAAGCGCGAGCTCTCCACGCAAAGGATACACCTACACACGCACGCACCATGCAAAGGTTACAGACGCGCTCTATCAAAAGGCGTTGGTATTCATTGGCGCGCCTAGGCGTAACACTCTTTCTGCTTAATGAAAAGCGTGCCTAGGCATGCTCTTGAAAAAAATTTTTGGCGCGGTCGCGAAAATAAGCGATACTAGATGAATTTTACGCGCGACGGCGCGGTCTCGAAAATGAGCTGTACACACCGGTCATGTCGTCGCAAGCCTCTCCGGCCGCTCCCTAAAAAAAAACACGTGGCTGCACGGGGAACGCACCCGGCCCGGCGCCACCCGTATTATTGCTGCTATGCTGCTATTCGCCTCCGCCCCACCGCGCTCAAAGTTTCTAGCAAAAAAGCCCCCACCGCGCTGCTGCCTCGAGCCATGGACAACCTTCCGCGGGAGTTGCTTGAGGACATTGCGCTCCGCGTCGCCATGGCCGCAGAGGATCCTATAGAGGACCTCTACAATCTACGGGCCACCTGTACTTGGACACGAGAAGCGTGCCGCGGCGACATATCTTGGACCGGAGCATCCCACTAGACCGGGTGCTGAAACGACGGCGGCGGGTCGACGTTGACGGCCACGCCTCGGGCAGGGGCCGCAGCGGTACCACTCGCGCGCGAGTACCGCGCGAGTCCGATCAGCAAGCTCGCCGAGGTCGGGCAACCCGGAGGCGTGCTTGAGCGGCATGTCCGCCGTGGTTCGTGGAAGGTCGCCTCACCGTCTCGCCGCCTCGACAAGCTGAAACAAGCCGCCGACTCGGGGCATGTGCTCGCCCGCTACGTGCATGCTCTTCTGCTCTATAGGCGGAACGCCACCGCCGTTGATGACGACCATGCCCGAGCGGTGTTGCGGCAGATCCTGCCCGACACGGCGGCGGCGACGACGCTGCCTCAACTCTGGAGTAACTGCCGCGAGCACTTCAGACAGGCAATGGAAGTGTTGAACGACGTTGTGCCCTGCTATCAAGAGTGGCAGCATCCTCCTCCTCTGGCCCAACCGAAGCCTCGCCACGACGGGCATCAGTGCATATTGGGAGACAACTGCGGCGCCCTGGCGGAATGGGGGCCACCGCTGCGGTGGGTGTACTGCAGCGAGGAGTGTAGGATCCACGCCGAGTGTGGTATGTTCTTCATTTGTACAGCTGTTGACACCTGTTATCCTATACTTTTATATGTCAACAAGAGATGAAATAAGGTTATAAAAAGAATGAAATGCATAGAATAGGTGTTATACTGATAAAGTTCCACGAGTTTTGGTGAATTATATCTTTTCAGGGACTTATCAGGTAAATGCCAGAAAATTAAGAGAAAACCCCCCAACAAGAAGGAGAATTATTAGAGAAGAATTTCGATCCGAAAAGTGAACTAAAACATTCCAGAAGATACCAGAGGACACCAGAAGAAACCCGAAGACGTGGGGCATCAGGGCACTGGCGCCCGCCAGCCCTAGCATTGGCGGCCGCCAGGTGGGCCCCTCTGGTCAGCCTCAGCTTCCTATGTCGGTTCACTACCGACCTTGTGGTTGTATCTACGCCGTTGTTAAAGGTCGGTTTGATCCAAGGGTCATCGTTCATTGCCAAGGACTATATAAGAAGACCACCTGTCCCCAGGGTGAAACCCTAACTCATAATAGTTCATTGTAATTCATTATCAACCAAAGTTAGGCAGAAGTAGAAGAGAGTTCTCCACCAGAGATTAGAGTTAGCTACTAGTTCTAGTTCTAGTTCTTCTAGTTCTAGTTCATCTAGTTCTAGTTCATCCAAGTTGATTAGCAGACAGATACAATTAGAGCTGGGTGTGCCTACCCAGAGTTCTTGATCTTCAAGTACTACGGTATGATGATTGATATAGATGTAGTCTATGATAGATTTATGTATTTATTTGTAGAGCGCCTAATTCAGTACTCGAGTGGGTTAGGTGGTAAAGATATTTATGTAAGCGTGGTGCTTATATATGATTTACCTGCAAATGCACCTTATACTCCGGGCCGTGTGGTAGATCGCGGGTGTGACAGACCTGTTGAGTCCTTTGTAATCCACCCTCCGTTTATAAGGCACGTGGACAATGATTATGGGGAATTTCTTGTTTCGCTCTTGATTTTCCTTGATAGTCGTCCTGATACATGATCTAGAGTTTACTATGCTATAGATGATAACATATGCCTTAGAGTAGATGTAATGACTTAGTAGATTAAATGCTATAGATGAACGTTTCTTGTAATCCTATGTTAAGTCTAACTTGTAGTAGTTAGTCTCAATCTCTGTGTGTGATGCCTCTGCCTTTATCTATCATTATCATATCTTTATCATTATTGGTTTAACCCCTGCTAAAGTAAGCACTAGTAACAGACCTTCTCATAAGTATGCCACTTATTAATTATGTTTTGTTCCCACCTTAGAATATTCCTCCCTGTGGTAGAATATAAATGATAAACCTGGATTACTCCCGGTGAAATGCTACAGTGGTATTTATATCTGTGCGCTTGCGGATAGACCTTTTCATATTTATTTTATTAGATTGCAACAACACATATCACAAGTATCACACATGCATTTCCTAGCATTACTGCTGGGGATGACAACCTAGCACATAGTAGTGTTAAGAGATGAACCACACTGAGTATCTTTTGATGGCATATAGCCTGAGGTGAGATTAACTCCACCTTAAGTTATAGTGATGTTAGATTTACCAACAAGCATTTCTGGCGCCGTTGCCGGGGAGGAAATATAAGTTAGTCAGACAAATTAATAAATGGAAACTTATGATGAGAATCTAAACTAGGTAGCTGCTTTAGCAGGCTTACCCTTGTTTTTCTTTTGTTTATTTTATACAGGGGTTTATCAAATTGGAAATTGATTGTGATTCACTTCACTTCATTCATCGAATCAAATCAATCAAGAGAGCAAATATCGCTTTTTGAAGCTATGGTCGGAAAATCCCTACGAGTTCTCTGCTCCAAGCACCAAGAACATTCGTGCAGACCAACACTTCAACTTAAAGATCTTGAGTTTGAGCTCAAGCCAAGCCTCATCAACATGATACAAGCTACTCCATTCAGTGGAAAGATTCATGAAGATGCACGCTTACATCTGCAGAATTTTCTGGAGATTGCTAACACCATCATACCCAAGGATGTTCCCCAAGATATCATATTACTCCGCTTATTTCCATTCTCATTGAAGGAGAAAGCGAAAACATGGTTCTATGCCAACAAAGAAGAAATTAAGACATGGGAAGAATGTTCTACAGCTTTCCTATCGAAGTTCTTTCCCGCTGGTAAAACCAATGCCCTACGAGGAAAAATTACCAATTTCCAACAGCGAAAGGAGAATCAATTCCGGATGCTTGGGAACGTTTACAAGAATGCATATCGAAATGCCCTCATCATGGAATAGAAGATTGGTTGCTCATGCAAGGATTTTATCATGGATTAACTCAAAGAGCATGAGAACAACTTGATGCAACTGCTGAAGGATCATTTTTATCACTCACTCTTGACAAAGCTAAAGCACTTATGAATAAGATATCAGAAAATCAAAGCTGGAATCAAGACACTCAACACTACCATCAGATAGAAGAAGTTTCTGAAGAAGTTAAAGCAATATCAACCAAGATGGATGTGTTATTAAATTGGCTTGAACAAAGAGTAAAGATAAGCAAGAAAGACAAGATTTACAAGATTTTATTGATTCTCGCTTCAAATTCAAGCATGGCTGTTAACAAGTCAACATCAACTCAATCGCAAGAACAAAAGTTACAACAGCTACGCAAGAATCTAGGTAAGTATAAAGGTAATATTCCTAGAAGCCCACTTTTAAGAGAATTAATTGAGGATCAAGATAAGTTAAATAATGTTCTTCTTGACAAGCTTGATGCTCATGATAGAGTTTTAGAAGATATATCTTTTAAGATAAATACTTTTTTGCTTTCTGTTATTTGTTTTGCTTTTAAAGATCAACATCTTTTTAATAAAAGGATAGAAAGTCAAATAGCAAAGTTGTTTGCTTTACAAAATCTGTTGCCACTAACCTTGAGCAGGTAAATAATGTTACTACAAGAAGAGGTAAATCTACACGTGATCCCGTTGACCCAAGAAAAATAATTGAAACAAAGAGTCGGGACACCAATTTCAATATGACCAAAGACAACAACAAGACAATTGTGACAACCAATTAGAGAAGAAGAAAGTGATGACAACAACAACAAGACAAAAGACTTTAATGATACAACCAATTAGAGAAGAAGAAAGTGATGACATAGAAGATTTGACTCAAGAACCTCGGATGACAAAAGACTTTAATGATACAAATCTCTTACCATATCCAAGAAGAAATCATGGACCCTAAGTTGATGATCAACATTTTACAGCACTTTACAAAGTTTGTGGAGGTAATTCAAATTATATATCAACATCCCTTTACTAGAAGCTATTCAAGTTCCAACCTATGCCAAGTATCTCAGATATCTTGAATAAGAAAAGACCATTACCCACTACGGAGGTAATCAAGCCAACGTAAGAATGCAATTCATTCTACCTGTGGGATTTTGTGCCTTTTGATGCAATGGTGAGTATCAATCATTTTCCTTATACGGCTAGCTATTTTGCATTCAAACCTCTTAACATATTACCACATAAGATGACGGATCCAGGATACCCATACAAGACACTACAAGTGGAATTTCATAGTGATAAATGTAATCAATTGCTCAATTGGAGATCAACATTTTACAAAGACTTTGTGACCTTGGAGCAAGTGTTAGTGTTTTATGCCCAAGACTGTTTTTGACAAACTCAAGCTTACAACCTTGGAACCAACTTCAATATCATTACAATTCATCCTTTTGATCAAATTTTTATCATCAATATTTATTTCTTTTCGATACCCCTCGCTTGCTATATAATTTTTGCGTGGGCAAAAACGAGGCTTTGCCCACGATTTTTAATATCGGGCTCTAAAGGTTTCGGATTCATTATACCTGTGGATTTTGTAGTTTTGAATATGCCACCATATGCAACCCACATGAATCAGTATCAATCATTCTTGGACGACCTTTCCTTATAGCGACATTTCAAAATAATGCAAAATCAATGTCAATTTTTATTGGAGAGATTACATTCAACTTAAATGGAAAAGAAGAAAAGTTTGCATTCAAACCCAAATCTCTTCTCTACCCTTCTTTTTATTATTTATTATTAGCTTAGCTTTTACTGTTAACAAATCTTTCACACAAGATTGAATCGAAAAAATAAAGAAGAGTCATCATCGGAACCATCTCCTAGAAAGAGAAGCATGCATTGAGAATGCACAGATAATCAATAAAATTATGGGAAGTCCCAAAATAAAAAGATAACTACCGATTTACCTTCGGCAAGGGCTCACCTTTTAAATTTCGAGTGGACTTTAATTACGGATGTCATCCTTTACCGCCATGCAGGCTTAACACTTTGTGGCTTTACCTTCTTGGGCTGACATTTTATCAAGGTAAGTCAAGTGTTTAATTGTTTTACTTTATTATGCTTCCTTGGAAAATCCATGCCCCATATAAATAATTTTTGATAATGAGTGGTTGATGTGTCACACACTGCTGAAATTTTAACTTATGGTCGTAAAAATATTTATTGAATGGAGGCTAAAAATATTTATTTCTACATTATCATTTTTTGCTCCTGCATTTATATATTAGAAAATACAAAAATAGAGTCACTATGTGATGGGTCCTACATGTCATACACTAAATGCCATATTTCACCTACCTTGGACAAGACATATACCACTCAAACCTCACCTACCACCATGCACCACTACACGCCATCTCTTTTCCCATGCCGCGCACACTAAAAACCATGGCATTGGGGTGAGCAATATGAGTTTTACTCATGGGGAATGAAGGTGAGTGGGAACACTTGTCCCACGTAAGTTGACAGCTTTCTCTTTATAGAACCATTGTTTTGCCTTCCCGTGATGGAGAAGGGAAACGGTGACGGATTCTAATGGCTTCGGTGTAACACCTTGGATGACAATGGTGTCACAAAAAGGCAACTTGGCAAAATCAGTAAATTTGGTTTGCACACGGAACCGAGATGATGCAAGGGTGATTGGTTTGTTTGTTTTCCCACAGTAGTAGGAGAAGATTTGATATGAGTTGGGTTCTTCTTTAGGAGTGCCTCCGTTACATTTGTTCAACAGGGACAAACCAATACACTATCGCCACAACAGGACAAAACATGAAAGATGCCGCATGAGTAATGGCTATTTACACATGCACATCATTATGAACATGTCTTTCTAGAATCTTTATAACCAATGCCTTCAAGTCCGCTTGTTGCGCTTTCCTAAGCGCTAGTGCCAAAAAGGCAAGAGCACTCTTCCCACAACGACTTCGCCGGAATTGTTACATTCCAGAATCGCCACGGGATGTCGTGTCGTGCATTTCAGCATTTACGAACAAGTCCGCAAGATATTTCACCCTGAGATATTCAGGGTATCGTTATTTATATTTTCCCAAAGGAAGGCATGGTGTAGGACTCTAGCAGGGGCATGAACAAGACAACATGTCTATGCAGTTGACCAATACTCAATACAGGGGTAAGTCATGATAGTTTAAGATAGTGTGACACACACTTGGGCCAACCTCAAGGATAAAAAGGAAAATAAAGAATAAAGAATATTCCTAAGTGGAGCAGGCATTCTAAAGTAGTCTGTGCAAAGAACCGCTTAATAATCATGCAAACATAGATGACTAGAGTTTTAGGCTGAGAGTGAGATGGACAGGGAGACCTCCCGGAGCATCCGCCCTGAAGGAAGGCATTTACGAACTCCTACAGCACACACGAACGTGGGGGGATTTCAAGGGACGGACAAGGCTTGTCACGACCAAGCCGCCTACCCCCTCAACCGTGGCATGCACTCATATTCGAAGGATACCTGGCATCCGGACACCACGTCCGCATACTAGGACACTACTCATGTCCCCCATGGCCCCCACCCTACGGATGGACGGAATAGAACACGAGCAAACCCCGAAGGGCACAACGAACTGCCACCTCAGCACAACTCTTACTCTACTCAAATACATGGCACGAATGGTTAGGCCCTAAGTTCTATACGACTAACCACGACATAGGAACTATAGTCTAGTTCTTCTATCATGATTGTGTCGAGAACAACATGTCAAGAATATAACATGTAAATACTCTAGCTCTATTGCACAAGCATATGAGATCAAGACTTGAGGATAAACCATAAATGTATTCATACCGAATATTCCTTCTCCCAAGTACAAGCTCTCCAATGAAGCTTAGCCTTGCTCCAAATACTACTAAAGACTAAAAGAACTAGAGAGGTGGAGGAGTAGAGAGGAGAGGAGTAGAGAGGAGAGGAGAAGAAGAGTAGAAAGTGAGGAGGCTCCAAATGGTGTGTGTTGAGAGAGGGAGAGAGGGGGCCTATTTATACACTTGGAGGAGGGGCCTAAGTGCTAATTTACACCAAAACCGACCTGGTAAACCTTCCTTGTATCGCAAAACCGACCAACGCATGGCGGGAAACCCCGTTTGGAAAGTGCACGAACCGCCTCCCCTCGAGGTCGGGCCGAAACCGCCTCGGGGGAGGGTGCGGCCGCACCAGTGGTGGCGCACCCACCCGGGCTTGGCCTGGCCCGGTCTCGGTGGGGTGTCGCCTTTTCGCCCGAAAGTTGTGGGCGGGCTGTACTCGGCCCAGATTTGATGTTTTGGGTCGATTTGCTCTTGGGCTTGGATTTTGCAATAATGCGCTATCCCTAAGACGTACTTTGGTCGGTTTTCCACTTGCTTTTATTATAAATCTACAAAATAAAATACAAGACACTACAAGTGGAATTTATTAGTGATAAATGTATATGAGTATAAAAAGGTTTAATTTTACTCCCTTTATGGTAGTAAGTTGACGGGAAAAATATGTCGTTGGTTACCGTCAACACCCACCACCATGGCGGCCGGCGCCATCACCACTGGCGGCCGCCAGGCCTTGAGCTCCTCTATAAAAGGCCCTTCACTCCTCACTTCTTACCCACACCAGCACTGCTTTGCTCAGTATTCCAGTTTGTAGTTCGAAGTTTTAGTATCCAGAAAGCTTTGAGCTTGGTAGTAGAGAGAAGGAGAAGTAAGAAGGAGAAAGGAAGTGTTTAGTCATAATAGAAAAATCTTTGAGGAAGGAGAAGATCTTGAGAGTATTTAGATAATTTAGAGTGATTAGTGGAGGTGTTGTCCTAATGGAGTAATCAAGATAAAATTTGTTAGGGGAAGTTCTGTCTAAATAAACAATCTTGCAATATCTTTCTTTTCGGACGACTAACCCCTGGACGACTAACTTTGGACAGCTAATTTCTAACTTTTATTCTAACCCCTCCATTAGTTTCTTGTTTGTTTTGTTTGTATACTAACATTTTGCAGGATGAGTTTCTGGAAGTCATTCACGGGAAGAAGATCACAACGTCTCCAAAAGATTGGAGAGTCATCTTCCAGGACTCCATCAGAGATGAGCTATGAGCCAGAGCAAGATGTGCCACCACATCCAGCCCCTGCTACAGTGAGAAGGTTAACTTCAACTTCACATCTCAAGTTTCATGGACAATATGAAAAAAACAAGGTATGGACAATTGAAGGATCGTAAGTTCACTCTCACCCCTGAGATTGATAGTGATCTCCTAATCCAAACAGGTATGGATGTTGAATTTGCTCATATTTTTTGCTTTTTGGGATGGGAAACTTTTGCACAAGTCACAGAGGGAGGTTCTAAGTATTTGACCATAGAATTTCTTAGCACCCTTCGTTGCACTGATGAAGGAGTCACATTTAGATTCTTCCAAACACATTATTCCCTCACTTGGAGAGAGCTCAGTGATGCACTTGGTTTCCTACACTCTTGTGTCATGGACTTGAATATAGCCTTAGAAGATTTCAATCAAGCCATAGTTTGGAAAGACCTGACCAATATAGATACTTTCTTTGATGCAAAAGCTAGGGACCTACATTTACCTACCTTCCGCTTTTTCCATAAATGGATTCTTTTCACTCTTTTGCCTAGGAAGGATGGTCATAATGTTAGAGTAGGAGAGTTACAGTTGATCTATGCAGCTATAAAGAGGAGACAAATTTCACCGATTTACATGTTAGTCCAACACTGGATAGCTGTACCATCTCTCCTAGGAAATGTTAATTGCACATCCCTCATCACTAGAATTGCCAATCATTTAGGACTCTTGGATGATAATGCTCAAGTTGCTTACATAAGGGATGATAGACCTGTCATAGGTTTTGATTTTCTTTAGTAAGGGACATATTTTGAAGAAAATTGAGATACTATTTGTTGACGGTAACCAACGACATATTTTTCCCGTCAACTTACGACCATAAAGGGAGTAAAATTAAACCTTTTTATACTCATATGCATTTATCACTAATAAATTCCACTTGTAGTGTCTTGTATTTTATTTTGCAGATTTATAATAAAAGCAAGTGGAAAATCGACCAAAGTACGCCATCCGAGAAAGCGCATAATTGCAAAATTCAAGCCCAAGAGCAAATCGACCCAAAACATCAAAACTGGGCCGAGCAAAGCCCGGCCCACAACTTTTCAGGACGGAAGACGACACCCCACCAAAACCCGGGCCAGCCGAGCCCGGGGGTGCGCGCAAGACCACCCAGTGCGGCCGCACCCTCCCCGAGGCCTTTTCGGCCCGACCTCGGGAGGCGGTTCGTGCACCTTCCAAACGGGGTTTCCCGCCCTTGGTTGGTCGGTTTGGGCTGATTAGGAAGGTGTTCCAAGGTCGGTTTGGTTCTTTCCATGTGAGGATGGCCATTTTCCAAAGAGCCCCCTCTCCTCTACCTATAAAAGGAGGCTCTCTCCCCCTCATTCAACACACACCAATTCCATACAACACAAGGAGGAGCCACAATGTAATAGAGAGGAGAGAGTTCCATTCCTCTTCCCCCTCTTAGTTCTAATGGAGAGTGAGAGAGGAAAGGCTAGAAGGAAGTTTGGTTCCTTCTACCTGGAGTTGTCGGTCCGCCCCTGGTGTGCCGCGATTCCTAGGAAGTCGGAGTGCCGGAGTTGTCGGCACCCGCTTCGCTTGTACCTCTACAAGCTACTTACACTTTGGTGAGAAAGCTTGCGATTATCTTTTGGCTTATTGTTCTTCAAGTATATTATCTTAGCTGTTGTAGACTTGCGGGATTGGTAGTCGTACCTTCGGGTCGTAACTCTTGGAGAAGGAACTCTTTGACCGGGGAACCTTGATCAACCCAAGAGTTGTGGATGGTAGTGCAAACGTAGTGTTTGGGATAGCGTTCACCTACCTTTTGCGGTGCATCCCACGGTTGAGGGGGGGTAGGCGGCTTGGTCGTGACAAGCCTTGTCCGTCCCTTGAAATCCCCCACGTTCGGCTGTGTCGTAGAGCTAATTGCCGGACTCTACCCATTTGGGAGCGGGCCGGTGCCCGAAGTGAGTAGACAACAGACTCTAGAAATCCCTGCCTGAAACCTAAGCCCATTGTTGACACCTGTTATAGCATAATATTACTAGTCAACTAAACTTGGATAAGGGCTTAAAATGAATATCAAACATAAGTCTAGGGGTTTTACTAACATAATTCCATGAGTTTGGTGATTTATATAATTTCAGGGACTTAATAGATAATTGCAGAGAATAATGGAGAAAGTTCCAGAATATACAAGGCATATGAAGACCAGACTTAACCGTGAATCAACTCAACCCGAAAAGTGAACTAAAACACTCTAGAAGGTACCACAAGACACCAGAAGAAACCAGAGGCCGAGAGGAGACTCGACGACCGGCCGCCCGTGCCACATAGGCCGGCCGCCAAAGCCTCGATGGCCAATCAGGTCCAGCTTTGTATGTCGGTTTACCACCGACCTTGAGGTTGTATCTACACCATTGCCAAGGTCGGTTTGATCCAAGGGTTCACGTTCATCGCCAAGGCCTATATAAGAAGACCCCCTGCCCCCAGGGTTAAACCCTAACTCATTCTATCTCATAATTCATTATCTCTCAGTTGTAGAGGTGTCCCAATGTAAGGATAACCTCTCTCTGGGATTAGTGAATTAGAGGTAGATTAGAAGTAGATTAGTAATGTAATTAGAAGTAGATTAGACATGTAATTAGAACTAGATTAGATCTAACTTAGATCTAATCAAGAATAAAGGAGAGTGGAGCTATGCTCTTGTTCTGGATATGTCTTCAGAGTATGGTATGTCTTTATATCTTCTCTACAAGACTTATGCTTTAATATATTTATCTTCTCTATTTACATTCATGATCTTCATATATTGTTAAGCATAGTTGTTATATTATTGCATGGGATCTCCGCTCGTATTGAGGGCTCTAGTTATGCTAGGTAGCTAGAGTTGTAATCTATAGTGTAGACATGGTGTCTATACTATAGGTTACCTGAGGTTGCGCCCAAACCTACGGATAGTTGTGGTAGCCCCAGGGGGTGACAGACCTGTCGGGCCTTTTGTAATCCACCACGCACGGGTTGGTGTTTTTTCGTAGAGCTTTAGGCAGCCTTCTCCCAACTACCTTCTTCCCGCCTTTTCGAGTTGAAAAGGAACTGTTGCACCAAAGTGCAATAGTGTAATTGCTATCATAGAACCTAAGTAAATAGAGATACCCAGGAACCTTGATCTCTCTCTTTGACCTCTTGATTAGTTTAATTATTCTTTGACATCTTAGGTAGTTTATTATTTAAATGCTTTGATATTAACTTAGTCTTTATCAATTACCCCCTCACTAAAGTCTAGGGGTTTGCTAAGTTAGTGGATGCATGATTGTGATTTATTAGAATTCTTTAGCTAAAGCTTCCCTGTGGATACGATACTCTAGAATACTCATCCTAGGGAAAAGCTACAATGGTAGGTGTTACGTGCGCGCTGCGAATCCTTCATATTCTTTTTAGCACTTAACAAATGCCAACACCCATAAAGATACCTCACTATCCATAGTTATCCTAGGGTGGCCCCCTCTCAAAGATTAGAGCGCAACCGTTCCCTCGTGGAAAATACGATACCACGAATACTTCCGGTGAAAGCTACAATGACAATTCCGTGCGCTTGCGGATTTATCTGTGTGCATTAAGAAACGTCAACAAGCTTTTACGGCGCCGTTGCTTGGAACGGTAGTCGTAATTCTCTCTCGAGCCTAGAGCACCCGTGTGTTGTATCAAAAAAAAAAAAAAAAGTTATTGATTTTTCTTTTTCAAATTGAAGCCTACACCATTTCAAAAACCTTCGCTTCAATAGGGGAGTTCACAAGAGCCACAATCTTTTTCAAAACCAAAATTTTTATCTGGCTATGAATTCACCCTAATTAAAAAATAATAATAATAAACTCTTGGTTCGGGCACTCCATCTCTCGGTGACCATTTTGAAAATCTATGTTGCCACCTACGAGATTTCGAGGAATTATGATCATGCCTCGGCATTCCTAGCATGATCCAAGAAATTCACATGTGGAATTTGTTTACGCTCTCCCTCATAGGAAAAGCAAAACAATAGTACACTATTGTCGTAGGAAATTTGAATGGGGATCGAGAATAACTCAAAGACAATTTCTTGTCTAGCATTCTTCCCCATCAACATCCTGCCAAGGACAATCCTCGATTTCAAGTAGGATGAGAAGGAGTCCATAGGTGCAGCCTAGGCCAGGTTTATAATATTTATACATGTTGGCCTAGACTTGTCATTACCCGATAGTGTGCTTTTGCATATCTTTTGTTCGGGTTTTGACATGGACGCTGCCCTATGCCTTGACATGACCGCCGGAGGGTCGTTCGCATGAAAATCTACAATGGAACATAGGAAAATCCTTGAACACATCCTAGAGAAGGTTGCTTCTCCCGTTGTAGAACATTTTCCCTCCACATTAATGGCATGTCAAGTATTGAGGAGCCCTCATCAGTCGAGCCATTCCCAGTACCGCCATTGGAACCGACTGTTGAGCCCTCTCCCGAACCATGAACACTGAAGGAAGGAATGCTTCGTCCTTCAGGTTTGCAAATTGAATTCAAGGAGGCTGATGGAACCTCGTAAACCGAGGTGCGCTTAGACTTTCATATCTATCACATCCTTGATTTCAATCTTCTCATAGGCTACCCTCTCGAAAAAAAAGCTTTTTCACGAAAAACCTATAGAGGGAAGCCATGATGAGAAGTTGGGAAATATTGCTTTCGCCTCACACTTAGACATCCTAAAGGCAAAGCATCTTCCCAACCAAAACCCGTTCGAGGAGGCGAAGTTCATAACTCTATTCGCTTCACCCAAGTTGCTACGCTTCTTAGTGAAACGAAACACCTATCGCCCTCACACGAACGCAAAGTCATGTCCCTCTGGCCGCTAATACGTTGTTCTTGACAATGGTCAAAATTCAACGTTCGTCCTTCATGACACATCTTTTCAGGAAAAAACCTCATGTGCCATGGACATGCACGAAGCGACAACTCTTGAAACCAAGCGAGAAATTTGTTTTTGAGCATAACAAGTTGTCACTTGAGACTTCTTACATGCTCACCTCTGGGTCTTCTTGAGTTTGTCTTGCTTCTAGCCGAGAGTGCTTCGACGAAAATTACAACCACCTCTTGGTTCTCTTTGTAAACCTTTTTAAAGAATGGTTGCAAGCCTCGTAGTAGCATGATGACGCTAACCTTGCAGCTTGAGCATAATGCTAAATTCTTAGTGGTGAAACTGGGAACTTCACCACCATCAGCTACAGGATGTTTTCCCACGGTCAAGCTTACGACCATAAAGAAAGCACCGCCGGGAGATACCCCGGACTATCAAAAAAAAAAGTTTTCTCTCTTCTTATTAATAAAAGCAAGAACATGCTATCAAGTTAGTATGCACCTTCGGGTATTCTTGTCGCTAACCATTTCAGGTGGAGATCAACTAAGAAGAACAAAGAGGCATGCGACGCCGAGAACATGAGGGCTACATAAAAAAAATTATTTATGATGTTCATGGGTGATGGGACATGCTCAAGAGGAGACCGGGACCTTGCACACTTGACTTTTACACAAAAGTCTAAGTGTGGGGAAGATGGTGACAATCCCAAGTTCCATCCACCAAGGGATCATACAAAAAAAATGAGGGTAAATAAAAAATGATGTCAGCCCCTGCCTTGCTTAAAAAAAAAAAAAAAAGAGAGAATTGAAAAAAGAGAGATGGAGAAAAAAAAAGAGAGAAAAAAAAAAAAAAAAAAGAAAATTGATGTTGAAAAAAAAAATATAATAATAATAAGAGAGAGAGAGGAGCAGGTTGGCCCCGCATGGTCAAGATACATATCAAAATGCTGCCTAACTCCACCCATCATTGCTTCAACAAGCAAAAAGGGTTTGTCTCTCATCCTTTGCTGCTACCATCAAGACCCATGGCCCATGTGCGCGTGTGTGTGTGTGGCCTAGCCTTGAGGTGCACTGGGCAGGGGGCCATCACGCAAAACCGCAGCAACAATGCTTCATCCGTAGGTGCTTTGTCGGTAAGTATATCCAGGTATGCAAGGGAAATAAAAGTTCACCAAACAATCTTACTCATTTTTGTCTCCATAGTTCTGAACATACAATTTCATGCTTCCTTTGTTATGACATATGCTTTGTGTTTGGGTACATTTACACGCGTAATGCATCCATAGATCTTTTAAATTGAGCATGGTGCTTAGGTTAAAAAAGATCTCCTTTAATCAAAAATTCGACATGGTGTTGGATCTTGATTAATGAACTCAGAGCTTTGTTGTCATGGGAGTATCTTATGTTGGAGATGATCAAGGCTATGTTTTTCAATGCTTCTTTATTTCAAATTGCCTGAGTGATGCTAAGGTGAATGAAAAAAATATAATAATAAATAAACAAAAAAAAATAATCATCATAATAAAGGCTCCACGGTATTCTTGTCGATAGAGCCATGTGTTTGTTGTTGTTTTGTTTTCTTTGTTTAAAATAAAGTAGGTACAATAATAAGTGTGGGGAGGTCTCTCAAGCATACAAGCAAAACCCATCCGAGATCTCCCCAACACAAATGCACGAACATCGAAAGCAATTCACGACGGAGAAGGGATCGAAAACGAACGACTACCATTAACTCCTTCCCCTTCAAACGGTGGTTTGTGCAAAACTCTCACTCTCACATCTCACATTAATAATAATAAAAAGAAAGGGGAGAGAAGGTAAGGAGGAGAAATGAGAGAAGAGGGGATATACCTTTCAACCCCAAGTTCTTTGTCCCTGTTTTTTGGTGATGACATCAAAAGGCAAGCTTGGGGGAGCCTCCAACCACGCGACCAATCACAACTCAAATCATTATTGCGCACAAGCTAGCACAACCATGAAGGGTAAGTAAAGAGCTAGCTTGGGGAGGACTCCAAGAAAGGTAACGTGTATCTCACATTTTGATTATATTCTCTATCTTATGAAATGATGAGTTATGCTATAAAAAAAAAGGGGGAGACAAAAATTCCATTCCTATACATATGAGCTATGAAAATGTTTAGTCTTAGTCCCTTGTTGAAATGATGAATAGTCGCTCTGTCTTATGCTTTGCCTGTGCCTAGTTTATAATTCGAATTTCTCTAAAGTTTGGGTTTAGTGGCTAATTCTAAAAACTCATCCTGAAAAACCTGATTCATGTGGGTTGCATAGGCTCTATCCAGTCTAAGTTGTTGCCAAGTATGATATGGTACAAATGGATTTGCTATGACTTCGTCCAAAAAGAAAACTTGACATCCGGAATCTATACTTTGAAAAGAGAAAAGATATGGGCTATGCTAAAAAAAAAATGAGATGAAAAATGGACAAGTGTCCGAGGGCGAGTAGAGCCCACATCTCTAAAAAAAAAAAAAGAGAGGAAATAAAAGACAAAAGTCTATAGGGCGGCGAGCCCACCTCTCCAAAAAAATGATATAGCAATAAAGCCCATGCTTTCTCGAAAAAAATATTATCTAAATAAAAACCCGGATAAAAAGTTGATCAAAAAGGATGAATGATAAGCACCTCTCATTATAACCGTTCTATCGGCAACCGCCCAAGGCTTTGAGAAGAGCCGAAAGCCCCGCTACGATGAAAGGTAATAAAGGGTGGGAAAAAGATGTGCCATTTTATTCAAACTCTAGTAGAAAATCTTATTATAACCCCGGCACTTGTAAAACGTAAGCGGCATAGTAGCAACTCCCGATCAACAACCATGTACTTATCTCTTTTGCTCGAGGATGCGCAAAGGGTAAGCTTGGGGGAGTTTGTTGACGGTAACCAACGACATATTTTTTTCCGTCAACTTACTACCATAAAGGGAGTAAAATTAAACCTTTTATACTCATATGCATTTATCACTAATAAATTCCACTTGTAGTGTCTTGTATTTTATTTTGCAGATTTATAATAAAAGCAAGTGGAAAATCGACCAAAAGTACGCCATCCAGAAAGCGCATAATTGCAAAATTCAAGCCCAAGAGCAAATCGACCCAAAACATCAAAAACGGGCCGAGCAAAGCCCGGCCCACAACTTTTCAGATCGGAAGACGACACCCCACCGAAACCCGGGCGGGCCGAGCCCGGGGGATCTTGTAGCGCACCACCCGTGCGGCGCACCCTCCCCGAGGCGGTTTCGGCCCAGCCTCGGGGAGGCGGTTCGTGCACCTTCCAAACGGGGTTTCCCGCCCTTGGTTGGTCGGTTTGGGCTGATTAGGAAGGTGTTCCAAGGTCGGTTTGGTTCCTTCCATGTGAGGATGGCCATTTTCCAAAGAGCCCCCTCTCCTCTACCTATAAAAGGAGGCTCTCTCCCCCTCATTCAACACACACCAATTCCATACAACACAAGGAGGAGCCACAATGTAATAGAGAGGAGAGAGTTCCATTCTTCTTCCCCCTCTTAGTTCTAATGGAGAGTGAGAGAGGAAAGGCTAGAAGGAAGTTTGGTTCCTTCTACCCGGAGTTGTCGGTCCGCCCCCCGGTGTGCCGCGATTCCTAGGAAGTCGGAGTGCTTTGGAGTTGTCGGCACCCGCTTAAATACCTCTACAAGCTACTTACACTTTGGTGAGAAAGCTTGCGATTATCTTTTGGCTTATTGTTCTTCAAGTATATTATCTTAGCTGTTGTAGACTTGTGGGATTGGTAGTCGTACCTTCGGGTCGTAACTCTTGGAGAAGGAACTCTTTGACCGGGGAACCTTGATCAACCCAAGAGTTGTGGATGGTAGTGCAAACGTGGTGTTTGGGCTAGCGTTCACCTACCTTTTGGTGCATCCCACGGATGAGGGGGTAGGCGGCTTGGTCGTGACAAGCCTTGTCCGTCCCTTGAAATCCCCCACGTTCGGCCGTGTCGTAGAGCTAATTGCCGGACTCTACCCATTGTTGACGGTAACCAACGACAAATTAAATACCGTCAACATAACACCAAAACAACCTAGAAGTAGGGATTTCAACTAACAAATTCCAAAGTTTTGGTGTTTATTTGGACTTACAGTACAAACTCATGGATGATCACTTTGGGCCAAAAAGACAAAGAAAAAAAGAAATAAAATCAACAAATGGAAAAAGGCCCAAAGGAGCAAAAGGCAAGCCCAAACAAGAATCGAAGCAAAAACGTCAAAAAACCAGGCCGGGCCAAGTCCACTTTACAACTTTTCGCAAGGAAGGAAGCTGCTGCGAAGCCCGGGCGTGCCGCCCCCGGGCAGGTGCGCGCGCACACCACAGTGCGCGCCGCACCTGGCCGAGGCGGTTCGAGCCCAACCGGGGAGGCGGTTTGCTACCTTCCAAAACCGGTGAAACCGACGTGGATGGTCGGTTTGGCGTACATGGAAGGTTTTCCTAGGTCGGTTTGGGTGATTTTAGCACTTAGGCCCCTCCCCCTTGTGTATAAATAGGCCCCCTCTCTCCCTCTCCAAAAACACAACAATTTCAAAGGAGAAACCAGTCCACTTGTGCAAGAGAGTAGAATTAGATCTTCTTCTTCTTCTACTTCTTCTATTCTATCTTCTAATTCTAGAGAGTGAGAGAGGGAAGAGCTAGAAAGAAGCTTTGTTCTTTCTACCCGAGTTGTCGGTTAAGCCCCTTGGTGTTCCGCGGTTCCTAGGAGGACGGAGTGCTTGGGACTTGTCGGTACCACTTCCCGGCTTGTACCTCTGCAAGCTACTTACACTTTGGTAAGGAGTCTTGTGATTATCTTGCAGCTACTTAATTTCCTTTGCATATTTCTTAGCTGTTGTAGACTTGCGGGATTGGTAGATCGTCTTGAGCGTTAGTTCTTGGTGGAGGAACCCTTTGACCGGGGAACCTTGGCCAACATCAAGAACTGTGACCAATAGTGCAAACGTGGTGTTTGGGCTAGCGTTCACCTACCTTTTGTGGCGCATCCCACGGTTGAGGGGGTAGGCGGCTTGGTCGTGACAAGCCTTGTCCGTCCCTTGAAATCCCCCCACGTTCGGGTGTGGCGCAGTGCTAATTGCGGACAATCGTTTCTTTGAGCGTGGGCGGTGCCCGAAAGTGAGTAGACAACAGACTTTAGGAATCACTTTGCTGGAAAACTTAGCCTATAGATACCTCGCTACTCGTAGAAAACAAACCCTTGCCTTAGGTTGACATAGACCTGAAAAGCCAGCTGCGCGACCGTCCTTGTGTAAAATACGATACCCTCGCTACCACCGGGTGAAGTGCTACAACGGTATTTCTCGTAAAATGCGGATATCTCTCGTGTGCGTAAGAAACACCAACAAGCATTTTACTCGCACCGTTGCCGGGCGGTTGTCGTAGTTATATATCGAGCCAAGTCGACCTGTGTGGACTGGTAGTATCCTTTAAACAAAAAATACCAAAAGAGTTCCGTTACCCATGGAGCAACCTACCCTACAAATCAAGGGCGAGCTCGTAGAACCACGCCAATCCGCCGGCCAATCACAGCTTCCGAGTATGAGCTCCGCCCTGGCTTTATAGCCATGGTTCAGGCCCGAGCCTTTTCGGGCTCGTAGTTATCATCACTTACGGGAGTTTGAGCAAAAAAATACCGACAATTGCGAGACACCGCGACACGCTGAGTGGAAGTTGTTTCCGTTCTCTCTCACTCCTCAATGGTAAACAAAAAATGGGAAGAACTGCAAAAGTTACGTGTAGCATTCTACCCTTTATCCGAGAATCGCGGCCCCGACAAGAGATACCAACTTCCGACAAATAGGGGTGAAACCTTAGGTGCAGCCTTGGTTTACCATGCATACACGATCCGCCCGGACACATCCATACCAAACCACGTGCTTTTACAAAGACTTCGGCTAGGATCCCAAAGGGCGCCGCTTGATTTAGCTACCTGAGGGTCGTTTTCACATAAAACCACGCCAATCCGCGAGAAGCTCTCCTAAACCGTATTCTTGAGAATACTCCTCCGCTAGAACCCATCCGTGTAGAACCCAAGCGAAACTAGAGGAAGTCTCTTTATAACCCGCCTATAGAGACCCTTCACAAGGAGACCACATGCACGGATCTCCGTTCTTCGAGGTTGATCTAACCGATCACCCGGTGACACCTCGGCAATACGAACAATGGAAGAAACCACCGGTCCCCGCTGGCCCATCACTTAAAACCTTCCTCCGGAGTCTATTAAGGAGCTAACGGCCATAATGAGCACGGAATGGTTGCGAGAGGAAGGACCCTCTTCGAAGAAATTCGGATTAGTGGCCCCTCTACACCAATCATTTGCGGATATCGGGGAAGTTTGGTGGAAGTCATGTATAACCCGACCGAGGTCCGAAACCTTTGCACAAGCTTTGTGTCGAGGAAGCCATTAGAACCCCCACAACACGGACCTTGCGCATAGCACCACGTACCACCATTAAAAGCCGTGAGGTTATACATGAACAAATCTTCCCCGCACAAGGATGTCAAATTGTCTCGGATTTTCACGTTTTTGATATCCAAGACTTCGACATCCTAATCGGGCATCCCTGGAGAAGATTCTTGATCTATCCACATCCGGGGATTTAGATGTCAAACTCGGGAAGAAAAAGTTTTCTATCCCAGTTACTCGAGCTAAAAACTCGGTAACAGAACCCTTCCTTGAGTATGACACGCCCGAGGAGGTCATGGGAGTTATGCTATATGAGAACCCGTAAATGGACCTAGAAAAAGACGCCCAATTCTTCATTGAAGAAGAGGGCGATCGGGGGAACTCATAGAACTTCCCAAAAGAGGAAGAGCTAACTCGGCCTCCGCTTTGAGCTTAAACCCCTACCCCCGGGCCTACGCTATGTCTTCCTAAACGGCGATTCATAAGCACCGGTCATCATAAGCGATAAGCTTAGTGACCAAGAAACTACCCAGCTAATAGCCGTCTTAGAGAAACACAGATCGGTCTTTGGGTATTCCCTTCAAGATCTGAAAGGGGTAAGCCCAACACTCTGCACACATCGCATTCCTATTGACCCTGACAGTACCCCATCATGCGAACCCTAGCGCAGGCTCAATAATGCGATGCGTGAAGTCGTGAAGAAGGAAGTTCTCAAGCTTCTTCACGCCGGGGATTATCTATCCCGTACCACCACGCTGATTGGGTTAGCCCAGTCCAAGTGGTCCCTAAAAAGGGAGGAATGACAGTCGTTGAGAACGCTAAAAAACGAACTCATTCCACAAAGACAAGTCACAAGGTGGAGAATGTGTATTGATTATAGAAAACTTAACAAGGCAACAAAGAAGGATCACTTTCCGCCCCTTTATTGATGAAATGTTGGAGCGGTTAGCGAAACACTCTTTTCTTCTTTCCTTGACGGGTATTCGGCTACCACCGGATCCCGATCCACCCCGATGACCAGAGCAAGACCACCACGCTCATGCCCATACGGAACCTATGCCTATCGTAGAATGTCATTTGGGCTGTGTAATGCACCACCTTCCTTTCAGCGGTGTATGATGTCTATCTTCTCAGACATGATTGAAGAAATCATGGAAGTCTTCATTGACGATTTCTCCGTCTATGGTAAGACTTTTGAAAGCTGTCTAAAGAACTTAGACCGGGTCTTGCAATGCCAAGAAAAGGACCTGGTACTTAACTGGGAAAAGTGCCACTTCATGGTCCGAGAAGGCATCGTTCTCGGGCACCTCGTGTCCGAAAGGGGGATAGAGGTAGACAAAGCCAAAATAGATGTTATCGAAAAACTACCACCCCCAGTGAACGTCAAAGGTATCCGTAGTTTCCTAGGCCACGCAGGGTTTTATAGAAGATTTATAAAAGATTTTTCACAAATCGCTAGGCCCCTTACGGCCCTGCTAGCCAAGGACGTGCCCTTTGACTTCACGGATGAGTGCTTGTACGCTTTCGAAATCCTAAAGAAAGCACTCATCTCGGCTCCGATCATCCAACCCCCGGATTGGTCGTTGCCATTCGAAATCATGTGCGATGCTAGCGACTACGCTGTTGGTGCGGTCTTAGGCCAAACCAAGGACAAAAAGCAGCATGCCATCGCATATGCTAGCAAAACTTTGACAGGAGCCCAGCTTAATTACGCCACAACAGAAAAAGAACTCCTGGCAGTAGTCTTTGCTATCGAGAAGTTTCGATCCTACTTAGTGGGCGCAAAAATAATCGTCTATACAGACCATGCTGCCCTTAAGTACCTTCTTACCAAAAAGGATGCGAAACCTCGCTTGATCCGCTGGATTCTTCTGCTCCAAGAATTTGATATAGAAATAAAAGATAAAAAGGGAGTAGAAAATACAGTTGCAGATCATTTGTCGCGTATGCAGGTAACTAACATGCAGGAACCACCCATCAACGATTACCTGCGCGACGACATGCTACTCAAGGTGTCGCACTTCAACCCATGGTACGCAAACATTGTGAATTACATGGTTGCAGGATATGTACCACCTGGGAGAACAAGCGGAAGCTCCAAATGGAGAGCGAGACGGCACCTATGGGATGACCCATATCCGTACGGGGTGTGTGCGGGACGGCTTGCTTTGAGAAGATGCGTACCGAGGGAGGAAGGAATGCGGATCATCGAAAAATGTCATGCATCTCCCTACGCCGGACATCCGGGAGTATTTCGCACACAAGCCAAAATTTGGCAAAGGCGGATTCTTCCGCCCACGATGTACGGCGACACGAAAGAGTTCATCGAAGATGCTACAACCGCCGGAAGACCGGGAACATCACAGCTTCGTGATGCAATGCCCCTACACTACAACCTTCAAATAGAAATATTTGATGTGTGGGGCATTGACTACATGGGGCCATTCCAGGGTCCCATGATTGCGAGTATATCCCGGTGGCGATGGATTACGTGTCGAAGTGGGTAGAGGCACTACCATGCGAGCTGCCGATGGCAAGCATGCACGCAAAGATGTTCCATGAAATCATCTTCCCCGTTTCGGGATGCCACGCATGGTGATCGATGACGGAGGATCGCATTTCAAGGACAAATCATTCAAGACATTCTTGAAAGAGCTTGGCACCCAGCACAATATTGCTACCCCCTATCATCCGCAAACCGGCGGGCAAGCCGAAACCTCCAATAAACAAATTAAAAACATCCCGCGGAAAGACGGTCAACGAGATGGGGAAGGGTTGAAAAACAAGCCGCCCGATGCTCTCTCGGGCATATCGGACAACCTACAAAGCCCCCATCGGCATGTCACCTTACCGGTGGTTTATGGCAAAACCTCGCCATTTACCGCTTGAGCCGGAGCATCGAGCTCATTGGGCCATCAAAAAGTGGAATATGGACGTCGACTCGGGCTGAAGAACCGCCGAGACAAATCTCGAACTAGAAGAATGGCGAGAAAAGGCGTACCATAGTGCAAAGCTCTACAAAGAGCGCACAAAAAAAGATGGCATGATCAAAGCATCAAACTCAAAGAATTCACCACGGAGACAAAGTACTCCTATTCAACTCCCGGTGAAACTATTTGGCGAAGGGAAGCCGAGAAGCAAATGGAAAGGACCGTACACCGTCATCAACACATCGCCACATGGCGCGATCACAATCCAAGATAACGCAGAGAGATACAAAAGGTAAACGGTCAACGACTTAAGCTTTTCTTCGAGCCAAGACGATCTTAACCAAGAGCTCGACGTAATAGATTTATGCTTTGAAAATTAATTTAGGATGATCAGCATATATAAAAATAATTTTATCTTTATAATTAAAATTGTTACAACTATATATAATATATATATATATATATATATATATATATATATATATATATATATATATATATAAGGTAATAATAAAACATAAAAGTTATCTATATATTTTTACTTTGCTTTAAGTAGAGTATTTACTTTATTATTTTCTTTTTTTACTTTATCTTTGGTCATTTGTTACACAAAGGACATACACTTTCTAAATTAATCAAAGCATAAACTATTTTCAAAATTCAAATTTGAGGATCAATTAGAGATCAGCAAGAAAGGAAACGTTTCTCGCGACAAACCCCGGTTCAAAACTTTTCGAAAAGGAAACGAATGTGGCCGAAAACTTCGACCGGGGGACACACGGGTGGTGCTTGCCAGCGCACCACCTGGTGCGCCCGCACCCCGGCCGGCTCCGTCCGGGCTGGGATTACGCCCATCACCTTCCTCTTCCTCATAATCTGCAAAGAGTGAGGTGCGCTCCGCGAGATTTTAACCTGCCAAAACGAGAGAGGAGTGTTTGTCCTATAAAATCCACCCTCCTCCTCCATTCATTCTTCACACCTCTCCTTCTTGCTCTTCTCCTCCTCTCAAATCCCCCTCTTCTAAGCCAAGAACAACCGCAATGGCGCACCATGCCCTCACTCTTTACAATTCTTCTCGCTCACTTTGCTCTCTCAATGAAGAAGACTTGACCTTCTCTAGTGACGAGGTAGAACCGTCCTCTGTCGCCCCTCTTGCCACGCTCCCTCCCCCACGCCACTCATTTAGTGGAGGGAGCAGCTATGTGTCCACGGGCAGATCCGTGACACGCAAGAGTATCCTCGGGCGCCCACCTCGTCCAACGGTGGGCACCCTGGGCATTAAGAGGAAGGAGCCCGATGCAGCTGGTGCCCGTACTACGTCAACGGGGACATCTTCCTTCCACGCCTCCGATTACTCCTACCCGTACACCGTTGTCGGTGTCGACATGCCCACAGGAGGGCGTGGGAAGGGGCTTATGAAGAGACCGACTCCTACTCCAGCGACATCTCCAAGCGCTCCACTCCGTATTCCTCGGGCGAATCCTAAAAAGGCCCCGAATGTTGTTGAGAGTCGCTCGAGTAGCGAGGGCCCTTTGAGGGTACCCCGTGCTACACCTAGGAAGGCTCCTAATGTTTTCGAGAGCCGTTCCGAGGGTACTCCATCACTAAACACAGCCGGGAGTAGCACGGTTCCAAAGGTCCCTTCACTAGCAACCTTAAACGCTAGAGTTAACTCTCTAAATAAGCTAGTGAAAACCTTGTCTGCAGAGGTAGAGGGGGCAGACTTAGAAAACGCAGACATTAGGAAAGAACTAGACTCTTTCTGCCTGAGCTTCAAGACTAAGCTGGCTAGGGTAGCTAGAGCTGCTAATGCAGAGCATGCTCTACGCAAGCCCGCTTAAAAAGAACTCTACCTCTCTATCAATATTTAGGCGCGCACAAATTTTAATTTTTAGTATTTCCCTTCCAATCATTTTGTAATTCCTTCAAGTGTGCGCCCCAATTTGAATGATTCAATAAAGTTTTATTATTATTATTATTTTGTCCATGTCTCCACTTGTTTTTGTCCTTGTGCAAAAGAAAATTAAAAATAGGCACAAAAACAAGTGTGGGGGGAGGCTCGCAAGTCAAAGGTACGTAATTAATAATTAAATTTTGACTTGTGACCTATCTAAGTGCTGAAACCTGATTCAAGTTAGCAAAACTCCATCTCTATATCTACCAATTGATAAAATGGCATGCATACATTTTATTCCTTGCTAAAAACCAAGACCTTTGTTGAGCAACTATCCATTAGGGACCCCATGCTTATCTAAACGATTGATCTTTGTGATATGGTAGAACAACTTGACGCTTGCTCTCTTTTGCAATAAGACTTGGTTTTATCTTCGAAAATTTAAAATAAAGCATGCTCATGGTTTGACTTAGCCAAATCCTACCAAAGCCCGAAAAATGTCATGAATATCCACTATAGTCGCTTCCTACTTTGCATTGAGTTTTGTCGGGCTCCGTTGATCCGCGTTGAGAGAGGCTCATACTCCCAAGATCAAAAAACACGTACACCCATAAAAACACGCCGGTTCTCACGATGAGAATTGCGCACAACATGCATCTCCACCATCCACCAAATAAATACTCCACTCATACCATGATCGTCTCCTGTTATCAAGAAAAATGCAGAGAGAAAGATACAGGCTGCAGAAAAAGAAAATGAATAAGAGATGAATAATGGACACGTGTCCGAGGGCGAGTAGAGCCCACATCTCCAAAAAAAAAAAAAAAAGAGAAGAAGAAGAAAAAGAAAGGTAGCCTGTATCTCTCCGTAAGCATACAAAAAGAAAAAGATCATGAGTCAAGGAGTAACCACAAAGAAAAAATATATATACTATCCACACACTTTTGCACATTTCGATCTAAGGGTATGGCCCTTCCCTCCAACGATCCAGAGCTTGACCCGACAAAACATGCAGAGGTACGTACGCATCACTCCATTCAAAGATCCATAAAAACCCTGCAAAATAGGATGAGTGAGAGTGAATCAAACAAGAGAGCTTTGAGAGGGAAATTCAAACAAGAGTGATTTTTGTGAGAGTCAATACCATAAAGAGCAATGCTATTTCTTTCAAAAATTCAAAAACTTGCCAAGTCTTTGCGCATGGGTAGTAGCAAGAAGATAGAAGTTCATGCTATTCCATTGCTCAATTGTTCTAAGATAGTTTGGTAGCCACCAAGAATGCTCACAAGGCAGGTAAGGCCTGGAATAACTTGTATGCAGGTCTACATCTTAGAGATTGAACCACTTTAGTCCCTATGCCTTCACTCGAGGACGAGTAAAGGGCTAAGTGTGGGGGAGTTTGTTGACGGTAACCAACGACAAATTAAATACCGTCAACATAACACCAAAACAACCTAGAAGTTGGGATTTCAACTAACAAATTCCAAAGTTTTGGTGTTTATTTGGACTTGCAGTACAAACTCATGGATGATCACTTTGGGCCAAAAAGACAAAGAAAAAAGAAATAAAATCAACAAATGGAAAAAGGCCCAAAGGAGCAAAAGGCAAGCCCAAACAAGAATCGAAGCAAAACGTCAAAACCAGGCCGGGCCAAGTCCACTTTACAACTTTTCGAGCAAGGAAGCCCAGCCGCCGGCCCGGCCATGCCAAGCCCGGCCAAAGCCGGCGGGCAGTGCGCGCGCACCACTGGTGCGGGCGCACCCTGGCCGAGGCGGTTCGAGCCCAACTTCGGGGAGGCGGTTTGCTACCTTCCAAAACTGGTGAAACCGACGTGGGATGGTCGGTTTGGCGTACATGGAAGGTTTTCCTAGGTCGGTTTGGGTGATTTTAGCACTTAGGCCCCTCCCCCTTGTGTATAAATAGGCCCCCTCTCTCCCTCTCCAAAAAAAACAACAATTTCAAAGGAGAAACCAGTCCACTTGTGCAAGAGAGTAGAATTAGATCTTCTTCTTCTTCTACTTCTTCTATTCTATCTTCTAATTCTAGAGAGTGAGAGAGGGAAGAGCTAGAAAGAAGCTTTGTTCTTTCTACCCGGAGTTGTCGGTTCGCCCCTTGGTGTTCCGCGGTTCCTAGGAGGACGGAGTGCCGGACTTGTCGGTACCCGCCCGGCTTGTACCTCTGCAAGCTACTTACACTTTGGTAAGGAGTCTTGTGATTATCTTGCAGCTACTTAATTTCCTTTGCATATTTCTTAGCTGTTGTAGACTTGCGGGATTGGTAGATCGTCTTGAGCGTTAGTTCTTGGTGGAGGAACCCTTTGACCGGGGAACCTTGGCCAACATCAAGAACTGTGACCAATAGTGCAAACGTGGTGTTTGGGCTAGCGTTCACCTACCTTTTGTGGCGCATCCCACGGTTGAGGGGGTAGGCGGCTTGGTCGTGACAAGCCTTGTCTGTCCCTTGAAATCCCCCCACGTTTGGGTGTGGCGCAGTGCTAATTGCCGGACACTGTTCTTTGAGCGTGGGCCGGTGCCCGAAGTGAGTAGACAACAGACTTTAGGAATCACTGCCTGGAAAACTTAGCCTATAGATACCTCGCTAATCGTAGAAAACAAACCCTTGCCTTAGGTTGACATAGACCTGAAAAGCCACCGGCGACCGTCCCTTGTGTAAAAAATACGATACCCTCGCTTACCACCGGTGAAGTGCTACAACGGTATTTCCGTGCGCTTGCGGATATCTCTGTGTGCGTAAGAAACACCAACACCCATTTGGGAGCGGGCCGGTGCCCGAAGTGAGTAGACAACAGACTCTAGAAATCCCTGCCTGAAACCTAAGCCCATAAAGATACCTCACTATCCATAGTTATCCTAGGGTGGCCCTGCTCAAAGATTAGAGCGCAACCATTCCCTGTGGAAAATACGATACCCTGAATACTTCCGGGTGAAAGCTACAATGACAATTCCGTGCGCTTGCGGATTTATCTGTGTGCGTTAAGAAATGTCAACACTATTGTCATGTCTCATGCTACTGTTGGGGAGATTCGGTTGCCTAACCCCGAACTTTCCATATATCGTGTGCAGTCTTATCTGTTGAATGTGCAGGCACAACCAATTAATATGCAGAGAACCATGCCAACTCGACAGACACGTGACCATGATCCAGTTTGGAGAGAAGCAGACCCAAGACCACAAGAACCAGCATTTGGAGCGTACCAGCCATGGACCTACCCTACACCATCTCAAGCAGACATGATCGTGTTGACCGGGCCACCCGATTTGAACAAGGAGGCCCAAGTGAGCAGGGTGGTGATGCTCATATTCGTCGAGAATTCCAACATGGAAGTGGTTACTTCAACACTTCTGCAGGTACTTCGCAACACCCTACTCCCGAACCACCTCGTCACTCTTTTGCAGGTGATGCATATGCATTCCAAGGACTGTACAACACTGTCCTAGACATAAGGCAAGACCAAGTCAACCAGTACAACTACCAGAGAGAGTGGAATGATCGGACGTAACGTAACATCACCGACCTCGAGAGATACCGTTGAGCAGCGAGAATGAAGAAAGGAGTGTCATGTATGGACGCCGCCGCCGCGGGCGTCGAAACCCCCGAATCAACACCGCCTTGGGGAGTTGTCCCCGTTTGGCCGTGTAAGTCTCTATGACTGGCGGCTTATCTATTTTTATTTTATATTTTATATATTTTTTTTAAAAATTGCTTAGCTTTGTTTGCTAAAAAAAAAATGCATAACTATGAAAAATCAAATAAAAAGAATGTGTATAATTAAGTTTGTTTTTGTGAATAATTTAGTAGCTATCTCTTGGAGATGATGAATAGTTGCTCTGTTTTTGTTTTCTTACAAGTACCTATCATTGGTTTAGAATTCTCCCATGTTATAAATAAAATTATTTTTTAGAAATTTGCTTTGAGCTTGAAAATTTTGTAGGAGCATATATCTATGCTAATCTGGGTAATTGATAGATATGATATGAGATGGTCTGAGCTGCTATTTATCTTACTCCTAGTTGCACTAAATTCTGGAGAATTGATTTGCGAAAATTTGAAAATTGCATGATGAGTTTCCTATATGACAGAGAGTTCTAAAATTCCTACCACAGCCATATACATGTTTTTAGATTAGGAAAACTCTTTTATCATTCACTACTTGTTTAGTGTTGAGTTTAGTCAACCATTGAGACCCCTGGGAACTTGTCATACAATTTCACTTACACATACACATCACGTACCCTCCATCCATTTGCTAGCCATAAAAAAATGTTTTATTCTTATCTTGGGAATAAACACCAAAAATATTTTCTCATCTCTATATTTATTCGCTAAAAACCCAATTGTGCTCCATAAAAATTCATTTATCTCTCAATTTTTCGTTTGACAAAAGAAGAAACTTTGGGCTATGCTTGAAAAAGAAAAAGGGAGATGAAAAATGGACAAGTGTCCTACGGGCGAGTAGAGCCTACCTCCCTAAAAAGAGATGAATAATGAACAAAAGTTCGAGGGCCAGTAGAGTCCACATCTCTTAAATAGAGAGAGAATAATGGACAAAAGTCCGAGGGTGAGTAGAACCCACCTCTCTATAAAAGAAAAAGAAAAAGAAAAATAAAAGAGAGAGAAAAATGGACAAAAGTCCGAGGGTGAGTAGGACCCACCTCTCTAAGAAAAATGAAAGAGAAAAATAAATAAAAAGAAAAGCTAAGCCCAAAGTTCCCTTCTATGTCTTTGAAAACTAAAGAGAGATCAAAATCATCAAAAAGGAGCATAGTAGAATTAGAATTGTTATCCTATCACCATCATCCATCTCACAAATGCACTCCATACACTCACATTGTATGACTTGTTCCTTTGGATCCGTTGTTTGACTTTACAATATATGCTTTGCAAGTATGTATACGCTGTCTCCCACCTATGAACTCCAGATATAAGCCTTATAAGGTAAGTTGAGACATAATACATTTTGATATGTTCCATAAATGCTATATATACTTTTTGAGAAAAGGCACCACATCATTGCCTTGTTGAGGATCCACAAATACCACATATGAGAGACTTTAAAGAGTCATACAATGGAAACTCTGAGTTTTATTTTGAAAATTTATAAAAACTCCAGAACAGAGGTGAAATAAAGAGTTTGAGACATAGTGCTTGACTTGATTGTTCTATCTTTCAATTATCTAAGAATTAAATGCAAGAGAAAAATTCATGTTGTTTATGTAATAAAAGAGAGTTGAAAGATCAGAATGTTTCACCTATCTTTAAGGGAGAATTCTAGATTGATGACATGTGTTTTTGTGAGAAGATAATTCATTGTAGCAACTCCTGATCCACTCTGGTGAAAAGCTTTGCTAAGAGACTAGCAAAGGTTAAGCTTGGGGGAGCTTGTTGACACCTGTTATCCTATACTTTTATATGTCAACAAGAGATGAAATAAGGTTATAAAAAGAATGAAATGCATAGAATAGGTGTTATACTGATAAAGTTCCACGAGTTTTGGTGATTTATATCTTTTCAGGGACTTATCAGGTAAATGCCAGAAAATTGAGAGAAAACCCCCCAAACAATAAGGAGAATTACTAGAGAAGAATTTCGATCCGAAAAGTGGACTAAAACATTCCAGAAGATACCAGAGGACACCAGAAGAAACCCGAAGTCGTGGGGCACCAGGACACTGGCGCCCGCCAGCCCTAGCATTGGCGGCCGCCAGGTGGGCCCGTCCTGTCAGCCTCAGCTTCCTATGTCGGTTCACTACCGACCTTGTGGTTGTATCTACGCCGTTGTTGAAGGTCGGTTTGATCCAAGGGTCATCATTCATTGCCAAGGACTATATAAGAAGACCACCTGTCCCCCAGGGTGAAACCCTAACTCATAATAGTTCATTGTAATTCATTATCAACCAAAGTTAGGCAGAAGTAGAAGAGAGTTCTCCACCGTAGATTAGAGTTAGCTACTAGTTCTAGTTCTAGTTCTTCTAGTTCTAGTTCATCTAGTTCTAGTTCATCCAAGTTGATTAGCGTATTTATACAATTAGAGCTTGGGTGTGCCTACCCGCAGTTCTTGATCTTCAAGTACTACGGTATGATGATTGATATAGATGTAGTCTATGATAGATTTATGTATTTATTTGTAGAGCGCCTAATTCAAGACTCGAGTGGGTTAGGTGGTAAAGATATTTATGTAAGCGTGGTGCTTATATATGATTTACCCGCAAAATGCACCTTATACTCCGGGCCGTGTGGTAGATCGCGGGTGTGACAGACTGTTGAGTCCTTTGTAATCCACCCTCCGTTTATAAGGCACGTGGACAATGATTATGGGGAATTTCTTGTTTCGCTCTTGATTTTCCTTGATAGTCGTCCCCGATACATGATCTAGAGTTTACTATGCTATAGATGATAACATATGCCTTAGAGTAGATGTAATGACTTAGTAGATTAAATGCTATAGATGAACGTTTCTTGTAATCCTATGTTAAGTCTAACTTGTAGTAGTTAGTCTCAATCTCTATGTGTGATGCCTCTGCCTTTATCTATCATTATCATATCTTTATCATTATTGGTTTAACCCCCCGCTAAAGTAAGCACTAGTAATAGACCTTCTCATAAGTATGCCACTAATTAATTATGTTTTGTTCCCACCTTAGAATATTCCTCCCTCGTGGTAGAATATAAATGATAAACCTGATTACTCCCTGAAATGCTACAAAGGTATTTATATCCGTGCGCTTTTGCGGATAGACCTTTTCATATTTATTTTATTAGATTGCAACAACACATATCACAAGTATCACACATGCATTTCCTAGCATTACTCGCTGGGGATGACAACCTAGCACATAGTAGTGTTAAGAGATGAACCACACCGAGTATCTTTTGATGGCATATAGCCCGAGGTGAGATTAACTCCACCTTAAGTTATAGTGACGTTAGATTTACCAACAAGCATTTCATTTTAAGGCGCCGCTTGTCGGGAGGAAATATAAGTTAGTCGACAAATTAATAAATGGAAACTTATGATGAGAATCTAAACTAGGTAGCTGCTTTAGCGAGCTTACCCTTGTTTTTCTTTTGTTTATTTTATACGGGGTTTATCAAATTAGAAATTGATTGTGATTCACTTCACTTCATTCATCGAATCAAATCAATCAAGAGAGCAAATATCGCTTTTTGAAGCTATGGTCGGAAAATCCCTACGAGAGTTCTCTCGCTCCAAGCACCGAGAACATTCGTGCAGACCAACACTTCAACTTAAAGATCTTGAGTTTGAGCTCAAGCCAAGCCTCATCAACATGATACAAGCTACTCCATTCAAGAGAAAGATTCATGAAGATGCACGCTTACATCTGCAGAATTTTCTGGAGATTGCTAACACCTTCATACCCAAGGATGTTCCCCAAGATATCATATTACTCCGCTTATTTCCATTCTCATTGAAGGAGAAAGCGAAAACATGGTTCTATGCCAACAAAGAAGAAATCAAGACATGGGAAGAATGTTCTACAGCTTTCTATCAAAGTTCTTTCCCGCGGGTAAAACCAATGCCTACGAGGAAAAATTACCAATTTCCAACAGCAGAAAGGAGAATCAATTCCAGATGCTTGGGAACGTTTACAAGAATACATATCAAAATGCCCTCATCATGGAATAGAAGATTGGTTGCTCATGCAAGGATTTTATCATGGATTAACTCAAAGAGCACGAGAACAACTTGATGCAACTGCTGAAGGATCATTTTTATCACTCACTCTTGACAAAGCTAAAGCACTTATGAATAAGATATCGAAAAATCAAAAGCCGGAATCAAGACACTCAACACTACCATCAGATAGAAGAAGTTCCTGAAGAAGTTAAAGCAATATCAACCAAGATGGATGTGTTATTAAATTGGCTTGAACAAAGAGCTAAAGATAAGTAGGAAAGACAAGATTTACAAGATTATATTGATTCGCTTCAAATTCAAGCATGGCTGTTAACAAGTCAACATCAACTCAATCGCAAGAACAAAAGTTACAACAGCCTACGCAAGAATCCGGTAAGTATAAAGGTAATATTCCTAGAAGCCCATTTTTAAGAGAATTAATTGAGGATCAAGATAAGTTAAATAATGTTCTTCTTGACAAGCTTGATGCTCATGATAGAGTTTTAGAAGATATATCTTTTAAGATAAATACTTTCGCTGTTGCTTTTAAAGATCAACATCTTTTTAATAAAAGGATAGAAAGTCAAATAGCAAAGTTGTTTGCTGCAAAATCTGTTGCCACTAACCTTGAGCAGGTAAATAATGTTACTACAAGAAGAGGTAAATCTACACGTGATCCTCGTTGACCCAAGAAAAATAATTAAAACAGCAAATGACACCAATTTCAAAGCACTCGCAAAGACCAAAGAACAACAACAAGACCTCGTGATACAACCAATTAGAGAAGAAGAAAAAGTGATGACATAGAAGATTTGACTCAAGAACCTCAGATGACAAAAAAGACTTTAATGATACAAATCTCTTACCATATCCAAGAAGAAATCATGGACCCCAAGTTGATGATCGCTTACAAAGTTTGTGGAGGTAATTCAGAAATTATATATCAACATCCCTTTACTAGAAGCTATTCAAGTTCCAACCTATGCCAAGTATCTCAGAGATATCTTGAATAAGAAAAGACCATTACCCACTACGGAGGTAATCAAGCTAATGTAAGAATGCAAAGGCAACTATTCTTAACATATTACCACATAAGATGACAGATCCGGATACCCAAAATCAATTGCTCAATTGGAGATCAACATTTTACAAAGACTTTGTGACCTTGGAGCAAGTGTTAGTGTTATGCCCAAGATTGTTTTTGACAAACTCAAGCTTACAACCTTGGAACCAACTTCAATATCATTACAACCGGCGAGATCAATCAATCGATGCCCCTCGGGATTGCGAGAAAAACGTACCGCTTAATATCAAAGGATTCATTATACCTGTGGATTTTGTAGTTTTGAATATGCCACCAGACTCCAGAGTATCAATCATTCTTGGACGACCTTTCCTTAGCACGGCTAATGCAAACATCAATGTCACAAATTGGAGAGATTACATTCAACTTAAATGGAAAAGAAGAAAAGTTTGCATTCAAACCCAAATCGAGCTTAGCTTGATAGCACACAAGATTGAATCAGAAAATAAAGAAGAGTCATCATCGGAACCATCTCCGGAACTGGAGAATGCACCTGATAATCAATAAAATTATGGGAAGTCCTGTTCAAGACTTTAATTACGGACATTTATCAAGGTAAGTCAAGAATTAATTGTTTTACTTTATTATGCTTCCAGAAAATCCATGCCCCATATAAATAATTTTACGATGTGTCACAATTCGTAAAAATATTTATTGTGGAGGCTCAAAAATATTTATTTCTACATTATCATTTTTACTCCTGCATTTATATATTAGAAAATACAAAAATAGAGTCACTATGTGATGGGTCCTACATGTCATACACTAAATGCCATATTTCACCTACCTTGGACAAGACATATACCACTCAAACCTCACCTACCACCATGCACCACTACCTGCCATCTCTTTTCCACCGAAAGCACACTAAAAACCATGGCATTGGGGTGAGCAATATGCTGCATGAAGGTGAGTGGGAGAGGACCCACCACCATGGCGGCCGGCGCCATCACCACTGGCGGCCGCCAGGCCTTGAGCTCCTCTATAAAAGGCCCTTCACTCCTCACTTCTTACCCACACCAAAGACCGCTTTGCTCGCATTCCGGTTTGTAGTTCAAGTTTTAGTATCCGTAAAAGCTTTGAGGTTGGTAGTAGAGAGAAGGAGAAGTAAGAAGGAGAAAGGAAGTGTTTAGTCATAATAGAAAAATCTTTGAGGAAGGAGAAGATCTTGAGAGTATTTAGATAATTTAGAGTGATTAGTGGAGGTGCTGTCCTAATGGAGTAATCAAGATAAAATTTGTTAGGGGAAGTTCTGTCTAAATAAACAATCTTGCAATATCTTTCTTTTCGGACGACTAACCCCTGGACGACTAACTTTGGACAGCTAATTTCTAACTTTTTATTCTAACCCCTCCATTAGTCTCTTGTTTGTTTTGTTTGTATACTAACATTTTGCAGGATGAGTTTCTGGAAGTCATTCACGGGAAGAAGATCACAACGTCTCCAAAAGATTGGAGAGTCATCTTCCAGGACTCCATCAGAGATGAGCTATGAGCCAGAGCAAGATGTGCCACCACATCCAGCCCCCTTCTATAAAGGAGAAGGTTAACTTCAACTTCACATCTCAAGTTTCATGGACAATATGAAAAAAACAAGGTATGGACAATTGAAGGATCGTAAGTTCACTCTCACCCCTGAGATTGATAGTGATCTCCTAATCCAAACAGGTATGGATGTTGAATTTGCTCATATTTTTCGCTTTTTGGGATGGGAAACTTTTGCACAAGTCACAGAGGGAGGTTCTAAGTATTTGACCACAGAATTTCTTAGCACCCTTCGTTGCACTGATGAAGGAGTCACATTTAGATTCTTCCAAACACATTATTCCCTCACTTGGAGAGAGCTCAGTGATGCACTTGGTTTCCTACACTCTTGTGTCATGGACTTGAATATAGCCTTAGAAGATTTCAATCAAGCCATAGTTTGGAAAGACCTGACCAATATAGATACTTTCTTTGATGCAAAAGCTAGGGACCTACATTTACCTACCTTCCGCTTTTTCCATAAATGGATTCTTTTCACTCTTTTGCCTAGGAAGGATGGTCATAATGTTAGAGTAGGAGAGTTACAGTTGATCTATGCAGCTATAAAGAGGAGACAAATTTCACCAATTTACATGTTAGTCCAACACTGGATAGCTGTACCATCTCTCCTAGGAAATGTTAATTGCATGTCCCTCATCACTAGAATTGCCAATCATTTAGGACTCTTGGATGATAATGCTCAAGTTGCTTACATAAGGGATGATAGACCTGTCATAGGTTTTGATTTTCTTTAGTAAGGGACATATTTTGAAGAAAATTGGAGATACTATTGTCATGTCTCATGCTACTGTTGGGGAGATTCGGTTGCCTAACCCCGAACTTTCCATATATCGTGTGCAGTCTTATCTGTTGAATGTGCAGGCACAACCAATTAATATGCAGAGAACCATGCCAACTCGACAGACACGTGACCATGATCCAGTTTGGAGAGAAGCAGACCCAAGACCACAAGAACCAGCATTTGGAGCGTACCAGCCATGGACCTACCCTACACCATCTCAAGCAGATTACAGTCGTGTTGACCAGTCACCCAGATTTGAACAAGGAGGCCCAAGTGAGCAGGGTGGTGATGCTCATATTCGTCGAGAATTCCAACATGGAAGTGGTTACTTCAACACTTCTGCAGTACTTCGCAACACCCTACTCCCCGAACCACCTCGTCACTCTTTTTGCGGTGATGCATATGCATTCCAAGGACTGTACAACACCGTCCTAGACATAAGGCAAGACCAAGTCAACCAAACAACTACCGTAGAGAGAGTGGAATGACCGCATGACATCGAACATCACCGACCTCGGAGATACCGCTGAGCAGCGAGAATGAAGAAAGGAGTGTCATGTATGGACGCCGCCGGCCGTGGGCGTCGCCGAACCCCCGAATCAACACCGCCTTGGGGGAGTTGTCCCCGCTTTGGCCGTAAAGTCTCTATGACCGGCAGTTATCTATTTTTATTTTATATTTTATATATAGTCTTTTTTAAAATTGCTTTGCTTTGTTTGCTAAAAAAAATGCATAACTATGAAAAATCAAATAAAAAGAATGTGTATAATTAAGTTTGTTTTTGTGAATAATTTAGTAGCTATCTCTTGGAGATGATGAATAGTTGCTCTGTTTTGTTTTCTTACAAGTACCTATCATTGGTTTAGAATTCTCCCATGTTATAAATAAAATTATTTTTGAGAAATTTGCTTTGAGCTTGAAAATTGCAGTAGGGAGCATATATCTATGCTAATCTGGGTAATTGATAGATATGATATGAGATAGTCCGAGCTGCTATTTATCTTACTCCTAGTTGCACTAAATTCGAGAATTGATTTGCGAAAAAATTTGAAAATTGCATGATGAGTTTCCTATATGACGAGAGTTCTAAAATTCCTACCATAGCCATATACATGTTTTTAGATTAGGAAAACTCTTTTTATCATTCACTACTTGTTTAGTGTTGAGTTTAGTCAACCATTGAGACCCCCGGTGAGATGTTTTAATTGTTGTAATCCTTGTGTTATATTTTAATTGTGTACTGTGGTATTGTGTTTGTGATTTAATATATGTGTTGTATTTCTCTAAATCATGTGTTTGCGTGGATGTTCGATTGCAAAATGAAATGATGAGTGAACAGAGCGACAATGGTGTATTCATGTGTTAAATTTATTTGCGATTCTCGCCGGCGTCGCCATGCAGCCATGGCGCGCGCGAGCACCTCGGCGTGGCTAGCTAGCCGCCTCGGGCTGAACTCACACGGTCACAAGACACCCTTCTCTACCTTGGAACCTCGAGGCTCGTCGGCTTGGAGGTTATGCCCGTGCCGCTGACATCGCCTCGGAACGCTACCGTCGTGTCCGCCGGACCACGCAGCAATGGCCGCCGCGAGCACCTCGGCGTGCCTAGCCGCCTCCCGATGAACTCGATCTTTGCCTTCTCTCTTACCTCGAGGCTCGTCGGCTTGACGGTTATGCTTATCGCCCGGTGCCGTTGTCGCCGCCTTGGAACACCGCCATGTCCGCCACCGCTTGATCGTTCTCCGCGGCGGCAACCCCTCTCCGACCCGCCCCCGCCTCGACCGTGTGTTCAAAGGAATTTACGCCTGCGTTCTCGGGTGCTTTCCATAACGTCTATTTGACCTCGGCTTGTCGTCATTGGCCGGAGCGTCGATCCCCACTCCGTCGTACCCGCCACCGTCGGTGTCGAGCTCGGAAGGAGACTAAACCCGCTCATCCAATAGCGCATACTAGTAACGCTAGGTTATGGGGATCACGGTGGTGGTCCTCCCGTCGCAAGAGACCTCATCTCCGCTAACATCCGCTCACGCCGGTGTGCCGCCACGTCGGAGACCTTCGGGCTCAAGAACCCTAATTTTTCTTTTTAACTGCGTGGTCAAAACTTGTAACTAGTCTTTCTCCATCATAGTAACTCCAAAAATGATGGTTTTTCTTTCTAAATTTTTGTCAAATCTTGCTCTATCGCGATTGTATTCTTACTTCTATTACTCTTGTCATGTTTCATCGATAACATTTCAATTTTAAATTTCAAAAATCACAACTCCAAACATCAATTTTGGAGCACCTAGTGATTTTAATGTAAGAAATCTTCAGACATCTTGTTGGGATAGTACGTCTGAAAAAATAAAGCCGTCTTCTCATTCCATTGCAAAATGTTCCGCGGGTCATTTCTTGATCCGACGACGTCGCGATAACATTGTTCACACGAGTTACACATGTCTCAAATAAGTTTATGAAACTACGAAAGAGATTTCTAAGATTTGTGAACAATGTCACTAGCTCTATGTTGGATGGGGAAAACTAAAATAAGAATTGTAGATCTTGCTAAGTTCAAAACTCTCTAGTTTAGAACTTTTTGATTTGACATTATCTTGTAATGGAAAACTAGGTCTCAAATTCAATAAATAAATAAATAAATGAAATTTAAATGTTTTAAGTGACGCCGGATAGACAAACCACCAACATACCGATTGTAGTTCTCAATTATGAAACTTTGTAGTTTACAACCTTTTGATTTGAGATCATCTTGTCATGGAAAACATATACACTCTCCGTCCCACAAATAAAAGTCCGTTTTTGACTTTTTACAATCCCCTGCTTAACCATTCGCCTTATTTAATTTTTTTATGCAAATAATAAAAACATGATTATAAAAAGTATCTCTAACGATAAAATAAATCATAACAAAATATCTAAATTTTTAAAACATTTTGAATAAGACGAATGGTCAAACAAGGATTGTAGAAGTCAAACACGGACTTTTATTTGTGGGACTGAGGGTGTAGCGCTTTGAAAATATTTTGTAGTAGGTACTACTACTCCGTATCTTTACGAGACGAGCATTTGGGATAGTGCACCAAAGAGGCCCGCTCATTACGCCCATGCACCGCCCGCGCACCGCATTATTGCCGCCACCAACCGAGCGCCAACCTTTGTTTAGCTCACCGCCTCCGTGATAAATAACCATTCTTCGCCGCACAATTGCACAAACCATAGCTAGAGGGCGCCGAGCTTCCACCAAAAAGCCCCCGCCGTCGCCGCCGCGCGCCATGGAAAACCTTCCGCGTGACATGCTTGCAAAGATTGCGATTCGAGTCGCCAAGGACGCCGAAGATCCCATGGGGCCCTCGCCAATCTGCGGGCCACATGTTCGCCGATGAAAGCCGTCGGCGGCGACTCGGTGGGACGGAGCATCCGACTAGACCTCGTGCTGCACCGGGCGGGTCGGCGTCATGCGGGTCGCCGTACTACTCGCTCAAGTATCGCGAGAGTCTTTGCACCAGCCTCCCCGCCAAGAACCCGTAGGCGCATTTCGAGCCGGCATGTATGCCGTCTTCGTCGAAGGCGCGCACCAAAGAAATCAATCACTCCCGATCTTTGCAAATAAGGCCACGCCGCGTTAGGGCATGAAGCCGCCGACTATGTTCTTGCTCTTGTGCTCTCTGAGGGCTAACACCGTGCCGCGGACGGCGACTATGCCCGGCGGGTGTTGCGGGATATCGAAGGTGACAACCCGCCGACGGCTGGGACGTGGAAGAGCATCAAGTGTGCTCGCCCCGTCGACATGCATGGAGTTTTAGGTTGGGCGACTTGGCGGAGTATATACGGAAGAGTGGCGTACATCCCATCCTATAGCCCAAATGGTGCCTCGCCATGAGGGGGCATCGCGGCAGCCAGCGAAAAACGGTGCGGCCGCCTTCACGTCTCGGGTGGTGTGGTGTGCTCCGTGTTCTCGCGGCGAGGGAGTGTAGGATCCGCAACGAGTGTATGAGGTTCTTCGGTGCGGTCAATCTTTTGCGTGCGGATATCACCGGCGAGCACGGATATCATTCACGTTGTCTCCGTGTTTGTGATCTTCACACAATCAAACTTTCTATTTGTAGTGCTAGGCGGCAATCGATCTATTGCTACCTCCTCTTTCTCCAGATGGTGTTGTCGATCAAACAAACTGAATTGGATAGCTTTTGGTGCGCACGTGATATATGGTTGATGTTCTCGATCGAACAGGATTAATTTGATCGATCATATGCATGGTTTATGTTGAAAAGATCCTGAGTAGGAGTATGCATGAAAACTGAGATATTTTATTAGTCGTAATCATGCAATGTGTTATATTTTTCCAAATTTGTGCTGTTTGGATGTCCTTCTCCTCTCTTCCTCCTCCCCCTCCCCTCTGTGAGTTGTTCTTCCTATAGAAAGCTCTGTGATATGTGATTCTCTATGGGGGAAGCGGGTGGCCGCCGCGGGCGCTAGGGTTGGCCGGAGCTCGCTAGGGCCGGCGGGGGAGCGCGGAAACGAGAGGGCGGCGAGACGAAGAAGATAAACAGTATCGGGCTATCCGCACTCGTGTTTCTCTATTTACTACTTCTTCTATAATACGGAGTAGTATGTACGTCCTAGTCATCAAGATTCCCTTCTTTATCTCTATACCAATCAGTGGGGCCTACTTATAATTTTAATCTACTAGTAGTTTTTAAGGTACAGTAGTTTACATAGTGGGCCCCGCCCCTGGCGCATGCACTGTCTCCGCACTCTCTCGTGTGCCTCTCGCTGCTCATCCGACGTGGCCCTGTGGCGTATACCACACGGGAAGGTCCGATTCTGGCGAACTTGAGCCGGTTCTCTGTTGGGTGGCGTAGGTTCCCGCACTACCCAGCAAAGAAATTTTGATCGCTTCGTCTTGTTCAAATTTTTATATAAACATCATCCATTTTGATGTCACTTAGTTTATTATTAGAGATACTTTAATAATAATTTATTTATTTCCTAAATTGTATAAATAATTTGAATAAGACGAGCGGTCAAACATGATGTCTTAGAGTCAATATGGTGAATTATTTTGAGACGGAGGGATCAGACACTATTTTTTCAGCGCGCCTGAAATATAGCCGAGCCAGTTCGGCTGATTTAATAGTATTCTGAGAGAGAATAAGCTGAAATAAGCTGAAAAAAAAGGAGCTTGTAGGAGTAGTAGGCGTCCTTGCGTGTTGTCGTCTTCCCAGTCGGTGCCTCGCCGTTCGAGCACCGTCGCGGTGCGATGGCACCGCAATCGGGAGCACGGCCTGCACCAAGGATTGGACGGAACGACAAATGGAGCCATACGCAAAGGATTCGCATGCAAGGGCCCTATCCTACAAATGAGGTGTGTAGGATTACGCAAAGGATTCGCATGCAAGGATTCGCATGTACACCAAGGCCCTATACACGCGTCTGTAGTTAAGGAGCCGTGTGGTGGAAGGCTGGAAGCTCTCGTGCTCTACAGTAACACAGGTGCCGCCAACGACGAGGTATTTTGATGATGATTTTTATATTCCCGAACTGTTTGACCAAAACATCCTTACTTTTATTGGGACTCGGCGCGGCCGGCCGGGCGGTTCATTATTGCTTCTAGGGGGTTGCGTGTGGCAGAAAGCGTCGGTTTCCCCGTGCTGTGGTGCGGAAGGGCAAGAGGCCGGCTACTCCACCCTTCAAGAGGGCAAGCTACTCCAGACTCCAGAGGGCAAGGAGGGCAGAGCGAGGAAGATGAAGGGCAAGAGGCCGGCAACACCGCTAGACGCGATGGCGGCAGATGCCGTGACGACGTGCTCCCTCGCCAGTAGCCGCCGGAGGACCGCTTTCGCGGATCCTCCAGCGCTGCATCATGCAGGGCAAGGAGTATCGAGAAGTAAGGTACATGGATCTTCGTCGTGTCTGCCGCAAGTTCCGGCAGTACACCGACACCGAGGAGGCGATCCGACTCGTGTCGCTCCGTCGGATTCGTCAGCTAAGCTGGCGATGCACAAAGTTTCCCTGGGAGCTCTTGCAGGGGCGCTTCTTCAAGGCCAATCGTCCGGAGGCCATATGCTACGAGGGGATGGTGAGGATGACGACGGCGCCGTGGGATCCCAAGGGGGCGAGCTCCTCGGAAAGCCGCTAATCTTTGCGGACTTCGGCGCGGCTTACTTCTTGGCGATGCCGCCATGCCCGCCGAACCCCGCGGACCAAGAAGCGCCGCACCGCTCCATGGAATCAGCGGCGCCCGAGCCCGACGGCCGATGGGCGAACCATAATCTGGGAAGCGCGTTATTGGGCCCGGGAGGACCTCATCGAGGTCGTCGGCGCCGCAACCCAACCTTGGTTCATCCCGACGGTATGGAGCAGCACGTCGTCATCGATCCCCACGCCCGCGTGCATGGCCGGAAGGATGCAAGCGCGTGCGCCACCGCTACCGTGGCGAGGAACCGTCATCCCGCTCGCATCGCTTCGGTCGCCGCATCGATTTTGAGTTAAATAATCTGTTCCGCCGGCTGGAATTGGTGGATGTCGCACGATGCACGCCTTCAGCCAGATGTGTCCGTCCCCAAAACTAGCTATATTTATTTAGTTTTTATTTGTGTCCGAGATGAGTTAGAATATCACTACTCCCTCCGTCTCATGGGGTTTGTCGTTTTAACTTTTGAACTTCATGTTTGACCATCCGTCTCATGGAGTTTGTCCCTTTTACCATTCTCTCTCTCTTTTTTACTTTAATCTATACTACCAACTATCATCAAGTGGGGCCAACTATAATTTTATCGAAATATATCCATATGAGGTCTTGTTTTGCGGGATTTATTAAAAGGAATTCAATGGTGTAATCAGAATTTAATTTGATTTTTTTGGTTTGTGAGTTATAACATTTTTTTAGTTGGTTCAAACAGTAGGACTGCCACTGCATATCATGGTGAGGCTGCTGAGTGTATGGGGATTAAGTATATGATCATACTAGACTATCTAGGGTAGGTGGATACGTGAGAATATGTGGATATACTTTGTTTATATACAGCAAGAGTGATATATTTGTATATATATGAAAAAATATGGGTTCCTTCAAAAAATTTCACATAGTAAAATCTAGATCTGCGTTAATATGAGTATCTGAACATACTCAAACCGATAAAAAAACACGACACAGGAACGACGTCCCCACCGGTATCTCATCAAACCGATAAACAAGTATAAACACATGTGCAACGTGGTTTATTGAGGCGAGGAGTAACTACTCTTGGGAGTACGTAAACGATAAACGTAGATTCGAATAGGTCTACCCTTTGAAACCATACATATGACCAATGAAACCAAAATAAAAAAAGTAATAGTCACATCGGTGACAAAAATAACCATCAAATGGTACAATTACACGCTAAAAGACATGCATATGACTATCATTCATCTCATGCATGCGAGATGAACACTTATGATAAGAAATCAAACTGCATCAACATTGAAGCATATAGGCAAACATAATATTTACAATATTCCATAAAGGTAGATTAGGACATTATATATATATATATATATATATATATATATATATATATATATATATATATATATATATATATATATATATATATATATATATATATATATATATATATATATATATATATATATATATTATAATATAATATAAAGAAAGAGACGAACACCAACATATACTATATACCCAAGCAACAGACAGCACAGAACACTAACTCAAATGTAGGCACTTATCGTTTAGTTGGTGAAATGTTTTGGGTTGGGTTACTGTAGCACTTATCATTTGTATTTGGTAATTATTGTCCAACTATGGATTAACTGGACTCAAAAGATTCGTCTCGCACTTTTCAGCCAAACTATGCAATTTGTTTTTTTATTTATCTACATTTAGTGCTCCATGCATGCGTCGAAAGATTTGATGTGACAGTATCAGAGTACTTTTTGGGTTTGCTTTTCGGGAACTAAACACCCCTAAACCCTAAACCTGGAAGAGTTGTCCTCGTTGGACTCCACAACTGGGCGCTTACCATTATTGTCCGCCGTGGTAGATCTTGAAGGAGTGGAGACAGTTTTGTGTCCTTTCGCCGGTAACCAACACTCCAAGTGCGGTGAAATATCAAAATAGGTGCCCTACTGGGTCCATCATGTCCGTGTCTAACCCCCGTCCCGCACCTTGTCTTCACTACTAGTTCACTCCTCTCCACTCGATTTCCACTCCTCGTTATTATCCCCACAACGCGCACCGCCGCCGCCTCCCTCGCCCTCCCCCTCCCCCAAGGCGATGAAGGAGAAGAAGCTGGCGATGGCGGCGGCCCGTGACGGCGTGCTTCTTTGTTCTGCGGCTGCAGGAGGACCCGCTCGGCGGGAGATCCTCCACGCCTCCAAAGAAGGAACAAGTTGCCGATGCAATGTACATGGAGCTTCGTCGCGTCTGCGGCAAGTTCCGCAGTACACCGACACCAGGAGGCGATCCGCTCGTGTCGCTCTGCCAGATTCGTCTCAGCTGCGCTGCCCCTCGCCAAAAACAAAGAGTTCCACGAGCCTCTGGCGCCGGCGCGCTTCCTCAAGGCCGAGCATCCGGAGGCCATATGCTACGAGGGGATGGTGAAGATGACAGCGGCGCCGGGGGATCCCAAGGGGCCGGAGCTCCTCAGGAGAGCCGCTGATGCTGGGGACTCTGGCGCGGCTTACTTCTTGGCGATCTTTGTTGTACGGTCGGAACCCCACGGACCAAGAAGCGCCGGCGCGCCGCTCCATGGAATCGGGCGGCCCGCAACCCGACGGCAGGTGGGCGAACCATCTCCTGCCAAAGCCTCAGTATTTTGGCCCGGGCGGACCTCAACGCCGTTGTGTCCCTCAACCCAACCTTGATTCGTGTCCCTACCGCATCGACGGTGTAGAGTCGCAGCGTCGACGACAAACACGTCCGTGTACGGCCGGAAGAATGCATGACCCACGAGGGCGAGGGGGCGGCGTCGTCCGGTCTTTGCTCCGCTAGGTGCCGCCTCCGTTTGAGTTCATACTCTTGCCGCTCAAATTGAGCAACTTAGCGGCATACGCCTTCATTAGGATGTGCAAGATGTCCCTAAACCGGCTTTATTTGGTTTTCGTTGTCATATTGTTGTGTAAACATCGGTTCTGTTTTAATTTGCAACATGTGTTTGTTTCCCCGTGTTGAGTTGTAATATAATTATTAGAAATTTAGATGAGAGCTCGCCGAGGGTTAGCGATGAGATGCTCGCCGGCGACCATGGCGGCACAAATGAGTTGCGCTCCCAAGAATGTCATCTCCGATGGGAACTATTAAAGTTTTGGTTATGTGCATGCCATCTCGACATTAACGATGTTGTTAGTCTTACGAAATGTTTCCCCACGCCCTCCAAAACCTCTATGTGAAGGTAACTAACATTTGGATCAAAAATTTATATGTACCTTACATTCCACATTTAGTTTCTAGCTTATATTGCTTGAAGAGATTTTTTAACACGCTCAAATGTAGGTGATATTTGTTGATATTTATGAATTGAATTTGTTTATGTGTAATCCGAATTATGTCCGAATGAAAGTTTATTTAGTCAAATTGTGCAATCGTTGTCACTACGTTTTGCGGTGTTCAACTTCACATTTTTTGTTTGTTTCATTTGCGGGTATCTTTGAAGCCAGTCAAAAGGGTGAAGCATCCGAAAAAAAATTTCGGGCCGAAATTTACGTAATTTCGGAAATATCGCGTGGTCCGGTATATTGCTCCTACCGCCTAAAAATTTCGAATTTTGAAATCGTGGGCGCCAAAATTTGGGCCCAAATATTGTTGAAGCCCGCCAACATTGTTGCCACCAAATAAAAGCCCCCCGGCTAACCCTAGAAGCTCACTCATTCACTCCCAACCAGCCGCCACCTTCTATAAAAAAAGAGAGAGAACAGCGCAAGCCCGCCGCCGCTCCGACGGACGCGGACAGCAGCTCCGGCTGCCCCCGCCCGCTCCACGCGGAGCACCGGCGGCCAGCCCCGCCCCGCTGACGCGGGCGGCGCGCCCGTCCCCCGCTCGTCGTGCCACCCCCGCTCCCGTCCCGCCGACGCTACGCTGCCCTCGCTCTCCGTCCACGCTCGACGACGCCGCAGACCGGCAGCCCGCCCCCGCAACGCCCGCCCGCCCAAAGACTCCGGCCGCGGGCGCCGAGGTGGTGCCCTCCTGTTGCTCGCCGGCGTGCGCCGCCCGGCCCATCAGCTCCAATCGCGGGCGCCGTTGGTTGCCCAACGCCGGCGGCCGCTCCTTCCGTGCACTTGCCGGCATCCAACCATCCCGAAGGTTTGCATCCTCAATCTCGGATGTGTGTAGAGTCGTAGGGATCCTCAAATTCAGATGTGTGTGTGTTATATTGATGCTACTGTGTAAGCATATTGATTGAGTCCTAGGGATCTTCAAATTCAGATGTCTTGCATGCTATCGATCCTTTTAATGGCTAACATGCATATGCATGCTACTGTGTAAGCATATTGATTGATGATGCAAAAGCTTTGCATATATACAAATTACAACACTTCTAGCTTGCATACAAATGACGACATCTCATTAGTTTGATTTAGGGAAAATTAAAAATGGTTGACGATTCTTTGGCTAGCTGTTTAGCTATATGTGGATGTGTACACTGGAGCTTTGTTTGCTAGCCGTAAACTGGAGCTTTGGCTCCAAGGCGCCACAGTTTGTTTTGCATCACATAGAAAGACTACTTTCTGCTACATAATCCACATGTAACTTATTGCCTAGGCACTTCTCCTTGGGGTTTTTAATCTGGTACTTTTATTGCTATATGAATGAATATGAATTTCAAACAATTAGTGGCCCTATGCTAATTCATTACAAAGGAATAATTTGGTCCACGCTCCACTTGAAAACTTTGAGAGTGACACGAGATAATTTGGTGCCCTATGCTAATTCATGACTTTTTAATTTGTTACTAGTACAATGGCTGGTGATGGAGCTCGTGCTTCGGCTAGTGCTAAAGGCAAGAGTGTGGCTTCAGGCAGTGGCATTGTGTCTGCATCGAACACTCTACAGCTGCCACCTCGGATTCCTATGAGCAGTTTTCTCTCGCAAGTCTCTCACTCTCTCGTCTCTTCCTTGTTCCTTCTCCCATACTACACCTATACTGTACTAGTAGTCTAGTACTAGTACTCTTCTCACCTCTTCTCCGTCCTGACTTTCCAAACTCATCTCAAGCAAACAAGAGTAGAGAGCGGTCCGACACAGGGGACTGCCTCGCCTTCGTCTCCATCCTGGGCAAGTGCACCTCTTTATCACATCCATGCAGCTAGATATGGTTTTCATGTGGTTCTAGAAACAGACAAATACAGAAGTTTTTTTTTTTTTTTTTTTGGTGGTTGCGGTCGGGGTCCGTCGGGGAAGCACATCTTCTTTTCTTTTTGGTGGTTGCGATCCGGGTCCATCGTGGAAGCATATCTTCTTGGGTAAGCACCGAAATCTAGATTGTAAAGTGCATTATCCTTTCTTTTTTTGAAGGGTTTTTTTTGAATGGTTTGCTATCTTGCTTGTACAACATTGCTCAATAATTTTGTCGTCTTAAAATCCTTTTTCTGATGATTGATCCTAGGTACAAACCCAAAGACCCACGCGGGAGATTATAAAAGGATGAGGAGTCCCAAGAAGCACAGTAGGATCTAGCATTGCTGAAGGCACATCTTCTTGCGTAAACGCCGAATCTAATCCCAAAGCGCATTTCATTTTCCACTAACTAAACCAATCCCGGATCTACAAAACTTCCCACTCTAGCAAACTTGCATCAGGAGCTCGAGAGAAACAAGATTATATTTCCACCCTTCCTTTGCCTCTTCTCATCGGTTCTGTTCCCATGTACGACTGATGGGCCGTCCAGTAACTACCTCTTCTCGTTGGAGCCAAGTTTTTTTTTTGTTTGCAAAAATCCAAGGATGGCAAACTAGTTTAGCAAACTCTTGGATATGCTGTCATTTTAAATTGTACACATGAAGCTGCTAGGAAGTAATGGTTTAGCAGCTCCCTGTCATAGTCGTATCTTATTGGCTACTCTATTTTTTCAGAGAGAAAAACTGGGGCGAAAACCTAGAGGAAAAACTCGTCCTCGTCAGTGGAGATGCCACCCTTATCGTCTTTGAGTTGCTGCTTCATCTCTTCCAATATAATTGCAAACATAGACCTTTTTCTTTTATCTTCATCTTCAGCTGTATACAATTCCCTCATGCACCATATCATAAATTCCATCATCATGGCCTTCTTCATCCACACTCACGCAAAGATCATCATTGATACTAGTCTGGTTCATCAGCAAGGCCCTCATTTTCATATAGTATAACCTCCAATGGTTCCCCATGATGTATCCACCTAGTGTAAGTGCTAGCCATTCCATTAATATACAAGTGTAAGTGATTACTTTGGTTGTGTGAACGCTAGTGTTGTCAATGCATTCTGCCCGTCTGGATTGAGCTTTATTATGATGGGCATTGTCGGCGTTTCGAGGAACGGCGGGTGCCTCGGGTGCCGGCAATAAAGAATTTATAGGCCGTGTGCCTCCTCCCTCGATGGCGTTGCGCAAGATGTACACGGGGACGCGGCGGTTTATCCTTGTTCAGGCCAACGGGGCCCTACGTCCAGCGGGGGGTGTGTCCTGCTCGTGTTACCTTGCGCTCAAAGGGTGAGCCTGCGGTAGGGGTTCTGAGGCCGTCGTGAGGGAGAGACGCTGGTCTCAAGCCCCACGATCGTGGAAGTGGTAGTGGTGGTTGATTGCTCTGGGAGTCAGAATGATCGACTGGCCCCTCTCTCTCTCCCTCTCCTCCTAATGAGGCGTTACTCCCCCCCGTTTATAGCAAGAAAAAGGGGAGTAACGTTTACATAGTGTTGACGGTAACCAACGACAAATTAAATACCGTCAACATAACACCAAAACAACCTAGAAGTAGGGATTTCAACTAACAAATTCCAAAGTTTTGGTGTTTATTTGGACTTGTACAAACTCATGGATGATCACTTTGGGCCAAAAAGACAAAGAAAAAAAGAAATAAAATCAACAAATGGAAAAAGGCCCAAAGGAGCAAAAGGCAAGCCCAAACAAGAATCGAAGCAAAACGTCAAAACCAGGCCGGGCCAAGTCCACTTTACAACTTTTCAGAGCAAGGAAGCCCAGCCTGCCGAAGCCCGGGCCAGCCGGCCCTGGCAGGTCTTGCGCGCAAGACCACACAGTGCGGCCGCACCTGGCCGAGGCGATTCGAGCCCAACTGAGGCGGTTTGCTACCTTCCAAAACGTGAAACCGACGTGGGATGGTCGGTTTGGCGTACATGGAAGGTTTTCCTAGGTCGGTTTGGGTGATTTTAGCACTTAGGCCCCTCCCCTTGTGTATAAATAGGCCCCCTCTCTCCTCCAAAAACACAACAATTTCAAAGGAGAAACCAGTCCACTTGTGCAAGAGAGTAGAATTAGATCTTCTTCTTCTTCTACTTCTTCTATTCTATCTTCTAATTCTAGAGAGTGAGAGAGGGAAGAGCTAGAAAGAAGCTTTGTTCTTTCTACCCGGAGTTGTCGGTTCGCCCCTTGGTGTTCCGCGGTTCCTAGGAGGACGGAGTGCCGGACTTGTCGGTACCCGCCCGGCTTGTACCTCTGCAAGCTACTTACACTTTGGTAAGGAGTCTTGTGATTATCTTGCAGCTACTTAATTTCCTTTGCATATTTCTTAGCTGTTGTAGACTTGCGGGATTGGTAGATCGTCTTGAGCGTTAGTTCTTGGTGGAGGAACCCTTTGACCGGGGAACCTTGGCCAACATCAAGAACTGTGACCAATAGTGCAAACGTGGTGTTTGGGCTAGCGTTCACCTACCTTTTGTGGCGCATCCCACGGTTGAGGGGGTAGGCGGCTTGGTCGTGACAAGCCTTGTCCGTCCCTTGAAATCCCCCCACGTTCGGGTGTGGCGCAAGTGCTAATTGCCTGGGACACTTTGTTCTTTGAGCGTGGGCGGTGTGCGAAGTGAGTAGACAACAGACTTTAGGAATCACTTTGCCTGGAAAACTTAGCCTATAGATACCTCGCTACTCGTAGAAAACAAACCCTTGCCTTAGGTTGACATAGACACGAAAAGCCAGTAGCGACCGTCCTTGTGTAAAATACGATACCACCGCTACCACCGGGTGAAGTGCTACAACGGTATTTCCGTGCGCTTGCGGATATCTCTGTGTGCGTAAGAAACACCAACACATAGGTGGTTGCCCAGGTGGCTAATTCCCGAGGCTGCACCGGTTGCATGTGCTTGCGGCGGAGGATGGTTGGCCCGGGGTGCCGTTTGATGAAGACACGCGCGTCCGATCCGATGGTGGTCGTGCCGCTTCTGGGGCGGTCGAGGGGGTCTCGTGGGCGTCCCTCACGATCCGCATGGCGAGGGCCGGCCCCCGGGGACGTGGTGGTGGCGTGTCGCGTGCCCGAGGGTCCGCCCAACGTGGCACCTTGGCCGTGATTCGGGAAATGAACAGTGTCATCCTAGTTTCCCGTCTTTGGGCGGCGTAATCGCGTCACCGGCTCAGCTTTGTGTCCCGTCGGTCGGATTTGGGAAGTGATCCGGTAGATCGATTTGGTCGGCGTGTCGATGGCGCCGGCGCCTCGCTGCCGTCTGCAGCAAAGATTAAATGCAGTTGTTTCCCTTCCTCCGACGGCACCTCCTATGCCCGAGGGTTGGTGACCCGGGGTGAGTTGGTAGTACCCGTCGCCCGAGGATGGAGAGCGGGGGTCTCCCTCGGGCGAGGCGGAGATTTTGCGCCCGATGGTGGTGAGCTAGGCCACCTTCGGGCGACGCGAGTCCATGCGCCCGGCTGGTGAGCTAGGCCACCCCCGTGCGAGACGGAGAATATGAGTTGAGTCCGAGCAGGGTTCGCTGTTTATGACGTGGTGCGTCTTAATTCGCCGTCTTGTAGAGGTCATTGACCTTGTCCTCCCCGGAGCGTGACGTGCTCCCCGTTAACGTCTTTGTCGGGGTGATTACGGTGGGCCGCTCGTGGGCGGCTCCGCCTTCGCACATTCGCCGTGGCTCTTTGGCCCGGTCCATCGCCTTCTGGGCCGTCCTCCTGAGCGGGATCATAGCAGGCCAGGTTTCTACCGGGCCCTAACGGGCTGACAGATTCCCATATTTGGAGAATGTCTCGGGGGGCCTAATATTTAGGTCCCCGATAGTAGCCCCCGAGCCCCCGAGTGAGTGTGGACTCGCCCGGGGGTTCTGCCGTTCCCGTCGCCTTGTGGTTTCTCAGGGTGGTTCGTCTACAATGGGGTGCGCGCGAGCGCACCTGCGTTGTAGTGTCCCCGAGGCCTCGAATGGAATGGCGGATTCCTTCGAGATCTTTTTATACCCCGCACGCTAAAGACCGAAACAGCTCTTAAATTGCGCTTGTGCGAGTGCAATGCGGGTTTGCGTGGGCAGCCCGAGGCCCGCGCTTATGAGCGCAAGGTCGTCCCAGGCTTCCTCGACTTTTGTTGTACGCTCCTCTGTCGCCCTCCCGAGAGGGAGGAGGAGGGGAGATATGTCATAATGCCCTGTAAGCCGAATGTGACATACTCCGGTGAGTGTTGTAACGGGTCGGGCTTTGCGGGTGCCCGTGCCCTTTGCCGGAGCAAGGGTCGGCTATGTGATCCAGATTCACCCCATGAGAACCTACGACCGCTAGCGGATCCCGGGGTTTGCGGACCAACCCCGAGGGCCTGTGGGCCTCCCACGGATGGGACATCTCTATAAGCAACACCCGCGGGCCTTAAACACGTTCAGAAATCCAGCCCCATGAGGCCCGGGTATAGCTGTTTGTGCATTTCCATCCTGTCCCTGGCTCGGGTTATCCCGAGGCGGCGTAGAAACCCATGTGGGCTGACTGTGTTGACGGTAACGAATCGACATACTTTTCCCGTCAACTTACTACCATAAAGGGAGTAAAATTAAACCTTTTATACTCATATGCATTTACCACTAATAAATTCCACTTGTAGTGTCTTGTATTTTATTTTGCAGATTTATAATAAAAGCAAGTGGAAAATCGACCAAAGTACGCCTTCCGGAAAGCGCATTATTGCAAAATCAAGCCCGGAACAAATCGACCCAAAACTCCAAATGCAGGGGCGAGCAAAGCCCGCCCCGAGAACTTTTCGAGGCGAAACACGACACCCACCGAGCCCCGGGCCAGGCCGAGCCCGGGGGGTGCTTGTGCCCGGTGGCGCGGCCGCACCCTCCCCGAGGCGGTTTCGGCCCGCCTCGGGGAGGCGGTTCGTGCACCTTCCAAACGGGGTTTCCGCCCTTGGTTGGTCGGTTTGCGCCTGAGATGGAAGGTTTACCAGGTCGGTTTGGGTGTAATTTAGCATTTAGGCCCCTCCTCTAAGTGTATAAGTAGGCCCCCTCTCTCCCTCTCTCAACACACACCACTTGGAGTCCAGCAAACCAGCAACCTCTCTCTCTCTACCACCTCTACCTCTCTCTCTTCTTCTACTTCCTCTTTCTTCTTCTTCTTTCTTCTTCTTCTTTCTTGGTTAGTACTTGGAGTAGAAGAGCTACAAGGAGGGCTTGTCTCCTAGAAGAAAGTGCTTTGGTAATATATCTTCTCAATGGAGCATTCTTCTATTTGCAAGTCTTATATCTATGTTCTTGGCCTAACTTATGAACTAGAGTATAGTCTTGTTCATGTTCTTGTGTTGGTATATGAACTAGCATATAGTTTACATATCATAATCTTGACATGTTCATTACATTTCTTCATCGATCATCATATGCCTAACTTGATTAGAGGTGGGATATCGGTTCGTTGTTCCTTCGGGTTTGCTCTTGTTCTAGTCCGTCCATTCGACGAGTGGGGGATCCCGGGGGACAAGAGTAGTGCTCTAATATGCGGCATGGTGCCCTGGTATTACGACACTGCGCGGATATGAGGGCATGCCACGGTTGAGGGGTAGGCGGCTTGGTCGTGATAAGCCTTGACCGTCCCTTGAAATGCCCCCACGTTCGTATGTTCTTTCGTAGGAGTTCGTAAATGCTTCCTATCGGGCCGTATGGTATCCAGGGAGTCTCCCCGTTATCCTAGACCTAACCCTGACTAAATCAGTTTGCATATGATCCTAACTATTCATTTGTATAGCCATGACTAGATACATTAGAATTACTCCATTAGGTTATTCATTTATTCTTTATCTATTTTCTTTGTCCTTTTGCTGGTGGATTCTTAAGTGTGTGTCACACTATCTATGAACCATTATTGCTTACCCCTCGTTATGAACATTTTGGTCTAAGCAAACACATGTTCCTCTATTCGGATGCCATGCTAATTTATTAATCACATGCCTTCCTTTGGGAAAATATAAATAACGATACCCCGAATACTTCCGGGTGAAATGCTACAACGATAGATCCGTGGCGCTTGGGATGAAATATCTATGACGACAAGATCTATCCCGTTGACAATCTCATTTTGGATCACCGACATGGTGGTTCACTTGGGAATGTCAGCGGCGCATTTCTGACGCTTTTATCGGGATGGGTTTTATACCTGTTTCCTTTGATTGCGTTAAGAAATGCCAACACCTGGCAACCTCTGGAACGTAAGGTGCACGTTGCCGTGCGTCAGCCCGAGGCTCGTTTGGTTTCCGCCGAGGGCGGGGAACCGTCAACGGACTGACTCTTTTGCCCCTTAGGGTCGGGCGCCTGCTGGATATGGACGACCGGACGGTTTTACCCCCGACCGGAAGACGGGCGTCTTCGCCGCCGCCTGGCGGCGTGACGGTTCGATGGGACGTGACCCTACGGCTTCTTGTCAGGGGCGGAGATCGAGGGCGTCGTCAAGGTGCATTTAATGCACTTGATGGTTCCACCGCACGGCTGGGCTGTTGGATGAGCGGTTCCCGTTCCATCGTGGGCCGTCCATTCCAGGAGTCGGTTCGTTTGCCCAGGCCGGCGGTGTGCCTTCCCTTCCCTATAAATGTGGGGAGCGCCGGGCAGCGGCGGATAGTTGCTCCTTCGCTCTTGCCATCGCCTTCTTGCCTTCTCACTGTAGCAGTCAGGAGATAGAAAGGGAGGAGAGAACAGATTGGGGGAGATTCACTTGCCTTGGGCTCGTGTGAACGGTGTTGCCAGCGGTTGCTGTTTCTTGCCTCCCCGCTCATCCATGGCGCAATCTGGTGGCGGTGACGGCGAGAAGGAGGTGCTTGATGCCGAGCCGTGGTCGAGATCAACGGCGACGGAGGAGAAGCTTCTGCAACTGGTCGAGGACGGGCTTCTCCGTCGTCGTACGGACGACACGCGGCCGGAGTGGATTGCTCCACATTGGGCGGAGGAGGAGCCTCACCCTCCAGATGGATACGTGGTGAGCCTGATGGACCTTCACCGGCGAGGGTTCGGGATGCCGGCGGGCCGGTTTATGCGGGCGATCCTCCACTACTACGACATCGAACTTCACCATCTGCCCCCGAACTCGATCTCCCAGGCTGCCATCTTCGTCGCCCTCCTGTGGGGATTCCCGGGATCGAGCCGCACCGACCTTTGGTTGTGGTTCCTCAAGGCGGACCTTACCACTGCCTCAGTGGCACAGGGCAAACCGCGGAGGGCGTTGCGTGTGGGAGGTTGCGCGCTCCAAGTCCGATCAGAGCCGACGAAGCCGAACCGAGCTGATGGGTACATCCTTTCCAAGCTCACCTCTTCCAACAAGGGGTGGCAGGATCGGTGGTTCTACCTCCGCAATGATGAGAACATGCTCCCCGCGTACACCGGGCGTGTTCTCAAGCATCGCCCGCAGAACTGGAACTGGGGTCCCCCCTCGGCGGACCATCCCCGGTTGGAGGGCTTGCGGCAAGCGGTCCTGCGGCTCCGAGGGAAGGACGTGAATGCCGTGGCCGTGGTCGCAGCGTTCCATCGGCGTCGGGTGCTGCCATTGATGGCTCGCCCTCTGCTCATGTGCCAGATGCTTCCCGAGGCTGCTGGTCTTGAAGCGTCGCGGATGTCAGGCCCTCTGCTTTCCACCGATGGCCTGGCCAAGAGGGTGAGGGAGGTGTTGGGGTCCAACACCCCGTCCTCGATCCCGGAGATTCCCATGCGCCCTGACCGCGGGTACATTTCCCTGGTAAGGGTCTTTTGGTTTCGGTGTTCCTGCATTAATTTGTTATCCGCCGTGCCGCTGCAGCAGTGGTGTTTACTCCGTCTTCTTGCAGGGCCGCATCAATTACCGACACTCTCCTCCTCCCGTGCCCCAGTTGGACGACGCACGCCGGGCGGCGAACCGCGCTCGGAATGAGCAGCAGAGGGCGCTGGCCTTGAAGAAGGAGGAGAAGAAGAAGAAGAACGTGGCCCGTGCCAAGCGCCGAGCTGAGCAGCAAAGGCGGGGTGAGTCACCCGATACCTCGACCACCGAGGAGGCCGATGATCCGGACGACGACTTCGTCGGGAATTCGTCGGAGGATGACGTGGGGAGCCGCATTGACCGAGCCATGGGGCTCCCGACGTACTCGGGGCTTCGTTATGAGCCCGAGCCTGATGCGCCGGAGGGTGCCGAGGCACCGGGGGCTGCTGGCACCCGTGTGCCCGAGGGCTCTGGTACCCGTGCGCCCGAGTGCTCTTCTGGCCGAGTCCTCAGGACCATCGGCGCTGGTCATGTGGGCACATCGGCGTCGCAGGGTGAGACGCGGCGTGAAGAGCGATCCACGCCCGTCGTGGGGACTCCGGCGCCGCAAAGTTCGGTTCGGGGGAGGAGCCGGTGACCCCTCGTCCCAAACCAACCCCCGCGCGTACGGAAGCCGCCGGGAGACGGCTCGGGCGCCAAGCGCGACGCCCAGGTCACAGCTCTCCCGCGCCTCGACTCCGCCTAGGGCGATCCCTCGGGCCATCGTGAGTTTCTTCTTTGCCCTTGTGATCTTGATTTTCTTCCGCGCCGTAGTCGTCTTATTCGGATGTGTCCTTGACTTCAGGAAGCGGGTGGCCACTTCTCTGGTCCTGCACCCCAAGAAGGCTCTAAAGGCCAGCGCACAGGCGTCCGCTGGTGCTCAAAGCCGGGGGTCTCCCCATATTGCCATCGTCTCGCCATCGGGCTCCCCGGTGACGCCCAGCCCCCGAGCCCCCCGGAGAGGATCGGGACCGAGGTTGTCGACCGAGGCTTCCCGAGCCGCCGCGAGGCCTCGAGGAGATGGCGGGTCCCTCTCCCAACCGATGGTGATCGACTCGGAGGGCTCGGGCGAGCGGCGTGACACCGGCATTGTCTTGCCTGAGGCAAAGCGCCGCCGGAGGGGATTCATGACGCGGCTGCACCTCCTGAGGAGCCAGCCCCCTTCGTTCGGGAATTCTCCCAAGAGGAGCTCTTCGAGGCGGCGGAGACGGGGAAGTCACCGCTGGTGCCAGCTCCCGTTGATCCGGGGGTGCATGAGGAGTACAACCGTGACTTCCCGCTGCTTCATGTGTCCGGGTTTGAGGCGGCCCTCGGCGAAGCCTCTTCTTCGGCCATGACGAGGACGGTGCCCGTGGTCAGCAGCGAGGGCCCTCTGGACTTCTATTGGTCTGGGTTCCTGGAGTTGCGCGAGTTGCCGGTGGAGGAGATTTACCCCTCCGAGCCGACTCGCTGGGGCGGTCCCCCCTTGACCCTAGGTGAAGTGCCCGGGGGTCCGGCAGCCGCGGTGATTGATGATCGCCCCGAGGTCTTGGCGTGGAGGACTCATGAGCAAATCCGCCAATGGGTCGCCGAGGGCCTTGCGAGGATCGGCGATGTGGTGACTGGGCGTCTTGCCGAGGCGATGCGGTGAGTGTCTTTGGCGATCACCCTCCACCATCTTTTCTTCACACGCGTGTTGTAACCTGCGTTGTCCTTGTTGCAAAATCTCCGTCGATTCGCCCGGGAGAAGTCTGAACTCCTTCGGCAGAATGTCCTGAATTGGACCGCCCTCGGGCAGACGCGAGACAAAGCTGATCCAGGCCCAGAGCGAGACCTCCCGGCTTACTGCCCTCGCCGACGAGAGAGAGTCCCAGCGCCAGTCCCTGGAGGCGGAGCTCGCCAAGGCCAGGTCCGAGGCCGCCACGGTGGCGGCTCGGTCTTCTCGGATGAGCCAGGACTTGAAGATGCCCGGCAATCCGCCGGGGTTTCAAGGAGGCCAACGACGAGCGGGACCGATCCCCGGGAGGAGGCGACAAAGCAGCGGAGATGTGCGACGCCACGAACACCCGCATCGGGAGTTGGTGACCGGGGGGACACCCTCGGGAAGGAGAAGGAGCAGCTCGGTAAGTCGCTGCCGAGGAGCACAACACGATGTTGGGTTTGGCGGCTGAAGTGCGAAGGTATGTCTCCTCTTGTGGTAAGTTTTTTCGCCCTTGATCGCTTCATCTTGTTGATATTCTTTGTTCCTGTTGCCAGAGGCGGAGAAGGTCCGGACCGAGGCTGTGGACAATGCGGCTACTCTCGCCGGGGTTGGAGTAGGAGCGTAAGTCGTACCGGAGCTGGAGGAAGCCCTGTCCGACTTCGTCCGCCGCTTTAAGGGCGCACAACTTGGAGGTTGGCCCCTCAGCTCGCCGATCGTCGAGTGCCGTGGGCGGTTTCCTTCGGTCCGAGCTCGGGCGCCTTCCGGACGGGCGTGTGGACATGCATGGCGGTGTTCTGCTCCCACTTCCCGATGAAGCCCGAGGTGCTTTGGATGGCGTCGCAAGTGGCTTCTTCCTTGGCACCGATGACGAAGATGGGGCGGACCATAGCCGAGGGATCTTCCGAGCGCCGCCAAGACCCAAAGTCTCGTATGACTTTGTGGACGGCGGCGCTACTCGGCTGGCCGCGCGTTTTGAAGACGAGGTGTGCCCTCTGTATTCCCCCAGAGTCCGCCTATGAAGCGGATACAGAGATGCGGGATGCCGCCTCCGAGGGGGGCCGACGCGCCGACGCCCGACGCTCGCCTCGGGAGATCTTTGCTGCCGAGGGGTGTAGCCCGCGACCGATGCTTCTTCGTCGGCCGATCGTGAGGCGCCGTGGGCGAGGCTCCCATCGCCCCCGATCTCCTCCTTGTATGAAAGTTTAAGTGTGTGAGAAGTGTGTATCAAACAACAATGTTGCCCGGGGTATGTTCCCTTGGCGGATATGTCTATGATGATGCTTTGCGTTTCTCGAATTTTTCGTTTATTGTGTGGCCGGGTCGCTTGCTTTCTCCGCTCGCGAGATGGTGAGCATGGATGCCACTGGGGCGGTCCGTACGGGTGCCACTGGGGCAGTCCGCTGACTCGATTATCTCGCTTAGGATTTGTGCGTGGCGACCTTTGCAACTTAAGCGATTGTTTCGAAGTGCGCAAAAGAACTTTTCCTTGAAAAAAGTTTTGAAAAAGGTCCGAGGAGGGGTCCCCCGAGGGGTCCCCATGTAGCCCCGGGGAGTTTTAGTCTTGTCTTTGGACGAGGCTAAGACTCCCTTGATGTATGCACAAGAAGCATCTTTTTATAAAAAGATGTAGATCTTTTATTAAGCGAAAAAAAACACAAGTGTTGTCTTCTTAGTGCAAGGTTAAGGGTAGAAAGCGGCGTAGCTGTTCTATGTTCCAGGCGTTGGAGAGAACTTCGCCTTCTCGTTCTTTAACTTGTAGGTCCCGGGCCTTAGTATTTCGCGATGAAGTATGGCCCTTCCCATGGTGGCGTCGGCTTGTGGCGCCCTTTGTTATCCGTCTTCAACTTGAGTGCGGGATCGTTGACTTGGAACTCCCGAGGCTTCGGCCCGCTTGGCGTGATACCGCGCGGGGCTTGTTAGTATCTTGCTGAGTGCGGGGCGCAACGTCTCGGGCTTCGTCAACTTGGTCAATGGAGTCTTGTCTTGCCAACTGGCTGCCTTTGCTCGGTGTAGGCTCGCAGCCTCGGGGACCCGTATTCTATGTCTGTGGGCAAGATTGCCTCGGCCCCATAGACCAGAAAGAACGGGGTGAAGCCCGTGGCTCGGCTTTTCGTCGTTCGAAGGCTCCATAGGACTGATGGCAGTTCTTGGTACCACCTTTTCCCGTACTGGTTCAATCGGTTGAAGATCCTTGGCTTGAGTCCCTGGAGGATCATGCCATTGGCCCGCTCGACTTGTCCGTTGGTCCTAGGGTGTGCCACTACCGCGGTGTCAACCCGGACGCCGTAGTCGTCGCAGAAGTCAAGGAACTTCTTCCCCACGAAGTTGGTGCCGTTGTCCGTGATGATGGAGTTCGGGACTCCAAAACGGGAAATGATGTTCGTAAAGAACTTCACCGTTTCCTCTGTGCGAGGGTTCACCACAGCTCGGGCCTCGATCCACTTGGAGAATTTGTCGATGGCGACTAAGACGTGTGTGTGTCCTCCAGGCGCCTTTTTTAAGGGGCCGATCATGTCAAGACCCCATACCGCAAACGGCCATGTCAGGGGTATGGTCTGCAGGGCTTGTGCTGGAAGATGCGTTCTTCGTGCATAGAACTGGCACTCCTTGCAAGCGTCTGACCGCATTTGCATCCCGTACCGCCGAGGGCCAGTAAAAGCCTTGTCTAAAGACTTTACCGACTAGAGTCCTCGGGGCGGCGTGGTGGCCACACTCCCCTCTGTGGGTGTCTTCAAGCAAATCATTGCCTTCTGCCGAGGGTATGCATCGCATGTATACTCCCCCGAGGCTCCCTTCTTGTAGAGTTCTTTTAAATCTCCAATCAGGCGTAAAGGACTTTGCCCTTCGGGCTAATTGGCGAGCCTCTGTCTTGTCCTCGGGTAGCTCTCCTCGGGTGAGGTATTCCAGCCGGGTTCTCTCCAGTCGGGGACTGGGTCGACCACCATGGCCGGGCATAGTTTGTTACTGTGCCGCCTTCGTGAGCCCCGAGGATACTTCCAAGGGTGTGTACTTGACCGAGGGTTCTTTGAGATCTCGGGTGAGTACGTTCGGAGGAACGGTCCCTCGGGTTCTTTGCGACCTTGGCGAGTTCGTCCGCGACTTTGTTGTAGCGCCTCGGGGTATGCTTGTGCTCGAGCCCATGGAATTTCTCCTCTAGCTTTCTCACCTCTTGGTAGTATGCTTCCATCTTGGGGTCATGGCACGCCGAGGCCTTCATGACTTGATCAATAACCAACTATGAATCCCCACGGTTTCCAACCGTCGGATACCAAGGTCGGCGCGATCCTTAGACCGTTGACCCGGTGCCTCGTGATCTGCGACATTATTGGAGGCCGGGAAATGCAACCCGGATGGAGTATCTCGTGTGGACCCCGAGGGGTGAGATGAAGAGCAAACCAGCCCCGCGCCGTCTTCATCATGGATCCGTCATAGTACATGGTCCAGCACTCGGACTGGATGGGTGCCGGGGCCAGCTGCGTGTCAGTCCATTCAGCCACGAAGTCTGCTAGGACTTGGGATTTTATCGCTTTGCGAGGTAGGAATGAGATTGTCTCACCCATAAGCTCCACCGCCCACTTCGCCACTCTTCCCGTGGCCTCTCGGTTCTGGAGGATTTCCCCGAGGGGGAACGAGGATACCACGGCAACTGGGTGCGCGAGGAAGTAGTGACGAAGCTTCCTTCTTGTCAGTACAACGGCATACAACAATTTTTGCATTTGTGAGTACCGCGTCTTGGTGTCGGAAAGCATTTCACTGATGAAGTAAACGGGACGTTGAGCGCAACGTGTGTCCCTCCCCCCGACGCTCTACTACGACCACTTTGCCTGACGACTACGGTAGTGGCTGTGACGTCACGAGGTAGGGACTCCCGGGATTTGGCGGTACCAGGACCGGTGGGCTTGTCAGAAGCTTCTTGAGGTTGCCGAGGGCTTCCTCGGCCTCGGGGGTCCAAGCGAAGTGCTCGGTCTTCCGAAGGAGCCGATAGAGGGGTAGGCCTCTTTCCTCGAGGCGAGAGATGAACCTGCTTAAAGAAGCGAGGCAGCCCATGACTTTTTGTACTCCTTTGAGGTCTTGAATGGGCCCCATCTTGGTGATTGCTTCGACCTTGGTGGGATTTGCTTCGATGCCTCGTTGGGAGACAATGAAGCCTAGCGGCATCCCTCGGGGGACCCGAATCGCATTTTTCGGGGTTGAGCTTGACTCCCTTTTGTTTAGGCATTCGAAGGTTTCCCGAGATCTCCCACGAGGTCCAACGTTTTCTTGGATTTGACCACTATGTCGTCGACATAGGCCTCCCACAATCCTCCTAATGAGTTCCCGAAGATGATTTGCATGCACCGGTACGTTGCCCCCCGTTCCTCAACCCAAAGGGCATTGTGAGGTAGCAATACATCCCGAAGGGTGTTATGAAAGAAGTCGCGAGCTGGTCGGACTCTTTCATTTTGATTTGATGGTAGCCGGAATATCGTCAAGAAAGGACAATGTTTCACATCCAGCGGTGGAGTCGACAATTTGGTCGGTCGAGGCAAAGGAAAAGGGAACCTTCGGACATGCTTTGTTTAGACTAGTGTAGTCTACACACATCCGCCATTTCCCATTCTTTTTCTCTACTAATACAAGATTAGCTAACCACTCGGGATGGAACACTTCTTTTATGAATCCGGCTTCCCGCGGCTTGTGGATCTCCTCGCCGATGATCTTTTTTAAGCTTGGCGTCATCAAAACGGCGCAGCGCTGCATGACCGGCCGAGCCCGGCCGGATGTCTAGGGAGTGCTCGGTGACATCCCTCGGTATGCCCGGCATGTCGAGGTCCCCATGCAAACGTCTTGGCGTTCGCACGGAGGAAGTCGGCGAGCAACTTTGCTTCCTATTTTGGACTCGACTCCGGTGATGGTCGCAACTTCTCCTTAGGGTGCTCGGGATTGAGCGGGATCTTCTTGGTGCCCGAGGAGGTTGAAGCTCCCAGCGTGGCGCTTGGCCTCGCTCCATCGTGATCTGTTGAAGCTCTTCTTGGCATCAGCGATGAGTGCCTCGGCAATGGCGAGTGCCTCGGCGCTCTCCACGCTCTCCGCGTCGCGTGCGTGCGCATGGTGATGCGAGGGCGCCGGTAGTGATGACACCCTTTGGCCCCGGCATCTTGAGCTTGAGGTAGGTATAATTCGGGACAGCCATGAACTTTGCGTAGCAAGGCCGCCTCGAGGAGTGCGTGGTAGGTACCCCCGGACCCCGAGGATCTCAAACGTGAGAGTCTCACGCCTCGAAGTTCGAGGGGGTCCCAGAAACAAACCGGGAGGCCGATCTGCCCGAGGGGCTTTAGTTGCTTGCCGGGGACAACGCCATTGAATGCCGGCCCTCCCCGACGGATCTTGGACTTGTCCACCTCGAGGAGGTCGGCGTCTCCTCGTAGATGAGGTTGAGGCTGCCCCCCCATCCATGAGGACCTTGGTGAGCGGGTGTTGGCGATGACGGGATCCACTACCGATAAGCCCCGGGTTCGATGTGTGCGGGTGATCCGACTGGTCGAAGGTGATGGCTTGGTCTGACCACTTGCGCAGCTTCGGGATCGCCAGGCTCGTCGCTGCACACCTCGCGTCGCTCTTTCTTCTTTGCGCTTGCCGCACCGTCATGTTCTTTGGTGTTGCCGCCGAAGATCATGAAGCAATTGTTCACCTTCGGGAATCCCTTGTGACCCTCGGGACTGCCCTCGGGCGCTTCTTCCTCCCGGTCCTCGGGGATGGCCTTGAGCTTTGCGAAGTGCTTGCGCACCGTCTTGCACTCCTCGAGGGTGTGCTTGACGGGGTAGCTGTGATTCTGGCACGGCTTCTTGAGCATGTTGTCGAAGGTTTCCGATGGAGGGGGCGCGAGCCCCCTTGCGGCCGACCGCGGCCACCGAGTCCTCATCGTCCGCTTGGGTGGCGGGGCCCTTACCCTTCTGCGGCTCTTGTCCTTCTTCTTTTTCTTCTTGTTCTCAGAGTTGGGATCCCTCGGGCTCCTCCTCCTTGCGCTTCCCTCTGCCCGAGCCTCGATTGAACGAGCTCAAGCAGCCTCCTCACCGGCTTGAACTTGGTGGCGATGTCCATCGGCTCGTTTGCTTTGGTCGGGAGTCGGCACCCCGACTTCTTCATGAGGTCACGGCGGTGCCGCCAACCAAGGCCCCTATGACGTCCTGAATCCGTCACGTTAGGGAGCTCGGTCCGTTGCTTGGAGAAGCGCCGAATGTAGTCGCGCAGGGTTTCGTCGGACTTCTGGCGGCAGTTGCGGAGATCCCACGAGTTACCCGGGCGTAGGTATGTGCCCTGGAAGTTGCCTCGGAAGGTTCTCTCCAAGTCTGCCCAGTTTGCTATGAGGTCTAGTGGAAGGTGCTCCAACCAGGCCCTAGCTGAGTCAGAGAGGTACAGGGGCAGGTTTCTGATTATCACTCTGTCATCGTGCCCGCAAATCGGCATGCCCGGCCGATAATCGGCCAGCCATACCCGGGACGTGTTTCCCGGGAGTACTTCGAGGTGGCCGGGAGGCTGGCGGCGCGCCGGAGTGGTGCTCTCGATGTCCTTGTGAAGGCCTGTGGCGGGGCGGATCGGGGAGTACCTCGGTCTTCCGTGTTGGCACGTCTGCCCCGCCGGCCGTCCCGGTGCGCGCCGCCGCGGGCGACGCTCGGCTCGTTCGAGTTCGTCCCCCGGATCGATCGGCCGCCCGTAGTGGGGGTCTTCTATGCGCTCAGACCGGGGCGATTGCCGCGGTTGTCGCCCAGGCGTTCTCGGATCGAGCCTGGCCGAGGCTCGGCCGCCAGTTTGTCTGGAACCCCGCGATTTCGCCCGGACTCCCCCCTGTCGCCGCGATGTCGCGGCCCGATCTCGGGAGGCGGAGCTCTCGCCTGCGAGCACCGCTTTTTGTCGGTCATCGAAGGCCTTCCGAATTCGCCTACCCTCTCGGCCGGCGTTTCGGGCATCTCACGTACCAGCATGGCCGCCGCTAATGCGTTGAGGCGGCCCTTCGGTGAATGGGGCCGCCATGTTGGGTAGTGGGGGCAGCCCGTTGAATGCTGTGGCGTCCATTACGCCGCGGGGAGGTGCTCTTGGGGCTTGTCAGCGCTGAGCTTGCTCGGCGGATGTTTTGCTCTATTGCCGCAGTCGCACCGCGGTCTCCGCGCGATCACATCTGCTGATCACTGCCGATTCGCCTGGCAGCGGCCGCGAGTCTTGCCACGAGTGAAGCGGGCGGAGAGGCTGGGCGCTCTGTGGCCCGGAAACGCCCGTCGCGGCGGCACATCCGCTTCTTCGTCGGAGACATCGGTGAACTGGGCCGTCTTGCTTCGCGATCTCGGCGTTGAAGCACTCCAGCGTGGGGTCATAGTGACCGTCCTCGTCGTGGTTCCGGGGGCACCGAACGCTCGGGAGGAAGTTTCGAGTTCTCGGGCGGTACAGCGGGGAGTCCTCCAGCTCCCGAGACCAAGCCCCCAAAGCGTGCCTGGGGGTGGCGGGGACGGGATCTGCGGCATCCTTGACGGAGCGCTCTTCCATGTAGTGGTCCGTAGGGTAGCGCTCCCTTTGGGACGGGGGGTCTCCTGCGCCCTTCTTTGCGAATGCCGACCGAAGTCTCCCTCGGCGAGGACCCACGGGGGATTCCCTCTAGTACCACCCGCGAGAGGCGCGTTCTCCCGACGGTTAGGGTTTCGGATGCCTATGCGGGTAACCTTGGGTATGGATCTTCCGGCGCCTGGGGTTCGTGGGTGCCCCCCTGCGAGTCGGCACCGCGGGTGCGTCATCGGATCCGAATCCTTCACCTGAGTGCGCCTTGCGCGCCGGATGGGTCCGCCTTGCCCGCATTGCCGGTGGCGTGATGATGGGCACGCCCTGGAGGCGCCGCCCCGCTCTTCCGCCGATGCGTGCGTAGAGGGATCATCTCGTGGCGCGCGGCCGAAGCGGCACGCCGCGTTCGAAGAACAAGGGGTTCCGTGGGAGCTCGTGCCGGCCGAAAGCGGTGGAAACGAGTGAAAACGCCATGAGGATGGCGGAGATGCGAATTGCACACGGCTCTCCCCTGGGCGCGCCAGCGCCGACGTTCGAGTGAATCGGCGGGTGCCTCGGTGCCCGGCAATAAAAGAATTTATAGGCCGTGTGCCTCCTCCCTCGATGGCGTAGCGCAAGATGTACACGGGGGCGGCGGGTTTATCCTTGTTCCGGGCCAACGGGGCCCTCGTCACGGAGGGGTGTGTCGCCGCGTGTTACCTCGCTCAAAGGGTGAGCCTGCGTAAATACAGGGCCGTCGTGAGGGGAGAGACGCTGGTCTCAAGCCCCATGATCGTGGAAGTGGTAGTGGTGGTTGATTGCTCGGGAGTCGGAATGATCGACTAGCCCCTCTCTCTCTCTCCCTCTCCTCTAATGAGGCCCTCCCCCTTTTATAGCAAGAAAAAGGGAGTAACGTTTACATAGGTGGTTGCCCGGTGGCTAATTCCCAGGTCGCACCGGTTGCATGTGCGCGGCCGGGATGGTTGGCTGGGGGCGCCGTTTGATGAAGACACGCGTCCCCGATCCGGTGGTGGTAAAGTGCCGCTTCTCGGGACGGTCGAGGGTCTGTGAGGGCGTCCCTCACCTCGCATGGCGAGGGCCGGCCCGGGGGCGTGGTGGTGGCGTGTCGCGTGCGGTCTGGCCCAGCGTGGCACCTTGGCGTGATGCGGGAAATGAGCGGTGTCATCGGTTTCCGTCTTTGATGCGGCGTAATGCGTCACCCGGCTCGACTGTGTCCGTCAGGTCGGTTGCCGTCATGCGAGAGATCGATTTGGTAGGCGTGTCGATGTATTTGGCACCTCTTTGTCGTCTGACCTGACATTAAATGTTGTTGTTTCCTTCCTCAGGCGGCACCTCCTATGCCCGAGGGTTGGTGACCTGGGGTGAGTTGGTGGGTGCCGTCGGGGATGGAGACGGGGTCTCCTCTCGGGCGGGCGGAGATTTTGCGCCGATGGTGGTGAGCTAGGCCCACCTTCGGGCGGCGAAGTCCATGCGCGGGAGTTTGGTGAGCTAGGCCACCCGGGCGAGACAGAAGATGAGTTGAGTCCGAGCCCTGGTTCACATTTGTTTTATGGCGTGATGCGTCGCATTCGTCGTCTTGTAGAGGTCATTGACCTTGTCCTCACTGCGTGGTGCGTGAGTCTGAAGCAAGATGGAATGGAAGGGCCATTCCGGGTTTTTATTTTTTATATGAGCCCTACTCGGCAGTTCTATTATTCCACACTTGGTTTGAAACCTAATAATGCTGTATATCAGTAGGATGATGTGCTGTATATCTCCTAAAGTTCTGGAGAAAATAGAATTTCGGACAGAGCATGCCAAATCCGATTCTGAATATGTGGATGAACAAAAAGTTTAAATCGAAACTAGAGGCCGGGCTTCCAATGACATAAAAGTAACATTTTTGCCTTGTGGCGGGCTCTACCTTGACATTGTGCACATCAGGGATATGCATGATAGGAGTATTGTTGATCTTTATGAGCATGCGTTGTGTGTGACCGAGCATTACGACCAACATTTTTTGTAAACTCTTTGTGTCGTATTTTGTACATTGTCCAGAGTTTACAATGGATGGAACTTCTACTCATGAACGTCTAGCTTGTCATCTTTTTTTTTTATCATATTTTAAAAATTGAGATGCTGACTTCATAAGACTAATGACAGAGCTTGTTTGTTTACTGTGGCACTCGCTGCACTGTTGATAGTGCAGTTTTATAGTTTATTGAAACTTTGCTGTCAGGATGACTGCTTGTGGTTTGGAACTGATTTCTTTGTGTACACATCCGTAGCGATTACTTTGGTTGTGTGAAGGCTAGTGTTGTCAATGCATTCTCGCGTGTCTCGGATTGAGCTTTATCATGGCAATGAAGCAAGACTGAATGGAAGGGTCATTCGAAGTGTTTTTTTCCACACTCGAGGACAAGCACCGCAAAACCGGAGGCTACCTATGCTGAATTTGCGGTGAAGCAAGGCGTAAAGCCTCGTCTTTGTGAGTTTGTGTATGATTAGGAACAGATTTTGTTGGGCTATCCTTCCACATGGAGGATGAATTTGGAGCCCAACAAAAGCAGCCCAAACCAAATGACGCCCGATTAGCTTGTGCACCGTTGATCTCGGTTGATTCAACGGTTGAGATTGCTTCTTGGGAAGCATGTACGATTATGGGGTAAGGAAAAACCCTAGCCTCCATTCAACCGAGAAACTATGCCGCCCGGATGCCGTGACAGGCGTGCTTCTGCGCAGCCCGGAGGACCTCCGCGAGCGAAGATCCTCCAAATACGATCGTGAACAACTTCCAACTTGGAGCCTCACGCCCCTGCCGTAGGTTCCGGCAAAGACATGGACACCAAGGAGGTGATCCAAATATAGTATATAGCAGCGAGGCGTAGCAAATCAATCATCAACGCGCATATAGCCGCCGTCCCGGCGTCGCGCTCTCCGCCCCCCTCACTCGCGGTGTGCCGCCACCACCAGAGAGAGACGGTGTTGAAGTGTGTGGCAACGCATTATATTTATATAATAATATGTCCGCAATGTTATAACCTTGGCAGCCGAAAACGCCCGGCTCGTTGTACCACAAGAGAATACCAACATGTCCAAATGCCCAAAGGAAGGCCGGCTGCCGGAGCGGCGAGGCCCGCTCAAAACCGGATGCAGAAAAATTGATCGCACAAAAATGTCAACATCCATCGCTCTAGCGGGGACGGGCGACTAAAAGACAGACAAATCCTTCAAATTTGTGTCTTTTAGTGACACCCGCAGACACTGGACTACGGCAATGCACGATCAGACATGCGATATTCTGAGCGCACGCGCATGGCGCTAAGCGCTCTTGATCGATACGTGTCCGCAATACGAAAGAAACAAAGATGTATACCGGGCGACAACACACGCCCGTGAAATGATCGCGGCGTCGGTAGCGGGCGCGACATGTACGTGACACCGCTAACACATCTCGTGCTCAAACTATACGCTGCCGGTAGTGGTCGAGACATGTACGTACACCCGATAACACAACTCGTCTCAAACTATACGCCGTCGGTGGAGCCGCGACATGTACGTACACCTCGCAACATAACTCGCCTGAAAATAAACGCCGTCGCAGTGGTCGCAATGAATGCATACACCTCGCTAACACAACTCGTGCTGGAAAATAAACGCGTCGGTAGTGGTTCGCGACATTTACTGCACACCTCGCTAACACAACTCGCACAAAATAAACGCTGACTTTAATTTACGTGGCCGCATTCTGCACTTGTACTGCCCAAGCGCCGGTATCTGCGCACACGCCCGTATCGTGTCAAGCAACACGGACGGGTATCGACCACGCCGAGTTCGGTGGAATCCACGCCGCCTGTAATACTCGTGCCCGTACGCATAAAGCGGCGCCGAAAAGGTGTCTGTAAGCAAAAACGCGCCTGAATTAGGGGTTGCATCCATAGTCGATCGGTCTCGAAAATGCGCTGTGATGAAACGCGTGTCCGAGATACGCTTGAATTCTGCGCATTACTCGGTTTCAAAAGCGCCCGCCGCAGCCGCATCCGTGCTTGCCCAACGAAAACGCTGCGTGCGATTAAGAAAATGACATGTTACATGAACACACATCTGTAATGACCTCCTATTACCGACGCCGTATTGGTCTTGTGGGACCATCCGACGCTTATTATCGACGCCGCCCAGCCAAGGTAATGTCACAACACGACGCCGTTATTAGCAACGTCTCAGGGCTCACCGGGCGGTTATTAGCCTTTTTTACATAGTGTATGAGTGGAGGTTGAGGACGGCCCGATTGCGGACTTCTTCGACAAGGTCACCGGCGAGCGAGGGGTTCTCTTGTTGGCGAGGGTTGTTCTTGGGGAGCCATGGGTGAGTTCCTCCGGGAGCACGGCCTCTTCCCCGAACAGAGCTTGAATGGGGTGAACTTTGTTGCCCAAAGATTCTGAGGTATTGTGTGACCGGACCATCGGTGTAAGGTGCTCCGCCCAGGTACCCCTTGGCTTGCCCTGGATTTTTGAGCTGATGCCTTGTAGTATTGTGCCATTGGCCCTCTCGACGAGGCCATTAGACCGGGGTGTCCGACGGAGGCAAAGTGTATCTTGGTTCCGATCCGAAGCGTAATTGTTTGAAAGCCTCGCAATCGAATTGTGTGCCGTTGTCTCACCGTGATCTCTCTGGGACCCCGAAGCGGCATATGATTTGTTGCCGAAGAACTTTTGCACTGAACGCGAGGTTATCGTTGCAAGGGGCCAGGCCTCGATCCATTTTGTGAAGTACTCAATAGCTACAACTGCGTAGCGGAGGTTTCCTGGCGCCGCCGGCATTGGTCCGACGAGGTCGATTCCCCCATCTTTGAGGGGCCATGTTGGGCAGATTGGTGTGGTTGACGCCCGGGAGGTTTGAGTGATGGGTCATTAGTTGGCATCCCTTGCAACGCTTTACGAGATTCTCGGCGTCACTTAGGGCGGTGGGCCAATAGAAACCTTGTCTCGAACACCTTCCAACCAAAGCGCGGGTCCATTGTGTGAGCCGCAGATGCCCTCATGCACTTCGCGAGGATTGTTCCTCCCTCGGAAGCCGAGATGCATTTGAGCCACGGCGCCGTGGATCGATGCCTTGTAGAGCTGCTCGCCGATCATTCTGTATCCCCTCCCTTTCTACGCTATCCTCTTTTCCTCTTCCTTTGACTCGGGTTCGAAATGGCCTTTGATGTATGCTATTATCGGGGCCCTCCAATCTTCGCTTGCTATGGCGTTCACAAACTTGGCTGCTGGCGGGGATCCTTCGACGGCCGGCTTCGTTAGGACCTCGTGAGAACACGTCTGGGGGTAGCGGGTTTCGCACCGCCGCTGCCTTTGCTAGCTCGTCGGCCTCACCATTGTCCTCCCTGCTATGGTTTTTGTTGTGATGCCCTAAAAAAAGGCCTCCGTTTTTCGGACCTTGAGGAGGTACTTCGTAATTCGGATTTCGAGCCTTGCGGCTTTTCTCGACATGGCCCGAGACCACTTCGAGTCTCCTTTCGATAATGGCCCTTCTTGCTGATAGAGCCCGAAGTTTGTTTAGGGCCAGTAAGACTGCCTCGTACTCTGCGATATTGTTGGTGCATGGGAACTCCAGCCTCGCCATGGTGCGCGGCAGCTTTACACCGGACGGCGAGATGAGGATGGCCGCAATCCGCGCCGCGCGGAGCCCCATGCTCCGCCGTACGCCCAAATTGGGTCCAACTTCGCAGCTCGATTATATACGCCGGGGGTCCAATCGCCACGGTCCGCGAGGGCTTGGGACTTGATCGCTGTGATCGCCCACCACTAACTTGATCGCGTGATCACCCAAATAAAATGCCCAAAGCAGCTATCCTTCCCACCGACTGGGGTTTCAAAAAATGTTCTCTAACGGAAGCAAGACGGCACCGTGATCTCGTGACCAAAGTAATGTTTAAGCTTTCTTGCGGCCATGACCACGGCATATGCTACCTTCTCAAGCCCGTAGTTGCTTTGGGGCCCTCGAGGACTTCGATACATAGTAGATGGGAGCTGTCGCACTTGGTGTTGCTCGGGACTTCCATAGCGAGGATCGCACTTACCAAGGCGCGGGAGGCCACCACATAGAGGGAGGAGGCCCTCGCCAGTGCCTCGTGTCGCGAGGGTTGTCGTGGTTGAGGAGGTAATGCTTGAGATCGCCGAAGGCCCGCTGCCGTGCTGGCCTCGCTTGAAGGGCTCCGACGCCCGCAGATCTGAAGAAAGGTAGGCCCCGCTCAACGGACCTTGAAATGAATCGCCAAGGAGGCCATGCGGCTGCGAGGCGTTGTGCCAACTTCTTGTTTGTCGGGGTTCCATCCTCGAAAGTGATTGCTTGAATCTTGGTTGGGTTTGCTTCATGCCCCTTGCCGAGACTAGGCACCCGAAAGCAGCTTTACCCTTGCCGACTCGAAGACGCACCGGCGGAGTTTAACTTAAGCCCGCCCCACGGAGTTTTAGGAATGCCCTTTCGAGGTCGGCTATGTGGTCCGCTCGAAGCTTGCTCTTTACGACAATGTCGTCAACGTAGCCGAGATTGCCCTGTCATCGGGCCGAGGACTTCCGCGGTCATTCTTGCGAAGGTGGACCCCACATTTCGAGGCCTTCTGCCATCCTCTCCGAAAACAAGATGTGCCGGGTACGTGTTATGAAGCCGGTCTTCTCCTCGTCCCTCTTTGTTCATCCGATCCGTGGTACCCGAAAAGATCGAAAGCGCTGATAGCATTTCACACCCCCGCGCCGCGGCCCACGAGCGTCCGATGCGTGGTAATCGAAGTCGCCCTTTGGACATGCTTTGTTGAGGCTTGTGAAGTCTATGCACATTCTCCACCTTGGAGGCTCTGCCTTGTCTTTTGAGAGGCTTTCTTTTTTGACCAAGACCACGTTGGATAGCCAGGTCAGATATTTTACAGGTCTTATGACTTTGGCGTCTAGGAGGCGATTGACCTCGACTTGCGCCGCCTGCTTTCTCTCTTCGGACATTTGGCGGAGCTTTTGCTTGCAAGGGGTTGCTCCTCCCGATGTTAAGCTTGTGCTCGATTATCTACCGATCGACACCACGGAGGTCCTCGGCCGACCAGGCAAAAACATCGCAATGGTCGCGGAGGAATTGGGTGAGGTTTGCCTCGAAGTCGGGGTCCAAAGATCGTGGAGATAGTCACTACTTTGGTTTCATCATTCGGGAAGAGCCTGATTTGCTTTGTTTCCTCCATCGGTTGGGCACGCAGGGGTCTGCATCTTGTTCTTCCTCGGGGTCTTCTTTTTCCCTCTTCTCTTCTTTCTCCTCTTTGTCCTCCCTGTCCTGCTCGAGGGCGTGTACGTTCTTTGCCTCAGGGCAACCGCCCTTCCGCAAGACCTTGCGAGGTCTTGATCCCCGAAGACCGCTATGACTCGGTGATGGACGGCATTTTCATGCAAAGATAGCCTGGGTGGATCACAGCCCCGAACGTGTTGATGATGCCCCTCCCAAAGATCGCATTGTAGTTGTAGTGCATGTCGACCACGTCGAAGGTTATGTTTTCGGTCCGGGGGTGGGGTTGGTCCCCGAAGGTGACTGGCAGGTAATCTTCCCTATTGCTCGACTTGGTGGCCTCCTCGGGGTTTAAGAGAGGGTTTCCGCGGGCTCCAGGAGGTTACGATCCAGCCTCATTCGATCATTGGTGGAGGTGAAACGTAATATCACGAGCTTCCCGTGTCAACCAAGATTTTGTTGACAATCCAACCCGCGACGGTTGTCTTGATTACCATCGCGTCAAGGTGAGGGTAATCCTTGAGCCTCATGTCCGCCGCGTTGAATGTGATTGAGACATGGGACCACCGATTGTTTTTGTGAGGGCGCTCGCGGCCACGTGGTGTACCCCCGCGTAGTACTCCTTTCTCTCGCCTCTTGTTACCGTGATCTTCGCTTGATCCTCCCGAGATGGCCAAGATTTCGCCGTAGGCGAGGTAGGGATTGTTTAGCGTGGTCGGGCGTTCTTGCTTTTTACCGGTGGTGGCGGGGTAGTGGTGGTGGCAAAGTTGGAAGTGGCGGGGGTGGTGGTAACGCGGGGCGGGGTGATATTGGCCCTCGGTGTCCGGGGGTGGGTGACTATGTAGGCTTGGCCAGATCGGGTTGGTTATGTGAGTGGTGATACGGTGGCTGGTTGAAAGCTGGGTAGCTGAAGCCGGGTATAGACGGGGTCGCGTAGCTTGGCGGGGTGTAGGAGTAGTGGTTTTGTCGCGGGGGCTGGACCGGTCTCCTGGTGTGGTTGATTTGGCGCTGGTCCGGGAGGCTAGCCGGTCGTCCATGTATTCTTTCCCTTTGCGAAGTAGGGGCATTGTTTGGTATAGTTACCCTTGTCTGGCCCCCAATAATGGCAGTAGGGCTGCTTTTGCTGGGACGGACCTCGCTCATCGCGCGGGTTATAGGCCCGCTGGTCCCTTGCGTGGTAGGTTTGCTTTTGTGGGGAGTTTGCTTTTTGCTCTGGTGGTGGTGTTGTATCTATTGCCGCGACTCTAGCGCAGCCTTGATGGTTAAAGTGTTCTACCCTTGGCGTTCTTTTTTGCGCGGGTCACGGGCTGCGAGGGTGGCGGACGGAAAGCCTCGAGCTTAGCTTTGTGGTCGTGTGTTGCTCTGCAGTATTTTTTTCCATAATCTCATGGAGTTCCGCGAGGGTTTTCGGCCGTCTCCCTTTCGATTTTGGAGTGGCAAGGGCCCGGCCTTATGCAAGCCAGACCGCCATGATGACACTTTGGTCGGTTACCCTTCGGTTCGTGCCTTGGTGTGGAGGAACCTCCGCCACCGCCTTTCAAGGGTCTCCGCCGGGTCGCTGAATGACACCGAGGAGCTCCGTGGAATTAGCCGTGTGTTGGTATTTGTTAACCTACAGGAATATTATGATGGATAATCCATGCAGTTTAACGGATACCGGTGAGCACTTCACCCGAATAGGGCTTTAAATATCGAATCCACGGGGAGAAGGTGAGAGGGTATGTCAAGGTGTATAGCTAAATCCAGAGTGGCTATATAACTAGATTAAAAGAGAGGTAAGGAGTTCCATTAGGAAGGTCTTGTTCTCACTTCAAGTAAATCATTTGCAACATTGTTCTTAAGAGGGGTTGTCATGAAGAAACTCTTAATAAAGGGGTTCTACGCTAACAACGCAGGTCTCCTACGATTTCTATAAACGGGAGCAGCATACAAAGGACTCAATAGTCTTTGTGACCACTACGATCGGCCTTAACGGTTGGTGTTTCACCCCGGCCTATAGAAGGTATTCGTAATGAGCTAGTCAATCTAAGCACCACGCTTACATTAATCTAACAACTTTAACTCAAGAGCAACCAAGAATCAAAGTAATCTTATCAAAGAAATACGAACCTTAAGAATAATAGAAACAATATCACTTACTTCGAATGGAAGTCGAACAATCCACAAGATCTCGAGTCGTGCTCAATGGCACCAACTCGGAGGAAGAAGAAGATGGAGGCGCCGGCGCCTCCGGGCCTTCCTTCAACTCCGCCTCAACCGCGCTCTAATTCTCTCAACTTGAAGCTCTACTCTCAACTCTAATCTAGGGCTTCTAGTTCTACATCTTGTCTAATCTTCTACTTCTAGTTCTTGAACTAGAGCTAAGGCCGTCGACTAGAGCTGGATCTGATCTGATATGATGATGAGTTGATCTGAGATGATTGAATCAGGGAGGCCTAGGGGTCTATATATATGGGTCTTCTGCTGTCCCTTCAGCTTCAACGGGCGATGCGGTACTAATCCGGTGTTTGATCTTAATCCATCTCGTACTTCTACCGACGCCCTCGGATCAAACCGACGTTAAACAACCGGTTTTGATTGCGTCTTAGAGGCGGTGGAGGAAGCTTCCAGAGGCGGGGCCCGCGTGGCCGCCACGTCGGGCCGATCGGCCCCATTATTGGGCCGATCGGCCCGTGGTGGGCTCCACTCGGGCCCCGCCGTGCGCGCCGTGGCTTCGAGTCTTCTAGATGATGTATTTTCGGGTGTTGGGACTCTTTGACGTCGGGTGTATTCCGAAGCCTTCTAGACTTGTTTCGAGTTGGATTGCGTTACGCTTGCGTCAGTCGTATGACACGCCAATTCTGGTGTTTTTTTCGTTAAGTCCCTGCAAATCACAACTTTACCAAAACTCATGGAAATCATCATCAGTAAAACCCCTAATAAGGTTATCTAATTATATTTTAGTCCTTTTCCATGTTTAGTTGACAATTAAAAATATACGTTAACAAGTGTCAACAAACTCCCCCACACTTAGGCTTTTACTCGTCCTCGATAAAAGGATGGTCTAACTTTAATGTAACCGTAGAGACAAAGGATGGATCATAATTATACTCCATGGTCATACCTACGCACTTTGGGATATCTGAGCATTTAATGGTTAGAAACAGATCACCTTAAATTCTTAAACCAAGTCACTTGGAGAGATTTTGCATAAGTTTTGAAAAAGAAAACATAGCTCTACTTACTCCTTTATGACACTCTCAAGTCTCTCAAAATATATTATATCCTCACAGTTCATTTATTATATCATATGTGGAGCTCAAGAACATGTAGCACACTTACCTTGTATTTATTGCTAAGTCAACTGTGGATCCATGGAGATAGATGCCATAAGTCATAGATCAAGATGTGAATGTGAATCAAGATTATTATTACCATTGCTCTAGTTGAAAAATCGTTCTATCTCCCTTTTTCAGCATTTATATTTATTTATTTATTTTCCAAGCGAGGTAACCAGCTATTTAGTGGAGAGGTGGGTTCTACTCACCCTCGGACACTTGTCCATTTTTACTCTCTTATTTATTAGAGAAGTGGGCCCTACTCACCCTCGGACACTTGTCCATTATTCTTCTCTTCATTTTTGCCTTTTTCTCTTTTTTTCAGAGAGGGGGGTTCTTCTGACCCCTAGAACACTTGCTCATTTTCTCCTCTCTCTCACTTTTCTCTCCATTCTTAAAATTTTGAATATTTGGCTTTTTCATAGCTGTACCTTTTTCAACAATTATGGGAGATAGAGATTAAAACTTTTTAGAGCATGGATACTTTAGTGAAAGTAGTGTACGTGATCTTGATCTTAGACTTTAGACAAATTTCAACATGGGTCGTGGTTTTGACAAAGCTCAACACAAGAAAGCAACAATTTAATTAGATATATCTTTAATGATTGCTGCGGCTCTGTTAGGATGTATCATTGATCACAAAGGAGAAGCATAACTAATGATTTTAATATTTTGAAATAAATTACTCTCCAAGGACAAGATACAAGAAAGAGGATCTCATTATTCTAACTTTATTCTTTCTCATGTTTTAAGCAATTTTAAGGCATCCCAACAAGTGATGTATATGTAGGAATTTAATCATGCAAAACTTTGTTCATGGGTCAACAAGACATCTTTTTCATACCATAACATAAAAGACTTATTTTAATTCGAACGAAAGTAATTTGCGGAAATTGAAAAGTTTTAGGAAGCAAACCGAGCGGTGGATCGAAGCGAGGCCCGTGGGGCCTGCGCAGGCCGGTCGGCCTGGTATATGGGCGGTCGGCCTCCCACTGGACCGTGTCGGGCACGGGTTCGTCGTCTTGAGTCGATGGTTCCGTCTTGGTTCCGAATTTCTTGATTTTGGTCGCGAAGAATTCTGTTTGGTCGTCGAAGATCTCCCCACACTTATTTTCTGTTATCTTGCATGCAAAGCATGGTGGAGACAAAACATATCCAGAAAAATATGGAGAATAATTGACTCAACTTGTGGATGACTTCCATAAGAGCACTTTATTATATAATTCGAATCCTAATATTTAAAGTAAACTAATTTTAACTAAACCGAACTAACCAAATTAATCGAACTAACTTTTAAGACTTAAACGCTAAGACTTATTAACTCTAATCAAAGCAAACATATATAATAACTAGCTAATAATTTAAAAGATAGAATAGTGATACCTATCGTGATAACTCGGGGTGCTCTCCCCAAGCCGGGATATTGAAGTAGTCCTTTGATTCGCCCTTGAAATTGTTCGCCTTCGGGTTCTCCTTAAATGTTCTCCCCGCAAATATTAATTTCGCACATACCCGAAGGAACAAATTCTAGGATTATATATTGTGAGCCTTCATGTGCTCACGTATTTTTGTATTTTTTTTTTCAGAAAAGCGTGGACCTTCATGTGCCCACATATTTTTGGGAATTTTTCTATAAAAGTGTGGACCTTCATGTGTCCACATATATATATATATATTTAAGAATTTTCCTATGCAAAAAGGATGATGATGCAAAAACATATGAATGCAATATTTTTGGATTTTTATTTTTATGCCGCCACAACAAGGAGTACTTGCATGGGGCTTAAAGAAATCGATGCAAGTGCAGCAAGAACATTTTTTATGATTTTTTATGCAGGTGTAGGAAAGTAAATATGCTAAAGGAAATATGCTAATTTAAATATGCCGTGTAGAAAATAAATATGCGAGATAAATACCGAGTTACCTCTCGGCGAGAGTTTTGAGTACTTACTCCCATGGCGTGCGTCATCGATGGCATCTCGTCGAATGTCGTGTCTGAAATGGTGCCTTCAATGATCTCGACGAGTGGCATAGATGAGGTGGCCGATTGAGATAGTGTTTGTTCAGTTGATGACGCGGGTAGTGGTAGGTCTTCCGAAGGTGTACTCTTGACGTCCTCTTCAGTAGGTGATGCTTCTTTCTTTTTTTCCATGTCGCTTCTTCGGAGGAGACCTTTCTTGGAGTGGCAGTGTATGAGTGCTTAGTTGGTCGGGCGGCGAACTTCTTTAATCTTTCTTAATGTCTTCCTTGTTCGTCAACTCCGTTCCTACTGGTCTTGTGATTTTTAGCAGCGTCTCCGCGTCTTGTTCTTCTTGGGTCTTGTGGTGAGGTAGGCAATAGTGGTGGTGTAAGGCCCTCTTGATGGAGTATGGAGATGAATGACCCATTACTCTTGTCAAGTGGTCTACACCTCCAAATCATGTCGTGCTCACTTTGATCTTCCTTGGTCACTCTTCAAGTGTATCATCTGATCTTAATAGCCTCTTGGTGATGGCGTAGCCCTTGTTCCTTCTTTGCTTGAAGAAAGCTTAGATAGTGGCAAAAATCCGGCGAGTCTTGTTTAGTGTGCATGTTTACAGGTCGGGGACTTCACTTGTATGATTTGGGGAAGTAAGACTTCTCCTCTTATTGCAAAGTGAGTCCCGCTTGCAAAGACAAGGTAGAGATCAAGTGCATGGGCTCTGTTGGTGGGAAAACACCATTAGAACCAAAATTTTATTTACTTCTACTCTAACCTTGTGGGCACATTGAACAAGATAAAGATAATGTATAAGTTCATTTATGACAAGGGTGGTAAGATCGAAGATAAATCTAGTATGTAAATATTTTTAGCAAAATAATGAGCGAACAAGAAAGTGATACTAGAAATGCTTTTAAAAGCTAACATGTCGAGTTAACAAGATTGAATCATGTGAAACTATAACTCTCGCATGTTTGACTTTCATTTATGAGAATGCCATAGTAAAGAGGAATTAACGACAACTTACCTCAAGGTGTTACCTTTATTATTGGAATATGATGGTGCTATTACACCTTGTGGTGGTCCTTCTCTTCTTCTTGAGTGGCATGTGGAGTGACAGTGCATGTCGAGGAAGAGGATGGCTTAATTATCTTCAATGGAATTGGCCTCCTCCTTGATGCTTCCATCACCCATGAATTCCTTCTTCGAGTGAGTGCTTCGATTGTGGATCTTGTCTTGTGTCACTTTTCTTCTTCTTGGCTCATCGGAAATTCTTTTATCCATAAGTCATGTCTCACATGTCTTGCTCCATCTCTAGTGAGTTCACCCCAAACTTGTTTCGAGTTTATTATTTTCTCGCAGGGGTTAGTCCAACAAAGATATACCAACATCTACTATAGTTTACTATGGTTCAAAAGTCAACCTAGACACCATGTCTAATTTGATTTAGGAAGGCATTCTAACCTAAGCACCACGCTTAATTTAAAAGCCTTTAGAAGAAAGATCATCTACTCCTAAACAAGGCACCATGCTTCATTTAAGAGATATATGAACTCATTCTAAACCTTAGCATACTAAGCAGACAAAAGATGACATGGAAGCATTATAGAGATTTACTCAAACATAGATGATAGAGCATGATGAGTGTTTTAACAGATTGAGCATGGCATGAAGGTAAAAGACAACCAAGCTAGTATAGCAACATAATAATAAATGTTTCTATTCATGTAATTTAATGTTGCGTAATGACTGGTTGGACATACCTTGTATTGTCATCCTTCGTTTTCTTTGCTCCAAACCTGGAATGGTTAGTGACAAGAATACCCGAAGGAAAATTTTTATAATCATATGCTCATAATGTAGGGGTATATAGTAATATATTTAAGTCTTATAGTAATTCCCCTAGAGTGCTTGTTTTAGGACAAAAAAGCTCGTCCTGGGAAACTTTCAAATTATGAATCAAGATGATGAAGCGGTTTCCCTTATATTGCCAATCTCAAAATTTCAAGCCATAGGAAAATTCATCAACAACCACCCTTTCTAAAGTTTTAAGAAAGGAAGTATGAGGGGTTGGAGATCTTATTGTGCGGCAAGAATTTGGATGGCAATCAATTTAGGAGTTTTCAAATGAGCATGGACTAGGTGGAAGAGTTCCATTTATGAAGTAGTCTTTATGCTCATTGATGTTCTCCGTATAATGTGCTCCTTTTGGTCTTCCTTAGATCGTTCATAATATTTTAGGATCGTGAGGAGACGCAAGAAAAGGGCACAAGAGGATTCATTGGGCTCAAGGATGTGGTTAAAGATGGGTTTAAAAAGAATTATCTAATTTGAACATAAAAAGAGAGAGACAGAGTGGCTTCTTGATGGCTTTGCTCTCTTCCTATGGCATGATTAGATATGCCATCCTTGAGGTTCCCCCAATGTTCTCGCCAAGTAATAAAGGTGCTTTCTAAGAGATTATCTCAAAAGAGGTTTGGATTATATATGGTCTCTTGTGAAGCCGGAAGTTCATGAAAACTCATCATCTAAAGAGATATCCAAGGGTTGAATTTCTTCTCCCCTTAAAGGTTTTTGGCGCATTGATGGTTTGGGGTCGATAGCTAAGTCTTGGGATTGGAGTGATGGTGATATAGCTATCGAACTTCTATTTTTTTTTTTTTTTGCCCGAGGATGATTCTTCTTCCTTTGGGTGGTCATAAAGAATGCTAGTATATGGGTTTCACCCGCTGAGTTCGTCAAAAGCAAACCTTGCTTAAAAGGGAAAGAAAAGGTTCCTCCAAAACCGCATGATGATCATGCGCACAACACTTTCATGATGTCGGCAAAGACTCCTACCATAGAAGATATGATCCCGCTTCTCACTCCCGAGAAGTATTGCTTCATGATCATTTTGATCAACCGTAGGCGTAGCTAATGGCCGATGTAAGGATGAGATCTAAGGATTCTAGTGGCCGAGCTTCCGCTTAAGGGGGTGCAGTATAAGATAGATAAATATGGAATCAATTGATCCCACGAAGATAGAAAAAGATGAGAAGATAGAATAAAAGAAAAAGATAAAAGTATAGTACAAGATTTAGCTATAGTTTTTCAACGTGGTCTCAAACCGTTCTCCCAAGAACGGCGCCGAAAATGCTTGTTGGTATTTGTTAACCTACAGAATATTATGATGGATAATCCGCAGTTTTAACGGATACCGGTGAGCACTTCACCCGGAATAGGGCTTTAAATATCGAATCCACGGGAGAAGGTGAGAGGGTACGTCAAGGTGTATAGCTAAATCCAGTGGCTATATAACTAGATTAAAAGAGAGGTAAGGAGTTCCATTAGGAAGGTCTTGTTCTCACTTCAAGTAAATCATTTGCAACATTGTTCTTAAGAGGGGTTGTCATGAAGAAACTCTTAATAAAGGGGTTCTACGCTAACAACGCAGGGTCTCCTACGATTTCTATAAACGGGAGCAGGCATACAAAGGACTCAATAGTGCTGTCACCACTACGATTAGCCTTAACGGTTGGTGTTTCACCCCGGCCTATAGAAGGTATTCGTAATGAGCTAGTCAATCTAAGCACCACGCTTACATTAATCTAACAACTTTAACTCAAGAGCAACCAAGAATCAAAGTAATCTTATCAAAGAAATACGAACCTTAAGAATAATAGAAATAATATCACTTACTCGAATGGAAGTCGAACAATCCACAAGATCTCAGAGTCGTGCTCCAATGGCACCAACTCCAGAGGAAGAAGAAGATGGAGGCGCCGACAGCTCCGGGCCTTCCTTCAACTCCGCCTCAACCGCGCTCTAATTCTCTCAACTTGAAGCTCTACTCTCAACTCTAATCTAGGGCTTCTAGTTCTACATCTTGTCTAATCTTCTACTTCTAGTTCTTGAACTAGAGCTAAGGCCGTCGACTAGAGCTGGATCTGATCTGATATGATGATGAGTTGATCTGAGATGATTGAATCAGGGAGGCCTAGGGGTCTATATATATGGGTCTTCTCGCTGTCCCTTCACTTTCAACGGGCGATGCGGTACTAATCCGTGTTTGATCTTAATCCATCTCGTACTTCTACCGACGCCCTCGGATCAAACCGACGTTAAACAACCGGTTTTGATTGCGTCTTAGAGGCGGTGGAGGAAGCTTCCAGAGGCGGGGCCTGCGTGGCCGCCACGTCGGGCCGATCGGCCCCATTATTGGGCCGATCGGCCCAGGGTGGGCTCCACTCTGGGCCCCGTCGTGCGTCGTGGCTTCTAGAGTCTTCTAGATGATGTATTTTCGGGTGTTGGGACTCTTTGACGTCGGGTGTATTCCGAAGCCTTCTAGACTTGTTTCGGAGTTGGATTGCGTTACGTTGCGTCCGTCGTATGACACGCCAATTCTGGTGTTTTTCTGTTAAGTCCCTGCAAATCACAACTTTACCAAAACTCATGGAAATCATCAGTATAAACCCCTAATAAGGTTATCTAATTATATTTTAGTCCTTTTCCATGTTTAGTTGACAATTAAAAATATACGTTAACAAGTGTCAACACTGTGGCGGAGTCCACCCCCTTGAAGTTTGTCTGCAGGGCAGTACGAAGTTTTGACCAGCTGCTGATGGTGGCGGGGGGTAGGGTGGAGTACCATGATTGCGCGATGTCCCTTGCCACTATGACGAAAGATTTGGCCATGGTGGACTCGTCTCCTCCTACTGGCCGCTACAGCAGCCTCATAGGACATGATGAATCAAGCGCGGGTCCGTGTGCCCTGTATCCGGGTAGGTGGTGGGGGTCGAGGGAGGCGGGCCACTCCGCCGGCCTTTAGGGCGAAGGAGAGGGGCGAAGCGGAGTCATAGTGCGAGGCCCGCGGGTTTTGGTTCTCGTTGCGGCGATAATTACCCGCCGGGGCGGGAGGTTTGGGCGTGAGCAAATGTGGGCCGTTGATGTGCCTTGAGGTTGCCGCGGGGTGAATGTAGGTGGCGGAGGTGGGGAGGTGGGCGACGGGGAGCACCCGCGTGCTTGATCCGGGTCGGGGTGCGGGGGGGCGTGGCGGGCCATGTATCTCGCCGCGTGCCGCCAACCGCTGCTCCACCAATCTAGTTGTCCTCGGGCTGCCTCGGCAACCCCGACAGCAGCGTGGGCGCCTCCGATCGAGGGTTTCCAAATCCGGCATTTTTTCAGCGATTCGCGCTTGTAATGCATCAAGGGCTGTTGTCCCCGCCGCCTCTTTCGTCCTCGTCGGCCCTCGGTGAGCCCTTCGCCAAACCCGCCGAATGCCCCGAGGATGTCCTCCGTCCGGGCGGCCGGGCGAGTGGCCGCCGCACCATCGAGCCCCCGCCCCGCATGGCCTCCACGGGGCCGGCCGGGTCCTCGGAACCCCGGTGGCTTCAGACATGTTCGACCGCTGGGACATCCGTGGCCGCCCCCCGCGGCCGAGGATGGGTTTTGCCCTTGCCCCGGATTGGTGGCATGGACAGCTCCTCCGGGCCCGAGGTCGGCCGGGCCTCGACGGGGGCTGCGTCCCGTCCGGGGTTGTCCGGCCGGCGGGGGCGGTGGGTGGGCTCCGATCGGGGTCCGAGCCCCTTGCATTGCTTCGGTGTTTGCCGGCATGGCTTTTCGTGTCGGTCCCCACGGACGGGCGCCAATCGTGGTACGCACCTGCCCTCCGGCCTCAAGCTACGGGGATAGCGGGAGGAGGGGCGAGGGCTTACCACAGAAGTCACGTGGGAGAGGCCGGGCCCACGAGTTGGGTCCCTGTGGGTGTGAGGTGGACAAACGGGTGGATCCCGAAGAACTGCCTTTTGATTGATAGGTCATGAAAGTTTCCACCAACCGTCCCTTTACATACGCCCCGTCGGTCCGTATTTATAGGCATTCGGTTGGTAGCTAACTGTAGTTACAGAACAGGACAAAGCGCACTCGCCACTTACGTCTAGGGCCCGCGCAGGGGCAAATCGGTACAAACCGTACCAGGGGCGCCAAGGTAAAAACACACGCCCTATCATAGCTAAGGCTTCATTAGGGTTCCTCCTTCCTTCGGCCGCCTTCCCGGGCCCGCGGGGTGTTCCACTTGATCTTGCAGCCCCCCGCACCTGCGGGGGTGTTTTTCTTGGACTCGCCGCCCCTCGCGCCTGCGGGGGTGTTCTTCCTGGAGCCGCGCCCCGCATGCGGGGGTGTTTTTCTTGGACTCGCCGCCCCCCGCCTACGGGGTGTTCTTCCTTGCCGCCGCCCCCCCGCGCCCGCGAGGGTGTTCTTCCCCTGGAGTCGCCGCCCCGTGCCTGCGGGGGTGTTTTTCTTGGACTCCGCTGCCCCCGCACTGCGGGGGTGTTCTTCCCTGAGTCGCCGCCCCGCGCCCGCGGATGTTCTTCCTTGGGCCCAGGGAGCTACTGGGGGTCCCTCGGCGAGGGTCCCTCCCCAACATATTCAATGTTCCATACATGTGCCGAGAATCATTCGATATGATAGGTGATGTGATAGGTGAAAATTTTTTTGGGGTCAAAATTTTTGGAACTAAACATGGCCTTAGCAGGTCTAATCTTTATGGAATACTCATTAGAGAGGTATCAACTAGACTAGATTGAAACCAAATCTTAACATTATGTTTCAATTACATATATATCACTTCAAAAAAAGATAAATACTATAAATTCTAACTAAAGATCCCTAAAGGAGTCGCATGTAAAAAGATCCCAAAGCAAAATAAAAAGATCTTAGAAATTCTCTAAAAAAAAAAAAAACATCTGACGCTATAATTTTATAACCATTGAGAGTAATAGTTGTTGGATCAATTCTATTTTCAAGTAATTATCTAGCTCTGCTGTTGCTTAAACATATAAAGTTACATGTGACTATATTTTTATACTACCCACCTATGCCATTCAAAATATGATGCAATGTAGACCTAAATTGCATCTAATTATAAATGTACTCCTACTATAATTGATAATCTACATAGCTCAATTTTTTATCTCATTATTAGAAAAATTAAATACATCCACAAATCTATATATTTCTACATATCCAACTCTATTGATATTCACAATGTAAGATTAGATTAAGGCTCCGTTTGAAAATGTATATATGTCTCTTGGACTAAAAAAAAGTACCTAAAAACCAAACATGAAGGACTTTTTTTCTCTATTAGTCCATAAAAGTACCTTTTGGAGAGTTTTTTTTTTTAAAAGTCGCTGGGACTAAAAAGTACTAGGACTTATTGAACCAAACAACCCCTAAAGTGAACATACTGTCCACACCTGCATGCACGAGCAATAATTGTATATGTGTTTTCTTCATCACATTTTTTCAATAATTGCTAATATACTAATGTACTAATAAATTATTTAAACCCATATTAGTAACCATGTCATATAATTTGGTTAAGATGTCATTTTAAATAAATTAATATATTTTAACTCAATTTTTTGCATGTCTATATTGGTAGTATAACCATATCTGCACATATAGTTTTTTTGATGAAATAGTTCAATTGTCTTGAGTAATGTGGAATATGACTGGTCGTTATATTTTCTGTCCCTTTGAGAAGAACTAGAGTAAAAACTTGATGATTATTAGGCTTAAATATTGAAATTCTCATGAGGTAAGTACTACTACCCTCAGATGAGAGATAAATTCAAGCTCTGTGACTTAGAGACATACATGTTTTAAATGATGTCTTATGCTTTTAAGAAATGTACTCTACGACTGAAAATCCTAATTTTAAGAAAGTCCCAAAAGAACTGTTAATGAAAGATACAATAAATACAAGAGTTTTAACTAACACTAGTACCGAAATGATTTTCGGTGACGGGCGGTTTTCATTAACCGTGGGCGGGCAAAACCCCCCTGTCACCCTTCAAAGGTCACGGTTAATCACCGATTAACCATGACGGGCTCCTTGGCCCGCCATGCTAAACAGATGCACCTGTGGCGGGCATCTTATAAGCGCCCACGGCGGTTATTGATTTCAAAAAAAAAAAAAAAGGAAAAAAATCCTAGACAGCCCAAAAGAGCCCATCCAGGTTGCGGCGCCGCCACCACCGCCATCGGGTCGCAGATCGCCACCACCTCCACCGGGTCGCAGATCGGCTGCCACCACCGCAGTGTCGCAGATCGGGGCGCCGGCGTCGCAGATCGGCGCCACCGGTTGGATCCGCAGCCATCGGCGCCATCGGCCGCCGGAGGTGGAGAACGCCGCCGCCGGGTGGCCGCCCGGCCGGATCCGCCCGCATCGACGCCGCCGGGGCCGGATCAGCCACGGATCAACGCCGCCGCGGCCGAGCGGCGATGTCGCGGAGGGAGGGGCCGCCCCGCGCCCGCTCTCCGCCCGCGCCGACGCGAGCCCGCCCTCCATCCACTGCCCGACGCTGCCCGTGGCCGCCACGCTACCGACGCGAGCCCCCCGTCTCTCCGCGCCCCGACGCGAGCCCATCCTCCGCTCCGCGCCCATCCTCCGTCCCGCCGACGTGAGCCCGGTCTCGCAGGCGCCGACGCGAGCCCCCGCCGCCGCCGCAGCCCCGTCCTCCGCCGCACGCCGACGCCGGCGTGTCCTCCGCACGAGTGTGGACCACCGCCACCCCGCGAGCCGGGCCTCCGGTGTGGCCACGCCGCCTTCTTGTGGGTCGTGTGGAAGAGAGAGGAGACACCGCGAGAGAGAGAGAGAGAGACTGATGTGGTGGTTGTCCGAACCCTAAGTCCGGTTTTATACTCCATGATAGAAATCGGGCCACACCGGGCCTATTGGGCCCGTGTGTTTTCCGTGACGGGCTTTTAATGGTGCCCGCCACGGTTAATCTATTTTCCGCGGCGGGCAAGTTAGGATGCCCGTCACGGAAAATAGATATTAACCGCGGGCAGGCATTTCTAATGTGCCCACCACGGAAAATAAACCTAGGCGCGTGTGGCGGTGACATTAACCGTGACGGGCAAACAATGTGGCCGCCACGGAAAATATTTTGGAGCATCACGCAAAATCATTTCGTTACTAGTGTAACATCTAGAGAGAGAAAAAATTGTAATAGCCAACTAGATATTAGTTTTCGAAAAATCAAAATTCAAATTCATGATGTCATAAAATCTGTAATGAAACAATACCCACTATAATTAATATTATGATTTCAAACTAATTTCATATTTAAAATGTATACATGTGTCACGCGTAAGGAAAATATTCACATGGATAAAAAACACATATAGATCAGTCCCTTCAAAAAACATAATAAATAAATTTATGATAACTAGATATAGATTACATATTATCTATTATGTCAATTGTGTTAGAAAAATAAAAAAATGAAATAATATGTTAGAAAATTAACAAAGGAAAAAATATGTAATTTAACATAAGTAATGTTTTATTAGTCATGTGTATTAAGGGCGTGTTTGGCACAGCTCCATGTAACTCTAGATTCTAAAATCCAGCTCTGCTCCGAAGTTTTTCCAAACGGTTTCAGCTCCATCAACTCCATCGCGGATCTACTCCAAAAATAGGGTGGAGCAGGCCCCAAATCCGTGGATTTGGTGGAGTACCTCAGGGGTGCTCCACGAAATCAGGTTTGGTGGAGTTGAGATAAATTACCCACCACTGCCACTGATTAGTGGAAAATGAACGGTTCATTTTATTTCTTTCCCTCTTCCTCGCGCAACTTTTCCCTACGCCCCCACCTTCTTCCCGGCGCGCCCGGCCCACCTGCACTGCCGCCCCCGCACATCAGCACTGCCCGCCATGCCATGAGCGCTGCCCCGCTACGTGAGATGCAGGAGAAACTTTCCCTCCTTTCTCTCTGTTTTCTCCTCCGGAAAAAAAAAATCAGAAAATCATGCTCCACGGGAATGGAGAGAGCCGATCGGCAAAGGTAGGACGATGCTCCGTGACGAGCAGATGGTCCCTTGGATTCTTTTTCTACCTACTGCAGGCTGCTGCACCTGCATGGCCGCAAGGAACGCCCCTCCCCTGTTGGCTGCTGCTTTCTATCTTGGACAGCGCCGCCGCTTATCCTCTCGATCCTGCTGACGGACTACGTGGCCAGTCACCGGCACGCGCTCAAGGAGCAGGTGAGGAGCATCCGCCTGCCTACGCCGCCGCTTGAATCGGAGCATCTGCCTGCCTCACCACGTCGCCGGCCGCCGAGCAGTCCGCCAAGCCCCCGCCACCAAACGTTTTTTTTTCCTCTGACGTGCGGACCCTAGATGTCAGTGACATACGAAAAAATTGAAGCTGTACCAAACGCTTTTTGAGTTCTCAGATCCGCAGTGGAGCTGCTCCACGGTGGAGTTGCACGGATCTACGACTCTGGAGCTATTTTTCCGGAGCTGGAGTCCTGCCAAACACGCCCTAAACAACAATTAATGCATACATGTTCTAAAATTCTAACCCGTGCGTGAGCATGGGTTGATAGACTAGTGTAAGTAATTGTTGTACAAGCACCGACCTGATTGGCTGTTTAACTTGCTTCTCGCTTCTTCTTTGACCTAGCTAGTCGGCGATGGCGACAAGCATCCTGTTGTAAGGGAAGGAAGGTGGATGCATCTAAGTACATACATATGTTCACACCCTAATAAGGGTCAGGTTGTCGATCGACCTTCGCCTTGCAAAGTCCCTGCAAATCAGCAGAATGAAGCGAGAGCCATGAGGCGCGTTTAGGTTGTGCCAAACCGCGGGGTTGCGTGGCCTAGCCCTCCTGCAAGGGTGCCCTCACGCGGGGGCGACACTAGGCGGCGCGACGCCGCTACGAACGGTACCGGCGTGCATGCGCCCAGAAAAACTAGCAGCGCGCATGCGCTAGTAACGAACGGTACCGGCACGCATGCGCCAAAAAAAACTAGCAGCGCCGCATGCGCTAGTAACAATAGCGGCGCCACGCGAGTAGTAACAGTGGGTTGTTTCTCTTGTCTGTGGTTTCTATGGGCCAAGATTTTTTATTCAGCCCGTATCCATTTCTCGTTTCTCCTGTCAAGCATTATTGGGCTAATTTTTTTAGTTTCTCCTATCAACTATCAATGGGCCGAAAAAATTATTTTTCTACGAGCTAAAATTTTCTCTTTAGGGAGATCAAATTTGTGGGTAAAATAAAAGGACCGGGGATGGTTTCACATCCATATGGAAGTGAAAGGACAAAAACATTGCTTTCAAAAACCATAAACCTTATGTCCATCAAAAAATACTTATACTACATTAAAAAAATGAACATTCAAAACTTTTCATTTCTATATTACACACTTGCCCAAAACCCATAACCTAGTAGAGGGCATACTTTTGAAAATACAATTGCCCAAGAGGGGGCATAATTTTTGAAAAAAGACACTTAGCAAACCCATTGCCAAGTAGGGGGGCATGCTTTTCAAAAGACACTTGCCCCAAAACCCATTGCCTGGTAGGGGGCATGCATTTAAAAGGACACTTGCCCCAAAACCCTAAATTTAATAATCGATTAGTGACTCGAAAAACAACATGAACCCTAATCTCAAAGAAATGTCATGAACCCTAATCTCAGAAAGCCATGAACCCTAATCTCGGCAAGAAACGTCATGATGATAACTAATCTCAAAAGGTCAATGAACCCTAATCTCAAAGAAAAGACATGAACCTTAATCTTAGCAAAAGCCATGAACCCTAATCTCAAAGAACACCATGAACCATAATCTCAAAGAACGCCGTGAACCCTAATCTCGGCAAAGCCATGAACCCTAATCTCAAAGAAAGCCATGAACCCTAATTTCAGCAAAGCCATTAACCCTAATCTCAACAACACCATAAACCCTAATCTCAAAAATGCAATGAACCTAATCTCAAAGAACGCTTATAACAAAGAATCTCGGCCAGACATTATCAACCATAATCTCAAAGATACGCCCCAAACCCTATTCTCAAGAACTCCATGAACCATAATCTCGGCAAACTCCATCAACCCTAATCTCAAAGAAATGCATGAACCATAATCTCAAAGAACGCCATGAACCCTAATCACAATAAAATTACCATATTCATAAATATTTTATCTTATATTATATGATATATGAAATTAATAATCAAACGATATGAACACCATAATCTCATCAAACACCATAAAATCTAATCTCGCCAGGCCATGAACCCTAATCTCACAAACGCCATAAACCCTAATCTCGGATACGGCGTTAACCCTAATCTCAAAGAAACACCATCAACTCTAATCTCAAAGAAAACTTTACACTTTCAAATTTTGAAACTTTGTACTCCAACAATAAAAACTTTGCACCCTTAGATGTAAAATTTTATACTTTAGATGTAAAACTTTTTCATTATCCAACATGGATCTAGTTTTATAGATCTCGTTATAATAAACGCGATGGTGCAAAACGAATTGAAAATAGATGTTTAACGAGAAAGTTATTACATTTTTAAAGTTTGAAATTCGCTTTTAAAAATAAAAGGAACAGGTCTGACCAGTCATTGGGCCCACTTCCTATTCATGTCTATCAGCGCACAAAGACGGGGACACTTTCACGGTGAAGCGCGTGCCAAATAAGATTAGTGTCACGCAGGGAACCCTTGCTTGTTGTATAGCTGGGACTCGTGGAGCCAACATTATGGGCGCGTTTGGGTTTATACTCGGGCAAGGGGCACCACCGGGCTGATTGGGGGTCCTTGCGAGGGTTATTTAAAAAATGTCAGAGTTGAACGACTTGCAGAGAATGACACTAATGACGACGTGCAAGCGTCATTAGAATGCAAACATTATCTATGACGATTTATCTTTGTTTAATGACGATATATGAATTTTCATCATTATTTTTGTGTCCGGGCTCCGTCACTTGTGACATGTGATGAATATGGAAATTTCGTCATAGAAAGAGCTTGTTCTATGACGACATTTTCAAGCGTCATGAGGTAATTCGTCATTGATTAACACATTTCTAGTTTCATGGGCATTAATTATTTTGATGTGGCACCGTATTAATGATGAGAGTGGTGATAAGAGTTTCATGGGAGTGTAGAGAGTTTCATCCCCATGAAACTCTTCTCAGACTGCTTTTCAAAATCTGGATGCGTTGGAAGTCGTGACATGAAAGCGCTATTGAGACTAGCCTTAGTATAAGATTTTTTTGTAGTAGTGAAGGCCTGCCTCCATTAATAGATTTAACCATCTCTATAAATCTATTTTCTGTGGCCGTTGACTGTGAACTCCTCGATTAATGAAAACGACCGCCTCCATTAATTCCAAACATTACCCGAGAGACGGTTGGATTTTTTTTTTTAGATCGAAGGCATTCACCCAGCCTATTGAATGCTTAATGAACACTTTGATCTAAAGCTGGCGAAATCAGATTTACAAGTTTTAAGCACTCATAAGTGCCACCTTGAGCATCAACCAGACCTCTAGAACATAACTCTACCTGAACTAATGATGGAGACGGTTGGATTTTGTAAATGCTTCTTTAATAAAAAGGGCACCACCTCGCAAAATATTTAAGGGGAAATTTGTCACAGGACACCAAAAGTGTGTTCCAGCAAATGTGCGCCACTTTTTGTGTCCTGTGGCAAATTTCCCCAATATTTAAATAGTAGTGCCTGTCAGGAAGCATTGATGTGCCGAGGTTTTAGTTTTTTTTTTTTTTTTTTTTCTCTTTTGATTGTGTGTTTTCTTAATTGTTGAGGCACCACTTCTGGCCACCGTGGGCGGCCACCCAGCGGCCAGAACCAACCCCAGGCTAGCCTCCGCAGACCACATGGGTGTAGAAGGGGCTGTTTGGTCTGCACCTTCACCAGCCACGAGCGTTGTGGCGCCGCCGAAGATTTGGTGGAAGAAACGGCCGCCTAAGGTTCAGCAAAAATTAACGAAGGAATGGACTGTGGCAGCCACATTTAATTCCTGAACCAAACACTAGCCAAGCTAGCGTGGCCGCCGAAGGTTCGGTGTGGCAAGCAACGGCGGGCAACCAAACACCCCTGAAATCCCTACCACAGTACCACGAGCATCCGCAGGCCAAGTCAACCCAGCCAATGCCATCCCATCTAGTGTTGTCGTCGAGGGGACAGATCCGGTCAGTGGGTACTAGATCCGACCAGCCGCTGAACGAAGCAGATACCGCCTTCGGGTGCCTCTAGGAAAGGTGGGTGGTGATATATGCATATATATTGGACTTGTTCAATCTTGAATCGTTATATATAGGACGGGAAGCAGACGTTATATATATATAGGACGGGAAGCAGATACCGCCTTCTGATGGAGGTAACGAGAAAAAATTCTTAAATACGATATATGCATTCAGAACTCTTAAACTTTGACCTTATCCTTGATCATTATAAAATTGAATGACTATTAGGGTTAACGAGTCACCCTTCTCCGGTGCTCGGCTTTGTGTGAATATAGGACCGGAACAGCCCACGCCGTGGCGCATACAGAAAGATCTGAGTTACAAGAAACTTACACGGTTACGCGGGAGATCATCTCTTGTGCACCAATCTAGGAACTCACCGGATACATCACAACGGCCTTGTGAGCCTAGACGCCTACATGATGACCCTATTTACCTAGCTGCTCTTGGTGCAACAATCATCGTAAAGAATGAGAAAATTTTAGAGACAGTGGGTGGCGTGAATGGAATCGAGGTCCAGGTTGGCCATGCGAGGTGACAGTGTGAGGCGTGCAGCCACATGGATGCATGCGGAGTGTCACATGGACGCATGTGCCACCAGCGAAGGTACCCGAGGCCAACTGATGAATTGCTGCAACTAATAGCCCCCGGCTTCCTGGTCGCTTCCGGTTTAACTCTACAGCTACTGCGTTCCTCCAACTAGACACTTCTTATCAGGATCAACCACCACACCAGTGATATGAATCCACTCCACTCAGATCTGAACCAAGCAAGGGAAGAAGCATGAGTGTGCTGACAGGAGCGCTGGGAAGCCTTGGGCCCAAGCTTCTGCAGCTGCTCCATGACGAGTACAAGCTCCAAAAGGGCGTGAAGAAGCAGGTGCAGTAGCTCCACAGCGAGCTGGAGAGCATCTATGCCTTCCTCTGTTGGGTTGCCGATGTGCCATGGGATCGGATCAACGTGCAAGTCAAGGTGTGGGCACGCGAGGTCAGGGAGGCATCCTATGACGTGGAGGATGTCCTCGATGTCTACCTCGTGCGTGTCAATGGTGGTGAGCCTACTGACCCGAGTAGGCTCAAAGGTGCCATGAATAAGATGGGTAAAGTCTTCACCAAGGCCAAGGCTCGCCATGATATTGCTGGTGCCATTGAAGACATCAAGAAGTATCTTCAGGAGATAGCTGAAAGGCGCCAGAGGTACAAACTTGATGAGATAATGTCCAAGCAAGACACAACAGAATCAACTATTGATCCTCGCCTTAGTGCTATGTACAAAGAAGTGAGACAACTTATTGGAGTCGGCAAGTCAATGGAGGATGTCATTTCTCTACTGAATCCATCCCATAGAGAAAATGATGTGTTCAACAAGAACATCATGAAGAAGGTTTCTATTGTTGGAATTGGAGGATTGGGCAAAACCACTCTTGCCAAAGCGGTGTATGACAAACTTAGTTCAGTGTATGATTGCAGAGCTTTTGTGTCAATTGGTCGCGATTGTGACTTGGCTACAATTTTCAAGGACATCCTCTTTCATCTTGACAAACACAAGTATCACAACGTTCATGCCGATGGAAGAGGTGTCAAACTCCTCATTGATGAACTTCGAGAATTCTTGGAAAATAAGAGGTAACCATCAGCCACCGAATTGCAAATTGTAATTTGTTAGCCCAAACTCATTTGCTATCCAGTAGTATATATTACAATATTATCACGGAGTCATCTCTTGAAAGACTTTTAGAGATTCATTTCTTCATATGCGTTAATTTGACTCTACTGCACGCATATGACATAATAGCTAGCATCGGTGGCCACGGCCTGGGTGCTGCCAGGGGTGAAGAGCGCGGACATGGCCCCTGCCGAGGCACGGGTCGGAGAAGTCGAGCCGTCGATGCTGCGCGTGCGTGCGTACACCGTCCCTTTGCACGCGCGCAGTGTGGCGCTGCCGGGTAGTGGAGACGAACCACGCAAGGATGGAGGGCGGGGGACGCCGAGGTCAACGAGTGGGACCTCCTTCCCGATGCAAAGGACGGTGGCCCACGACGTGACCTCTTCGGAGAGAGACGGAGCCGGGACGATCCCGAGGAATTCGCCATGGTCGAGGCGAGCATGGTGGAGCATGCCACCGTGGGTGGACTCGAGGAATACGCCATGCTCGGCGAAGTCGTGGCAGACACGCAAGATGCCGCATTAGGTGAGGCCGACGCCGACGCGGAGGGAGACGCCGCGGCCAGTGAAGCGGACGGTGAAGCAGAGGAGCACGCCGCGGGAGGATGAACCGAGGCGCACGCCAGAGGAGCTCGCGGCGCACGCAGAATCGTAGAGGGCGCGCTGGCTGAGCGAGTCGTGATCCAGGCGAAGACGTGGACACGCTTGGTGAAGAGCTGGTCGGCGTTGACTACGCGATGGCGTTTTGAGCACCTCGCCGCCGGTGGATGCGAGGACCTTCGCCCACCTCCATCTCAACGCGCTCCCGGACCGAGCGGGGACTCCTTGGGTTCCATCTCCTTGATGGTGGATGAAGCGATGGGTGTGAGGTAGGCGGGCTCATCATCGGTGGAGATGTACTTGATGTCCGAGGTGTCGGCGGGGAGGGCGACAAAGTTGTTGTTGTTGTTGTTAGTGGTGTCGGTCGCGGGATCTTGTCAAAGTGTCCGCCCGGTTGTCGGCCATGACGATCTCCGTCGCGCGGACCGCTTGACAACGCCAATGTGGGCCTCGATGGGGGCCGGGTGGAGAGGATGCGCTCCTCCGGGCGGAGCGGGTACGAACAACTAGCCCAAGTTGTCGACGACGACGACCTCCATCGCGCCCGTCTGGTCGATGCTACCGACGCTGGCCCAACGGGCGACGCCCCGCCGCCCGGCCAAATGCCCAAAGACCTCCCCGCCCGAAGCGCCCAACTCATCAAGCTTCCTCTTGAACTCGGCATACCAAAGCTCGATCCATGGTGCCGAAATCGACAAAGTTGATACCGGATGTTAGCGACGCACTAGGATCACTGATACACACTCGATCTCAAACTCTACTCCACCATGAACCAGCGAGGTCCTGTAACACCAAATGCATGATAACCACGAGCACTTTGGCAGGCGGTTTTGGTTCTTTACTCTTGGAGCTTGCTCCTAGCTGGCTAGTGCATCGCCCTTGAGCTTGCCAACTTGTGTGGCAGCCTTGGTAGGTTTGTAACACCCTCTTGCATCTAATACAATCATCCCTCGTCTCAAGAGTTAACTCTCTTGACTTGAGAACAAGGCAAAGATGTAAACTTTTGTGGTGAGCTCATTCCTTTGTGGAACCTCAACAACGTGGACTTAGGCAAGCCTTTGTGGTGAGCTGAACCACGGGATAAATCATTGTGTCACCATGTGCTTGTTTTACTCCTTATTGCATACATATTGTTGTTGTTGAGGAGATTTAGGGTTTGAGGCCAATCTACTTTGTGGTTTACGATCTACTTGTTTTAGCTCTCGATCTACAATCTATATCCGTCCGTGAAGCTAGGAAATTTACCCAATCTAAATTTCATTGGATAGATTTTGAACTGTGGGCTAATCTTTTTTCGTAGGAGCGGCGGTGCGCTTAGGTACGAGCGGCAAAGCCGCTTGATATACCGATTGTGTTTTGAGTTGATTTTTGAAACATGCCTATTCACCCCACCTCTAGGCGTCCAACGATCCTACAGTATCCATTGTCAATGATTTGAACAAGGCATGTCAACATGGGTAGTTGTAGTGCTGGTGGTATGACAAACAAGTTGTGTGACACGTCCTTGCTGATCTCTGGGATGTTATATCAGAGGGATTCCTCCATCGTTGTGGTGACAGATGTTTTGTCGCTGACGATCCTAACCTCGTTGTGTCTCCAAGATAGGGTTGTCAATGGTGGTGTCCAGATCCAGTCTAGCTTGGGCAGCTTAATAGTGGAGCCTTGGCGGTCGACTTGCTCGATGCCTGCGATGTGGTTGATGACATCTTTGTGGGTGTGTGGAAGCCCCGGATCATGGTGGAAGCCATGGATCAGTGCCCAAAGGATCAAAGTGGTATCTGATACTAGATGTTACAAGCTTCACCGGGGGCTCAAGGCGGCATAGGGCATATGGGAGGCAATGCTAGGGCACACAACGACATGGGCGGTGGTAGCGGCATGGGGGAAGCGACACGTAGGGCAAGGAGGTGACGACTAGGGTTTTATTTATAGAGAGAGGGATGCGAGAGATAGAGAGAGGTGAGGGGCATAAACCTTTTTTTTTGTCTCTTTCTTAATTAGCAAAGAATACATGCTGCTAGTATTTATATTCGCAGCGAGACTTGACTCCTAAAAAACCTCAGGGATCCTTATTGGATTTGTATTCTTTATTTCTAACAAACTCGAACTCAAAATCTGATATTTACACAACCCTTTGCTAATCTACTAAGGCATGATATAGAAACTAGATAACGATGACGATGGTGGCCGTGGCGGCGATAGCGGTGGCGCCCCCACCTCCCACGTGCACATAGCCCCTAGGGCATGGATCGAGCCCGGCTACCGTGGCTTCTTGGGCCCTTGATGGCTTGTTTTCTCCGGTGGGTTGTGCGGTCCTTGTTGGATGTGCAACATGAATACACAGCTTACTTTTTTACTAGTGTGATCAGTTCTTTGATGTGTCATGCCAAATTTTTTTAATCTTAGCAAGTTTTAGGCTCCTCGCTGAAGCCGCAAACATTACTAATCAACAGTTCTTGGACTTCATGTGGACAGGTATTTTATTGTTATTGATGATGTATGGGATGTGTGCACTTGGAAAGCAATCAAACCGTCACTTGTTGAGAGTAATTGTGGAAGTAAAGTAATCACAACTACTCGTAAGTTTGGTGTGGCCAATGCAGCCGGTGATGTTTACAAGCTAAAAGCACTTTCGATGATGACTCGTGAAGTTATTCTATACAAGGATATTTGGTGCTGATGGGAAGCACCATGATAACCAACCGTAAGATGTCATAAAAAAAAATTCTAAAGAAATGTGGAGGTATACCATTAGCAATCAAGACAATGGCAAGTTTGATGTCTAGCAAGCATATGTATGAATGGTCAGAGGTCTTGAACTCTATTGGTTTTGGATCCACAGGAAATATAGAAGCTGAAGAAACTATGACAATACTTTCATATAGCTACTATGATCTGCCTCGCATTTGAAGACATGCTTACTATATCTAGGTACATATCCAGAATATTGGTTGATCGAAAAGGATTCTTTGATTAGAAGTGGATAGCTGAAGGATTTATCAATGGGAATCAAGGTACAAGATTATTTGAGCTTGGAGAAACATACTTCAGTGGTCTGATTAATAGAAGCTTGATCGAGCCAGTGGAGGACAAGTGGGATGGAACAGTATCGTGGATGTCATGTTCATGATATGGTTCTTGACCTGATGCGTAAGCTTGCATTTGAAGAAAACTTCATTGCTATATTAGGTTGCAATGTTGAAGGAGCACCTGCAGAAAGCAATGTCCGTCGCTTAGCCTACCAAAATAAAATAGATGAGCACATTAATTTGGAAGCAATGGTTACTGCAATGCCAAAACTGAGGTCATATACTTCATTCATGTGTTCTATTGATGGTGGGCACCAGTTTTTTAGATTTAAACTTTTATGCGCGTGCTGGTCATAGTACGCTGCTTGTTTAAGGATGGTTGTCGCCTTGAGCATCTAGGTGATCTATTTCACTTGAGATATCTTGCGATAACATCTCGAGGTGGAGATGTTCTGGAGCTCCAAAATCAAATAGGTAATCTAAAGTTACTGCAAACACTAGATGTGGATGGAACGTTGCCAGCAAGCATTGTGCACCTAACAAAGTTGGAACGGCTATGTGCTTACAACAAGGTACCAGATGGGATTGGGAAGCTGGTTTCACTGGAGCTAATAATATTAAATGGTTGCAGTGATAAACCCAGGAGATTTTTGAAGGAGATACGTAGCCTGCAAAAACTGAGGGTGCTCAAGTTCTTCATTGATGGGATGGACCAGAGCATGCAGATAGATTTTGTAAAGTCTCTAACCAATCTGCAAAAGATCCAATATATATTTTGTAAAGGCCCTACTTCGGAAGCAGATACAGCCATGTGGGAAGCAGCAGGCTTTGTGCTCCCACGATCTGTCCAATTTTTAGAATGGAGCATTAATTTTTCTAAATTTCCATCATGCATTAAGCCCTCACGTCTTGGCAACCTGTCCCACTTGACACTATGGGTGACTACCATGGATGAGCAGAATCTGAAACTCCTTGCTAGGTTGCCAGCACTCTGTTTTCTTAGCCTAAAAACAAGCTCCACAGTAGCAGCTAGTAATATTAACACCGGTAATGGCTGTTTCTTCCAGAAATTGAGGTATTTCGAGATCAATAAAATGGTTCAGTTTGAGCAACAGGTGGACGCTAGCGTTTCATTGAATATATGGAATGGAGAAGATGCCATACCCTTTGCCTCTAGAAAAAGCACCCGCTCCAGAAAAGTTGTATCCTCTAGGGTGATGCCAAATCTTGAAGTGCTTATTTTTGGAGTCCCTTTGCGGGCCCTAAATGATAACAACAGTGACCGTGTGAAAATTGGCTTGAATACCTGCCTTCCCTTCGGCGTGTGGGAGGGTGGATTGACTGTGAAGACGGGACTGCTGCGGGGAGGGATGCTGTGTTGGCTGCTCTACAAAACGCATGCAAGGTGCATCACAACAATCCGACGCTTGACATGGCAATACTTAATGGGGTACGTATGTTGTACCGGTTCCAATGAAGTTATTATCCCCTTTCCTTTTTGGCACATAATGTATATCATTTTGTTTGTCTTAAACTGAATTAATGGTTTGTTGAATCTGGATTTTCAACCAAAATAGGAAAAGAGGGCGGACATTGTACGTACTATCTCCACCTTTTTCGACTGATTTGGGCAAACTAAGCCCAGCAAGTTTGGAACAACAGCATGCCTGCATACACTGTACGTACTCTCCACCATGCTGTCTTCTGTCTTAGCTGATGATTGGGGTTGCTGTTCTCGCAATTCAGCCATTCTAGTACATCGACCGCCGACTTCACGGATTTTTAAAATCTGTTAGCCTCATTTAATTTGCATCAAAGTATCAAACAAACAACATTGTGATTCCTGGCTCTATAGACTAATCTAAGAAACAGTGGTGTCACAGAACCGGCGAGACTCCTAAAGTCCCAGTGCCTTGCACCCACTCTGTTTCAGTCCCAGTGGCTTGCACCCACTCTGTTTCTGGCCACACCGTACTCTGTTTTCCAGAATCCTATCTTTATATAATACTAGGGGGATTCCCCGCGTGTTGCCGCGGGTATGAAGAGGGTATTTTTTAAGAATTTTATTGTTATTAGTAAGAAATAGGATTATAAGAAATATGATCATAATCACTAAGAAATTTATGAAAGAGTACATTCTCATGTAGGTTCCTCAGTCCTTGGTGTCAAGGAATTCCTCCTTTTGATCAGGCCTGACACAAAGACTTAGAGCCCACTTGGCTAACTCAGTTCCATCAATAACCGATGGTTGCCCTGTCAATAGATCCAGCAAAATGACTTCAAAGCTATACACGTTGCCAGCCATCATCAGACTCATCTGTAACCATGATTCAGTTAGTGTTAGCATATACAAAACATCACTACTATCCGGTTACAAAGATCAGGCATTTGTTGATAGGAATAAGTCTAATTACCTCCAGAACGTTTCTTCTTCAACAAAGAAAGGCATGCATAGCTCGATGAAGCAGGCTAAGGTAGTAAGGTTGCAACAGATCAGTATAATGTGTATCAGATATCTTAGACACAAATTGAAGTTATGCACGACCACGCTTCTGTAGCCTCCTAGAAACTTTTGGTGAATCATTGCTTTCTCAATAACTGTTACTTCCATCCTACAGTCCATTAAAGATTTCCTTGTTAGTATATTCAACAAATATGACTAATGCATATAGCATTATTCTAAAATGAAATTCACAGCTGCTGAAATCACTGTCATCATCATATAAGGAGTTGATCCCAGCAAGGCAATTCAATTCATTTTGTCATGTGCAACAAATAGTTTTAGATTGCATTGAATAAATTACTGATTTTGCATATAATAAGAAGAAAACAACTGTTTTCAGACAGTGCTGACTTTATTACTCTTAATCCCATAGTCACAAAGATGGACACAGATAAGGAGAAAAATGTTTATTCATATGATTTTTCACATATAACAAAGAAGAATTGAAGAATATATGCCTATATGGAAATAGTAACCATAGTGTTTGACCACTTAAATATAGTCTCACCAAAATATTGTAGTGATCGATCATCATTGCAATTAACCCCGCAGCAGTTGTTGTTCCCTCCGGAAGAGATAAATATGCCTGGATATGCCACATAATAATTTAGTACAACAAAGCATATATAGGAACATAATTCATAGTTGTGAATTTGGCAGAAAAGTTATGAGACCAAGCAAATCAACCATTGCCCATTGCTGGTCTAGAGAAATTTAGGTTATCAAATGGAATGGGAGCAGGTGTATAGCATGACCAGCCAAATATTTACCTTTTTCATATTGTAAAGAGCCTTCACCATGTCAGATGTTCTATCGTGGATAGCACCAGCCACCTAAAAAGTGGAATGAAAAATCATTAAACTGAAATAGGTATAAGAGTAGATAGATTGACTTTTCCACAACCATCTTTGGAACACGATTGAGGCTGTCTTCATGTTCCCATAAAATGATTACGGGAAGTAAACATACATTTCAAACCATCAAAGCAATGGAAAATGGAGTTACTGAATATTGCCTATTAGCTGAATAAACCAACAAAAATCGATGGGGAACAATGGCTTAACAACTGCAACCAAATTAAATAGATTCAATTGCATATCGATTGAAATCGATGGGGAACAATGGCTTAACAACTGCAACCAAATTAAATAGATTCAATTGCATATCGATTGAAATCGATGGGGAACAATGGCTTAACAACTGCAACCAAATTAAATAGATTCAATTGCATATCGATTGGAGACAAACCTGCTTTCAAGAGTGAGAAACCCAATGATTATCCATGGGGCAATTCATTAATCCATGGACTTTGATCAAATACCGGTTAAGCACACATCGTTTCAAGAGTGAAAACCCCAATGATTATCGGGGGGATCCTTATTCTAACATACATCGAAATAGAGGGCAACATGAACGTGGCCTTTCAAAAAGTGGGAACAACAAAAAGAATTTGTTACCTGTGCCTACGATGGGGATGATAAATTGAGAGGACATGGCTATGGAGTGCTCCATATAAACCTCGCCATGCAATTAAGGAGGTTTAATCGATCATCAATAGGATTAACTATTGGTGGAGGCCAGATGAAACCGATGGAATTGGTGGCTTGAGGACCAATGGTGGAGGCGAACACCTCGACGACGAAATCGGGACGGTGACACAGCCTGCATACAAAAATAGACCAAAAGATAGGTCCCTTTCCAGAAAAAGAAGCAAAGCATATAAAATTAAATAAAAATAAAACTTAAGTGGTATACTAAAACAACAGGAATATGCCGAGCACCAGAGTTGCAGTCCCCTTGAGTGCCTAATTTCTTACTAATCCAAAATCACCTTATTATGGCAAGAAGAAATAACCATTGGTGTCAAGTAACTGCTACTAATAAAGTGTTGCGACTTTTTTTTAAATAGACATATTGACTACTTAACAGCTAGTATGGCCAATGGCGGCCATGAACATGTTGCAAATCTGAAATCCAATTCACAGTAATATAGAAAGACCATTATTACACCAGTGGAAGCTCAAGCCCTGCAATCACTACTAGAAATGTGTTGATACATGACGGTTTCCTGGTGAGGGTTTCAAACTGCCATCAAATTTTGAATCTATGACGGTTCGAAAATTAGGTGATTGCTCTATGATGATCATGATCGCGTCATCGCCTATGTAGTGGTTCCGTGTAGTGTTCCATGACGGTAAAGATGAAACATCATAGAAACCTTGTAGGGTGACGTGGACCGTGGATGGTGACATGGACGATGGGGTCGTAGGTGAAACCGTGTAGCTTAATTAGTTGTCTATTGTAATTAAAAAACGATGTATCGTTAAGTGGCTACTCTCCAGTATACGTCAAATCTTAATTCTAGCATAAGGTAAAGAAATAAAGAAAAACAGAAAAAAAAAAAAATTGTGCTTATATAGGGATTGAGCAAAAAAAAAAAAAAATTGAGAAGAAAAAAATTGTGCATATACAAGGGATTGAACTTGAGACCACTAGAACAAAGCAAAAATGCACTAGCCACATGGACAACAACCTGGGATTGTGCATCATTTTGTTGCTCTATTCAATTTATTTATATACGAGCAATCATGAAATAAAATTTCTTTTGAAAAATTGTTGTGGCGGCGGGGTACTGGCACGTGTGGTTCAAAAGCGAGCAAGCTAACCACCAGTACAAGCACGCATATGTGCCTCTTTTTGTATTTATTAGTTTTACTAGCGGAACATGCCCGTGCGTTGCACCGGGGCATCCAATACTCATGGTAGTAGCAAACGTGTCCAATACTGTGCTAATAGCAGCAAACATGTTGATATAACTCATATATAAATTTGGACATTTAATATTTATATATTGTATCTGGATCCAATAAATACTCAAAATTGAATTTCTAAAACATATATGACATATGTGTCAATATCAGATGCATCCAACACTATATATATATGACTAATAATACTTAGTTGTCCATATCCGATTTGATTTGATCCCTAAATGAGTGAAAATAGGACTGGCAAATTAGTATAGGGAAAATTGACCCGAGTAAACAACAAAGAAAATTCAGATTACATGTGTAAGAAAAATCAATCGAAGTGAAAAAGAATAAGAAGAAAAAAGTAACATCCATTTAGGAAAAAAAAAGCAAAATAGTCATGGACTATATGATGGACTCCGAGGAGTGGCCTTTTCAATTTTTTCCTGTGGCCCGTCTGTTTTTTTTTTTGTTGTAACCTCCAGCGGTGGCTCATTTGTTTCTCACGTGCAATGCAATTGTGCTCTAGTTCATTTAATTTTGGTTTAATTTGGATCTTGGGATCTTGATTACTGACGTGAAAGACAGTATATGGATTATGGATTTCTGAGCTGGATCCTTATTCTTGGACGTATGTTGTGTGTGCTTAACGTGTTTCCATAGGACTCTAATGTATTGGCCGGAGGTATTGTATTTGACTTGGATTTGTTTTGCATCGTTTGCAGGCTACCTGGTCTGCGTACGCGGATTGGGCGGAACGGACCAGGAGGACAGACCAAAAATTTGTTGGACCGAAAAAAAGGTGGACTGAAATTTTCTCGATTTATTAGTAGTTATAGATTTAACACTTTATTATTTGTTTACCAAAAGGAAGGAAAATAGCAAAAACACCTTTGTCGCAGGTTTGGCTTCGATCCTGGCACCTTTGGCACAAAACAAAGCGGCGAAACCACCAGAACAAGAGTGCTTTTGTGTCACTATGTGACTATTTTATTTTAAGACTCTTGTGTTACATAAAAGAAGAATATGGCAAAAACTTGGTCGCAGGTTGGGTTCGAACCCAAAACATCCCAGACGAGTATCTTGGGTCATACCACTACACCATGCAGGTTTATGTGACAGAATCGGAACATTGTCAATTTATTATGAGGCAAACATTAATGTTCCTACTACGAGAGTTGAGTATACTGGGAAATAAGAGCAAGAACATATGTTTTTCTCTTTTTAATCTGTAGTAAAAAGTTATAACTAGTTTTTCTCACTCATACTAACTTCAAATTTGATGATTTTTTTTTCCCTAAATTTTTTCTCAAGTCATGCCCTATCAATTTGTTATGTTTTTATAGGTATTTTTTGTCATATTTTTAAGTGACTTTGTTTTATCAATTGATAATTTGAATTTCAAACAAATGTTGAATTCAGTCAACATTTTGAAGTAGTAAATGAATTCAACTGAAAAAGTCATCAAAATAGATGTTGTAGAACTCATCAAGAACTATAGTTTTTGTTTTAGTCATTTCTTCATCCGACGAAGTGACAAGAACCTTGTTCACAAAATTTACATCTCTCCAAGTTTATGAAACCATATAGGAGATATGTAAAATAAGTGAACAATGTTAGTATCACTTTCTCAAATGAAAAATGATCTAAATAAAGACTATAGATCTTGAAAAGTTATGAAACTTTGGTATTCATGACTTTTTCATTTGATATCGTTTAGTGTTACAAAACTTTGCTTGAACTTGTCATTTTTGAAATTTAAAATTTGGATTGTCCAAACTTTTTATATGAAATAATGACCTAAATAAAGGTTGTAGATGTCGATGAGTTGTACAATTTTGATGTTTATCAGTTTTTCATTTGAAATTACTTATATAGTACCCCAAATTTATTTAAAAGTTTATTACACAAAATAAAAAAAAAAAAAAATCATACTATAACGGGCCTCAAATGATGCTCACATCTAGCCCACTTTAGATCCCCTCTCTCTCAGCCCTTGGATCATGAGATCAATGGTTACGATTTACTAGACTTCCAACAAAAACCTCCCCAAACCCTACCAGACTCCAGCGCCTCCACTTTTCCCCCTTCTCCTGATGCCTGGGATCTCCTTCACGGACTGCCTTCGTGGTGCTGCTCCCGTGCTCCGCGTGCCTGCGTGGTGCCGGCGAAGAGGTGTGGCAGCTACGCCGCGACTGCGGCCATTGCGCGTCGACATGGCGTGGTGGCGGCGACCGAGCGCTCGCGTGCACGGGCACGGCGGCGGCGGCGGCGGAGTGGCTGCTGGGACGTGCGCGTCTGTGCCCGTGTGTGCCCACGGTCAGGGCCAGCGCTGACACCAATGCCAAGCAGGGGCTCTCCACCATCTGCTACTTTTCCGTGAGTCATGCCCACCGTCTCTCCTTTTCCGTCTCGCATTTCCACTGAATCCATTGCTCAAGTCTCCAGGCCATTGCGTTGGATCCGTTGCCATTGCTTCACTCATGTGTACAGATCTGAGAAGGTTTTTATCCTCAGTGGGCAACGCAGGAAGAAGCAGTAGAAGTCGATGCAAGGCAAGCAGTGGAAGCTAGTAGGCTATTTGTCACCGGATCTGATCTATTTGCATGTGTACATGTATTGTGCCTATTATGTACGCTTTTTGCCAAATCTAACATTAGTTTGCTACTCCAATCTACCTAGGTAAAGTAGAGTTCCTAGATTCGATTTGGTGGTGCCCACAAAATAACCTGAGATGCAAGGAGATTGGTTGGCTTAGTACTTGTGAGTAGGAATTGTCTGCTCGTTAGCTGACATCAGGAATTACAAATTACTTGATTATTACTAGTGCACCAGCAATTTGTGCCTGATGGTTTGGAATGGAATCTCATATACACACATGCCTGAATCGATCCACTTTGAGTGTTGGTTATATTACCTGTTAGAATTTTTTAGTTTCTCATCTATATGTTTCTTATGAGCTCAATCCAACTCGTTTTGATGGGTTTTTTATTTTTTTGCAGTCATTCAGGTTGCCTATTGTGTTGTTTCTGTAACAAGGTACGCAGATTGAAACTGATAAGATGACTATAGTCATCTATTTAACTTAGCGTTCAACAATTTCAATTGACAGGCCTACTGCATGTTTGAATGCCTTCTATGTTATGTATATATGTTTTAGGTTTAGTATTATATCATTTGCCCAACATATTTCTGTGTTCCCTTCTTGCTTTACCACAGTGCTTGCTTTGTGCCTCCAGTTTTTTATTGGTCAAGAGATTTGTTCTTGCTTCCGTGAAATACTTCAACCAATCATTATCTCATCTTTAGACAATTATTTTGACACATTTTGTTTGGAGTAATTTTCACAGTTTGTAAAGATTGTTGTGTCCTATGTGTTGGTCTGATTCCTCCCTCTGTTTTCAGGTTGCCGAAGTGTAGTTGAGCAGCTGCAGTTCTTCATTGTCTCACCTTCCGGCAATAGCAGCAAGCAACAACACTTAGTTCAGTTCATTTTCAGGTTTGCAGTGTCCATTTCAGAGTTGCAATGCACTTTAATCACAGTAAATATTTTGGAGTGCTGCAGCCATGCTTATCAACTACGTCTCCTTTCCTTGCAGATGTTTGAGAAGGTATTATTCAGTTTGCCTTTAGGAGATGCAAAGATACCTAGCTGAACATTAAGACAACCATATATTGGCTAGGTCAGTATGCATTTAATTTTTTGTGATATCTTAAAGTGCACTTGTTTATTTTTTCAGAGAATGCTTGTGTGACGGTCTTGGCTGCTACATAGTCATTCATGTCTTAAGCTGCATGTCTGATTTCAGGAACACCTATGTGCTCATTTTTTGGTGACTTCTACCCTTATGGAGGAGGCAAGAAGGTCCAAAAAGCATTTGGAATGGATGAGGGCTTTTCATTGTATATATGATCTTTGAGCACTAGTATTTTATTTCTTTGATCAAATTTGTATTTCTTTTATGAATAATTATTAATCAAGTATATCAATTGATGTATCTCAATCTGTTATATGGGCAGAATTGTGTGCTGAAATATTGTATGGGCTAAAAAAATATGGGCTGAAAAAACTGAAACCTGTACGGGCCAAAAATAATCCAAAATTAAATAATGGGCCGAATGAGCCCAGCCCGACCTAAATTTTGAAAAAAAAATTGCTGACATGTCATGGTGTTGCCACGTCAGATTCCACCTCATGAAGCTACCATGGCAGCGATGACGTGGAACAATGTCCTTGACGTTTCATTTCGTCACTATGCTGTAGTCGATGCTTGTAAACCAAACGAACAGCTATTCCATGACAATTGAAGTGGTCACTGATCTAGTGCATCTATGACGGTTTTTTTCTGCAAAGAGGGTCTATGACGGGGATTCTATGATGGATTTCTGGACCCTCACGGATAGTTACCTGTGACAGTTTTTTGAGCATCTATGACTAATTGTTAATGTCATGTATCAACACAATCCTAGTAGTGAATGTTGATAAACTTGTACAGGAAAAGTAGTAGGGTAAAATTTGCCTTAGAAAAAACTTTTAGGAAAAAAGGGTAGTATCTTCTAGTCGGATCAAACACAATGCAAAACGTGGCCAAGAACAGCAGCAGTAAGGTCCAGTGCTCAAGATGCTAGCTTACAAGGAATTGTTGTCAGGTGAGAGAGCAATGTCTGAAATTGTCCAGTGCACCATTCTACACCTTATATCCTTCTGAACCTTCCATCGTTTATGGGCGTCGTAGACTCTGATGCGGCTTCCCTTATAATCACATCACATTTTCTTTACACACACAGAAAAGAGAATCGTCAGCACACAGAAGAGAGAATCGTCAGCCACTAACTACACAACACTTATGTATGTATCAGCAAAACCAAGCAAACCAAACCACCCACTTGAAATCCAGCGTCGGAGAACTGCAAGACGTAGGCCTCGATGTCCACGCCGCCGACGGCCGAGGGCCCTTTTGGTGGGGATGTGCTGCCCGTCGAGGTAGGCTCGGCCGGCCGTGGAGAACCGGGAGCTGCCGCCGCCCTCCCTCGCCGACACTAGCTCAAACGCCGAGAAGGGCCTCTTACGGAGCGTCCGGAGGCGCGGGGCGGCGCCGCAGTCCCGCGGCACGGCTCCGACGCGCGGTCCATGTGAGGTGGGCCATCTTGGCGCCACGCGAACCGCTCCACCTCGCAAATCCGCCGCCGCTCCTCCCTTCATCTTCGCACGATTCCCCTCGCGCGTGCGCTCCGCCGCAATCCTCGTGATCCCCGCCTCCTGCTTCCCGTGAAAAGAACCGGTGATTCTTGCATGAGCAGCGGTAATTGCTCCCTCCTAGGAGCACGAGGATCGGTCAGCCCCGCAATGTAATCAATCCCGCACCAATTGCCGCCGAAAAGGAACAAAAAAATATAAGGCGGTGTTCATCGCTAGCTCCCGCCGCTGGTTGATAGCACAACGAATGAAAAGAACCGAGGAATAGCAGAATCGACAAAGAGATTTTTTTTTTCATGCAAGGTCGTGAAGGAGCGGATACAACCATCGAATCCGCCCGCCGCCGGTCCACCCCGCCTCCAACTCCTCTCCACCCACCGCCGCCGCGGCTGAATCCACCCGCCGCGCCTCGCTCCCTGCACGCCGCGACTACGCTCGCCCGCCCGCCGGCCGCGAGATAGAACCCCCACCGCCGGGCGCTACACAAGCATGGAGCCGGTGGTGCTCCTCGCCGAGATGACGCGTTGGCCTCCCTTTCCCTTCTCTCTCCTATCCGCCGCCTCCTCTTCCATCACATAGTGCCTCGCCCGTCGAAGGGAGAGGCGACCGCCGCCGCCGCCGACTCCTCGTCGCCGCTTCCTAGGTCACACCGCCGCCGGAACCGCCGACGCCCGCTCTTCGCGTCTTTGGGACCCACGACCTCCCCTCTGCTTGCCAAGCGCCGGCCGGAGGCCATCTTTGCCGCTACCGCACGCGAGGGGCTTGGAAGCGAGGGCGCGGTGATGAGGCGGGATCTCCATCGTCCGTGCGGGGTAGGGGGAGGTTAAAGAATCTGCCGAGGACGGGGACGGTCGGCTAGATGACGCGGTGGATTGTGTGGTGGACGGAGACGCCGACGGTCTGCGTTTATTACCGCGGCGGACAAAGCTTCCGTGAGTTAGGCAAAGAGGCCGCGGCGTTGATGAGGAAGGGGAACAGGCCGCCGAGCAAAGTTTGTTTTGCGGAAGGAGGGATACCTACGTGGATGCGTACGTGGATGACCTGCATGTTCAGAGAACTCCCCTAGTGGGGAGCTTCTTTATAGGGGTTATAGATGTACTGTAAGGGTTGGTTCCTTCGTCTGATTTATTATACACAAGTCAGCTTGTCTAATCTGTCACCTGAGAGTCTATGACAAAACTTTCAGTAGGAAGTAGACACTTGAATTGGTAATCTGATAATATATGCGTCCATGCATAATATTTGTAGAAGCTTAAGTAAAATTACTGGTAATCTGATAATATATGCGTCCATGCATAATATCTGTAGAAGCTTAAGTAAAATTACTGACGAAACGAACGTTCTTCCTCTCGCAGATCGATTATCTGATCCAAGTTTCAGCTTGAACCATGGCGGAGCTGAAATGGTGCTAGCGTCAATGCGTCAAGACTACATCAGCCCATCACCACAAGTTCACTCGACCGTGTGCCGCCAGCCCAATATCAGCTCTTATGTTCACCCGAACTATTTATTTCTGTTCGAATATGCTGTATCAAAGTTTCAGTATACTCTGCTGCTGCTTAGAACCTGCAACATTTTAATTCATTCTGCCTGGTTTGTACTATGTATTTATTTGGTTTATGGACCTTTCTGTGGTTTGTACGTACATTGAAATAAGCTTGGAACGTATTTATGTTGTGCTGTTGTGCAAAAGTTTGAGGAGACTTTATGTGTTGTCTTTGCTTTGCCTCATGGTGTCTCTCTGCCAAGGCAGTCAAAAGAATTGGGGAAGACTAGAATTGCGCAAACAATATCGTCTGTAAAATTCGTATTCCCCTCGCGGTGACGAGATGAGACACGGAGGTGCAATACAGCCCCTTGTGGGCCTACAGTCCATTAACAAATGTGATGGCCAGCCCATGGGCCACCTCGGCCCTCCTGACCAGAACCACAGGCCCATTGGCGACCTTGCTGATCATGTACGAATCAATCAACGCACAAGACAAATTGAAGTGGACTGGACCAGGCAATTTCGGGTTTTCAATTTCGGCCGAAATTTTCCGAATTTCGAAAATTTCAGGTTTCTCGATGGGTACCCAAAGAAATCCTCTTCCGGTTAAAATATTCGTGTGAATTCATCTTCCGTCCTCAAATAGCGTGAAGATGGCATAAAATCGACTTCCCCGTCGGCCCACCATATATATAGCCCTAGAAGACCCTAAAATCACACACAAAATCCACATTCTATTCCCTATCTCCGACTTGCCTTTGTTGGCGGCGGCGGCGGCTCCTACGGTGCACCGCGCTGCCGCGACCCGTGAGCCCCGTGTAGCCCCATAGAAATGTGGAATTATGTAACTTTTTTCATGTATTTGTGGTGTATGATCAACCATTGATAGTTTATAGCGAAATCATGTCAAATTTTTTAAATTTTTTGAATTTAATTTGAATTTGAGCCGAAATTTCCGGAATTTCAGGAATTTCCCTTTTCTCAGTGGGTTCCGAATTTTTTTTTCCGGAATTTCCCTTTTCTCAGTCACTGGAGAAGCTTTCACCTGCAAAACGCTATAGCACCGTGTAAGGTATCGAACTCAGCAGAGCACGAGAAAAGCACACATAGCATACCGGAACTGTGCGTTTTATTCGCGTTCAAAAGGATGGTGAAGAATCATTCTGTCGGCACGAAGAAGATTTAATAAACACGGAGAAACTGATGACTAAGAGCACTTAGTGGCATACCTACTGCTTATTTGTCGTTTTCACTAGGTAAAAGAAATGGGGATCCCTATGACGATCTTTCCAAATTACTTTGTCCAAGCAACATTGCAAATATCGTGAGCTACGGCGTCCCCATCCAAGCAGCATTGGGGTTACAGTCTGCCTTTGTCATTTGCACTCTGTCTGTAGCAGGAAACATCAACCAAAAGTCTTATGTGCTCGTTATGATTATATCACTACGCCAAAACACAACTATAGGGGCAGCTAGCGACCTTCTGTACGGGCGGTTTTGCCATCGCCCCTAATTCACAATTTTTACAAAGTGCCGGGCTTTGTAGCTAGGGCGGTTGGTGATGGAACCGCCCCAATAACACGAGCCGCCCATACAGTCCATTCTCAAAATTCATGTTTTTAAAATTCAAAAATAAAATAATAAAATATTTTATTAATCGGACGAGGCCCCACTGGTTAGCCACCTGAAGTCGCGCGCTACACAGTAGCGGGTGTTTGACCCACGACGCCCCCTATCGCGAAGCCTTTCTTCCACTCCACTGCACACTCACATATGTGTCTAATTCTAGATCCCCACACATTATACAAATGTGAGTGAAAATTTCCTATTTGAGACACTAAACGGATTCAAATCAAAAAGTGGTCAACTATAAAGTTTCATAACTTTCAAGATCTACAATTTTCGTTCGGAGTGTTTCTCCATCCGATGTCGTTTATGAAATTGTATTTTAAATTTGAGACAACTCAAAGTAGTTTTTGCATGACAAAATGATTTCAAATAAAAAAGTGGTCAACTAGAAAAGTTTCATAACATTTCAATTTCTACAATTCTTATTTAGGAAGTTTTTCCATTTTAGATCGTTTGAAAAATTCAAATTTTGGAATTTAGGCATTCAAACCCCACATTTTGAGGGATCAAATGAAAATGGTGTTAACAATAAAGATTCAAAACTTTTCGAGATCTATATCTTTTATTTAAATTTTTTTCCATCCGAGATCATTTTAAAAAAATTATGTTTTAAAGCCTCATTTAATATTCGACGCCTATTTGAAGGGGCACCTCAATATAGAGTCACACATGCTATTCGATTTGTTGGGGCGCCACAAAACAAAAAATAGTATGGGCAGTAGGGACGGGTGTTCTAATGGGGGATTATGGACCACTTTGTAGGGGCTCTTTTAGATAGAGCCGTCCCTACTCAAAAATGGGGCGTTCTTAGAGTGGTTCATTATAGCAGTGTGTATATATTAATCAAAAGGGCCACCACACTACCCTTCATCGCCATGGCCACCACACCAGAGAAATTCTTCATCGTAACCCGAGTTTCTGCTTTGCCACGGCAACCCAATGTCGCTAATTTCGGCTCATTGTCTAGCCCTCCAGGGCGATATCGCTGGGGGCACTCAGCTTAGGCCATGTGGCAACCTCACAACCCCATCGGGGATATTTGAGGACACCAAGGCCATCAGCAAAACAGCCCGAGTTTCTGGTTTGCCACCGAGACCCGATGTCGCTAATTCCAGCCCGTTTTCTAGCCCTCCAGGCTATCTCGCCTGGGCCGCCACCTGCTTAGACCCCTAGTTAGGGGTGGTTAGGCCATGTGGCAACCTCACAGGCCCATCAAGGATCTCCAAGGACAACAAGGCCATCATAAAAGTGACCTGAGTTTCTGCTTTGCCACCGCAACCCAATGTCGCTAATTCCGGCTCATTTTCTAGCCCTCCAAGCGATGTTGCCTAGGGCGGCACCTGCTTAGGCCCCTGGTTAGGGGGTGGTTTAGGCCATATGGCAACCTCCCGTCGGGGATCTTTGAGGACACCAAGGCATCAGAAAAGCAGCCCGAGTTTTTGGTTTGCCACCGTGACCCGATGTCGCTAATTCCAGGCAGTTTTCTAGCCCTCTAGGCGATGTCGCCTGGGGCGGCACCCGTTTAGATCCCTGGTTAGGGGTGGTGTAACACCCGTGTTTTTGCATCATTTTAAAATTCACTAAAAATTTGAACTTTTTGAAAAAAAAAACTAAAACTTGATCTACTTTCCGCAAAACCAAACCCCTGTTTTCGAAAACCTTGCATTCAAAATCCACCATATAGAAATTAGACTCCCTTTTGTTTGTTGCTTGTTGAGCTTATGGTGGCCAAGGTATGTATTCTTGATCTAGGCTTTAATTATGGAAGTATAGTTATGCATGAGCATGATTTACATATTTCTGGGAAATAATCCACAAACCTTAGAAGGCATATGTGAGGAGTATATGTATCTTCCTAGCATATATAAATGTATCCATGGAATATATATATACACTTGACCCATGTGTAAGCCCTAGGAAATAAAAGGGAAATTATGAGGGCATGTATACCAATATATGTATGTATGTGTGTGACCCTCCAAGCAAGGATATATATAAATGCTTAACGATAAATTCTAAGAATATATATGCTTGAATAAATGGATGGAAGATACACACATACAATTACATAGAGGTATACATGAAGGTGGAGAATAAAAAGGGAATTATAAAACATGTGTGCTACGATGTATTTCTTCCAAGAGAGGGTATATATTTTTAAGTACTCAATAAAGAGTCCTAAGAATATATATTCACCGCTAAATATAATGGAGAGGAATACACAATAACACATGAGAAATAAAAGGGAAGGAAAATGGAGAAAGAGAAAAGAGAAGGAAAGACAGCTCGTGGGCTCATTTCTCTATCACTCGCCCAAGAGCTCCCCTCTCCCCTCCTTTCCCATTTCCTCACGCGAGCAGGCCGGCCCGGTTTAGCTTGGCCGCGGCCCGGTATCTCGAGCCCCCAGCTCGAGGGAGCCTGAAGGCCGAGCCCGCCCCGTTCCTTCTCCACTCGTGGTGAACACGGACGACGGAGTCGTTTTCTCCGCTGACGCCCAGCGGCGACACGAGGACCCCGCCACGCCGGACGCGGACAAGCACACCGCATGAGTTGGAGCCGGCCTAGAGTTCATGGGAACTCGAGCCACGACCTCAAACCGGCCACTCGGCTGACACACACGCCATCGTCGCGTCGTCATCCGCCGTGCGGGGAGGAACTTCAACGCCAACGGCGGCGCCACCCGCGAGATTCGCTCTGCGGAAGCGGCGGCGGAGACGAGGCCCGGCCGAACCGGCTATGCCGGCGGGGAAGGGAGCCCGCAGCGCCCGCCCGCCCGGCGGTCGATGCCGCCGAGATGCCGATTCAACGCGAGCGGCGCCCAACACCGACTGCCGCCGGCGATGGGACACCGGCCAGGTGGCGTCCACCGCGGGCGCCGGTCGTGGAAGCGTTCAGCGGAGCTGGTGGCGAAGACCAAGCCCAGGCGAGGTCATTAACCCCGGCGAGCCATCCATAAACGACCCGCGGACGGGGGGCGCGTTCAACGCCAGCGAGAGCGCCTCGGAGACCATGCCGCCGTCGTGGCGGCGTCCATTGACATCGAGGACAAAGCCGCTTTCGGCGGACAGTGACCGGGCGTCGTACGACCAGCTAGCTCCCTATCCACGGTCGCCGGCGCCGCGGAAGAGCTGCCGGAAAATATCGGTCGATGGTGGAAGATATCTCCGCGGCGGAGCCCGCGGCGGGCTATAAATACCGCCCTTCCGGCTCCAACCCGACCTCGCCCCTTCCACCACGAGGACCGAGTCGGGAACACGCCGTGCTCGCCTCCGACCACCCTCTCCTCCCTCCTTCCTCTCCCAATCCCAAGTGCCCCCAAATCGCACCGCCCGTTGGAGCTCCGTCATCGCGTCGTTCCCAGCCGTTTTGATCGTCGGCAAATCGAAGGCGTGTTAGCTAGTTGGGAGCCTCTCCTTTCATTTCCCTCTGTAACTAGTACTCCGATTCCCTCCCCATTTTGCCTCGGTCGCCGCGCCGCGCCCGCCAGAGGCCGCCGCGGCCGTCGCCATGGGACCAACCCCTTCCCCTCGCCCCGCTCTTTTACCACCGAGGCCCAAAGGGAGGTAGGAACCTCCACCCACCCTCACGATGACGAACCGGGCAAGATCCGGCCGAATCCGGCCAAGCTCCGGCGAGGAACCACCGTGCCGGCCGAAACCGAGGTGGCCCCGCTTTTCCCGCCCAAGCCGCCGCCACCGGCCACACCTCCGTTCCCCCCCCTCTCGCTATGCGGGCCTGGTGTGAAACGGAACGGCCACGCCGCCACGCCCCTCCTCCACCACGTGGCCATGGCCCACGCCCACGGGCGCCACGTGGAGGCCACAAAGGGCGTCCCCTCGACCCACGTGCCACGCCAAGCACATGGAGAACGATGCGGGTACACACGCTGGTAATTGCTAGGTACACACGTATAGTGTACACGAGAGAGGTAGAAAACCTATTTCCCATATCAGAAAAATTCCCGAAAATTTGTAAATTCATTATTCGATTTATGGAATTTTATCATGTAATTAGATTCAAATTAATTACATGATAAAATTATATTATAATATTACCCTAATTAATAAATTAGGGATTAATATTGTAAATTCCATAACTCATGCATTTTAATTCCGTTTCGCGTGAAACGACTTCCATAATTTATCTAAATTCTAGATCTATGCAACTAACCTATTACCACCATGATGCTCTATGCTTGTTTTGTGTGCTATAGTTCAAGCTAGGTTTTACCGTCCGACGCGAGGTAGTTTCGACGATCGGATTAGAGGTTTCTCCCGGATAATCTTAGAGACGTTCGACGCCAGCGGGTGATCAAGAAGAACATTCCGGGCAAGTCCTTACCCCCTAACCTGACTTAATTACTATAATAATAATAAGATGATTAAGATAAGTATAACCCGGGGCAAGCCGTGCGGGGAGTACTCACGGGGCTATGTGCGTGAGGCTTCGCTAGGCTTTGCCGTTAACTTAAGTAATAATGTGAACCTTCCCAACAAAAGGTGAGTGGTGATAGTCTACATGGAGGTGGACTAATCACAATCGGGGATGAATCCCGCGGAGAGATGCTCGCCTCCCTAAGGACCGGTTCATAGACCTTCTACCTAGTATGATATTACGTACGACCACACGGATGGGGATGGGCTTTTGATTCCACACCCCGTTGGGTTGAGGTATAATTGGAGCCAAGGTGGCCTGAGTAGGCAAACGACCTATTGGGAGCGGACATGGGGAGAGTGGCCCCATGGTCCGGTTGGCGTGGATGTTTGAGTGATCTTCCACGGAAGTGTTTGGGCGCGGTGGCGCAAAGGCTAGAGGCACATATTGATGATTTGAGATTGAGAGTGGTGTTGACGGTATAGGTTGGGTAATTAGGTATTACCCAAAGCCAGCGTGATTTGGTATCACCATATTGTCTAGGGTGATGCGTCATCCTTGTGGTGGCGTGTTGTCCTTCCAACCCCCTCGAGAAGTCGTGGTGAAGATTATACCAATATACCTAGAGTAGCACTCAAGCGGTACGGATCTCGTTAGGCTGTTGGAACCAAAACCGGATGGGAAAAGACTGTGCCTATCGTGTGGGAAAATTTGTACAACCTCTGCAGAGTTAATTAAATCTATTCGAATAGCCACGCCCTTGGAATGGGCGAATGCTAGGAAAGAACATCTATGATTAGATATAACTAACCTTTTGTGATATGTGAAGGTGATGGTAAGATGAGATAACCCCTGAACTAGTGAGAGCAGTTTAGAGACTCGCTGGGGCCCAAACCCTAAAATTTACCAAACCACCCCCCGTTTGGACTTGCCGAAGCACGCTTTGTACTCACCCCTCCGTTTTTACGGATATCGGCATATCCCAAGGTAAGATCGTTGTCAAGGTAAACGATCAAGCGTTCGTAGGAGTCCGAGAGGCGTTTGCTTAGGAAGAAGACGTAGTTGCCAAGGGTTTCCGTCCGTGCTCAAGATGCCTGTGGAGAATGAGGCAACAATCATAGTTAATCCAATTGCTTTCGGTTGGCTAACTCGATAAAAATATTCGCCCTTTGTAAGACTTTCTAATCTATTTTATTAAAGCTCGGTTTTCTATTATATCTGCATACCATTATCTAACACTAATGACCGTATTTGTGCGTGATCCTGGCTCAAATACGAGAGGTTAACGACCCATTGAAAGTGGGGCGTGACAGGTGGTTAGTCCATGTGGCAACCTCACAAGCCCGTTAGGGATCTCCAAGGACAACAGGGCCATCGGAAAAGTGACCTAACTTTCTGCTTTACCACCGCAACCCGATGTCTCTAATTCCGGCTCATTTTAAAGCCTCCAGGCGATGTCGCCGGGCGACACCCGCTAGGCCCATTGTTTGGGGTGGTTAGGACATGTGGAAACCTTACAAGCCCATTGGGGATCTTTGAGTACAACAAGGCCATCGAAGAAAAGCAGCCCGAAGTTTACGGTTTGCCACCATGAACCGATGTTGCTAATTCCCGCCCGTTTTCTAGGCCTCTAGGGCGTGTCGCCTGGGGCGACACCTGCTTAGACCCCTGGTTAGGGGTGTCTAGGCCATGTGGCAACCTCAAAAGCCCGTCAGGAATCTCCAAGGACAACAGGGCCATCAGAAAAGTGACCCGAGTTTCTGCTTTGCCACCGCAACCCCATGTCACTAATTCCGGCTCATTTTCTATCCCTCCAGGCGATGTCGCCTAGGGTGGCACCCGCTTAGGCCCATGGTTAGGGGTGGTTAGGCCATGTGGCAACCTGACAAGCCCATCAGGGATCTTTGAGGACACCAAGGCCATCAGAAAAGCAGCCTGAGTGGTTTGCCACCGCGACCCGATGTCGCTAATTCCAGCCCAACGATTTCAATCCCTCCTGGCGATATCGCCTAGGGCGGCACCCGCTTAGACCCTTGGTTAGGGGTGGTTAGGCCATGTGGCAACCTCACAAGCCCGTCATGGATCTCCAAGGACAACAAGGCCATCGTAAAAGTGACCCGAAGCCGCTTTGCCACCGCAACCCGATGTCGCTAATTACTCATTTTCTAGCCCTCCAGGCGATGTCGCCTGGGTCGGCACCCGCTTAGGCCCCTGGTTAGGGGTGGTTAGGCCATGTGGCAACCTCACAAGCCCGTCGGGGATCTTTAAGGACACCAAGGCCATCAGAAAAGCATCCCGAGTTTTGGGTTTGCCACTGCGACCTGATGTCGCTAATTCCAGCCCGTTTTATAGTCCTCCAGGCGATGTCGCCTGGGGCGGCACTCGCTTAGACCTCTGGTTAGGGGTGGTTAGGCCATGTGGCAACCTCACAAGCCCGTCAGGGATCTTTGAGCACACCAAGGCCATCAGAAAAGTAGCCTGAGTTTCTGGTTTGCCACCATGACCCGATGTCGCTAATTCTAGCCCGTTTTCTAGCCCTCCAGGAGATGTCGCCTGGGACGGCACCCACTTAGACCCCTAGTTAGGGGTGGTTAGGCCATATGGCAACCTCACAAGCCTGTCAGGGATCTCCAAGGTCAACATGGCCATCAGAAAAGTGACCCGAGTTTCTGCTTTGCCACCGCAACCCGATGTCGCTAATTCCAGCTCATTTTCTAGCCCTCCAGGCGATGTCGCCTGGGGTGGCACCTGCTTAGACCCCTGGTTAGGGGTGGTTAGGCCATGTGGCAACCTCACAATCCCGTCAGGGATCTCCAAGGACAACAAGGCCATCGAGAAAAAGTGACTCGAGTTTATGCTTTGCCACCGCAACCCGATGTCGCTAATTATGGCTCATTTTCTAGCCCTCCAAGCGATGTCGCCTATTGTGGCACCCGCTTAGGCCCCCTTCGGTTAGGGGTGGTTAGGCTATGGGGCAACATCACATGCCCATCTAGGATGTTTGAGGACCCCAAGGCCATCGGAAAAGCAGCCCGTGTCTCTAGTTTGCCACCGCGACCCAATGTCGCTAATTCCAACCGTTTCTAGCCCTCCAGGCGATGTCGCACGGGGAACCCACTTAAATCCCTGGTTAGGGGGATTTAGGCCATGTGGAAACCTCACAAGCCCATCGGGGATCTCCAAGGACAATAGGGCGATCGGAAAAGTGACCCGATTTTTTCGCTTTGCCAACGCAACCCGATGTCGCTAGTTACGGCTCATTTTCTAGCCCTCCAAGCGATGTCGCCTAGGGCGGCACGAGCTTAGGCCCCTCGGCTAGGGGTGGCTAGGCCATGTGGCAACCTCACAAGCTAGTCGGGGATCTTTGAGGACACCAAGGCCATCAAAAAAGCAGCCCGAGTTTCTAGTATTCCACCACGACCCGATGTCGCTAATTCCAGCTCGTTTTCTAGTCCTCCAGGCGATGTCGCCTGGGGCGGCACCCGCTTATTTACAATCTCAAATATCCGGCAAACTTACAGAACAACAACCAATACAAGGCACTCATGTTCTTGCATAAAATAAACTAGCAGATTATATGCTAATCAAGATAATTACTACTATAATCAGTAAATAGAAATGCTAGAAAATATAAACAGAAAATAGAAAAAGAAATGAGCTAAGTAGCAGCAGCCCGCATCAAATCGCCCAGCCAGCGGCCTTGTCCCATCGAACGGCGAATGCCGATTTGACGGCGTCGGTGATGGTGTCAACCATCACGTTCATGGAAGGGGATGGAGGCATCGTCGGCATTGTCCACCTTGCTGTCTTGCAGCGGTTCCGACGAAGTCCGGCGAAATCTTGATGAACTCCTACCTTCTCTTCTCTCTGGCCTACGGCTTAGCGGTGGACAGAGCGAATCTAGTGCGCGCGTGATAACGTGTTTGAGTCGATGGGAATTGGATGACGATAATGATGGATTGATCGTTAACTGTGTACAGTAATGAGAATTTATACAAGGCCAAGGCCCAAACTGGTGTCTTGACCACTACGTATATGCCCCAAAGGGCCTAAGTAGTTAATAACTAATTAGTGTAACTAGTCCATCAACCCGTGCTCTCGCACAGGATAGAATGTTGACACATAAAAATTAGTTATTGTCTAATATCATTTGCTAATAAGAAATTCTAACATTAAATTGCATGATTTCCTCTTTGTTCATTTCAACCATAATAGATACAAAAGTAATATGGTATATCCTTCTAGTTGTCACAAACATATCAATTAATCTTTATGTTTTGTCATCTATATCCGTATTTTTGCTTCAAATATTCATGGAACCTAAGTTTATCTCTACTATATCTTTTAGTTGAAACTTTATGTGGTTGTTCTTGTTGCTGATATCTTATGAAGTTATGCATCTTTAAAATGTCTAAATACCTAAACTTTAACAATATAAATTATTTGTTATATCATTAGTATCTATGATGTTAAGGAAATTTTACTTTTAGGATTAATGAAACACAACATAAATATTCATCGCTCATGCATGCATGTTTACATAATCCTACGTATTTATTTCACATACTATTATATTAATACTAATATAATTGGGTCATGTATTAACATATGTATATGTTTAATAGTTACCTAAGTTTTTTTGAGGAAACGATGTTGATAGCTTGTTTTTTGAAATATTAAGTGATAATTTGAGTTGCAAATTTAATTGATTATGAAACTTTTTTTCATAAAAGTAGGTAAGAAATTAGATGTAAATTTAGGTTTTTTAGATCATGTTTTCGATGGGGAGTAATTTAAATAAATTCGAATGTTATTTTGTTTACATGATAGAAGACATGGGTAATTATTTAGAAATACAATAAATACAATTGAATAATAGTATCATTTGGCTATACACCCTTTTTTATTTTTGGGGAGAATTTGTAGGATTGATCTTTCTTTAGCGCAATATATATGTTAAGTTAAATTCAAATCTTAATGTTCGATAGCCAAATTACTATGAGTTGTCCCCGTTGTTGCTATGATTTTTAAGGGACGATTTTCCATGTTTGGTTAGCTATTAAACTAAATATTATGCAAATGTGCACATGTTTACTTGACGTACACGATAAAGCATAGCATATGTTTAACGTTTGTATTAAGAGTGTAGAACTTCCCAATTTAGAAATATATATATCATACTTTACAAATATTGGACTATTTTTCATAATTTTCCATCGTATACATAAGTAAAGATAACAAATGCGGATTGTTTAGTTACAAATTTAGGTCATTATTTTTATTAATCTTTCATAATGAAAGAGATATATAGTTGACATGATCTCTCATGTGTTAATAGGTTTTGTACAATACTCATTTAATTATTTTTTGTTATTGTTGTTTGCTTGTTATAGAGTTGAGTTGCCATCAGTTTGTATAGGTTTCACCTTTTGCCTTGTACCTTCATATGTGTTTACCATATGCCAACACCTTAACCATATATTTGGCTTGAAAAATCAGCATGCTTGCTACATGTACTTACATATATGCATAGCGACACACAAATATTTGAGTTTTTTTTGTATATTTATAATAACATGAGTGAATGATTTAGACCATCGTAAAAGTAATTTTAAAAACTTCTTCATAATTATTTAGGGAAATGTTATATTGTTGCTAACAATACAATGTAGGTGGTTAATTAGATACAAATGTGTGGTTACTTTATATTATTTCTCATAATAACATATTTTAGATTAATATTTGAGGTTACTTTTGCCTATCTGTACATAACGGTAGCGATGATATTAAAATAGAATATTATAATGGTTGTCATTATCAATATAATATATTGATGATTATATAGTCTATCAAATATATTTGGCCCCAAAAGAACTTTACTCCTTTGTATTATTTTATTTGAGAACACTAATCTATCACAAACACTCGATTAATACCGATTTTGATTTCTTTAAAATACTATAATGTTGTTGTAGTCTTCCCAGTAAATAAAGAAACAAAGATATATAGTAACTTTTTTTTCGTTTCTCTTGTTTGGTCGCGAATGTTATAATGAATTTAGCTTCGATTGATAAGTGAACTGAATACTTTTTGTAAGACATAGCTTTATAGAGAGAGACTGAATGGCAATGGAAAGAACTTCTACATTCAGAATAAACCTCTGACCTGTATGGAGTCATGACGCTACATCACATGACAACACCTTCAATACGCTTCAATACACCACTTTCAGGCATCAATACACCGAGGCTGATTGGCATCTCGTAGGTGTCGTGGATATAGGACATGGCAAGGTAGCACGATTGTGATTGTACGTACAGCTTGGTATCCTCATCCATGGCTCATGCGTGTTTACGTCGTCCTTGTTGACGTGTCTGGCCATATGAGCTTTTTCGTGCATCTACATTCATGTTGATGAAGGACGGGCGCACAACAGGTTCTACGTCAGGTGCATCAGCATCATCAGCTTGTCAATGATGTTGTGGTAATGGTACATACATATCCACCACCTCTTTGAGATCCACAACAGAAGATCAAGTATCAATCAGATTGCGACTAATCCAAATAGGATCGAGAGATCAGGAAAACAAAGTGTCCGTACTCCATGCAACTTCTCCATGAAAACTTGTGTTTAATGATGTCGAATGGAAGGAAGAGCAACGCAACGCTGTGGCTTCCTTTTTTTCGGATTGAAACTCCACGTAATTGCATGATGCGGCGGCGGCGGCAATAGGTTTCCATGCGCGCGACGAGAGAGAGAGCTAAGAGGAGGTACGGCGTGCGGCAATAGATATCTGTACATACGCCGGATTTTTTCTTTTTGATAGGCACGTAGGATTTTCTTTCGGCGGATGACTAAAATTAGATATAATAATGCGGCAATAGGTACACATACGCTGGATTTTTTTTTTTTTTTTTTTTTTTTTTTTTCTTTTTGATATAGGCACTTAGGGTTTTCTTTTCGTGGATCACTAAAATTAGATATAATAATTTTTTATAATGGCAGTGGTGGGTAAATTTAATGTATATTTAGGGTTTTTGTTTATGGTATTTGTTATAATGGCAATTGTGGGTAATTTTTAGAAAATGTTACGGATCGAATGGCTAACATTGTTACTGAGGCTAATGGATTGACGGACGGATGTTTCTAATTTTTGTGAGAATTTCTAGCATCTATCTTTTTCTTAGCGCATTTGGTGAGAATCAACGTGGAGCCTTCATTGGAGCCTCCAATTAGTAAGATAGTAAGATTATCCATTGATCAATGATTAATTAATTCTAATTAATCCTAACACTCATCATGGGTATAGTAGCTACCCGTGATTATGTCTCTAGTATTCTAGAAAGAAAGTCGGACGTCCATCTGCTACAATGATGTGTGCAACTGTAAAAAAAATTAGCGTTAGCTCGGTACGTTGTGGATCGACTTAGCGTGGTGCTGGTCTTTAAGGAAAGTAGCGCAAGTGTTTTAAAACGAGCAACTCGATGTAAAAGTGAACACCCGTTTTTGGAGTTTTCGGTTTGGTTGATGCTTGCGGGGCGGCCGGCCTCAAGGAAACCTAGCGCCTAAGCTTTGTAATGCGTGGTGAAAACAACACAAGGTTTTTTAAAAGCCATCGGCGGCCGGCTGCCGTGGCCATTGCTTCACCGGGAACACAGACTAGTGCTATGAATCCACTGCACCCAGATCTGAACCAAGCAAAGGAAGAAGCATGAGTGTGGTGACGGGGGCGCTGGGAAGCCTGGTCCCAAAGCTTCTTCAGCTCCTCCACCATGAATACAAGCTCCAGAAGGGTGTGAAGAAACAAGTGGAGTGGCTCTCTAGGGAGTTGAGCAGTATCTACGCCTTCCTCCGCAAGGTCTCGGATGTGCCATGGGACCGGCTCGACGAGCAGGTCAAGGAGTGGACACGAGAGGTCAGGGACGCATCCTACGACATGGAGGATGTCCTCGATACCTTCCTTGTGCGTCTCAAAGGTGATGATCAGCTTCCCGACCCGAGCAGGCTCAAACGCACCATGAAGAAGATGGGCAAGTTCTTCAGCAAGGCCAAGGCTCGCCGTATATTGCTGGTGCCATCGAAGACATCAAGAAGTATCTCGAGGAGGTAGCCGAAAGGTACCAGAAGTACAAGATTGATGAGAGTGTTTCCAAGCATGACATGTCGAAGTCCACTATTGATCCTCGCCTTACTGCAATGTACAAACAAGTGTCGCAACTTATTGGCGTCGACAACTCAAGGGAGGACTTCATGTCCGTGCTGAATCCATCCCATCTAGATCATGATGTGTTGGACAAGGCGATCATGAAGAAGGTTTCTATTGTTGGAGTTGGCGGACTGGGCAAAACCACTCTAGCCAAAGCAAAGGTATGACAAGCTTAGTGCAGAGTATGAATGCAGAGCTTTTGTGTCCGTTGGTCGTGATCGTGACTTGGTTACGGTTTTCATGGACATCCTCTTTCATGTTGACAAATACAAGTATCATAACATTCATACCACAGGAAGAGGTGTTGATCTCCTCATTGTTGAACTACGAGAATTCTTGGAGAACAAGAGGTACACATCAGTCACCCATTCATAGATTTTAATTTGATAGTGCTGTTTTAGATATTGCAGCTGTACACTTAGCCCATGCAATTTTATATTATCCAGTAGGTTATACTAAAATATTTCTTAAACGATAGGATAACTATCATAAGAGATATTGTTGTAATCAGTTGTAAGCTTGACTTGTATGTCAAGGTATGATCTCGGTTGTAGATATGTTGATAGTCTAGGTTCATTCTGTTATGATGTAACACTAGTAGATATGTGCACACCAATGGCATCCTACTTTTGTCACGGAAAACGTCAAACCGCTTGTACAAGCTACGGGCTATATAAACTAACATGCAAAAAAGAGCTAAGGCATCTCATTTTCGCAAATCTCACATGGTAATCAGAGCTCATTTAGTTCATGTGCTCACCATGGCCTCCTCCTCCGCACTATCTGTTGTTCCATCTCTTGGCTTTTGCCCTCGAGAGAGAAGCCGACCCACACCAATTGCCAGCAATGGCAGTCCCAACACCATGGCGCCGACCGAGTTCCTTCCGACAAAGCCGGATGCCAAGCTAGACAAACCGGCCATTCCAAACTCGAGTATGAAGATTGGGTGACAAAGGACCAGTAGATCCTTAACTACTTCCTCTCAAATCTATTGAAGGAGATCCTTGGTCGGTGTCCCATGGCGTGACCGCTCATCGGAGCTTGGGCTGCGATCAAAGGCATGTTTGCCTCGCAGCCGCATGCTTAGATCATCACCACCAGATGGCGCTTTGCCACAGCGTTAAAGGGGACGTCAACCGTCTTCGAGTACACTGCCAAGATGAAGTCGTTGGTGGATGAGAAGGCTTTTGCAGGCGTGAAGCTAGAGGATGAGGAGCTCATCTTCTAAATCCCGACCAGATTGGATCTTAACTTCAACCCTAACGTGTCTGCTATTGCAGCAAGGGTGGAGCCGATCATGGTCCAAGAGCTGTCCCACACGTACTCATCTCCTTTTGAGCAAAGGATGGAGTACCATGACAAGTAGTCCACGCCGCCGCCAACATGGCTGCCAAGGGCGGTCGTGGAGGCGGTGCAAATAGACTTCCACTTTGTGAGAGAAAGAGTTTCTCAAAAACTTTTGGACATTCGGTTCATTAGCACTAATGATCAGGTAGTTGATGGTTTCACCAAGCCGATCACAGTAACTAAAATGAAGAAGTTCAGATGCAATCTCAACCTTGAAGGCGGATGGGATTGAGGGACGGTGTTAAACGATAGGATAACTATAATAGGAGGTACTGTTCTAATCGGTTGTAAGCTTGACTTGCAAGTCAAGGTATGATCTCAGTTGTAGATACGTTGATGGTCTAGGTCCATTCTGTCATGATGTGCCCCGTTGTACAAGCATTCAGGCTATATAAACTAACATGACAAAAATGCATATTATCTCCATGTCATCTATGCAACACTTCTTAGTTTGTCGGTCAGAATACAAAAAGAAGTTCTTGACTGTTGTGCTAACTATATAAAATGACAATAGATTTACATGTTCCAAGCACAAAAGTTCATGTGTTGTCAATGTTTTTGTCACCTCATTGTAATATGGGCATTGTGTGTTATGAGGAACTATATACTAGCACACACAGCTGCACATTTTGTCACAGCACTCAATCTCTCAGAACAACTACTCCTCTCTTAGCTCTCCTCCCAATCCTCTTCTATTCCTCTGCTCCTTCCCCCGCCCTCTCATCTCCCTAGCTCTTGAATTTTATGTTAATAATGTGCAAATAAAAGAATATGCAAGTCTCACGTGTGCTAATGAACCCGAGTTATTGGTGTGCCATTGAATTTTATGTTAATAATGTGCAAATCATTGTGGTATCTAGTCATTCTAGCTTGGTGACTAGGATAGCTAGTTACCCATCTGGAGACAAGCATTTAATTCAGAGTAAACTCACAAGTGGTATATGGTTCTTGTGTAGTTCAGGGATTATCTTGTGCCCAATAGAGAGAATGACCATTAATTGAAGCCGTAACCTAAACACGGATGGTAGTTTAGTCTAGAGTAGCTCAAGTCCAATTACGGTCATTTTGTTTTGCAATATAGCCTTAAACACACTTAGCTAATCTATCACATGGTACCCTAAACATTTATCTTTTGTTGATGTAACACATAATCAGGTTGTAGTTTCTTACAACAATAGTGTGGCGCTTAATAATTTTTTAAGTGTAACATTGTGTGGTTTATATATATGACAAAAAGTTTCACTTCTTGAACTTACTCAACTATCATCATTGGAGTGAAGGAGCGAGTAAGAATATTCTAAACCATGAACACATAGTTACAAGTGTCCGACAATGCATTCGGTGTATATTTTGACTATTTTTAATGTTAGCAATGCAAATTTCTTCTATAGAAGCTCCAAGAATCATTACTAACCATTGTTTCTTGAACATTCATGTGGATAGGTATTTTATTGTTGTGGATGATGTATGGGATGTAGAGACTTGCAAAACAATCACATTGGCTCTTATTGAGAATTGTTGTGGAAGTAAAGTGATCATAACTACTGTAAGTTAGATGTTGCTGAAAAAGCCGATGTGGTTTACAAGCTAAAACCACTCTCTTATGAAAACTCCAAGAAGTTATTCTATACAAGGCTATTTTGTGCAGATGGGCAATATCCGAAAACAATCTAGATGATATATCTGATAAAATTCTAAACAGATGTGCCGGTATACCATTAGCGATAATCACAATGACTAGTTTGTCGGGCAGCAAACCAAAGGAAGAATGGCCTCAGGTGTACAACTCTATTGGTTTCAGGGATAAAGGTAACAGGGGATGTAGAAGCCACTATGAAAATACTTTCATTCAGCTACTATGATATGCCTTCACATCTACGTATTAATGCTTATCAGTATATAAGTACCTACCCGTAAGATAGCGACATAGACAAAGATAAGTTGATATGGAAGTGGATAGCTGAAGGATTTGTCCATGAGAAACAAGGAGAAATATTATTTGAGCTTGGAGAAAGATACTTCAATGACCTCATTAATAGAAGCATGATTCAAAGCGGATGAATGGTCGGAAGGTAGCATAGTATATGGTTGTCGTGTTCATGATATTGTTCTCGACCTTCTCGCGTAGGGATTTCATTTGAAGAAAACTTTATTGCTATACTAGATGGTAATGTTGAAGCAATATCCGGATCAAGCAATGTTCGTCGGTTTGCCATCCATAGCAGAACTGTTGAGCATGTTAGTTCGTAGAGGCTCTAGTCATTAAGATGCCAAAAGTGAGGTCATATACCGCAATCGTGTGATATTAGTAATAACTCGGCTGTACTTTCCCAGCTTTTCGACTTCTACGCGTGCTTGATTTAGTAGAATGCGATACAAGGATGGTTGCCATCTTGAGCATCTTGGTGATTTACATCACTTGAGGTATCTTGGGATCAAATGTCGCCAAGGTAGTATTCCTATGCTCTCAAAACAAATAATGAATCTAAAGTTACTCCAGACACTTGTTGTGTATGGAAACTTGCAAGTAAGAACGGATTTACCAACACAGCTGTTGTGCCTAAATGTTGCATGGAGTGTACCCAATGGCATTGGAAAGCTTACATCCTTGGAGCAGCTAAGTATAACTGGTCACCCCAAGATGTTCGTAAAGGACCTGGGCAGCCTGCGACAACTTAGGGTGCTCAGCATTTGTAATACAGGTAGCATGGACAATAGCATGCAAAGAGATTTTGTGCACTCTCTCAGCAAGTTGCAAAAGATCCAAAAGATAGGTATGAACACAATGGATTCATTAAATGCCGACACAGCCATGTGGGAAGAAGCAGGCTTTGTGCTTCCACGATCTCTCCGTCATTTGAACATGTCCATTTCTTTCTCTAGGATGCCTTCATGCATCAATCCCTCGTGTCTGCCCAACCTGTCCTACTTGGTACTAGATGTGGACACTATGGACGACCAGGACATGAAACACCTTGCTAGTTTGCCCGCGCTCAGTCATCTCCATCTGACAATAAAATCCACAGTAACAGCAAGTATTGTTAATGCCGACGGTGATGGCTGCTTCCAGAAGCTGAGGTACTTCTCCATCAATGCAATGGTCCATATTCAGCAGCACAATAAAGAGGATTCTTGCATTTCATTGCATATATGGAACAGAGAAGGTGCTATGCCCTTTGTCTCCAGGAAAAACAACGGCAGCAAAAATGTACCCTCTGCCATGATGCCAAATCTTGAAGTGCTTTATTTGTGTGTCTCTTTGTGGGCCCTAAAGGATAAAAACAATTACTGCAACAATATTGGGATGGAGCTATACCTGCCATCTATTCGTAAACTAAAAGTGAGTATCGACTGTGATGGTGTGTCTTCTGATGAGCTGGACACTGCATTGGCTGCACTGAGAAACACATGCAAGGCCCATCCCAGCCACCCGACGCTTGACACGTTTACATTTAACGAGGTATGATGAGTATTTTGCACTAGTTCCAGTCAAGTTATTATCTCTTTATTTATTTCTGTCTTACTACAATTCCATCTCTTAATTAATTATTGGTTTAATTCGAATTTTTGACCCAAAGTATAAGATGGTGTCCACACGAGACAAGGAACAGCAGCAGGAGGCCGAGATGGCCTCGCAGGCAGATAATAATATTGATGTGGGCAAATTAAGCCCTTCAAGCTCTTAAAAGAGATCAGGATTTGAATGCAAACTATGACATGTACGTACTCTCTCCACACCATCTGATCTGTCATACATACTGGTGGTGTCGCTTCTCGTGCATGTCATATTAGTCAACCATCCTAGTACTTTTGAATTTTGCCGACTTCAGAGATTTTCAGAACCTGTTAACCGACAGAACTCAAAGCAAACTGATAAGTTCCGGGGCTGTGTAGAGTGGTCTGTGAAACATGGCAACTTCTACAGGGCGTCTCCTTAGGTGTCCACCTAGCAAACACATGCATGTGAAAATCAATGTAGATATATGAATTGTAGTATATTTGCTTTGCCACGCGACTACTAATTTTATGTCAAGCTATCCAACATATTGTAACAGATATTTCTTTTCTTCAGTCGAATCCATTATAAACTGTGTGTGCTGCATCAACTCTGTTTCTGACCACCAGTCGATACTCTGTTTTCTAGTTTCTTGGTATACGTAAACTATATGTTGGTTCTTCACTAGGGAATTATTAAGCCTTTAGTCATCAGATAATCATTTCTCTAAAACTATTAATATCAATAAAAGATTAAATAAATAATTGATGAACATACTACCTCTCGGAGATTAATGTTTTTGATCCAAGTGTTTTGCTTGAATGGTGGCACAACACAGTGTGAATACATCAGGTCATCCAGACTTGTCAGCCGGTCGGTTTTGGCTAATGTTCACCCAAGCTGCACTTTTTTGAATGTCACCCATTCTATAGTCCGTCAAACAAATAATGAGTCCTGAGTCCTGACAACATAGAATGATCTATGCAATATGAAAATACTCCATGCACGCGGACATCTCTGTTGTTCTGTGAAATGTGAATCACTATTTTGCTTCGCGTAGGCGAGTAGTATTTTAGCAATTTTGACACAACCAAACCTATTTTAGCAGATACTGATTTTCCATTGCATCTGTTATACATCGGATGCTCTGTTTTCTGGCTTTTCAATTACTGACCATTCCTAGTGCCTGACCCACTCTGTTTCTGGCCACCAGTGGATACTCTGTTTTCAAGTCTCCTATCTTGATACATGTACTGTGCTGCCTACATGTTTGGTCCCTTCTTTGTTTGATTTGTACCTACATCACTTGTATAATCTATCACCTGTGGATGATTATTCACTTAAGATAAGAACTTCGGTGATCGGATAATTTGTGGATGTTGGCATAACATGCACAGAAGGTTAAGTAGAATTTTTGACCAACTTGTTTCCCTCTGGTAAATTTGTTTTTCAGACCCAAGTTTCTGCATGCGAGAGAGACTACGTCAGCCCATCACCACAAGTGTTCACTCAACTATGTTGGTTCCTCTTATGTTCACCCGAGGCCGAGCTATTTATATTCTATTTGAATATGTTGTTTCAAAGTTTCAATTGTACTACTGGCCGCTTAGTACCTGCCACATTCTTTTTCATTCTGAACCCCTGGTTTGTATTACTTTTATTTATCTAGTTTCTCGACCATACTTTGGTTCGTACATTGTAATCTGGTTTGGAACGTTTTTATGTTGTGCACAAGTTTGAGGACGCTTTGTGTTGCTTGCATTGCCTCATGGTGCCTTTTTGCAATGCCAATATATGTAGTGCATGTGCAGAAGTCTACACCTGCAGAAGCTTTGGCTTCAATCAGATGGAGCTATATGCACATGCCAATAACAAGGTGAGAAAAAGCTTAGGATGGACAAGAACAGTGTCGGAGATTTTGCATCCGAACGAGTTGATCTCAAACAGATTTTGGGGAAAAGAAATCCCACAAGGGCAGCACAGTGAAATCGATAGTTCTAATGCGTGATTCATTCTTCACTGTCTCCTCCAGTCCTGGACATGGCTGCTTGTCGACTAGTGGTCAACCATAAAGAGTGAAACACCTGTTAATTAATTCATTAAGGCCAGTCTCAATGGTGAGTTTCACCTCCCGGTTTCCAAGATGTGAAACTTTGGCATGAAATAGATGTCTCCCTCAATGTACAGTTTCATTGCACAGTTTCATAGGCTCAAGGGTCCCACAACCTCTCTCTCATTGCATGGTTTAATTACATAGTTGCATGGTGAAACTCTATTTGTGTCTCAATGGGGGTTTCACACAATTTCCAACGCATGTGAAACAATGTCCAAAGGTTTCACCATGGTGAAACTATTTCCTTCTCTCTCCTAGGAGTTTCATGCAAAAAGTAAAATTTTGCTGATGCGGCACTACATTTAATGTGCATTTAAACACTCGCGAAACCTCCATTGAGACTGGCCTAACAGGTACCCCCACCTCAATGCATGCCACGTGGCACAAAGAAAAAAAAATCCAAACATGTGTATGTGCTGCATGTACCCATATTTTGTGGGTTGCATCTTCTATCCAGTTGCATGATTTTAGGTGATGTCGCACACTACCATCAGATCCATAAAAGTGGGCACGTGGCATGCGTCGGGGTAGGGGTGTACAGTTCTTCCAAAATACTAAAGGGTTTGACCAGAATTACAGAATTGGAAACAACGAGCATATCCCATAGTTTATTCTGGACGGATATAAGTACTCTGTTTTCCATTCTGCCTCTAGGAACTCAGTCAATACTTTGTTTTCGACTCTGCTTCTGGCCACCCAGTCCACACTCTGTTTTCCACTCTGCTATCTTGATATAATAACTACCCTGCTGCCTCCATGGTTGGTTCACGTTTGATTTGTACATAAGTCATTTGTTTATAACATGCAACCTGAGAGTTTGTGACACATGCTTCTTTGATTTTTCACTGGGAAATAAGCAGTTTGGCCATCCGATAATATGTATATATAGAAGATTAAGACGAATTATTGACAAACTTGCTTAGGCCCTCTCGCAGAATCATGCCTCTGATCCAAGTTTCTGCTTGAACCGTGGTGCAGGATTGCAGCTCCCATCATGATGGGGTCTGGTGGGATGCGGTAATTACCGGCTTCGCCTGCAAGCCTACGTGCGAAACTACATCATGCCATCAGCTCAAGTCCATGTTTCGGCTCCTACCTTCACCCGATCTATTTTTCTGTTCGAATAGGCTGCATGAAAGTTTCAGTGTACTGTGCTGCTATTAGAACCCACAACAGTTTTCTTCTTGCTGAATTCCTAGCTCGTATTATTAGTTTCTGGACCTTTCAGTGGTTCGTACATTCTAATAAGCATGGAACATATTTATGTTGTGCGCAAGTTTAAGGAGGCTTCGTGTGTTACATGCATTGCCGCTGCCTGGTTTACACAAGACACATTGGACCGCTGGGATTCCTGGCATGGAACAAGAGAATGCATCCATGATGCCGGCAGACGGGTGTCATTTATGTGCTGTCATAGAGTGGTCCGAAACAAATCATTTTTTTTAATTTATTTAGGAATGGTATTCTCTCTGTTGTGGCTTAAAGCCTCTAGACACGGCCGTTGCTGAATGAATTTTTCACCTTTTTCTTTTCTTTTCTTGAACACGCAGGACGGCTGTGTGACAGACCATATTACAGAAGAAGATAAAAGAGGAGGAAAACAGCCCTAACTACACTGATTTCAAAGGATCTAGACTCCTCGGTGCTAAAAAAAATTCGTGAGGAATTTTAGAACGGTTGGAAAAAAAAAACATGAGCCATCTATTGCACGAGAGCAGACGGTGCAAAATTATGAGTTACCAATGTGAAAGTACCTAGAGCTACTAAATAGGTGGGGACCACTACTGGAGGCCGGTCCTCTACCGAGCGCCACAAACGCTCAGTAAAGAGTTAATAGCGCTCGGTAGAGGCTCTACCGAGGGGCGCGCTCGGTACAAGCCTCTCGGTGAAATTTAACACGGGAAAGAGATTTTACCGAGCGCTGAAAAGGGGCCCCTCGGTGCAACCTCTATCAAACTATAATGAGGGCTCAGCCCCCTCTCACCCAGCGCCTTGTCGAGAATGGCGCCGTTAGATTTTTTTAAAAACTTTAAAACAATATCTACCGAGCGCCTTGTCGAATGGCGCCGTTAGATTTTAAATTTTAAAAACCTGACACCATGTCTACCGAGGGCCGCCTCACCCAGCGCCCAAGAGAGCTATGGTCGTTTCACCGAGGGCCCCGGCCGCGCCTGAAACGACCATAGTTTCACCGACGGCGGCGCCCACCGAAGCGCTACCCTCGTGTGTACCTTGGAATATGGGGATACCAGGGCCCCCTCTCCCAGATTTACCGAGCGCTCCCCTCGGTACAGTGGCCTCTACCGAGCGCCCCACTCGGTGAATTGACCAAATTTTTGTTTTTTATTTCTGTTTTTCCATTCCACCTTTACACATGTAACATATAGATCACATATCACATATATTTGATATCCATGCACTGATACAACTCATTCATCACATATATATCACATGTAGATCCAATATTCATCACAAGTATCAAGTTTAGTTCCACAACTCATAGTCATCAAGTGTCACAACTTCAAGTTCCACAACTCAACAAGTTCCACACAATCTTATCAAAAGTATCAAAGTACCACAAGTCCACGACAAGCTCATGAAAGACAGGGAGGGGGCTGTTGTTGCACGCCCGGCCGAAGGAGTCGGCGAAGGAGACCCTTGATCATCATGGGCAGGAGGCGGCGCGTGGTTTGATCCTATCGAAGCCGGGCTGCACAAAGGAGAATAGGTTGCATGTGTTAGACGTGAACCGCATCCACAAGCAAAGAAGAATTGACAGCAATTTCATACTCACAGGCATACTCACAGGGAGTGGGTCGAGGCGAGCAAACGCCGCTAGTAGCGTATCCGGTAGGGGGCTCCCGAGGTCCGGAGGTAGTTCATGAGCTCGCTAGCCGCTTCGCTTGGGTTTCTGTTGGGCCCAAAACGCAGCCTCTCTGCCGCCGCCACGCTCGACTCTTCTAGCCGGCCTACGATATTTCAATCCATGAGAGGTGTTGCAAACCTAATTAAGGTGCGTAAAAGAAATCGCTTGATAAAGAAATAACCCGAGTTCCCGGAGACGCCGACCGTGCAGCCGCTAGGACGCGGGCGTATAGGCAAAAAGCTACGCCGCGTGCTCGCGTGAGAGACTTAGCCGGGAGTCGCCGATGCGATGCGGCCGTCGGCAATCCACAACCGTCCGTGCTTCTTACCTTCTCCCACCATCATCACGATCTCTGAATCGATGTCCTGAGTGAACGGATCAAAGTCTGGCCCATAGACCTTCTTTGCCACATCCGTGTAGTCGTGGACCTTTCTGTGCACGTTGGGGTTGGTGTACGCCTCAGCGGTCGTTCAGCCAAGGTTACGTCGGACGACGCCTTGCCTATGTGGGACATGCGAATGCCCCAAAGTCGTTGCACTCCCGCCTGGGTGTGCCTTCATCTCGCGAAAAGACGAGATAATTAGAAACTAGGCAAAATTGAGTGTTACATACGATAAAAGAATCCACGTACCCATCTTTCTTTGTATGCGGCGGGTTGCGGCTGCCTTGGTGGTGTGCAGGGACCTCCCATCGCCAAACGCCCGTCCCCGCAACAGGGTTGTGCCTCTCGCTGAAACTCCGGTGTGAACCACACTGCCCACGATCATCTCCCAAAGACGGAGATCGCTCATGCACCAAGTAGGGACCATCTACATGACATATTAGAAGGTTAGAGGAAACAAAATTATAAGCTCAAAACGAACAAACTTTTAACTTTTTTCATGTACCTCAATGTACTGTTCTCGGGTCAGCTCCATCTTTCTAGCGTCCGGTATCTTGACCTTTGTCCCAAGCTTGGACCTGTAGTAGTTGATCACGCACTGGTGTTTCACCTCGTGATGCATGTTAACGATGCGCTTTTTCATGGATTTGGTCAACACGTGCTCCGCCAGCTCTTCATATCCCTGAGCTGGTCTGAAGAAACTCTGCATACAAATGTGAATCATCCTTAGTCATACGTGTTCGGATTAGTCCAATGAATGCCATGTATAGACAAAAAGTTTGTGCGACGAAGACTTACCCAAAAGTCCGCCTTCACGTGCTCCACCACGTTGCCGTAATCAGCGTCTAGGGCTTTCTCGTAGTGGTCATACATGTATGCCGGCTCCTCCCTGCCTTTGTAATTGACAAGGCCAGGGAAGTGCTTCCTGACGAGGAGACCAAGGATGCCGTTGGGGGGAGCGTGAGGACATACCCGACCAAACTACCCAGCTCCTGCGCAAGAGAGTAGGACAAAAGATTAGTTTCCCTAAATAGTTCAAATTAATAGATGATTGGAGATAACATCAAGAGTTACTTACTGTTGCCCGTCGGGGCAAATCGCTAGACGGTGGTCCTCGTGGGGGGAACTCCGAGGGAGGCTCGCGGGACCTCGCAAGTAGAAACCGGAAGTAGAGGTCCCCTGCAAAGTCATCGTACTCCTCCCGGTCCTCCCTCCCCGTCCTCTTCGGTGCTCTAGGGCACCAGCCTCCTCCCAGCCAGACTCCTGCAAGGGGGCTCCGGCCGCACCACCGGCCGCTCGATCCAAAGGCTGCACCACCGGCCGCTCCCCGCGGCTCCTCCACTGTGCGGGGGAGGAGGCGCCGTCCGCCTCCCGCCGGCCTCCTAAGGCTCCTCCCCGCCGTCCCCTCGCGGCCGACGCCCCGCCCCCTCGCCGAGTAAAGGGAGGACACCTCCCTCCGACACGAGCCCCTCCCTCCGACGAGGCACCCGCCGCCACCATCTTTTTCAGTCACCGCAATTAAACAAAATGTCGACTCATCAAGACAAACATTAGAGAAGGACAAAATTTTTTGAAAACTTAGATAAACAAAAACATATTATTACATGGGATTAGCTGGATCATATGACTCGTCATCACTATCAAAATTGTCCAAATAATCGTATATATATTCAAGGAGGAATGTTGTATTCATCATCATGGCCTAATTGTATTCGCCAAGCATTTGTAAGTCTCTCTCATTTGTGACCTCATCTCCAAATACCGCCCTCGTCCCCAACTATTTCGTTGTCTACATCCATTTCAATCACGCCGGGTAACTCTATCACAAATCTCCTCGGTAGCCCATCTTCTTGAAAGAATTCTCCATCATATGTGTCCGGTTCATCAAGTTGTAATCTTCATCGATTGGGATAGGTAGTTTACCGTGGTGGCGCTACCTTATGCACAATATCCCAACCCTTAAGGGAAGTTTTGGTTTGGCGGTATGATGGCGTGTAATAAACCCCGCACGCCCGTTTGAGCCACAACATAGATATCGGCTCCTAAATACACGTAATCCGTCGAACCCGACGAGCCCAATTTTTGGCTCAGGTCGAACCCCTCCATTCCCGTGGGTCAAACCAATGGCATTTGAATATGACAGTTTAACATGCTTGGGGCCGTAGAATGAAAGTTCATATATTTCTTCAAGTTTGCCATGGTAGTCACGGTCATCTTGTCCGGGCACAAACACTCCGCTCTTTGTGGTTTTTCGATTGGGTCGGCTGCGATCATAGCTTGCTGTGTGAAAACGATATCCATTCACATCATAACCTTTAAATGACTTAACCCTTCTTTTCACGACCTTTTGCGACTTGTCTCAACTTCGGCACACATAGAGGGATCGGTTTGGGCCTGTAAGGTCAAACCGTGCAAGATCGTTGTATTATTGAAAATGTACGATCAACTAAAAATGTTAAGATAAATAGAGCTGGAATGGACACTACCTTTCTTTTGAACCATGAAATAAAATCGGGGCTTCCTCGTTCCCGCACTCGCGTGAAAGAAGGGTATCTTCTTCTTGTGGGGTAGGATCCTGGATTCATGCCGGATTGTCGAATGAAGTTCCTGTACCAATGAGACAAGGGGGTTGGATGTTGAAAAGTGACGGTGTATTGAAACAAGTTCGTTGAGAGTTTACCGTATGTGCGGTTTAGTCTCGTCCCGTGTTGGTCAACACGTATAGCATGATATTCCACCACTCTTCATTGTTCGCTTGCTTACTAGTCCAACCACTTGAGGTTCGAAGTTGGCCTCGAAAAGGCCGAGGGTCGATTCATTTTCACCGGCATTGTAACGGGGGTGGATTATGCACGCTAGGAAGCTTCTCAAGATAGTATTTCTCGTGGTGAAGTTTGACACCTCCTCCACAAGATATGCTTCCGCAATGGACGCCTCAGTCCGGCTTTATTTCTACATTTTCGCGTGCCTTTAGAACTCTTTCGATTGGATACATCCAACGAATCGTTGTGGCCCCCCATACGAGCCTCATATGCGAGGTGCACAATCAAATGCCGTTTGACGCGGCACGAAGAAGCCAGTGGAAAGATCTTCTCCAAGTTACGCAGCATCACAAAAGCCGTTTTTCCAAACCTTTGATGACGGTGGGAGATAGCTCCTTGGCGTAAAAGTGGCGAAAGAAATAGCTCAACTCGCCAAAGAATAGCCATACATGCCGAGGGGACATAGCCTCGCACCATCACCTAAGAAGCCGCTGAATCCATATATGGAAGTCATGACTCTTCATCCCGTTGATTTTAAGAGTAGTTAGGTTCACTCCCCTCCTCACATTCGCTGCATATCCATCTAGGAACATTAGTGCCTTGATCCATTCAAGAACTTCCCACCTTTGTGGGATGGTCAACATGTAATTGGCCTTAGGCCTAGTCCATCTTTTGCCAACTACGGGAGGCCTCATCTCTTGCCTTGGCCTATCGCATAACGCTGCCATGTCCACTCTAGCCTTAGGATTGTCCTTAGACTTGTCAGTGTCTATGATTGTTCCCCATAGTCCCTCGGAGATATTCCTTTCGGTGTGCATGTAGTCAATGTGATGAGGTACAAGAAGGTCATCAACATATGGGAGCCTCATCAAGCCCGTATGTTGTACACCATATCCCTGAAAACCACCTTCAGGATTGGCCACAGGAGCTTCTATCTGAGCATGAACCTCGGCAGTAGTCGACATGTGTGGTGGAGGATCTAGCACTTTGAGACCTTTTGTAAAGTGCTTGATGTCTTGTCTAAATGCATGGTCAAGAGGGAGGAATTGACGATGTAAGTCGAATCGACGAATACTTGCCCCCCTTCGCAACCTAATTGGAACCTTATCGCGGCCTTGCATACTTGGACATGGGTACTTCCCGTGTACACACCAAAAGCGCTTAATAAACCATACGCCAAGAAGTCATGGTTGGAGTATTGGTACCACACATACATTTTGAAGCTTTTCTTTGTAGCCCTGGGCCGTATGTCCATACGCCATCATTCCAAGCACCGACCAATTCATCCCAAATAGGCTCCATGTACACGCCCATATTACTCCCCTGATGACCGGGATTGATCAACGAACAAAATACATTTTGTCGTTGAAAGGCGACACCGGGGGAGATTGAGGGGGATAACGAACACGGGCCAACATGTGTATGGGGCAGCCCATCATCCCGTATGGATTGAACCCATCTGTTGATGATATCGCAACACGCACGCTACGAGGCTCACCGGCTTTGCCGTGATGTTTGGAATCGGCGTAGCGCCAAGCTTCACCATCGGATGGATGTACCATCTTGTCGTGGTGGTATCGTTTGCCCTGTTTGTTCCATGTCATCTCGCTTCGCATTCCTCGATCCATGAATAGCTGTTGGATCCTCGGTATGAACGGAAGGTACCGTAGGATTTTCTCGCCGATGTTAAGTCGCTTCTTCTCACCATTACCGCAGTCTACCCGCATGTACCGAGGATTTACACTTTGGGCGCAAGACTTTGCATCTGCGTGGTCATTCCTAAATAGGGCGCACCCCTTCGGGCAAACATGTATCTGCGCCGTCGCAAGCATCTTAAGTGCTTTGAGGACTTTCTCCGCCACGCACTGGTTGGGTGGCAGATTGTGGTGTAACATCCCAGCTATTAAGAAGTAATTAAAATTTTAAATATGATCATTATCATGTGTGATTATCAAGTATCATAGCAATAATGCATTTTATGTTTATATATTGCATGTATATGTTGCAAATATTGTGTTTTGTTTAATTAAGTTGGCTGATTAATTATTTTATTAATCCTAAATTCAAAATCCTACTTTCTAAACTACTTGGAATTTGAGGTTGGTCCTTAAAGCAACGTTCAAGATCTCGTCAAGCTGAGTAACTTTCATTTTGGAAGTTTTTCAAGTTACAATATGAAATTGGGAGAAATAGGCAGAAGGAGAAAAAAAAAAAGAACTCTGCTACAGTACTCGACCAATAGGGCAGCAAGCAGCGTCACCGCCGTTCGTCGCTTGCCACCTTTTATCTCATCCTGCATCTTCTAGCTTGCCACCTCTCCATTCATGCACCTTCTTTTGCCACCTACCCCCATGTGTCATATGTGGGCTTAATTGAAGTGGGAAACTTGAATTTCTTCTCTCCTTATCCCTCTTGCTCTGTGTCTCACTCTCGGTCTTCGGTTTGGGAAAAATAGGGACAGAGCAGAGCAGCAGCAAACCAGCGCCCTGCCTTCTCCCTTTGCTTTCCCTTCTGCAGGCCGGCACCACCTTCCTTCTCTCTCCTCTCCAAGCAGCAACACGGCAGCAGCCCCAGCGGATGCAGCTGCCAGCCGCCACTAGCAGCAGCTGGCGGGCCACGGGCATGCTGGCCGCCACCCTCTGCTGCCCTCACCACCGCCCGCCGAGCAGCAGCAATTAAGCAACAGCAGCAGCGCCGCCATGAAGCAGAGCCGTGGGTTCACGTGGCCACACTGGCACAAACCATTTCGGGCCGAGCCGCGACCATAAACTGAACCACCCAAGCGAGGTGATGCTTCCCCACCTCTCCTTTGCCGCTGATAAGCAATTCCATGGTCGAAATCGAGGTTCCCAACTCCTCTGTTCTTAATTCGTGCAGGGACCTTGCGCACCAATTCGAAGAAAGCCAGGGGGTTATCTGCATAGCCATAGACTCAGGTGAATAGTGCTGCATAGTGTTTTCCTTTTTCTTTTTCAAGAAATAGGCTGAAACTTTAGAAAATCATAGCAATTCATAGAAAAATCGTAAAATAGCAAATGAAGATGTTTTGGAATCCTTGTGAGTACCTCTATGCAGTAGATATATAAAATCATGTGCTTTAGTATAAATTGTTGATGCATGTTTAATCTAGTCTTTATGTGTTATTTAATAGGGCATGTTTTCTTAGTCCAAATGCAGCAAAACTTTTACAGTAAGCTTAGGTGGATGTGCATGTGCTGTGGTATAAGTTTCATGTATAATAGATGCTTATTTCTTGAGTTACTAATTTATCTTGTAATATGCTTATTCCATGATTTTTGTAGGTTAAAATAAATATCCAATGATTATGAAACTTTCTGTGTATCTATTTTATTCTAGTTGATCTTTTCAATAATACATATATGATCTCTTAGTGATAAAAGGATTGGTGAGTGTGTTGGTTATGCAAGATGGTTAGTGAATAGAATACCCACGTATAAACTCCATGTGTATGTGTTGCTTTCTTGATAACCACGTGATGGAGTTGTTGTTCAAGTGATTAGAATACTTTATGAAACATAGCCTAGTTGGACCGTGAAGGAAAGTTGTGTTCAGCTTTCGTAAGTTGTTTTAACTTCCTTTGTGCATTTGTATGCCTTTCATCATGCGTGGCATGCATTCCATCATGTTAAGCAATCCATCATTTATTACGTGTAGTAAAACGAAAAGCGAAAGGTTGGAAGCCGCAAGTACCAAGCGCAGTGTTTTTTTTTCTCATCGAAATTAAGGCAAGTGCATGACGAATCTTTTGCTTCGGGCTTTACGCCTATTATTTGAGTTTTCTTGCTTTCCAATGTTCAAGTATTATATTTCCGTTCAAGTTCAAGTTTCTTGTTTATGATATTCCGCTTTCAAGCTTTCATTTACATTCAATTCCAAAGGGGTTTATCCCGGAGGTGCAATTTGGTTCTTATATTCAAGTGCCTCATTAAGTAAGTGCCGGCCCCACTTGCTCGGCTTTTACCGGTAAATGCTAAGGAGTATTCAAGTGTCTGTCCGCTTCGACGGAAACTACTATTTAGTTGGAGTTGAAGTAATTGATTCATGAATTCAAATTCTCATGAGTTGATTGTTCTTTCGGTTCTTAATGTACTTGCCGAAAGTGTTTTCACTCACCCTTGTGTTCATTTGGTTTTTAGGTGCTAAACCATCACGACTTGCATGGGAACTAGGAGTAGCACCATCATCACAAGTATTCACTTTTCATTTACAAGCGCGTAATCTTTTGTATTGCGCTTGCCACCGTAATAGTTAAGTGGAGGTTGTTAATTGATTTAATCCTAGTATATATGTGTGTTGAGGTAGCCCCCTGGTGTTTCCAAATGGGGCGTTGCACGGATATAGCCTCCCTTTGGGAGAGATCATTTGGTTCTTACAGGTTTCAAACACGAACAGACACATGCTAAAATTATAGGCTCGATTAAAATTGCAATCATCATAGACATGGACAAATGCTCGATTAAATTTGCACCAATCATAGACTTGGACATATGCTCGATAAAATTTGGCAGAAAGATAGACCTAGACAGATGCTCAATTTAAATGGGGAACGAAATAGAGGATTAGATGTCTCATATACCGAGGAGCCCCAAATAAAAGCACAAGAACAATAGAGGCAGGGGTGAGTTAGGGTTTAGGGTTCAAATGAAGCAAAACTTTCTACGCAACCCAACTCAAAAATAGCTCAAAAATTTTAGGAAAAGAAAATCACAAGAACAAAACAGGGGTACCATGGAAATCAGTAGGCACACAAAGGTGCCACGAACGAGCAGCGTCAACGACATGCCGCGGGGGAGGTGGCGGCAACCATCGTCGACACCCGGTACTCGTAGCTTATGTGCGGCTAAGGCCCCCGTCGGCACGATGCTCCGGCACCACCGCAAACTGAGGCCTTAGGGTTTCGTAATGCAGTGGAACGGGGAGCGAGAGGGAGAGGGGAGAGGGAGAGGAGGGCAAGCCATGGGGATGGAGAGGGGGAGGAAGAGGGCGACGTGCGGAGAGGAGGAGGAAGCCGCCGCCGCCGCCGTAGCCGCCCCTCGCCACGTCTTGCGCTTGGGACGGAGAGGGAGAGGGAAGGAGCGACGGAGAGAAAGAGGAGGAGTTTTTTTTTTTCAAGAGAGAAGGAGAGGCGTATATATTCGTTGGCTGAGGTGAGGGGTTTTTCGTAAAAAGAGCGGAGGCGGGCGGGTAAGTGTAAAAGTGAGCCGATTTCAAAATTTTCTCTTCTTCGGACGTAGGATTTTCATATTTCGGGGACCGAAGCGAAAAAAAATCGAACCTAGTTACTGTTCAATGAGGGCCTGGATGGACTGGAATGGGATTTCAAAGAAAAAGAAGGACCTAGATAAGATATCATTGTAGCCAACCACGGGGCAGGAGCACTGTGGGCGAACCGGAGGCAGCCAATGAGAAGTTGACGGGCAAACTGAAGAGCCAATCAAATAATTCAGGTGATGTGGATAGCCTCCCTAGGGAGGTAGAATTTGGTCCGTAAAGGTTTTTAATGCAAACAGATCTCAACAGAAGACAACAATGGAAAAGACGACGCGGTAGTGTCGTAGTGGTGGTGTGTCCTGGTGGGACTTGGGAGGAGACCTTGACCCGTGCGGCCATCAAGTCAAGTCGCTGGCCACCACTCACCGGTGTGGCATTCGTAGAAGGAACATAACCGCAGGATTTTCGATGACAAATCATTGTTTTTCGACGACAAATCATCACACCCACAATGTAGCAATACAGAAGGGCTCATACACCTATGCAGCATTAGCACACAACTCCCAGTCCCTGTGCACTATCAGACCTTACTAATGACTTCAGTTCACATATGATGTCATTATTAGTAGGGCCAACCCAAACCATTGGCCACGGCCTGTGCGCTTCAAGCTCTCAGGCAATAATATGATGAGCCGACACAAGAAGGCCCATGGCCTGCAGTGGAGAGTACGATGGCACATGGTTGAAGGGGACCTTGACCTGCGCGGCCACCGAGTCGAGTCGTCGGCCCCCACACTCACCGGCTGCAATCACTGAGATGCCACATGGGCTGCATTACTGACATGTCTGAAACGATGGTTGTCACTGCATCAATGTTCAGTGACGCCAAGCAATGAGTATTAACTCGGCAGTGTCTTCCTGTCCATTGGAGCTAGCTCTGGAGAGTGAATCGTCGAGGGTGTCTTCCTTTCAATCCTTCATGGTAGAAAATTGGTATCCTTTATCACTGTCTCATTCTGCAAATATTTTTGTGCTATTCCAGCCCTTCTAATATTGATCAAAGTGAAACTTTAATGCTCACATATATTTTTAATTATCTTCATATTGTTGTGTTACATATATATACTCATTTATCAGACTTAAGGGGGTAAGGGTAACCTGCAACCAAGCCAAGGCTGTAATATGCAGGTTGCCTATGTACCAACATAATCTTTGTTCCCCGACATGCAGGTTGTTTCGCACTTCACGGTATATACCATCTTTCTTTCCTTATAGAATTAATTGTGTTTATGTTCCTGATATCTACTACATTTCTCAACAAGCTTTAAACATGCGCTACTTCTGCTTTTAAATTTCTGAAATAATCATATGCACAATACCAAATTAAATTACCATAATATAGCGACTCCTTCGGGTACCCTGTCACTTCATCAAATGAGATTAAGCGGTAAATTGTGTATCAGGATTGGGAAGAAAAGTGCGATTCAGAAGACTGCGAGATCCAGCAATAGTGAATAAGGTGAGGCACGTAAGAGGAGTAGGGCCACAAGCTGGTTTGTTTGCTGGGTCAGTTAGACCGTGTAACTCACATTGGTGTTTGGTGAGCCACACGAGTGGGCTGTTGGGCGCTTATATAAACCCCTCTTTATGATGTCGTGGTTATGAACAGAAACTAATTTGAAACTGTCTTCTCCTCACATTTCTCTGCACTTAAACCCAACATTGTGTTACACTAGTCCATCAACCCGTGCTCTCGCACAGATATAGAATCTAAAATGACATCAGCATTAGTTACTTCTGCTTAATACATTTAAGAAATATTGAAGTATACTTTTCACTATTTTGAAAACAGGGGAATGTAAATTGGATGGTCTATATTTTAAAAATAATTATTTTCTAACACAAATCCGAGCACTTGCATGGGCTAACGATATATATGTAAATCTAAATTTCTTTTTCTTCTATAAATACAATAGAATCCTTAATAGGTCTTGAACAAATAAAGTTTCCACTAAAATTTGGTAGAAACTATTTAGAATGTTGTGGCAACATATGGAAACTATATAAATAAGCCCCTCGATTTTTAAAACCTTATTTCCCTCTAGTTCTAGAATAGGTTAAGTACTCTTTTTAATTAGGAAAAAGAGATAAGTACACACATGTTACATTTGTTGCCATAGATGCCGACAAAACTATGTGATTAGGTTTATTACATCTGTTGAATAATGTAAAATTTATCATAATCATGCAAATTATTAGCACTATACAATTCATATGTAGACATATATATAATTTCAATGAAATCAAAATAGTTCACTCACATTTCGTTGAATTTGCTCAAGCATAAATGTCCAAAAGCAGTCAAACATCAATAACCGTAATTGAGTTGGCCAGTTTCTTGTTGTATCAGTAGAAGCGTGCTCACACTTCATGGATATAAAACACTCAAGAATGCGAGCATCCAAATTTTTGTAACATGGACTATAATATTTGAGCATCTCCAAGAGTCGCCTAAAATATATACTCTCTAAATCATTATTTGAAGATCTTGAATAAAACTTGTTTCATACCCTGCAAGAACTTTTGTACATCTTGTGTAAAACTTATGTGCACTTTCAGCAATTTTGGCTAGAGAGAAATCTAGAATAGAGAATGTCTATATTTGGAGATTTAATTTAAGATGTCGTTGGAGGTAAATTTTGTCACCAAAATAATGATTTCTATAAATTAGGAAAAATAAAAAGAGTCTCTTGGAGTTGATCTAAGACCAAATATTTGGATTAGTCATGTGCATGCAGTAGTTATTGACTTGTTTTGATCTTTTTGCTTATTATATTAAAAGGTAATTTTGCAACAAATAGTTACAATTTTTAAAAATATCTATTGTCCCGTGTCAAAACATATCCCTTCAACATCACGTAAAGAAAATAGCACAGTAATAACACAATAGCGACGACATGTTTTGTGAATTTTGATAAAGTGGTTTAACTAATGTTATTCTAAATTTAAGACACAATAAAACTGGATGATTTGATCACCTCACATCCAAGAGCCCTTCTAAATTAAACTAATTCCCCATAGGGTGCATCTTAACATAAATACTCAATTAAATATTTCTTTTCTCCAAGATAACATATAGGAAGATTTAGTATATCGGTAAATATAGTATGTTGATGTAGGAACAGTTAGATGGTGATTTTATTGCATACTCCCTCCATCACTAAAAGCATGTCGTTAATTATTCACTTTCAGACATCTTTGTTTTATTCAATTTTTTATATAAATATCATATATTTTGTTAAGACTTATTTTATCAGTAAAGAGACAAGAATGATGATTTAAATATTTAAAATTTGCCTAAAATTTTTGAATAAGACGAACTGTCAAATACGATGTGTGAAAGTTAAAAAGTCCTTCTTTTTCGGATGTAGGAGTACACCTATTAAGGCTTTAAGAGGTTGGCCGATAGAAAAACTATTATGGGAGATGTTGTGCCTGAATTCTTTGTTCTAGGACTATATTATATTACTTTTAGACGACGGATAAGTGAAGCACTTTGTTCCTAGGTTGTTTAACCTGTAAGTGATGATTGTGCACAACTTTTTTTTCTTGATCATGCTAAAGATTTGTGCGTTTTTGTATGAAGATAGAATAGTTTGATTACAATGGGGTTGGCTTAATCTTTTCAATAAAGCTCAAGCCCTTCCCACAAAAAGTTAAATTGAATACTTTAGTTACAATGTTTATGTAGAGATACGTGTATGCATTACTTCGATGTGTATGCATTACCTCGATGACTGGGACCTCGTACTCATTGCAAATCAACCATTATATATCCTAGGTCCAAACTCTAGTCTTTTTACTTACATCATGTTTGCATTGAATATTGCCTGTAATAATAGGAAAAATAAGAATAAGTCAGAAACGAAACATGTAACTTATAAAAAATATATATATTTTACATATAGAGTCCGGAAGGGCACCAAAAATATTTGTATGGTCTAGATGTTTTTCTTAGTCAAATCAACCTTGTAATTTGCATGATTACCCATTGTTGCATGATGCATCTTGGCCATCTTGGAGGTTGACATCAGATCCATGGGATGCATAGTGATTCAACCGCCCAGATCAAGCATCTGAATTTCCATGTGGCTTGGTAGGCAAAGGCAGGTTCATGTGCTTGTGGCTAGTGAATCCGCCGTCAACCACAGCGTACCGTAAACAAACTTGGCATCGCCGAGGCCGTAAACACAGTCGCCTTTGTTCGGTTTGGTCGGTGCTGATTTGTTGTGAGAAAAAAAAGTACCGCTAGTTGGCTGGGCCGGTGCCGGGTGCTGGTTTTTACGTGAGAGGAAAACACCATTGTCGGGCTGGTTCAACCAGCCACCGAACAAGGCCGCGTCCCCGCAATGTCCACCGCCTCGCAGGTGGCACCCTTTAGCTCATGGAGCCCCATGATGATGGTCGCTACCGCGCCTCTCGTCGGCGGTCCACCCAAAGACGCTTAGAAGTTAGAACTGTTCCACCACCATCGGGCGCCTCGCACCGCGCACGGCCAGATGCGCTTGATGATGGCTTGACGCAGACGGCGTGGCATGAGAACTCGGGCGGGGCGGCCTTAACGATACTTGTGATGGCGAACATGGACACCGCGTGCGGGTGAGTCGCCAGGCCGCCGAGGATGCCGCTCACTACTACAAAAGCCTACAAAGAGAACGCCTTCCTTTTTTATTAGGGCGGTTTTTTACGTTTTGAGGCGCCCCCACAAGGGGATGAACCGCCCTACAAAGTGAACACCATATGAGCCGCCCCTATAGTGCCCGATTAGGGGCGGGCCGGTGTTACGAACCGCCCCTACTATTAGCGGGGCGGTTCAATCACCAAACGCCCCTCTATCAGGTCCACAAGAGGGGCGTTTCTATATTGAGGCCTCCCTACAAAGGGTTCTGTCGAATTTTAAAACGATGCACTAAAAATTAAATTTTCATAAACGACCTCGGATGGAAAAACTTCCTATATATGAAATGTAGATCTCGAAAAAGTTATGAAACGTTGTAGTTGACCACTTTTTGGTGTGAAATCATCTAGTCATGCAAAAGGTGTGTTGAAATGTCTCAAATTTAAAATTCAAATTTAAATAAAACGACCTCGAATGAAAAAACTTCCTAAATATGAAATGTAGATCTCGAAAAGTTACTTAAACTTTCATGTTGACCACTTTTTAGTTTGAAATCATCTAGTCATGCAAAAGCTATGTTCAAATGTCTCAAATTTGAAATTCAAATTTCGTAAATGACCTCGACGAAAAACTTCCTACATATGAAATGTAGATCTCGAAAAGTTATGAAACTTTGTAGTTGACCACTTTTCGCTTTAAACCGCTTAGAGCCTCAAATAGTCAATTTACACTCTGATTTGTATAATATGTGGGGACGCTGAATGGGATATGGACACATACATGTGTGTAGCGCAGTGGTGGGGAGAGATCGCTACAAGTTAAACGAGGTCGCTGAATTCGAATCCCGCTCATCACGTAGCCGCGATTTTACGCGAAAAAAAATGCGCGACTTGCGACGGGCAAGGCGCCGGGCCGGTGGGGTCCTCCCCAGATTAAATAAAAATGTTTTGTGATTTTTTTGAATTTTGAAATCACAATTTCTAGAATTCACTATAGGGGCGGCTCATACAATAGGGGCGGTTGCATCACCAACCGCCCCTATTGTTGTTCCACTGTAGGAGCGATAAGTTAGGGGCGGTTACGAAAACCGCCCCTACTGTGGCTTGTGAACCGCCCCTATAGAAGGCATATGTTGTAGTGGCTGATGGTCGCCATCGCCATGTAGAGGATTTGAACCCTCCGCCAGCGGCAGCACAGGTACGCTGTCCTCGACGGCGACGTTGCAAGGCACAAAGATGAATTTGTTGGCTTAGATAGATTGGATTATATTGGCTCCCATATCTTTTATGGAGAATAATTTGGTGTGTCAGAAGTCAGCGATTGGTATAGTTCTCGGTACTCGCTGGATGGATTTTATGTTTTTCTCGTGAAGATATTTGGACGGATTTTATGTTTTTCTCGTGAAGAAAGATATTTTTTTTAATCTATATATAATGGCAGAGGTGGATAATTTCTTAGGTAACAAAATAGATCCAATGGTTATGGGTGGTTGTAGACTTCTGATTTGATGGTCGGATGTTTCTGATTAACGTGAGAATTTATAGCATTTATCTTTTTTCTTAGCGCATTTGATGAGAGCCAACGTGGAGCCTCCGTTGGAGCCTCCAATTAGTAATAGTAGGATTATAAACTTTTAATGCCATGTAGTTAGAGTTGAAAATACTATATTTCCTCCTACAAATATAGAACAATCACCCGGTACCTCATATTTTGCATCACTAAGTGAATAAACACAGCGGCGCAATGGGCTAGCCTCCACGGCAGGCGCGCGGCAACGCTGCACGTGGTTTCAAGTAAGCCTCTAGACACGGTGGTTAAAAAATAGTGCAGCCCCATCGGAAAAAAAAAAAAATACTGTGAAATTTTTGGTGTGCCAAATCATGCTGTGCATGCTTGAGATGGATTTGGGTAGGTTCAGTTAGCGTGTGTTTAGTTGGTGAAATATATTAGGTTCGCCATCAGAAGACTTTTCGTTTGTATTTGTTAATTATTATCCTATCATGGACTAACTAGGCTTAAAAGATTCGTCTCTCACTTTTCAGTCAAACTATGCAATTAGTTTGTTTATTTACCTATATTTAATGCTCTATTTATGCGTAAAAAGATTTGATGTGATAGTTATTGAAGACTTTTTGGGTTGCCTTTTCACCAACTAAACATGCTCTTAGGGTTTGAAGCCAATTTTACCACTTCAGCAGGGACTAACCGAAAAGCCAAGAGAACCGAGCCTAGCTCGGATGGCAAGCGCTGCCGGTGCGCAGGCTGCCCGCGCGAGTTCGATTCCCAGAATCGTTCTTGCGTCTCTCACTGGGATTTATTCCCAAAAAATAATTTGCAGGCCTCTTGATGGATTTGGAGCCTCACATTTATTCCCAAAAAATAATTTGCAGGCCTCTTATGGATTTGGAGCCTCACACGTGGATGTGCCACAATGATCGTGGTGACGTGCCCGTCACATATGAAGCCGGATGACTTCGGATCTCTCAGCCACGTCAGCATCTTCATATAGGTGTAGATCTAGCTTACGCTGCTAGGGTGTGAGTGTGTGCGTTTGTGTGCGTGTGTGGTGGTCTGAGTTAGTGCGTGAATTCATATTCTACAACCTGTACTTGAAGAGTTGAGGCGTCAAAAAAAAAAAAAAAAAAAAACGAAAGGCCAAAGCCATCGACCAATAATGGAGAGGACAACGCGGTAGTGTCGTAGTGGTGGTGTGGCCTGGAGGAGACCTTGACCCATGCGGCAACCAAGTCAAGTCGCCGGCCCCGACTCACTGGTGTGGAATTTGTAGAAGGAACACAACCGCAGGATTTTGGACAACAAATCTTCACACCCACAATGTAGCAATACAGAAGGCCGGGCTCATATACTTATGCAGCATTAGCACACAACTCACCGTCCCTCTGGACTATCAGGCCGTGTAATTACCTGTTAAGCCACCAGACATTCTAGTACAAAAATCCTTTCCTACTTGTTTGAAATGCAGAACTGCTCTTACGTTAAAAAAAAAAGTGCTCGACCTGGCTTCAGACCATTCAGACTGTAGTTGGCTGTAATGTGAAAATTCAGACCCTACTAATGACTTCAGCGCACATATGATGATTATTAGTATGGCTAAACCCAAACCATTAGCCACGGCCTGTGCGCTTCAAGCTATCAGGCCATAATATGGAGCCGACACATGAAGGCCCGTGGCCTACAGGGAGAGGACGATGGCACATGGTTGTTGAGAAGACCTTGACCTGCGTGGCCACCGAGTCAAGTCGTCGGCCCCCACACTCACCGGCAATGGCAATGTTAGCGACATGTCTGAAACGATGGCTGTCGTCTCTGCATCATAATGTTCAGTGACGCCAATGAGTATTAACTCGGCAGTGTCCTCCTGTGTCCTCCTGGAGCTTGCTCTGGAGTGGGAATCGTCGAGGGTGACCTCGCTCTACGCCCAGCCAGCATATGCCTCCAGCTTCACGCCTTTCCATTGCCACCACCACAGTAGCTCTACAAACCCACTGCGCTCACATTTGAGTACAAGCTTGAAGCAAGAGAGGAAGCATGAGTGTGGTGACGGGGACGCTGGGAAGCCTCGCCCCAAAGCTTCTTCAGCTGCTCCACGATGAATACAAGCTCCAGAAGGGAGTGAAGAAGCAGGTGGAGTGGCTCTCCAGGGAGCTGAATAGTATCTACGCCTTCCTCCACAAGGTCTCGATGTGCTATGGACCGGCCTCGATGAGCAGGTCAAGGAGTGGACACGGAGGTCGTGGAGGCATCCTACGACATGGAGGATGTTCTCGACACCTTCCTTGTTGCGCTCGAAGGTGATGAGCCCGCCGACCCAAAGCAGGCTCAAAACGCACCATCAAGAAGATGGGCAAGGTGTTCAGCAAGGCCAAGACTCGACGTGGTATTGCCGGTGCCATCGGAGACATCAAGAAGTATCTCGAGGAGGTAGCCGAAAGGCGCGCCGGTACAATCTTGATGAGAGTGTTTCTAAGCATGACATGTCGGTCGACCGCTGATCCTCGCCTTACCGCAATGTACAAAGAAGTGACACAACTTATTGGAATCGACAAGTCAAGGGGAGGAGCTCATGTCCGTCCCCGAGTCCATTCCATCAACATCATGATATGTTGGACAAGGAGATCTTGAAGAAGGTTTCTATTGTTGGAGTTGGGGATTGGGCAAAACCACTCTGCCAAAAGCAAAGGTATGACAAACTTAGTTCGTAGTATGACCGCAGAGCTTTTTTGTGTCCGCTTGGTCGTGACCGCGACTTGGCTACAGTTTTCAAGGACATCCTCTTCGCCTTGATAAAGATAAGTTTGACAATATTCATACCACAGGAAGAGGTGTTGATCTTCTCATTCTTGAACTACGAGAATTTTTGAAAATAAGAGGTACGCATGAGCCAGCCATTTGCAAATTCTAATTTGTTAGTGCCATTAAGATGCTGCAGTTGTACAGCTAGACCATATTATTTTTGCATTATATCCAAAGAGGTTATACTAAAAAAATTATCTCGATTCACCGATGGAAGACTTCTTGAGATTGAATTTCATTTGTCAATTTTAATCCGCTTCACACATACACCAAAAATGCAAATTATCTACATGTTATCTTCACAAATTATCTCGCATGTCTCTACATAGTTACTAGTGTGTCATAATGCATTTGGTGTATATTGTGACTTTTTTAATGTCAACAATGCATATTTCTTCCTTCTATCGAAGCTTCGAGAATCATTATTAACCAATTTTTTCTTGCAAATTCTTGTGGACAGATATTTTGTTGTTGTTGATGATGTATGGAAAGTAAAGTAATCACAACTACTCGTAAGTTTGATGTCGCAGAAAGAAGCCGGTGAGGTTTACAAGCTAAAACCACTCTCTTATGAAAACTCCAAGAAGTTATTCTATACAAGAGTATTTGGTGCAGATGGACAATATCCCGATTACAAATTAGATGATGTATCCGATAAAATTCTAGAGAGATGTGCCGGTATACCATTAGCGATAACCACAATGACTAGCTTGTCGGGCGGGTAAACCAAAGGAAGTATGGTCCGAGGTGTACAGCTCTATTGGTTTCGTGCATAAAGATAACCGGGATGCGTAAGATACTATGACAATACTTTCATTTAGCTACTATGATATGCCTTCACATCTGCAGACATGCTTATTGTACCTAAGTACCTACCCGTAAGATAGCCGCATAGACAAGGATAAGTTGATATGGAAGTGGATAGTCAAGGATTTGTTAGTGGTGATCAAGGAGAAAGATTATTTGAGCTCGAGAAAGATACTTCAGTGATCTCATTAATGTAAGCATGATTCAGGCAAAGGAGGAAGAGACAGATGGCAGTGTTTCAGCTTGTCGTGTTCATGACATTGTTCTTGACCTGCTGCGCAAGTTTTCATTTGAAGAAAAGTTTGTTGCTATTCTCGATGGTAATGCTTGAAGCAATATTCCCACCAAGCAATGTTCGGCCGGTTTGCTCTCCATAGTAGAACAGTGAAAGCAAGTTAGTTCAAAAAGCTAAAGTCAATGAGATGCCAAAAGTGAGGTCATATATTGCATTCGAAAGTGTGATATTAATAATACCCGGGTGTACTTTCCCATCTTTAGGCTTCTCGTGCTTGATTTAATAAAATGCAGATTCAAGGATGGTTGCCATTTTGAGCATCTTGGTGATTTACTTCACTTGAGGTATCTTGGGGTAGACTGTCAAGGTAGTATTCCTAATCTCTCAAAACAAATATCAAATCTAAAGTTACTCCAAACACTTGTTTGGTATGGAACCTTGCCGGTAAGCATCATCCTACCAACACAGCTGCTATGCCTACATGCTAGAAATGGTGTACCCGATGGTATTGGAAAGCTCACATCCCTGGAGCAGCTAAGAATATTTGGTGACCACAAGATGTTCGTAAAGGACCTGGGCAGCCTACAACAACTGAGGGTGCTCGGTATTTCTAACACAAGTAGCATGGACAATAGCATGCAGAGAGATTTCGTGCTCTCTAAGCAAGATGCAAAAGATCTAGAAGATATATATGTCCAGTAAGGTGGGTTCATTAAAATGCCGACACAGCCATGTGGGAAGAAGCAGGCTTTGTGCTTCCACGATCTCTCCGTCATTTGAATTTGGCGTATTGCTTCTGCTTCTCTAATATGCCGTCATGCATCAATCACTCGTGTCTGCCCAACCTGTCCTACTTGGGACTGCAGGTGGACACTATGGATGAGCAGGACATGAAACACCTTGCTATGTTGCCCGCGCTCAGTTATCTCCATCTGACAATAATGTCCACAGTAACAGCAAGTATTATTAGTGCCGGTCCAGAAGCTGAGGTTCTTCTACGTCAATGCAATGGTCCAGATTCAGCAGCACAATAAAGAGGACTCTTGCATTTCGTTGCATATATGGAACAGAGAAGATGCTCTGCCCGTTGTCTCCAGGAAAAGCAAGCCGTGATGCCAAATCTTGAAGCACTTCATTTTGAAGTTCCTTTGAGGGCCCTAAAGGACAAGAACGATGACTGCAGCAATATTGGCCTAGAATACCTACCTTCTATTCGTGAACTAGAAGTGTGGATCAACTGTGCTGGCGTGTCTACTGAGGAGGTGGATGCTGCATTGGCTGCCCTGAGAAACACATGCAAGGTCCACCCCAACCTCCCGACGCTTGACACGAATAAATTGAATGAGGTATGACGAGTATTTTGTACTAGTTCCAATCATGTTATTATCTCTTTATTTATTTCTATCTTAGTACAATTCTGTCTCCTAATTAATTATTAGTTTAATTCGAATTTTCATCTGAAAGTCAAAGATGGTGGCCACACAAGACAAAGAAATGACGGTGTCCATACAAGGCAAAGGAGACAAGAAACAGCAGGAGGAGACTGAGATGGCCTCGCAGGAAGTTAATAACATTGATTTGGGCAAACTAAGCCGTGCAAGCTCTTAAAAGAGATCACGATTTTGAATGCAAACTACGCCACGTACGTACTCTCTCCACACCATCTGATCTGTCATATATTTAACTGGTGGTGTCGCTTCTCAGTATTGCGGGCCCTAAAGGACAACAACGATGATTGTGGCAGTATTGGCCTAGAATACCTACCTTCTATTCGTGAACTGAAATTGATGATCGACTGTGATGGCGTGTCTTCTGAGGAGGTAGATGCTGCATTGGCTGCACTGAGAAACACATCCAATGTCCATCCCAACCACCCGACGCTTTACATGAATACAGTTAATGAGGTATGCCAAGTATTTTGTACTAGTTTCAATCAAATTATTCTGTCTCCGAATTAATTACTAGATTAATTCGAATTTTCAACTGAAAGGCAAAGATGGCGGCCACACAAGACAAAGAAATGACGGTATCCATACAAGACAAAGGAGACAAGAAACAGCAGGAGGAGACTGAGATGGTTTCGCAGGCAGTTAATAATATTGATTTGGGCAAACGAAGCCATGCAAGCTCGTAAAAGAGATCAGGATTTGAATGCAAACTATGACACGTACGTACTCTCTGATCTTCGATATATAACTGGTGGTATCGCTTCTCGTGCATGTCAACCATCGTAGTACTTTTCAATTTTGCCGACTTCAGGGACTTTCAAAACGTGTTTTAGCAGATACTGATTTTTCATTGCATCCGTTATACTCTGTACATTGGATACTCTGTTTTTTGTCCGCTCAGTCACAACCTGTACTGTTCCTAGTGCCTGCACCTACTCTGTTTCTGGCCACCAGTCCATAATCTGTTTTCAAGTCTCCTATCTTGACATATGTAGTGTGCTGCCTACATGGTTGGTTCCTTCTTCGTTCGATGTGTACGTAGGTCACTTGTTTAATCTATCGCCTGTCTGTGACACATCCTAAGATGATTATTCACACTAAATAATTTTAGTCATCGGCTAATTTATGGTTGTAAGCATAATATGCACAGATGATTACGTAGAATTATTAACAACCTTTCTTCCTCTCGCAGATTAGATTTTCTGACCACAGTTTCTGCATGCGAAAGAGACTACATCAGCCCATCAGCACTAGTGTTCACTCGACTGTGCCGGTTCCTCTTACGTTCACCCGAGCTATTTATTTTGTATCCAAATATTTTGTATCAAAGTTTCAGTGTACTCTGCTGTTACTTAGAACCTGCAACATTCTATTTCATTCTCAAGGTTTGTATTATTTTTATTTGTTTAGTTTCTCGACCATTCTGTGGTTTGTAAATTCTAATAAGCTTTGGAACAATATTTATGTTGTGAAAAAGTTTGAGGAGACTCTTTCTGTTGCTTGCATTGTCTCATGGTACATTGTAATAAGGTTTGGAACATATTTATGTCTCCTGGTTGTCCTGGACATGGCTGCTTGTTGAGTGGTCGTCAACTACAGCGAAACACCTTGGCCGACCTGAGACAAGGGAAGGGAACGATTTGCAAAAGAGGTCCGTATGTTTCGACCTGGTGGAGAGAAGTGATCCAAAAGCTCAGCCACACCGCAGATTAATTAATTTGCTGGAATCTCGATTATAGAGAGGCCGCGGCGACCAGATGAAATGGAGGTGCAATACAGCCCTTGTCTTCTTCTCGTGGGCATAAAGTCCATTAACAAATGTGGTGGCTGGCCAATGGGCCACGTCGGCCTGGTAACTAAAACCATAGGCCCATTGGCAGCCTAGCTCGTCATGTACAAATCATCTTCTTCTATACGACGCACAAAAGAAAATGAAGTGGACTGGAGAAGGAATCAATGCAAGCTAAAAAAATCACGGTCCCAAACTAAAACCAGCGCGCAGCAACCTCACACGCGAAGAGCCGCTACCATCGGGTGCGTGTACTAGTGTGGGCGCCCTAAACCTCGGTGCAGTCTCCTCTTGCACCGAGATCTCCTTAGCGGAGAAGAGAACATGGGCGCCAAGATGTCCTGGATGATGGTGCCAATAATGGCCGAGCATCACCTAGCGTGAGGAGAGGAAATAGGCTCGGCTGGCTCGGAGCCGTGCTCCAGCAGGCGTAAGATTGTGTGTTCGTGTCCTTGAACAGAGTAGTCAGCTGACGCCGGAAAAAGTACTTTGTATGTGAAAATTTCAATGCTCGATGAGATCTACAAATTCCTAGTTTTGAGTTTTATCATTTAAGCAATGAGAGGAAGATGGAATTGAGTGCGGACATAAGCATGAAGCACTAGCAAACAATGCAGAACTTCAGACTTTACATGCGAAGGAAAGGTCGAAACATAGTGGGTGAAGTCATCTATTAACACAATGTATTATTGGTTATTGCTTTCATAAATTATACATACTACTAGTAATAACTCTGTTCAATAATTCATTTGTTTGGGATGATACCCAACTCACGAGATTGGTGCCGTATTGGTTCATTTTTCGCTTGGTGCTTAGTATTAGGTAGCGGGTTGTTTGTCCATCAGAGGCATAAATAAATCAAATACTGAGCACCCCTCAGTCGATCTCATCATGCATATAGCCACCCGCGATTATGTCGGTACTATTCTAGAAAGAAATTTGGAGGTCCAACTGCTACAATGATGTGTGCAACTGTAAAAAAAATTAGCGTTAGGTGCTTAGCGTGGTGCTGGTCTTTGAGGAAAGCAGCATAAGTGTTTTAAAACGAGCAACTGGACATAAAAAAGTGAACACCCTTTTTTGGCTTTTTGTGTTTGGTGCATGCTTGCCAGGCGGCCGTCCTCGACGAAAGCTAGCCCCTAATTAAGCTAACCGCGTTAGGTCGAGACTTGTGCTTCGTGGTGAAAACAACACAATGTTTCTCAAAAGCCATCGGCGGCCGGCTGCCCTGGCCATTTCCTGATGGCTGCTTCAACCTGAACTCAGACTAGTGCCATGCGTTCTCTGCACTCAGATCTGAACCAACCAAGGGAAGAACCATGAGTGTGGTGACGGGGGCGCTGGGAAGTCTCGCCCCAAAGCTTCTTCAGCTGCTCCACGATGAATACAAGCTCCAGAAGGGCGTGAAGAAGCAGGTGGAGTGGCTCTCCAGGGAGTTGAACAATATCTATGCCTTCCTGCGCAAGGTCTCAGATGTGCCATGGGACCGGCTCGACGAGCAGGTCAAGGTGTGGGTACGCGAGGTCCGGGAGGCATCCTACGACATGGAGGATGTCCTCGACACCTTCCTTGTGCGTGTCGAAGGCGATGAGCCCGTCGACCCCACCAGGCTCAAACGCACCATGAAGAAGATGGGCAAGGTCTTCAACAAGGCCAAGGCTCGCCGTGATATTGCTGGTGCCATCGAAGACATCAAGAAGTATCTTGTGGAGGTGGCTGAAAGGCGCCAGAAGTACATGCTTGATGAGAGTATTTCCAAGCATGACATGACGAAGTCCACTATCGATCCTCGCCTTACTGCAATGTACAAAGAAGTGGCGCAACTTATTGGCATTGACAAGTCAAGGGAGGAGGTCATGTCCATGCCGAGTCCATCCCATCCGCATCATGATGTGTTGGACAAGGAGATCATGAAGAAGGTATCTATTGTTGGAGTTGGGGATTGGGGAAAACCATCGTGGCCAAAGCCGCGGTATGACAGCTTAGTTCGAGTATGAATGCAGAGCTTTTGTGTCAGCTTGGTCGAACGTGACTTGGTTACAGTTTTCAAGGACATCCTCTTTCATCTTGACAAAGAGAGGTATCGTAATATTCATAACACAGGAAGAGGTCTTGATCTCCTCATTGTTGAACTACGAGAATTTTTGAAAATAAGAGGTATGCACGAGCCACCCATTTGCAAATTTTAATTTAAAGTGCCATTGAAGATGTTGCACCGCATAACTAGCCCATATTAGTTTGCATTATCCAAAGAGGTTATACTAAAAATATTATCTCAATTCACCTATGGAAGACATCTTGAACTATTGAATTTCTCATTTGTCAATTTTAATCTGCTTCACACATACAACAAAAATGCAAATTATCAACATGCATGTCATCTATGCAAATTATCTACATGTATCTACATAGTTACTTGTGTGTCATAATACTTGTGCGTATATTGTGACTTTCAATGTTAGCAATGCAAATTTCTTCCTTCTATAGAAGCTCCCGTAATCATTATTAACCAATGTTTCTTGCTAATTCATGTCGATAGGTATTTTATTGTTGTTGATGATATATGGGATGTAGAGAAGTGCCAAACAATCAAATTGGCACTTATTGAGAATTGTTGTGGAAGTAAATTAATCACAACTACCGTAAGTTTGATGTTGCCGAAGAAGCCGGTGAGGTTTACAAGCTAAAACCACTGCCTTATGAAAACTCCAAGAAGTTATTCTATACAAGGGTATTTGGTGCGATGGACAATATCCCCGACAACAAACTAGATGATGTATCCGATAGAATTATAAAGAGATGTGCTGGTATACCATTAGCAATAATCACAAAGAACTAGCTTGCCGGGTGGGTAAACCAAAGGAAGAGTGGTCCGAGGTGTACAACTCTATTGGTTTCGTATAAAGAAAGCAGAGATGTCGGCTACTATGACAATACTTTCATTCAGCCTACTATGATATGCCTTCACATCTCAGACATGCTTATTGTACCTAAGTACCTACCTGTAAGATAGCCACATAAACAAGGATAAGTTGATATGGAAGTGGATAGCTGAAGGATTTGTCAATGGAGATCAAGGAGAAAGATTATTTGAGCTCTGAGAAAGATACTTTAGTGATCTTATTAACAAAAGCATGATTCAGCAAAGGGGGAGAGTTAGATGGCAATGTGTCAGCTTTGTCGTGTTCATGACATTGTTCTTGACCTCCGCAAGAAGTTTTCATTTGAAGAAAAGTTTGTTGCTATTCGATGGTAATGTCAAGCAATATTCTCACCAAGCAATGTTCGTCGGTTTGCTCTCCATAATAGAACAACCGAGCAAGTTAGTTCAAAAGCTAAAGTCAATGAGATGCCAAAAGTGAGGTCATATACTGCATTCAAGTGTGATATTAATAATAACCGGGTGTACTTTCCCAAATTTTTAGGCTTCATAGCGTGCTTGATTTAATAGAATGTGGATTCAAGGATGGTTGCCATCTTGAGCATCTCGGTGATTTACTGCATTTGAGGTATCTTGGGATAGATTGTAAAGGTAGTACTCCTAAGCTCTCAAAACAAATATCAAATCTAAAGTTACTCCAGACACTTGTTTTGTATGGAACCTTGCCAGCAGGCATCATCCTACCAACACAGCTGCTATGCCTACATGCAAGAAATGGTGTACCCAATGCTATTGGAAAGCTCACATCCCTAGAAGAGCTAAGAATACGTGGTGACCCCAAGATGTTCGTAAAGGACCTGGGCAGCCTGCGACAACTGAGAGTGCTCGATATTTTTAATAGCATGCACAATAGCATGGACAATACCATGGAGAGAGATTTGGTGCTCTCTACGTAAGCTGCAAAAGATCCAGAAGATAGATATGTCCAATAAGGTGGGTTCATTAAATGCCGACACAACCATGTGGGAAGAAGCAGGCTTTGTGCTCCCACCATCTCTCCGTCATTTGGATTTGGAATATTGCTTCTGCTTCTCTAAGATGCCGTCATGCATCAATCCGTCGTGTCTGCCCAACCTGTCCTGCCTCAGACTGCAGGTGGACGCTATTGATGAGCAGGACATGAAACACCTTGCTAGGTTGCCCAAGCTCAGTCATCTCAGTGTGAAAATAAAGTCCGCAGTGACAGCAAGTATTATTAATGCCGGCAGTGATGGCTGCTTCAAGAAGCTGAGGTACTTCTACATCAATGCAATGGTCCAGATTCAGCAGCACAACAAAGAGGACTCTTGCATTTCGTTGCATATATGGAGCAGAGAAGGTGCTCTGCCCTTTGCCTCCGAGAAAAGCAACTGCCGCAAAAATGTACTATCTACCATTATGCCAAATCTTGAAGTGCTTATTTTTGAAGCCCCATTGCGGGCCCTAAAGGACAACAACAATGACTGCGGCAATACTGGCCTGGAATATCTGCCTGCTATTTGTAAACTAAAAGTACGGATCAACTGTGATGGCGTGTCTACTGAGGACGTGGATGCTGCATTGGCTGCCCTGAAACACGCATGCAAGGTCCATCCCAACCACCCGACGCTTGCCACGCGTACACTTAATGAGGTATGACGAGTATTTTGTACTAGTGCCAGTTAAGTTATTATCTCTTTATTTATTTTTGTCTTACTAGAATTCTGTCTCCTAATTCAATTTGGTTTAATTCGATTTTTTGACGCAAAGGATAAGATGGTGTCCACAAAAGACAAGGATGACGAGAAGCAGGAGCAGCAGGACGAGATGGTCTCGCAGGCGGTTAATAGTATTGATCTGGGCAAATTAAGCCCTTCAACCTCTTAAAAGAAATCAGGATTTGAATGCAAACTAGCACAGGTACGTACTCTCTCCAGACCATCTGATCTGTCATATATAACTGGTGGTGTCGCTTCTCATGCATGTCATCAGTCAACCATCCTAGTACTTCTGAATTTTGCTGACTTCAGAGATGTTCAAAACCTGTTTTAGCATATATTGATTTTTCATTGCATCAGTTATATATCGGATACTCTGTTTTCTTGCGGCTCAGTCACTGGACCGTTCCTAATGCCTGCACCCACTCTGCTCTGTTTGTGGCCACCATTCCATACTCTGTTTTCCACTCTCCTATCGTGATATATATGTACCCTGCTGGTCCCATGGTTTCTTCCTTCCTCCTTTGATTTGTATATACGTCAGTTGTTTAATCTATCACCTGTCAGTCTGTGACACATCCTAATATGATTATTCAGACTAAGTAAGCATTTTGGTCATCGGATAATTTATGGTTGTAAGCATAATATGCACAGAAGATTAAGTAGAATTATTATTGACCAAGTTGCTTCCTCTCGCAGATTAGTTTCTCTGATTGAAGTTTCTGCACGCGAGAGAGACTACATCTGCCCGTCACCACAAGTGTTCACTGACTGTGCCGGTTCCTCTTATCTTCACCGAGGCCGAGCTATTTATTTTTGTTCGAATATGCTATGTCAAAGTTTCAAAGCAGTCCGCTTATTCAGAGAACCTGCAACATTCTTCTTCATCCTGAACTCCGGGTTTGCTATATTTTTTTATTTATTTAGTTTGTGGACCATTCTGTGGTTCGTATATTGTAATAAGCTTTGGAACGTATTTATGTTGTGCGAAAGTTTGAGGAGACTTTTTCTGCTGCTTGCATTGTGTCATGTTACATTGTAATAAGCTTTGGTACATATTTATGTCTCCTAGTTGTCCTGGACATGGCTGCTTGTTGACTGGGGGTCAACCACAGAAGAAGGAAACACCTCAGCTGCGGGCGTCACTCTGCGGCGCACGCGCGCCAGGATCATTAGCGGCGCGCGTGCGCCAGTACGATTAGCGGTGCACAAGTAGCGCACGGCCCAAATGTTACATCGACCGCACGGCCCATTTCTCGCCCATGCCGCTTTTTGGAGTAATTTTTTTTGAAGGCCCATATTAATTTAATGTCGCTTTCCATTTCTCATTTCTCATGTCAAAGCATTTTTGGGCCATTTTTCTAAATTCTCAAGTCAACCATTATTTGGGCCAAAAAAATTAATTTGAAACAAGCTAAAATTTTCTTTTTAGGGACAAATGGTTTGTGGGAAAAATAAAAGGGCGGGGATGGTTTCACATCCATATGGAAGTAAAAGTACAAAACGTTATTTAAAAAAAAAAACATAAATCTGATGTCCATCAAAAACAAATTATATAATGATAAAAAAGTGCTACAAATATAAAGTAAATGTGACATCTTTGTATTTCCGAAAAAGGCAAAAAAAAAAAAAAGGTAAAAGATGTTGCTCCTGTCTTCTTCAAGACTTCAAAATAATGGAAATTCCTAAAAAAAAAAAAATGAAATTTCATTATCAAAATATAGACATATATCAAGTTTTGATTTCTATATTACACACTATGTATCACTAGTGTTTTTCAAAAACGTTTGTACTACTACATTCAAAAATGTATAATTGTAATCAATAAAACATTAAATGACCAGGAAAAAAAAATCGAGACTAAATCTGGCACATAAGAAACTTTATATCGGTAGATAGAAACTTTATATTGGTTGCTTCAAAACTTTAAGTAATGATACTAAAAACTTCAACTGTGATAGATCAGAGTATATAATGTTTTACGCGAAAGAAATTTTAACTAGCAGTTCTTAATTCGAAAGTGTAGAAAGTTTGCAACCTACCTATACAAAGTTGCTAATGTTCAAGTAAAAAATTATAACAAGCAGTACATAATTCAATAGTTCAAAAAAGTTTATGTTGCAATAGTTCAAAGTTTTTAACATAGAAATAAAAAGTTTTTCACTATAATAGTACATAGTTTTATAAATTCTAGTGTAACAGTTTTGAACTTAGCAATACAAAAAGTTGCTAATATTATAGTGTAAAGTTTTGAACCTAGCAAAGTGAAAAGTTTTTAAATAATTTAGTCTAAAGTTTTTTAACCTAGAAATATAAAGTGCCAACAACTTCAAAAAAAAGTTTATCATGCAATAGTTCAAAGTTATTTAAACAGCATTATAAAGTTTGCTATCTCATGATTTAAAGTTTTGTAACAGCAAGTGTAAAAACAGAGAGGAGAGAGGGTGGAGGAAGTTTTCAGTTCTGCAAGCAGTGATTGATTGAAACATCAATCAACAACAGATTAGTATTTTATCATTAGCAAGCTTTTTCTGTTTGCTTGAATACGCAACAGCTGAGTTGTAAGTTAGAATTAACAACTACTGGGACCCAGTGGTAAAGCAGCAAGGATCTTTTTTGTTTACCTATTTTGTCCGAGTCTTCATAGAGCTTCCTCAGTGCTGCTATGTGGCCATCAGCCAGGTCAACAACATGGATGTAATCATGCACCAGCAGTTTTTTTTCCATTAACGAGCTGAATTTCTTAACTCCCCACCCTAATAAGTACTCTACATAGCATTAGACAATTAATTAACAGAGCAACAGCAAGAAATATACCCCAGTTCCATCCTGTGTGTTGTAGTCTGTTCCATACACTGTGAGGTGAGGCAATCTCCCAACAGCGACTTGCTGAACATAGGGCATCAGATTGTTCGGGACACCGCAGGGGGTCTTCGCCAATGTATGCGCTTGGATGAGCACCAACAGGGTTGAAGTACCTGAGCAGTATGATCTTCCAATCAGGGTCTGAACGGTGGACATCGCGGCAGATATCTTCAATCACAAGCTGCATCATATAATATGTAATCAATCATAATAAACCACAGAAAGCAGAATTGGTCTGAGATTTTTTAAAAGAAAAGAACCTTGGTCCGTCCATAAGGGTTGGTGGCGCAAAGCGGGAATTCTTCAGTGCATGGAACTTCCTTGGGCCACCCATAGACAGTTGCCGATGATGAAAACACCAGCTGTGATGACAAGGAAACATGTTCAGTTAGCTTCCAGACACAATGATGTGATCCATAAATTACTAAGGATCATGATGTATTACTGCGAGATAAATGAATCAAAGTTGAAATGACAAATGAAGGCTTAACTACTATGAACAATTATGTGCTTGTAGCAAAGAATGGTCATTTTGCAGTTCGTGGTTCGTATTGTCCCTGGGAAAAAAAATACCATCACAGAACAGTGGCCCAAGGAGCCAGAAAACGCTAGACGAAGAGATGGCCAGGACACAAGCAGCAGAATCTGGGACTATCACATTGAAGATTTTGTCACAGATGGCTTCTCCATGACATAAATTTACAGTAAAAATGCTGGCAGAAAACAATGCAGGAGCACCTGGTCCAGAATCAAAGCAGCTATGGTATCCTGTGACCGTGAGCCCCATCAAAGCAAATGCAGATGCTATGCAACGGAAATTGCAGGGCCAGCCATGGTCCGTCTGACTGAAAAAATCTCTAATGCTGTTACTACCTTGTTGCAGCCATGTGCAGCCATGACCTCAAGAAGTGTGATGGTGCCGGTGAGGTTGTTGTCGTAGTAGAGCAGGGGCTTGTGCACGCTCTCGCCAACAGCTTTGAGCCCAGCAAAGTAAATGACAGCCTCAAACCTGACATTAATTGTGCGCTTGTTAAGTCAGGGAACAAATTAAAGGGAGATTAATTGTCAATATTTCTTCAGTGATCTGCCCCTAAGGTGAGCTGAGGTTTGCTGTAGCTAGATTCATACATCGACAGCAAAGCAAAGCGGTAGCTAGATTCGGCAGGCAGGTACTGGTACTGCTGACGTTCAGTTTAAGAACTGTGGTAAATGGTAATAACGTACTGCTAATGCTAATGATAAAATAAAACTAGTGGCATACAGTCTAGAATAAAACTAACAGTATAGGTGAATAAACTAGTGCAAACCATTAATGGCTGGTTTTGGTTTAAATCCCAAGTGGCGCCGGCCAAGGAGTGATTATATTGTAGTCAACGACGACCGACTCATTGCAGCTAGCTTGAGTTGAGGGCAGCAGAGAAGAGCAGCAGCAGCAGCATTGTGTCAGTTACCAACCTGTGGGACGAGAAGATGTCCTCCAGAGCGTGCCTGTCGCGAAGGTCAACCTGCAGTGAAGGGACAAGTACAGTTTAAGTTTATTTTAGCGTGCATAATGCAGGTCATACAGTAGTGTAGTGATTGCGAGTGCTCTTTGGGTTCTAAAAATTCGAGGAGGTCAATGCTTGTTAGATTGATCATGGTAACTGTCATCATCAAATCAAAACAAGCGTTTTTCAGGAAAAAGACCGGGGCAACGCTTATGCTGTGTAAAGTCTCTCTCAAAACAGTCGTGAACGTGAACCATGAGACCAGGGCGCCTTTGTTGCTGGCTGCTGGCCTCCGGCCACACACCTCAACCTGCTGGCTACAGCTAGACCTCAGCAGTCTGTCGTGTTGAGGCCATACCATGCCGTGCCAAGGAAAGAATCAGTGATTTTATATTCAACGAACAAATAATGGAACAGAACGGAAGGAAGGGAATCCCTCCCCAAAAAATCTATCTCCTACTCCCAGCAAAGCAATCGACGAGCGAGAATCCTCTAGTCTGTCCACTGACAGGCGAACATTGCAATCCAAACAATGGAAACTAGTGTAAAAATCGATCAATCCAAACAAAGTTTGCTATGTCATGGTTCAAAGTTTTGTAGAATCGAGTGTAAAGTTTTCAACCTATTAGTACAAAGTTTCTAATGTTATAGTCTAAAAGTTTTGAACCTAGCAGCAAAAAAGTTTATAAATAATATAGTCTAAAGTTTTTAAACTAGCAGTATATAGTTTGTTAGAATAAGAGATTAATAAAACTTCAAACTATGATATTTCAAACTAATTGCTGCTAGATTCAATACTTTAATTTATGACATTATAAACTTTGTAGTGGTAGGATCAAAACTTTCAAAATTCATACACATATGGACAATGACAAAGTTATAAAACTTTTGCGCCACTAGTTAAAAAAATTTGAATTATCACATTTTAAACTTTGTACTGCTAGCTTTAAAACTTTACACCAATTTTTTTAAAAAGGTTTTACTCGAAGCTAGAAAACTTTTGTACTGCTGCATTAAAAACTTTATACTGGTACCTTGAAAACTTTGACCTATTATATGATAAACTTTTCTAAAAAAGTTAGGTTCAAAACTTTGTTATAATTTATAGAACTTTGTATTTATCGGGATTTGTACTGTCACATTTAAAAACTTTATATTGCTACACTCGAAACTTTACACTTGGAAATTATAAAACTTTTAACTCTACTATTACAAACTTTATATTGTTGGGTTTAGAACTTTCCACTCAGAATTTGTATCTACCCGAACTCACAACAGTGACCACTAGGCAATCCAAGTAGGAATATTAGATTAACTGAATTAGAATATATTGGCATAACAATAATTAGGTAATCAAAGTACAGTACAGAGCCCACAAATTAACATTAGTTGTCCCCTACTAATTAAAGCCTTAGAGATCATAAATGTCAAGATCTGAGCCCCTCATACATAAATAAATGTAAATAGATCTTTTCCTGTTTAAATGTTCCAAAAAAAGCTGAATATAAAATCGGTTACTGTCTTTAAAAAAGAATACCTCAACTTGGATTTCCTAGGCTTCTAGCAACTAGAATACTCGTGCCCATACCCTGTAAGTATAACACACGGGGTCTATACAACTATTGACGATGTTGCTGTTGTTGTTTTTTATTGATCTGACATGGATAACATTGCAGACGCACGGGTCTCAATAAAGCGTCAGGGGGCAGCAGGGGCAGCAACGAGTCGTCTCGGCAAAGCGCCTGAAGGTTAACCACGAGTCTAACCCAAGTCACCCAAGGATTAGCTACTGAACACGTTACCTTACCTCAGCAGGAGGGCACAGCCAAAAGACAGTAGGAAGCCAGGAACACAGACGCAGACAGGACGTCGAGCAAACCAGGAGTCCAGGACAGGAGCGCATGTTAGTAGGGTCGGCACGGCCGGACCGACCAGGCCAGCAGCAGCAGTAGCCGTGCTCTCCTTTTGTCACGGCGTGTCACTGACAAAAAGACCCGATCGTCCGATTGCACGTCTGCACACACCACGCACCCTGTCTAATAACAGTGATGCCCTGATCTTGCAGACATTCCGATCTGGAGTCGAGCATTAGCCCCATGCCGGCAACTGTTCACGCGGGCAATGTACAGGTGTATACGCTAATACTATATAGGTGTATATATATACATTTATGCAACTATGGTACCGTTGATTTATGTTATTACAGATATGATGTGTAAACTACCCTTCCTTCCAGACGTATTTTGTGTCCATCGTGCTTCCGATCATGGTAACACGAACATCTCTATAACTCTATGTACCCTCCAATGTACAGGTGGTGAGCTTTCAGTTTCAGGGGCAGTGCCACAGAGGTACGGTCACTTACTCACCTTGCGTCGCAGCACTGCGTGTTGCCTCGCCGTAGCTTCTCCCAGAGGCACACCATCTGCGCCGGCGACTGATAGTGCGCGGTGAGGTAGCCATCGACGTAGCCGGACTGGCAGAAACCGGCGCTGTGGATGTACGCCACGGCGTTCCCCGTCCCTGAGCCGTTGAATCGCCCCACCCACATCCCCATGCTTACATCCTCCATCTTGAACAGCTGAAGAAACGCAATCATTTGTTGTGGTTTATTCTCTTGAATACTCAGTATGTAATCATTTGTTACGCACCCGTGCGCACAGCCACGGACTGCATGGGGATGGGCAAAGTTTTTGGCTTTTGGTAAATCTTTTCAGGGTCAGGCATGATTGGGTGGGTTCATGTTTTTACTGTTTTCAACAAGAGTGGTGTGGCTCAAATTTGAGGTGTGGCATCATCCACGGGAACCAAAGTTAAAGCAGGTGGTTCTTGAGTGCTAGTGTGGATCCCATTTGGATTGCAAGATGCAGCTAATAGATCCTCTGCTAGTATCTGATACGAAAGGAGTGGAGGGTGATCTTACATTTAGTCGGCCATTCTCCATTTCAGATGCGACGAAGTTTACAATGTCAGAAGAAACGACATAGCCTGCACCATCAGCATAAGGCGGGTACTCTTCTCTGGGCCACTCCTGGAATTTGAAACAACATTACAAAAGAGTTCAATTAATACACCTCAATCATGCGTGCAGCAGTGAGAGACAATTAGCCTACATGATTACAGGAGACAATAATGTGTTCACGTGGACATCTTGTGATGCTCATGAAGTGATAACCAGTTACATGCCAAACAAATTGTCTTGCAAACTATTTGTTCAGTCAAACTCGGTACTGTAGCATTTGTGAAGAATCTCACATCAATAGAGTAGTGATAAGGTGTAAATGGAAATAACTGATCTTCCACTTCAGCAATCAGAAAATATGTCAGTTCAATTAATTCAAGACATTGAAGTTTCATGCAAGTATCCTACACTAGCTCCAAAACAAATAGCTTGATTTGTCATGCTGACAGAGACTCTATGTTGTGTTTGTACCATGAATATCTTTTTTTTTTTTTTTTGAAAGAAATGGCAGGAGCTCTGCCAATTCAATTAAGATAGAAAAAGAGTTTTATGTACACATGGCACCCAGGGTGCCTATCATCATGGTCCTAAGACCAAAAAGAGGAAAATTCCCCTAAAAAGTCCCCTCACTACTAGTTAGCCTCCACACCAAGACTCATTGCCCTATGTCTTTGCGCTATATCTTCTTTGGTCGAAGAGGCGACACATTTGCGCCGCTTTGAAACACATTTTCGAAGATCCTTCTATTTCTCTCCTTCCATAGATTCCACATAATGTAGATGACAATTCCGTTGAAACGCCTACGGTCTTGCTTTGGCACCCTACTGGACTCCATTTCCCACCATCCGCCCAAAAAGAGGCGGGGTCTTGCTGTGGGAGTTGCACGTAAAAATTTTCCCAAGTCGGCCTTTTGATCCCATAATGACTTTTGCAACGGGGCACAACAAGGATAAATGTATCCCTCGTCTCCAAAGGCCCATTACACAAGACACAATGATCCCGATGGGGCCAATTTCTCTTTTCTGCGTATTATCGGCCGTTAAGATTTTGTTGTGCGGGAGGATCCAAGTGTGAATTTTGCACTTATTTTCTAAGCTAAGCTCGCCAAATGAGCTCATGCCGAATTTCGATGTGATCCACTAAACTGAATCATGTATGCCGAGTGGGTGGAGTAGTTTCCATCACCGTCCATTTCCATGTAATCTTGTCTTGCACGTTAGGCTGTAAATGCACTCCTTGCAACCTAATCCATAGGCCAACAAACTCTTGGACCTGTAATGTTGATGTGATGCGTGTACGTAGTGATCTGATCCAATTACCGTTGTTCAACTCTTGGCAAACTGTCCTGTTCTTCCTGCGCACCAATTTGAATAGGTTCGGTGCCAAATATTTGGGTGCCTCTCCCTCTAACCAGTTGTGGTGCCAGAAGCGTGCCCTCTTGCCATCACCAATGGTGATCGTAGTGGAGGCGTTGAAAGCAAGCGATCCATGTCGTTGCACGCGGCGTCCGTTCCCACCCAAGGTTTTGGATCATCTCCCCACTCTGCCCGAGCCGCGGAGGCGCAAGGCTCTCCCAAACCTGTCGGATCCGGCACTCCCATGCCCCCAACTCCTTGGGTGTGCACCGCCGGCCAGTTCACCGCGGTGTCCCCCCATTGGCGTTCTCCTCTCCTTTCCAGAGGAATGATCTTCTAATTTTGTCAACCTTCTTCCTAGCCCACACGGCTAGCGGGAACACGGTGAGATGGTAAGTAGGCATTGAAGAGAGCACTGAGGTGACTAAAGTCAATCGGCCTGCTACGCTCATCATCTTTCCTTTCCAACCCGGCAATCTCGGCCAATGCGCTCAATGAGTGGTTGCACATGGACCTTCTTTAGACCATGAATATCTCACTACTTCTCATATCTAAAAACTGGAGTAATAATCAATCTGTGTATCTTAAAAATAAACCCAGGAGATGACATATTGACATTCTACCTCATTTGAGACAGCCCATTTTCCCTCCCGCAGTGGCCTGTGGTAGTAGTTCATGTTCCCCAAATAGAAGCTTTTGCCATCTTGGATTTTATTGACTTCAGCCATTACTCAATCAAGTCTAACAAAGGTATCATCGTCACACTTCATGACATACTTCACTGGAACAACACGAGCCTTCAATGTTCAAACAACAAAATAACATGAAAAAAATGGAGAGTATGTGCATAAAAACTGACAGAAAATGCACTTGAAATACTCTTATAATGTTATCCACCCTTGTGCTACATACCACATAGTCACAAATGGCAACAGTCTTCAGAACAACCAGATCATAGCTGTCTGCAAAAAGGCACAATGACAATGTCCCTGAAGAAATCTGCCTCTTTATCAAATCTTCATTCACTTCCTTTTTGCCATTCTGCCCTACAACATGTTTCAGTTATTTATGTTCTTGTGAACAAGACAAAAACAGAGGAAGACATTTTTTTTTTTCAAGGTATTACCAATGCAACAAAGAAAACGTGCCACTATGCTTGATGAGTTTCGCACCAAAGACATCCAAGATCTCCTCACAGCCATACGCTCAGTAAAATGGCTTCCTGCTGAAAGAACGCCTATGAACAGCTCAACATTCTCTTTGCCAAGAGGGGGGTTTTTAGTTCTGTCAGCAACTCCAGATTTTTTGTTCAATGCTTGCATGAGCCATTGGTAAAGAACCAGCTACTATTGATTTGATGTCAATATTACCAGTCACAGACAAGATTGTGGCATCCTCAAGAACAAAGCCCTTGAAAAAAAAGGATACCACAAAAACATTAGAATGTTGTGGCAATTAAGAAACAAGAACAGGGCATACATAAACTAAATCAAGTAAATGGTTTAGAAAGGAAGGTCAGCTTACAACACGGTAAGGAAAAGATGTGACATGTTTCCCATCGACATGAAAATGGTAGCCTTCTAAACCAGCACTTAGTGTTAGAACAAACAATTCTTCCTCCAAGAATGGATATGGCCAATGTATCAAATTTCTGTTATTCTTTCCAGCAACACTGTTCCAGAAACAATGATAGCTTGTATTTTAGAATGAATGATAAGCAAAAGTTGTAGTTGAAATTCAATAATTTATATTCATAAGACAGAGATAACCTATGCAAACTGAATATATGTATTACAATTCAAAAGAAAGATTGCAAAACTACACGGTGTAACTCCAGTAATTTTGATAAGTAGAGACACAAAAGTTGAAATATTACTGCTAGCTGATTACTTAAAAGACCAAACTCTAATGAATGGAGTGAGTGTTCGTTACTTTCATATTAATGGGGATCACTGTATGTCTAAACCAACTGCTCAGTTCTGCTAAGCTAATGCACGATCTTTTAAGCAATAGTAATTTGTATAACTTAACTCTTTAGAACAATAAAAAAAAAATATTCAGAGGGTACATGTACATCTTTGCATAGTACAAGCGGACCAAATTTGTTATCAGAAGCTAAATATGCAAGTGATATTTCTTTGTAAAGAATATTCAGTTGTAGGCCAAACATACTATATTACAGCAGATAACATGTACCATTGTTAGAGTAGAAGCTCAATTTCCAAACACAAGCAAAGATCACCTTGAATATTCTCTTTCCCGGCTCTCAGGTACATAGTACACTCCTGGCTCATCGATCTGCATATCAGCATTTGAAAATCTCTGGAAATCTTTCTGCTGTCCTTGCCTCTTTTAGTAATCCCTGTCTCAGTGTCAGATGGAGGTCCCTAGCTCTGCACCAACCATCAAGCCAAAGGTGGAGCCTCGCCAGGAGGACGAGGAGCCTCCATTGCCGCCGTTTGAAGATTCATCAGATGACTCGGAGGTGACCCCGCTGTCCGGCGACAACCCCTACTTCACCAGCGTCATGTGCAAGTGATTAGTGTTACAGTGATTCAGTGCAAATGCATGGAGTAGTAATGACTCCTGGATTCGATCTATTAAATGTCTATCTACTGACCCCTGGTGTCTGATCCGGTCAGGAAACTAAGATAACTGACCAACAAGACAAAGCAAAATAGAAGATATGGGCATTGTATCCACAATTTGCAGTGGACAAAAAAATACACATGAACAGAACCATGGAGGACCTGGAGCACGATGTCGCATACCTATATGTGCTCAAGGCGTTTCAGGCCGCCAGTGGCTGAAGACGACGAGTTCCTCGATGCAGCAGCCGCAGAATCTCGGGAGTAGATTGCTTCAACACAACATCAACTGGAATTGCACAGGATTTGTTGGAATCCGCTCCTCCAGCTCGAATTGAACTCCACCTCCCACAAATCCGCCCAAAATCGAGATGAAATTCGCGAGGATTCTGCCCAAATCGAGAACAAATCGAGCTATAAATCCAAAATACACCAAATCGACAACAACACGGGACGAATCCGCAAAAAATTCTAAAACCTGAGGGGAAACACGGTGAACCCTCACCTCTAAGTCCCCGTCGAGGAGAGAGAGCGGCAAAGGCGATGGCGCAGCAGCGAGCAACCTCGACTCCGTGGGCGACGAGGACTGGGCGCCGGAACTGAAGCGGCGGGCGCGCGACCGCGCCGGAGCTGGAGCGGGCGCCGCGACTTGGTGGCGATTTAATCGAGGCCCCGACGCCGGATCTGAAGCGGCAGCGCGACGAATGCCGGCATGGAGGGATTTGCCTTCTGTGCGCGCGCAGGCGAAAGGGCCTGAAGAGGGAGCACGCTATTCCGCAGCGAGGGCCACACCGGCCGGAGGGAGGGTCCGTATTTGGGCAGAGAAGCAACTCCGCGAGGGCTTTCCAGATGCGCGTCGAGCAGAGAGAAAATGAGAATGGGAAGGGAACGGTCGTCGGGTGGAGGGGCGGTCAGGGCGTTTCACTGTTTCAAAAGTGCGCTCGTCGTACCACGACCAGATGGGGGCCCGGGAAGGGAGTAGATAACAGTAGAGCACAGACTAGAGCCATCGTAGAGGCGTGCGCCGTTTCCTGAAGTAGCGAGCGTGCGCCAAATAAGGATTGTGATCCAAAAGCTCAGCCGCGCCGCAGATTAATTAATTCGCTGGAATCTCGATTGCAGTCCAGAGAGGCATCGGCAACGAGATGAGACACGCAGGTGGAATACAGATCTTGTCTTCTTCTCGTGGGCCTATGGTCCATTAACAAATGTGGTGGCCGGCCCGTGGGACACGTCGGCCCTTCTGACCAGAACCACAGGCCCATTGGCGGCCTTGGTCATCATGTACGAATCGTCTTCTATGCACAAGAACTGTTGAATTGGACTAGAGAAAGAATCAATGCAAGCTGAAAAATCCGGGTACTATTTTCGCCGGGTCTTACAGAGGTTGTTCTCAATTCAAAAATTAAAGACCCGAATTATAGAATTGGAAACAACGAACATATCTCATAGTTTAATCTGGACGGATATAAGTACTCCATTTTCCACTCTACTTCTGACTACTCAGTTAAAAAAAAACTCTGTTTTTGACTCTGCTTTTGCCTCCATGGTTGGTTCTGTCGTTTGCTTTGTACATAAGTCACTTGTTTATAACATGTCAACCTGAGAGTTTGTGACACATCCTTCTTTGATTCTTCACTAAGAAATAAGCACTTTGGTCATCTGACAGTATGTATATACAGAAGATTCAGTAGAATTATTGATGAACTTGCTTAGGCCCACTCGCAGATTCGTGTCCAAGTTTCGTGCTGCAGCACTGCAGCTCGGATCATGATGGGGTTTGGCGGACTGAGGTAATTATCCGCCTTGCCTGCAAGCCTACGTGCAGGCCATCACCACAAGTTCATGTTTCGGCTACTAAGTTCACCCAATATATTTTATATTCTAAAATACTGAATGAAAGTTTCAGTGGTCTCTGCTGCTATTAGAACCTGCAACATTTTTTTTTTCTTGGTGAATTCCTGGCTTCTATTACTGAGTTTCTGGAACTTTCAGTGGATCATACATTCTAATAAGCTTAGAAGGTACATCGCATTTATGTTGTGCGAAAGTTTCAGGAGGCTTGTGTGGTGCTTGCATTGCCGCTGCCTGGTCTGCACAAGACGCATTTGCCCGCTGGGCTGGAACAAGCGATCACAGCCATGGTGCCTGTCATAGAGACGTCTGAAACTAATCACTTTTTATTAAAGAATGGTATTCTCTCTGATATGTCTTAAGCCTTAGAGTCTAGACACGTCGGTTGCTGAATGAAATTCCCACCTTTTTCTTTTCTTTTCTTGAACATGCAGGCCAGAGTTGCGTAAACATTGTCTGTAAACAATATCGGTTTTAAATTTCGTGAGAAATTTTACAACGGTGGGAAAAAACACGAGCCATTCATTATTCCACGTGATTAGACGGTGCAAAATATGACACACCAATATGAAAATACATAGAGGTACTAAATAGTTGGGACAAGGACAATACCAAAAATAAGGTGGGGGCAAGAACCTAAATCTATAGGGCTAACTCTATTTTACATATTGTTTTTTTTTTTTTCGGTTAGGGGTAAATTGGACCTGTCCAGTTCTTTGTCCCATCCGCTCAAGCTCCCAGACAGTCACAGCCTTGCAGACCGCCACCAGCGCGCGGCAACCTCACACACATAGTCTCCTCTTGCACCGAGATCTCCTTGGCGGAGAAGAGAACATGGGTGCCAAGATGTCCTGGATGATGGTGCCGATAATGAACGAGCATCACCTAGCGCGAGGAGAGGAAATAGGCTCGGCTGGCTTGGCGGGGCACGTCCAGAGGCCGTGCTCCAGCAGGCATAGGATTGTGTGTTGGTTCGTGCACAGCCTCGTCGGCCAGGTATGCCGACACCATCTCACTCAGGTTCACTGCCTACTGCTGCTGCCACGGCGAGACCGCCGACGCTACACAACAGAGTAGTCAGTTGACGCCGGTCAAAATAATTTATATGTGAAACTTTCAATGCTCGATGAGATCTACAAATTCCTAGTTGTGAGTTTTATCATTTAAACAATGAGAGGCAGATGGAATTGAGTGCCGACATAAGCATGAACCACTAGCAAACAATGCAGAACTTCAGACTTTGCATGCGAAGGAAAGGTCAAAACATAGTGGGTGAAGTCATCTATTAACACAAGGTATTATTGTTTATTGCGTTCATTAATTGTACATACTACTAGTAATAACTCTGTTCAATAATTCATTTGTTTGGGATGATACCCAACTCACGAGATTGGTGCCGTATATTGGTTCATTTTTGGCTTGGTGCTTAGTATTAGGTAGAGGGTTGTTTGTCCATCAGAGGCATAAATAAATCAAATATTGAGCACCCCGCAGTCGATCTCATCATGCATATAGCCACCCGCGATTATGTCGGTAGTATTCTAGAAAGAAAGTTGGGAGTCCAACTGCTACAATGATGTGTTCAACTGTAAAAGAATTAGCGTTAGGTGCGGATGATCTGTGAGAGATAGAGCTTGGGATTCGGGGTAGGAAGGGGAGAGAACTCGAGGAGAAAGACGAGATGGGAGCTCGGATGAATGATTTGAATTTAGAAAAGTAGTTTTGGTTCATACAATCGATGGGATTTCCCCGGCACAACTCGTGCTTAAGTATTACAAGGGCAGCGCCCGGTTACGCGTGTACAAGCGCCTTACTTGGACCAACCTTCACCAGCGTACTTCTGATTCGCCTTAGCGGGCCTTGTTGACTTGGGCCGAGCCGCGACCGGAGAGGAAGCGGGCTGGGCCGAGTCTTCAGTCAGGGATGCGGTGCTAACATCCCTCCCTCTCCTTGGGTAGCTGCTTGACCCCAAGCAGCACTGCGAGGGAACTCCTGACGAACACACTCCAGGTCTTCCCAGGTGGCCAGCATTGCAGGGAGATTGTTCCACTTCACGAGCACCTGCTGCACTTGATTTGCTCCGCGCGACACCATGCGAGATTGGAGCACTTTCTCTGGCGCCAGATGGAATGCTAAATCAGTAGGCAATACTGGAGTTACCTGGTGTTGGGAACCAACCGCCTGCTTCAGCTGGGAGACGTGGAACACCGGGTGGATGGCGGAGTGAGACGGCAAGTCAAGTTTATATGCGACCTTCCCAATACGAGTCAGCACCTGATATGGTCCAAAGTAGCGAAACGCCAGCTTTCGATGAGACCTGGGAGCCAACGAGGTTTGCACATATGGCTGCAATTTCAGGAATACCCAATCTCCAGTCTGAAAAATGCGTTCTGAGCGATGCAAGTCTGCCTGTTTCTTCATACGGTGCTTGGTGCGCTGGAGATGTTGCTGGAGCAAATTGTCCATTTCACGACGCCCTTTAGCCCAAAGACTGACGTCCGAGTGAGTTGCAAGGCCGGGATCAACATCAAGCAAACGAGGAGTGTAGCCATACAAAGCTTCAAAGGGGAGCGACCAATAGCGGAATGGGTTGATGAATTATACCAGAATTCGGCGGAAGTGATCCACTTGCTCCATGACCGGGACAGGCATGGACATAGCAGCGCCAGATACTTGTCCAGGCACTGGTTGAGGCGTTCTGACTGTCCGTCAGATTGTGGATGGTAGGCTGTGCTCTTGCAAGTGCGGCAATCAGCCAAACGGAACAACTCATCCTAAAACAAGCTTGTAAATATACGATCACGGTCCGAAACCAAGAGTTGAGGGAGTCCATGAGCTCGATAGACAGTATTGAAGAAAGCATTGGCAACATACATTGCAGTGAAAGGATGCCGCAAAGGAATGAAGTGGCCGTATTTCGTTAGCAAATCAATCACCACCAGGATGCAATTGAAGGAACCAGAGGGAGGCAAACCTTCAATGAAGTCCATTGATGCCACTTGCCAGGCACTGTCAGGAACAGCCAAAGGCTGGAGGAGCCCTGGAGAACGGGAGCTGTCATACTCGGACTGCTGGCAGATTTGACACGATTGCACATAAGCGTGAACATGCAGCTTCATTCCTTTCCAGGCAAAACATTGCTTCAAGCGGCGATAAGACACTGGCACCCACGAGTGGCCTGCCCAGGCACTGTTATGGAATTCAGCAATCAATTTCTTCTAAAACAGAGCATCGGCACCGACCCAGATTCTGTTGCGGTAACACAATAAGCCCTGATGCAGAGTGAAATTGGACATGGCAGCAGGATCAACAGCCAATTTTTGTAGGAGAATGGCAGCCTCCGGATCATCCTTGTAAGAATCGATGACCTGCGAAGTCCATGCAGGAGTAACCGCGGACATGGCCGCACACTCAGCTGGCGGAGCAGGGTGACGAGATAATGCGTCCGCGGCACGGTTGGTTGCGCCTGGGCGATACACGATCCTGTATTGAAGACCCAAGAGTTTGGAGAAAACTTTTTGCTGCCAATGGGTATGAAGGCACTGATCGCCGAGAAGTGTGAGACTGCGCTGATCGGTCATAATCAGGAACTCCTGAAATTGCAAGTAGGAGCACCACTGTTGGACTGCGAGCAAGATAGCCATGAATTCTTTCGTGACGTGGACAATCCTCTTGATTTGGGGCCTAAAGCCTTGCTCAGAAACGCCAGGGGATGGCCGTCCTGCATAAGCACTGCGCCAACACTTGCATCCAAGGCATCCGTCTCAATGACGAAAGGACGACTGAAATTGGGCAACGCCAGCACCGGTGACTGACATAGAGCATCCTTCAGAGCTATGAATGCTGAATCATGAGCAGCTGTCCAAATGAACAATGAGTGTTTCTTCAACAGATCGGACGGTGGCCTTGAAATCACACCAAAGTTATGAACGAAACGGCGGTAATATCCCGCAAGGCCCGAGGAAGGAGTGGAGCTCTTTAACAGATGATGGCACCGCCATGCTGCAATTGTAGAGAGTTTCAGGGGGGATCAGTAGCCACACCATTGCTGCTAATGACATGGCCTAAAAGACGCAACTTCAGTCTTAGCAAATGTGCATTTAGTCGGCTTCGGGGTCCAATGATCCTTTGCCAATAGCTCAAACACCGTGCGCAAGTGCTCCAGATGCTCACTGTAAGAACGACTGTAAACAAGGATATCATCGAAAAACCAGGTAGGAACTTGCGGAGGCCAGCGCCAATGTCTTGTTCATCTCCCCTGAACGACGTGTCTGGTGCCCCGGTGAGTCCAAACGACATTACCCCGAACTCAAATTGTCCAAAGTGTGTAATGCGAAGGTGGTCTTGAACTCTTCCCCTTCCTTCATACGGATCTGATGAAATCCTCGCACGAAGGTCAAGTGTCGAGAAATATGCGAGCCGCAATTCATCAAGAAGCCTCAATAACGGGTACCGAAACTTTGCCTTGGCCGTAATGGCGTTCAACTATCTATAATCAACGCAAAAGCGCCAGGAATCGTCCTTCTTCTTGACCAAGATCACCGGAGAAGCGAAGGGACTGGAGCTAGGCTGAATGAAACCTTAGGACAACATCTCGGACACCTGTGTCTCAATTTCAGATTTGAGTAGCACTATGTAAAAATGGCTCATAATCGCCAGTGCGCCCAGAGAAGTCGCTAATAACGAGCATCTGTGTTGTGACACTACTAACGCGCGGTCCGGGTGAGCGTCGCGAATAGGCGCCGGCCGGTCCCACGGGATCAAACGCGTGTCGTAATAGAAGGTCATTACGCACACGCGTTCATGCAGCGTCTGCTTTTTTTGATACGAGCACGCATTTTCATTGGTCGAACACAGGCCGCCGCTGACGATCGCTTTTAAAACCGGTGTGCGCAAAATTCAACGTATCTCGGACATGCGTTTGATCAGGCGGGCGCATTTTCGAGGCCGATCGACCGTGGATGCAAACCCTAATTCGATGCGTTTTGCTTACGTACACCTTTTTCGGCGCCGCCCGTCTATGCCGCTACGAGTATTACGAACACGCGTGAATTCCGCAGGCGCGCGTGGTCGAACCGTCTCGTGTTGCTTGACATCGGTGCAGAGCGGCGTCGCGCGACCGACGCTTGGAACATACAAAGTGCAGTAACGATACGTACATTAAAGTCGCGCATTTATTTTTCGAGGCGAGTTGTGTTAGCGGTGTTCAGACATGTCGCGAACCACTCCGACGCGTATAGTTTCGACCGAGATGTGTTAGTGTTGATATTTCTAACACGATCCAATTTAGGAAGGCGAAAAGAAATATATATGGTATCTATCGGAACTTGTCGGCTTGGATGTGGAGTTAATCTCACGATCCAATAAGGGCGAGTTAGGCAGTGTTAGTTGTGGGGTATAATCTCAGCACCATTATCCATAGTGGAGTTAATCTACTGGTACCTTTGTATTATCTTCCGGATTCATGATCCATTGCTTCCTTTGGTGGCGGCATTAAATACCTGCTCTTTCCCGGTTTCTCATAATTATTATAACTATTAAAGTACACACGCATCTTTTCCGTAGGAAAGCGGAAGTGAATCTCTCCCGTATAGAAGTAAAATCAGCACACCTTTGGTTCAAAAAATCAAACTAGACACCTTGTCTAATTTAATTTAGGAAAACAACTTAAACTAAGCACCATGCCTAATTTAAAAGGTGTATGAAAGTACATCAAAACCAAATCATATAATATAGTAGATTATGGTAACATGAAAAGATTAAAGAGATTTATTCAAACAGAGATGAAAATCATGATTGTTATTTTGTAGATTGAACATGTCTTAAAGGTAGAGACAAACAAACTAAAGTAGCAACATGGCAAGTACACACGTACCACTCATTTCTAGGCATTATTTACATACTAGTCTGTCACCCTAGCAATAACGCTCTAAGAAATGCGTGTATGGTATTCTTGATATGCCTTGATAAAAGATGAACATGATATCTCGCAAAAGCGCAGATAGAAATACCATTGTAGCACTTCACCGAGTCTATCCGTGTATCGTATTTATATTTTACCACGAGGGGAAGGAGGGTAGTCTATGGAAAGTAAGAGAGATAGGTATGTCTAATGATTAAGTTAACTTGAGTTTCACTTGAGCTTCACTTGCAGCTTGTATAATGCAGTAGCCATATGCATCTAACAATACTCATAACAGGATAAGTCTCATAATAAAGATAAATAATAAATAATAAATGATAACCGCCCAAGTCTAAGATCATGGTATGCCACTAGTATCATATGAGCTACTAACATGGTATAGAAAGAATAGAAAGAATATTCCTAAGTTACTCATTATCATATGTCAATGAATACTACAATTAGTGCAATTACATCTAGCTATCATGGCAAGGTTGCAATATATCTACACATGGTAAGCATTACCAATGACAATCAAGGACGAAACTTGATCATCACCGTAATTATGGCTCAACTTGGCCTATCATTCGGGGGGTGGACTCCAAAGGACTCAACAGATCAGTCACTCCCGCGATCTACCACACGACCGAATGTAGGGTGCGATCGCAGTAAACGTTGTATAAACACCACGTTTACACATTGCTCACCACCCACTAAGTGATCATCTAAGTGGATGCTATACGACTCCATGCATAAAATATAAGACAAACTTACTAAACTAGATATATAATCATAGCAAGCATGGATACATATCACTAAGAATATAATCATTATATAGAACAAAGTCATAGCAATTGTATTCCAACAATAATACTTACAGATTGGATACAAGAGAGAAGCCACGAGAAGCTCGGCTCCCGCTACTTCTTGACTATCAGGGAATCCAAGGCAAGCTTGACTTCCTCTAAATCTAACTAGGTAGCTAACCGCTTCTAATATGAAGAACTAGGGCTTAGGATCTAGACTTGGTGGGATATGAATGAGACTGAGTTGATCTGAATTGCAACTGAATTAGGGTTTAGCCCCGGGGTCGTGGTCTTCTTATATAGCCATCGGGCGATGAACGGGACCCTTGGATCAAACCGACCTTGAACAACGGTATAGATGCAACCTCAATGTCGGTAGTGAACCGCATAGGAAGATGGGACCGACAGGTGGGACCCACCTGGCGGTCGCCGATAATGGGCCCGGCGATCGCTAGTGCCCGTGGATCACAACGAGATCTCCTTCCTCTTGGTGTCTTCTAGAATGTTTTAGTCCACTTTTTGGGTCGAAGTTGCCTCACGGTCAAGTCTTGTCATCGTATGGAATGCAAACTCGAGGTTTCTCACCGTTCTTATCGGCTTTTTATCCGTTCAGTCCCCGCAAAAGTCATGGAATACCAAAACTCATGGAAATATGTTAGTTGGACCCCTAGACTTATGTTGATGTTCATTCTAAGCCCTTATTTCATGTTTAGTTGGCTAATAATATTATGCTATGAGGCATACCAACAAGCTCCCCCAAGCTTACCTCTTTGCTAGTCCCTAGCAAGACTTATTTTATTATACTAATTACTTGGATCAGGAGTTGCTGCAACGCTTTCACGCCTCAAGAGTACACATGCTTTCAAACAAAATTTCTCTCCAGATAAGAATAAACTTTTTCAACCTTCAACTTACCCATATTACCTTTTACCTTTGGGGCTTATAACCTTTTCTTCAATCTTGGGCAATTGAAAGATAGAACAACCAAGTTAAGCACTATATTTCAAACTCTTTTTGTTCAACTGTCCTCCCGAGTTTTTGCAAGCTTTCAGAATAAAACTCAAAGTTCCTTTTGGTGTGACCCTCTCTAGTCTCTCATTTGTGGTATTTGTGGATCCTCTCTAAGGCAACAAGGTTGTTTTGCCTTTCTCTCATAATATGTGGTATTTTTGGCTAAGGCAGTAGCACACTATGCCTTCTTCTCTCTCACCCTATATCTAAAGCTTATATCCGAGCTCATAGGTAGGAGAAAACTAAATCTACTTACTAAGCATATATTATAAATTCAAGCAATGGATCCAAAGTCACGAGTCACACTGATCAAGTGGTGCATGTGTATGGTGGAAAGATTATAGTGGGTATGATGGTAAGGAATATAGTAAGGTGTATGGAATGAATGAGGGGGAAAGCCTAATTCTACTTTTGCTCCTTGAGAAATCATCTCTTTTTGAAACTTGAAAACTTTGAGAGAACTTGGGTTGTATCTTTTTCTTTCTTTTCTTTTCTTTTTCTTTTATGGAGAGGCGAGCATCTAAGTACCCATTGTTTTCAAAGTGGACACTTGTCCATTTTTAACTCTCCTTTATTCTTCTTATTTTTCTTAGGGAGGTAGGCTCTACTTGCCCGTAGGACACTTGTCCATTTTTCATCTCCCCTTCTCTCTTTTTTTTAACTACAACCCAAATCTCTTTTGCAATAACTTTTTGAGAGATAAACAAAAGTAATGAAGCTTTGTAAAACTTTGGCTAGAAATGAATGAATGAATGGGTATAGGGAATATTTTTGGTTGCTCTCTCCCAAGATAGATAGAGTAGAACATTTTTGGTAGCTATAGTGAATGGATAGTGGTGGATATATGGTGGATGCGTACTTCCGTGATGGAAATAGCATATAGGTGAATGGAGTCGAAAGGGAGTGGAAATGTAGTGAGATAGAATGAGGTGGAGTGTACATGATCAAAGATGACAAGTTTCTAAGGGTCACAAAGATTGAACAAACTCAATGCAAAGCAAGCAGCCTATATATATATATCAAAAGGGTTTTCCTAATCTAGGGAGCATGTATATATGGCTGTGGTAGGAGGTTCAACACTACACACACAGAACTTATCATGTGTATTATAAATTTTCAAAATAAATCTCCGTAAATCTAGTGTCACTAGGAGTAAGATCAATAGCAGCTCGGACTATCTTATATCATATCCGGCCAATTACCTAGACTTTAGAGCAAGCATTTGCAACCCACAGGTTTTCGTGTTTAGAGTAAATCTCAAGTCAAAGCAGTTTTGCATTTAGAGCTCAAGAGAAATTAAGCTTGAAAGCTAGGTACTAGAAAGGAATTACGGTGGAGCAACTATTCATCATCTCCATGTTGGTAGATTTTAGGGTTCATTTTAGTTGAGCAAAGCAAACTGGTATACACTCTCTCTGATCATATTATTCTCACACTCTAGCAAAAGACTCTTTAAACGACTAGACTTTATAAAACTAGACTCTTAGCAAACTCTATAGTAAACCAAATATTTAGCTAATAAAATTAATACTATAATATAGATAGAGATACTTATCGGGATAACTGGGGTGCACTCCCCAAGCTGGATTGAAGTGTAGTTGTCAATAATGTAGAAGTTGAGGTAGATGGCGACAATGGTGGCGCCTATCATGTCTCTCCTCCTTTCAAAATCCCGCTAAACTCAAATAGACAACAAAGCTAGTGGAACTTGATTAAGCATTAGGGGTTAGCCACATTGCTTTAAGTTACCTGGGAACAAAGATATATATATTTTTGGATTTTTATTTTTCTATGCAAGAAAAGATAAAGTACTTATGCATCTTTATTTTATTTTAAGCCACCACAAAGAAATAGCCTAGAGGGTTAAACCTCGGGGTTACTCACATGGGGCTTTAAGGTTTTCACAAAGCACAAAATATTTTTGTTGTTTTCAAATGCAGATATACGATGCTAAAAGATAAATATGCAATGTGGGAATTTAAATATGGATAACTACCGAGTTACCTTTCGGTGAGGGTTCAGCGATTAGAGTCCTCCGAACAGGACTTCTAGTTCTGCTCTTTACTACTCCCACAAAGACATCGCTTGTCACAATCGGTGGCACTGATGATTCTATTGTCTCTTCTGATGATGATTTGGGAGATGTCTTCTCCGGAGTGGTTGGTTCTGCTTTCTCCATGGATGGTTCAGGTGTAGGAGATTTAACCTCTTTAGCTTTTAATTCTTTTCTAGCTTCCTTTAGCAAGGAGAAAACTTGTTGGTCTCTGTTCCACCAATACTCATTACGTGATTTTTCATATTCTTCCCATGATTCTCCTAGTTCTTCTGAGAACTCATTGCGTGAGACAAACCGTCTTTTCCGTGAAAGTTGAGCAAGTTTTTCCTTGATGTATGCTGAGTCTTCCTTTATTTTCTGATTCAATATCTTCATGGCTTCTTTGTGTGCCTTAAGATGATGTCCCATTATTGAATCTACTGGTACCTTTGTATTATCTTCTGGATTCATGATCCATTGCTTCCTTTGGCGGCGACGAGCCGACCTCGCTCTTCCCGGTTTCTCATAATTATTATAACTATTAAAGTACACACGTACCTTTTCCGTAGCACACATATATAAAGTGTTGCTGCCACGCACTTGAACACCGCCTCTCTCTCTAGCGGTGGCGGCACACCGCAGGAGGGGGGCAGCGGAGGAGCGCGACGCACGTGATCGGGTGGTCGTTGGTTTGTGCTCCGCCATATCGAGCTGTAGGTACTCGCGGGCGTGCTTAGAGCTCCTCCTTTGTCACCGCTGTTCCTCCGGCATTATATTGGTGCTCGTGTGTTTTAGGAGAGCGACGCTAAGAAGGGCGTAGACGCGTGCCGCGGCCGCCATCTTCGTGTCGAGGCGTGCTCCACCAGCCCCCGGGCAGGGATTTCGCCCGGTGGCCAGGCCGTGCTCCGCCAGCTCTACAAAGTCGCCGTACGGTGGTCGAGCCGATCTCTGAACTCGTAGGTGAGCAAACCTAGCTACGTATTACACTTCTAATTAAAATACAATAGTGCTTCGCATCGATTAATGCATAATGGTCGAGATAGAATTAAAGCATCTAGTTGTTGGCAACAATATCTTGACTTAAATTGGCTGAGGATTTCTTCCATTTCCATCATGCTTATTTTTGTAGACGATGGGGGATCGGCTTTCACCGGATGTACCGTGAGACGCGATGTCGTGAGTACATAGATGGGTTGCAATCTTTCCTAGCTCTTTGCGGAGGCCGATATCTTGCGAGACCCGAGATGCCGGGTTTGTGGTGCCCATGTGTGGACTGTGATAACCAGATGCAATACTCGAAGTTCGTTTTCAGTCCATGCCCACCTAATCCTTCAAGGTTTCATGGCTGGGTACACAAGTTGGAACAAGCATGGAGAAAGTGTCAACGACGGAGACCAAGCGCAGTTCCTCGAAAGTGGTGCCGGGGCGGAAGAAGCGACATTTGGGGATGAGGAAATAATTACCGATGATGAAGTAGCGAGCTTGCTGCGAGCCCCGTCCCCTCTTGTTGAGGATATGGACAAATTGCTGCGTGATGGCATGGGCTACACGATGAATACACTGCTGAAGAGTTGAAGAAGCCGGAACAGCTCTTGAAAGATATGAGGACACCACTTTGTTCGACTAGCGTAAAGAGTTTTTCCAAGCTATTCGGTACACTAAAGCTTCTCCAACCGAAGCGAGAACCATTGGACTGACAAGAGCTTTAGACAATTGCTAGGGGTGATTGGGGATATGCTTCCCCACGTAATGTGTTGCCAAAGACAACATATGAGGCCAAAAAGATCGTTTGTCCACCGGGATTGAAGTTCGAGAAAATTCATGCTTGCATGAATGACTGATCCTGCCCGGCACTACTAGGAATTGACTCTTGCCCAACGCCTATATTTGGTTGCAATATGGCTTTTTGGTTGCAACTGGTATCGCTTGCATCGAAGTCCCGTGGGTCGCATGATGGTTGCAATATGAACGCCACAATAGCCTCGAGAGAACCACTTGATATTTGATTGCAAATGATCTAGCGCTATTGCAACGAATGGCAAAGGCTATTACAACCAATAATTGGTTGCAAGATGAAATATTGCAACGAACAAAAACACTAATACAACCAATACTTGGTTGCAAGAACAAATATTGCAACGAACCAAAAAGCGTAATGCAACCAATACTTGGTTGCAAGAACAAATATTGCAACGATTGGATTGGTTGCCTAAGGTTCTATTATGACGAATCGAATGTGTTGCAATAGAAAAATATTACAACAAAAGAATGTGTTGCAATAGAAAAGTATTGCCACGCCAAAACTACATGGCAATAGATCATAAGGTTCTAATGCAAATCGAACGAGGCTTCGAGGTAATATATGAAAGTTGCAACGAATTCGTGTTGGTGGTAATAGAGGGCACTTGCAACAAACAATTGTTGGTGGCAATAGATCATATGATAATGCAAACGACCTGTTCTTCGATGTAATATATGGAATTTGCAACGACTTTATGTTGGTGGTAATAGAGGGCACATGCAACAAACAATTGTTGGTGGCCATAGATGATATGGTAATGCAACGCATAATGTTTGTCGCAATAATGTATATTGCAACCAAAAATCAATGGTTGTCTATTATAATATCGCAACAAGGAGAATTTGAATAGTAGTTTTTAAATTATTTCCACAGCATGCACATCACATATAATAACTGATACATTCATTAATTTAAATATTGTCCCAAACCATAGTAACACAAAATGACTAGAATATGTGTTCACAACATTGTTTAGCATATAATAACTTGATCTAAATATGTGTTCGCTGGTTCCTCCATCGCCCATCAACTACACCATCACAAATAAGCATCTTTGTATCTTGCCATTCTTGTTGGTGCCGGTCATCACCATTTAGCCATAGAAGGTTTCTCTAATTGTTTTGGCTGTCCAAGATTCTCTGTGTTTCATGAAAACATATATGATTAAATTCATGGAGTAATTAGCAATCATAGAACAAAAAGCAATTGAGATCAAACAATTGTAAGCACATTCAGCACAACTATAGTTAGTAAAGATCGACTTAATAATTAGAAGCTCAAGTGTAGACTAAAAGGCAAGCCATGGCAGCATTCCACGCATCAAAGTGTGTCTGTCTTTTAAAAATAACTCCTGATCTATACATGCATTTGCCAAAAATTAACCTGTCTACATCCCTGCTAAATTTTTGAATAGATTGCTAATAGAAGACAGTAGAACCCTCCTAGCAGGTATGCAATAATTAATTAATTGACAAACAGTTATACATAAACTAGTTGATAATAATAAATATATAACAAGTGCACGATAATAAAATAAAAAGCACTTTATACTTCACGAATAATTGTCGTAAGTGCATTCTAGAATTGTAGAACTAAACAATTATACTGAGGATTCTAAGCACAAATCATGAAATGTTCATTGTCATTACAAAATTCTTGAATCAATTCACCTTTCCAAAGAGTCGAGCGATCATCGATCTCAGGAGGTTCAGTCTTCCTGCTAAACAGAAAAAGTGTCCAGGTGCCATATGCATTAGTAATTAATAAATGCACACATATATACATACTTCAGTTTTTATTTGCTAGATTAACATATTGCTTGTAACCCATACTTCATGGCTCCAATCAAACAAAAAATAGGTGATGTTGGTGATTAACTAGTCAAGTTTGGGATGCCGCTCTCGAGACCCACTTGTGTTGGCTGGAGTTATAGCCAACGCGAACTACTCCATTCTAGCAAAGTTATGTAGACATATATGTCAAATCTTCAGTTCATTTAGTTAAAATTCATTACAACAACTGTTAATTTATAATGAAAAAATAATGTAAGGTAAGTAAAATTTAACTTGCGCAAGAGCATACAAAACAAACCTTTTGTCAGTCCAAACTTCATACTTTTTTCTCAACGTTAATAAGCCTCCCGTCATCACATTGATAAAGACAGATGTATATGCTTGCATGAAAAATAAGAGCTTGAATTGACTCCATGACGGCTGCATCCCCTAGGTGGCATGCATCCGAGCCCTGTTGATTACAACTCATCTACGAATTGTGTTCTACCCTGATGCCATAAACCATCAACCTCTCTACGTCCCTAAATATCAGAACAGACTGCTAATAGAATATAGTAGAACGAAAATACTACCCTACCAGCATTTCCTAATGAATCAACGTGGAACAGATGGGAAGCAGAGAAACCGACCAACCAAATCCGGCGAATCGAGAGGCGCGAGATCCACCGCCACAACATCCTTAGGGGCGAGTCATTGCTGCTGCCTCTCCCAGTCCCAGTTCGGGGAGATTCGCCGCCACTTCCTCCTCCGTCATCGCACGAGATGTGGCGCCGTTGTCACCTCGCACCATGCCGCCACGCCCTTAACCTGCCCCTTGGGTCAGGCGGAGCGCTGGATCAGCGTGCGGCACGGCCGTGGGGACTGGCAGATCGCGCGACGACGCCGCGGTGTACCTACGGTACCACGCCTGCAGCGCGGGCGACGCCGTCCACGTGGGGCCTGCAACTCCATCACGAGGGCGCAGCCGCGGTGCTTTGGTAGCTTGCGCGAAGACGCCGAGAGACCTCCGTGCCCTAGCCCCGAGGCCGGAGCTCGTGCCACCGCCCGAGATCAAGAGCGCAGAATGGAGAAGTGCGAAAAGAACGGCGGCGGTTGCCAGGTTGGGGTGTGATCGTGAAAGTTTAATGGCTTGCGCGCTGCAAGGCCCACGGGGTTTATTTTTTTTTTTTTTTTTTTTTGAGATTGACACAAGATAACGCAGACACTCACAACACGCACGCACACTCACCCCTATGAACACACGCACGCAAACCCTACCCCCCCTATGAGCACCTCCAAGGACCGGGCAGCCGGCAGATCTGAGATTCTCGTCACCATAGGCGCCTCGTCGCCGACGGAACGCCGCTACCACTTAATGCATAACGCCGTAAATCCTTGGGAAAATCCCAGAAAAGGTGCGAAGCACCGTGGATTTGAACCCCGGTGGGTAGCGTCCCCATCGACCGCCCTACCATTGGACTACAAGCCAATTCGCGGCCACAGGGTTTATTTAACTTGGTTTGTATTCGGTTTGGGCTTTTTAGGCGGCGGCTAAAACTGTGGCGGGCCAGTTTCCAAACCACACAATTTTTCAAAGGAAGTTTTATTTATATTTCATTAAGATCTAAAGTAATTCAATCAGTCCGTAAAGACACATTTAAATTCTAAAAACAACTTGAGTTCCAAAATAATAAATTTAAATTATGTCGGTGATCAAACATACCAAATTATTATTAAATTTGTCACGTAAAAAAACATAAAGTTGACTACCCTAAATCTTAGAAAAGAACTAAGACTTATTTATACGAAATAAAGCGATATTAAGTGAGGATGTACTTTTTTTCAAAAACATTTGCTTGATGTTTATCTAACCAACGATCGGTTGTTCATTACTCAAGTGGACCGAACCTAATGTTGTGCCCACCACCACTCCAATGCATGACCTCCCCAGTGATCCCTCTAAGTCCGATGAACTCACATAAGGCTCGGACACCTAATCTCGTTGGTATCCGGAGAAAAGGCGGCGAAAGGCAGATGAGAAGGCTTTTAGTAAAGGTTAGAGAACAGAGTGTGTGCGGTTCACATTTGACATCAAAAGTGCAAGAGTACTACATGGACAATGAAGACGATGTCGACCATGTGAAGGAGGATGATAGCATTGTGGCACTTGGTGGAGGCCCGATATGCATCTACATATATATGTGATGAAGATGACGTTTGTATCTTCAACCGAGATTTTAAGGTTCGTAGATCCATTGTGACTACATGATTTTTGCTAGCTGTCATTGAGAGACTCATGCCATGTTTTCAGATCTAAGGTGAGCAGCCTCTTTTTCTTCTCCATCAAAATATGTGGCCTTACAGTTATGATATGATTTTCAAATCCACACGCAAATTCATACAGTTCACTGCTAGCCTTTTTTTTCTTCAGTTCATATGAAAATCGTGGCAACATTTCAGAAGCCGCTTCCTCTTTTCCTTTGTTTTTTTTTTCAATTACACCCTTTCCATCTGTTATTTTCTCTATGCTTATTTACTAAGTTTCAAATTTCCCAAACCAGTTCAAGGTAGTGTTGGCAATACTAGAACGAATAATTTAAGTCCCTTCCTTATGCAGATAAATTTTCATATGAATTCTTCCTTATTCCTTATTTCTTTTTTGATAAAAATGATGTAGCTACATCTGTTCCCAGATAGTGCACTCATCATATCTACCTAGCACTATCATATCTACCTTGCTGGAAAGTGTTATCTCTGAATTTTGTCTCCGAATGGTTGCAACTGTGTCCTATGATTTGAACAAATTTGAGTAGGTTTGTTTCTTTGGCCATTTATTTTTGGATCTGGTAGAAACTTACTGAAATTCGTTTTTACACTGAATCCTTGATCAGTACTGATTCTGAGATTCCCTGATTTTTTTTGCCTCCCCATTCAGTGATTCTTATCAAGACCAGTGTTTTTGTGTGCATGCTTCTACCGTGAAGCTGTTTTGATCATGTCCCAGAAGCAGCTTATATAGTAATGTGTTCAATCAGTATCTGAATTTGCCATACTTCAGTAGAGCATATTCAGACTAGAGCATCTCTATGTTACCTCTGAATGGCGATGGATAACCATTTACATACTCTGAATGGCGATGTCTAGAAAGCCATAAGTTCTTTTTTAAAAAATTACAACAGATAGCCATAAGTTGAATCTTTGTTCAGATCATGTGAACATGTAGTGCCCATGCAGTTTGAACTGTTTTCTAAATGTTGTCTGGTCAAAAGTGTGAACTCCCTTTTGTTCAGATTGTGTGAACATGGATGATAGTGTGGCAACACAATGGTATACAAAATTTTATTTATCATTGATCTTGGTTACATCAACATAGTTCTGGTGCTCTGTCATTGTTCTGGTGCTCTAATCAATTGTTCTACTGCTCTGTCATTGTTTTATAAAATGTTTAGTCTAAGCGGATGCTTGCAAAAAGTTTCATCTACGATAAATTATTTCTGAATGCCGCTATATGAATAACTACAGCTGCTTGTAGCGTACTCATACATACATGTACAATTACATGCAGTTATTATATTTTTTGACGGTCAACCGGTGGGTTGGGGGGGTATTGTTATTATTACAAAAGATTTTTCAAATATTGCAATTAGAATAATATTATTTTTGTTGCCTGCTGTAGAAAGTGCCCGTGCGCCCCATTCTTGATCATCTGAAGGCTCGTTGTGATGGTTTGCGTGAGGAGATTGAGAACATAAGCCTGCGCCTTGATGACACGGAGGAAGGCATAGAAATGATGCTGAACGAATTCATGGAGGGCGTAGGTGACAAGTTTGATGAGATGGAGAAGAAGATCCGCAAGGTTAACCAGATGATCTATCGCAAGTAGCGGCGTGCTTCTGGCAGAGGAGGAAGGGGTGGCGGCGTGCTTCTAGAAGAGGAGGAAGGGGCGCAGTTTTTTTTTTTTTTTTTTTTTTGAGGAGAGTGGCGTGATTAGGTTAGGACTCAGGAAAAACTGGTTTTGTTTTTTTTTCTTCTCATCATGCGTCGGTCAGGCTGGGTGGGATGGGTCTCTTTTTTTTTCCTAATTTTTGTCTCATGTATCAGTGGGTTGCGTTCCTTTTGGTGGGCTGAGGATTTCCTTTTTGTTTTTTTTCTTCAAATGGGCACGTGGGCTTAATTAAGTCTCCAGCTTTTTACTAGCACAACCAAAAATAGTTTAATAAATTCACATAATTCATTGGTAGCAATAGAAGCTAATTGATACAACGAATTGTTTTTGGATGCAACAGGCACATGAGCTATCGCAACTAAGGTTAAGTTTTAGACAACAACATTTTATCGTGGCCACAAGCATGCATAATTGCAACCATCTAAATATTCGTAGAGCAACAACCACAGTTCTATCACAACGAATTGTTTTCTGGATGCAACAGTATATCAGCTATCGCAACAAAAAGTTAGGTTTTAGACAATGACATTTCATCGTGGCCACAAGTATGCATAATTGCAACCAACTAAATATTCGTGGCAACAAACACAATGCTATAGCAACGAATTGATTTACGGATGCAACAGGCATATGAGCTATCGCAACAAAGATTAAATTTTAGAGAACGTAATTTTATCGTGGCCACAGGCATGCCTATTCGCAACCAAATAAATATCCGTGGCAACAAACATAGATCTATCGCAACACTAAATCGATACTATCGCAATGGTCAAATAGTTGTGGCAATAGGTACCCATAAAAGCAACCACCTTTTTCATCATGGCATTAACACTAACCTGTTGCAACGAATGTTTCAACAGATGCAACCCAAATTTTTGGAGTCTATAAGATCTAGATATCGCAACCCAAAAAAATGAGGGTTGCTATAGAACTAAATATTGCAACCAAATGTTTGGTGTTGCGTTAAAAAATGGTGCTCTAAGGGTCAATTCCTAGTAGTGGGGGTGACTATGCAAATCTTGCTGCATACCCCAAGTGTAAAACCGCTCGTTACAAACGAACAACTGATGATGGTGAAGAAGGCGGGGAGGTGCGCCGTAGAGTTCCTCGGAAGGTTGCATGGTACTTTCCAATAATTCCTCGCCTAAAACGTCTTTTTTTGCAACCTCCGAGGACGCACGACGGATGACATGGCACTCGGATGGCCGGAAGCGTGATGATTATATAAGGCACCCAGCAGATGGTATTTAGTGGCGGGACATTGATCACAAACATAAAACTTTTTCTGATGACCCAAGTGTTGGTATTTGTTATGCCCACAGAAATATTTATGACTTGTATAATCCGCAAGCGCACGGATACCGGTGAGCACTTCACCCGGGAGGAGGGTTTTAAATATCGTATCCACAAGGAGAATGGTGTGAGGGTAACGGAGCTAACAACTAAACCCTGGAGCGGCATGACAAGGATTGAGAGGATAAAGAGTTAAAGGAGATTTCTATGGTTGTCTAGTTCCTATCCTTGTAAGCTATGTTGATATTGTCTTATGGGGACATGATTCAAGGGAGAGACATTTGCAAAGAATATCAACCCCAAGCCAAAGGTCCTGCCAAGGCCTATCCAACAGGAGGTGGAATACGAAGAATTAACGAGGCTATAAGTCTCCCCCATTAGTTACCACACTCCGGAAGGTAGGGTGCATCCACAAGTAACCTTGATCTAAGCACCACGCTTAAACCTACAGCTACTCCACTAATCTATAGCGTCCTATAGATTAAAGTACTCAAACAAGAGTTGCGAACCTTAAGAATAATAAGAACAATGTTACTTACTCAAATAAGAAGTTGATCCGCCATGAAGTCTCAGAAACAAGCTCCAATGGAACTTGATCCCGGAGGTACAAAATGTAGAGGAGTCACCGACATGTCCGGCACTTCCTCCAACAGCTCATCCCTTCACCCATGCTCTAGATCTCTAAACAAGACTAGTTCTAGTTGCTCTCATGGGAACTACAAAACTAGATCTCTCAACTTGACAATTGCTCCTCAACTCAACTCTAGGGCTTCTAGTTCTACATGGTGTTCTAGTTCTAGTTCTAGAACTAGAGAGGAGAGGTTAGGGTCTCAGCCTGTCGAATGGTGAGTTGAATGAATTAGGGTTTCACCCAGGGGTCAGGGGGTCTTGTTATATAGCCCCGGAGGATTCACCACAGCCCTTGGATCAAACCGACCTTGAAAGACGGCCTAGATTGCTCCTCAATGGCGGTTACAACCGACCCTCTGGCGGACCCCGAGTGGGCCCCGGGGATTGGCGGCATGGCCATGGGCCAGGGCGGCCGCGCCCCCCACCTTTGGCTTTGGGCCCAAACCACCACGGTTGCGTAGATCTCGTCGATAGCTTTCCAAAGAGGGGTATTTTGCTGGAAACGGAGTCCGGATGAGAAAGTTATGGCCGTTTTAGTGAACTCTGCTCTGCAGGTGATATCTTTTGATTCTGGACTCTGAATATAGCGAACAATATATCCATTTCGATCGTCTCGATGAGCTCTTTGCAATGGTGCCATCTTGGAATAGGTTTAGATCATGTTTATGCTTTGTATGCCTTGCAAACTCTAGGCTTTTCCTGTTTAATTCCTGAAAATATATAAATCACCAAAACTCGTGGAATTATGTCGCAAGAAAGCCCCTAGTCTATATGATTATTCATTTTAAGCCCTTATTTCAGTTTTAAAAGCCTCTATATTTTATGGTATAACAGGTGTCAACAAGCTCCCCCAAGCTTACCTCTTGCTAGTCCCTAGCAAGATTATATTGTTGGATCAGGAGTTGCTGCAAACGCTTTCACACCTCAAAAGTACACATGCTTTCAAACAAAATTCCATCTCCGGATAAGAATAAACTATTTCAACCTTCAACTTACCCATATTACCTTTAATCATGGAGCTTGTGGCTTTTTCTTGTGGTCTTGGGCAATTGAAAGATAGAACAATCAAGTCAAGCACTAGGTCTCAAACTCCTTGTTCAACCATCATTCCGGAGTTTTTGCTAGTTTTTGAAATAAAACTCAAAGTTCCTTTAGTACGACCCTTTCGAGTCTCTCATTTGTGGTACTGGTGGATCGTCACTAAGGCAATAAGGTTGTTTTGCCTTTCTCTCATATTATGTGGTATTTTTGGACTAAGGCAGTGGGACACTATGCCTTCTTCTCTCTCACCCTATATCTAAAGCTTATATCTGGAGTTCATAGGTGGGGAGAAACTAAATCTACTTACTAAGCATATATTGTAAGTTCAAGCAATGGATCCAAAGTTATGAGTCACACTGATGCATGTGCATGATGGAATGGAATGAATATGATGGTAGGTATGAAACGAATGAAATGAATGCGATGAGAAAAAAAGTCTAATTCTATTCTAGCTCTTTGAAAAATTATCTCTCTTTTGGAACTTGGAAACACTTGAGAGAACCTAGGTTGCATACTTTTTTTTCCTTTTTTTTTTTTTTATAGAGAGGCGGGCATCTAAGTACCCATTGTTTTCATAGCGGACACTTGTCCATTTTTTTAACTCTCCTTTATTCTCTCTTCTCTCTCTTTTTTTTTCAACCCAAGTCTCTTTTTGCAATAAACTTTTGAGAGATAGACAAGAGTAATAGAGCTTTATAAGATCGTTGACTGAATGGATGGAATATTTTTGATTGCTCTTCTCCAGGGAGAGGAGTGGAACATATTTGGCTGGTATATAGTGGATGCATATAGTGGATGCGTACTTCTAGGGTAGAAGTAGCATATGAATGAATGGAGTCTAGTGGAGTGGAATGCAGTGGTGTGGAGTGAAATGTGGTGAGGTGGATGGAGTGTACATGATCAGCATGACAAGTTTCTAAGGGTCAACAAAGATTGACCAAACTCAATGCAAAAGTAAGCAGCCTATATATATATCAAAAAGGGTTTTCCTATCTAAAGAGCATGTATATACGGCTGTGGTAGGAGTTTCAACACTCTGTCATACAGGAACTTATCATGTACATTTTATAATTTTTTTTCAAAAGATAAATCTCCAGAAATCTAGTGTCACTAGGAGTAAGAGAAATAGCAGCTCAAACTTTCATATATCATATCCCTCAATCACCTAGACTTTAGAGCAAGCATTTGCAATCCACAGATTTCGGTTTAGAGCAAATCTCAAGTCAAAGCAGTTTTGCATTTAAAGCTCGAGAGAAATTAAGCTTGAAAGCTAGGTAAAGGAATTAGGACGAGCAACTATTCATCATCTCCTTGTTTTTAAGGTTCATTTATCTTGGCAGAAAAAACAACTTCTTATATACTCTCTACATTTATTTATTTATTTATTCCCAAACCTAATGATCATACTTTACTAAAGACTCTTTAAAAGACTATAAAGACTAGACTCTTAGCAAACTAAGCAAACCAAAATATTAGCTAATATTAATATATAGTAGAGATACTTATCGTGATAACCGGGGTGCTCTCCCGAAGCTAGATTGGAATGTTGGGTTACTGATGTGGGAAGTTGAGGTAGACAACGACGAGGGTGTCATCCTGTCATGTCTCTCCCCTTTTGAATCTGCTGAACTCAAATAGACAACAAAGCCTTGTGGAACAGATTAGGGCGTTAGTGGTTGGCCACATCGGCCTCATGAGTCTAGAGATTTTCAAGTTGGATCGTGATTAGAACTTCAGCAAGAATTCTCTTCTAAATATTTTTGGAGTTTTATATATTTATATGCATGCAAAGAACTAAGATGCAAATGCAACTAGATGAATGCATATTTATTTTTATGCCACCACGATGAGTATCCTTGTGGGTTGTTACATGCCACAAGATTATTCACATGGGGCTTTAGATTTGCATTTTGTTTCTTTCATTGCAATGTTGATGCATAAATGTAGATATGCTAAAGGAAAATGATTATGCAATGCAAGGAAATAAATATGCTATGCATTAAATATAGATAACTACCGATCTTGCCTTCCGGCGAGGGTTCAATTTTTAAGTCCTTGAACAAGACTTCTTACCTTACTCACTTCTCAAGTGCATCATTTGATCTTGGTAGCTGTGTCTCTTGAGATAGTGATTTCAGAGGATGGCATCACCCTTCTTCTTTGTTGGTCCCATGGTTTGAAGTGAAGCTTTGATAGTGGAAGCGGGCATCATCTTGTTTAGTGTGCATACTTTGTGGGTTCAGGACATATACTTATAGAATTTTGGGGGAGTGATAGACTCCTCCACATTTTTCTCGAAGTGTGTCCTGTTTGTAAAGACAAGGTAGAGATCAAGTGCATGGGCCCCGTTGGTGGGAAAACACCAACGAACCAAAAACTTTATTCATTATTCTCTGACCTTAGGCACATTAAACAGGATAGAGTTAATGTTTATTTGTTTCCTTTATTTATGACAAGGGTGATAAGATCAAAAGATTGAGCATCAATGGTTTAATGATTATGATTATCTTCCAAAGCAGGATGTGCAACATTTTAGCTTACATGATTGGGGACTATGGGATCAAGAGAGTGATGTCTAGGAACAAAGAACTAAACATGTGGAGTTAAAAACAGGTTGTATAAGGTTAGGTTATAAGTCGAACATGTTTGATCATTTATTTATGAACATGCCAAAATTAGGGAAAAGCTTAGTTAATGATATTTACTTCAAGATGTTACCTTTTATTGGAGTGTGACGATATTGTAACACCTTCTGATGGTTCTTTCCTTCTTCTTGAAGCTTTCGTTATTTGGCCTCTTGTGTATCTTATTCCTAACTTGTCTCCTTTATTGCATCATCCTTTCTTTCTTGTCCTTTGAATTGTGTTATGACCTTTTTGTTCCTCTTATGGTTTTATTCCTGCATCATTAGTGGACAACACATACCCGAAGGAGTATACAAGTAGTAACAAGGATAGTGTTGTCACAGGGCTAAAGGTCACTTTCTATGCTACCGAAAAGTTTTGTTGAAAATTTTAGCATAGATCATTTATCTCATGTTTCGGTATTCACTTTGCTTCTCTAAAGGAATGATTTTATTCAACCTTAAGTTTGATTTTCATGCATAAAAATCATTCAAACTTGTGGAAAAGGACAATAGTGAATGGATAGGTCGCAAAACCAACGTGTGGAGTGACGAGGGTATGTGAAGAGGAAGAGTACGATGGATCATCTTTGATGGCTTTGTTCTTCCTTCTCCATCTATTGATCATTCTTGAGTTCATCCTTGAGCGAGTGTTCTTGATTATTGATTTTGTTTATGGCACTCATCTTCTTTCTCTTGCTTCATCTCTAGTGTGAGTGTATCTCGGGACATCCCCAAGCTTATTCACAAATGTTTCGTTTTTTGCAGGGGTTAGTCAACAAAATAACCAATATCTACTATAGCATACTTATCAGCTCAAAAATCAACCTAGACACCACGTCTAATTTGATCTAGGAAGGCATTTTAACCTAAGCACCATGCTTAATTTAAAAACCTTTAGAAGTAAAATCAGCACACCTTTGGTTCAAAAAAATCAAACTAGACACCTTGTCTAATTTAATTTAGGAAAACAACTTAAACTAAGCACCATGCCTAATTTAAAAGGTGTATGAAAGTACATCAAAACCAAATCATATAATATAGTAGATTATGGTAACATGAAAAGATTAAAGAGATTTATTCAAACAGAGATGAAAATCATGATTGTTATTTTGTAGATTGAACATGTCTTAAAGGTAGAGACAACCAAACTAAAGTAGCAACATGGCAAGAATGATTTTGAAATCAATTTTGCATGAGAGTAATGATAATTGGTTGGACATACCCTTGCACTGTCATCCTTCATTCTTTTTGCTCTAGACCTGGAATGGTTAGTGACAAAAAATACCCGAAGGAATATTCTCACAATTATATTTCTATGCTCATTACGCAAAAGGGTTATAGCAAAAGATCAACGTTTATGTTATTTCCCCTAGAGTGCTTGTTTTAGGACAAAAAGCTCGTCCTTGGAAAACCTTCAAATATGATTCAAGATGATGAAAAGATTTTCCCTTATATCACTAATCTCAAAACTCAAGCCAATGAGATCAACAAACCCCTTTTCTAAATCTTTATGAACAAATAACATAAGAGGGTTGAAGATCATGTATGTGACCAGATTAGAGGTGGCAATTAATTCAGGGAGTTTACTCACATGAGCAAGGATTGGGTAAAAATGTTCGGTGGGGGGTAACTTATATGCTCATGGGTCTTCTCTAGCTATTGATAATGCTCTTTACGGTCTTCCTTAGATCCTTCATGATGTCTATGCTTGGGATTTCTAGGATCGTAGGGAGACTCAAGAAGAGGAGCACAAGAGGATTCATTGGGGTCATGGATGATGTTCGAAGATGGGTTTGGATTAGTTATCTAGTCTGAAATAGAAGGGGAGAAGATATGAATGGATTAGAGATAGCTTCACTCTCCTTCTATGGCATCATTAGATATGCCATCCTTGGGTTTTTCCCAATGTCCTTTGTAAGAATAAGGACGCTTTCTAAGAGACTCTTCTTTAAGAGGATTTGGTTTATAGGCACTCAAAGGTCTCTTGTGAAGCTAGAAGTTTATCTCCATCCCAAAGTCGTCACCATAAGAGATTTTCAAGGGTAGAATTACTTCTTCCCTTGGAGGGTTTGGGAGCATTGATGATTTGGGATTGGTAGCTTAATTAAGGGATTGGAATGATTATGATCTAGCTATCAAAACAACTTCTTTTTGTCTAGAGGATGATTCCTTTTCTTCCTTTAGGTGTTCATAAAGAATTCTAGGAAAAAAAAGCTCATACCCACTGAGTTCGTCAAGGACAAACCTTGCTTAGAAAAGGAGAGAAAAGTTCCTTTAGAAACTGCATGATGATCATGCGGACAACTTTTCTAGGTTGAGCCCAAATACATTATCCTTTTCTTGAAAGGATAGGATCTGGCCTCTGAGATTAACTAGGGGTCGACATCTATGGTAGAACATATGGTCTTCCAAGCTCCTCACTTCTTCTTTGGAGTTCGTTTGTACTATCGGTAAGCTCCTCCTTTGAAAGAGAAGGGAGAAGGGGCGGTGTCAATGGATGGTTCTCGAACATGTGTAGAAGAAAGGCAGAATTCTCTCCTAAAAAGGGTTGTCTCATGATCATTTCGACCAACCGTAGACGCAGCTCATAGCCAGGTGATAAGATAGGTTCTAAAGATTCTAGTGGCCTGAAGCTTGCGCTTATGGGTGCAGCATAAAGATAGGTGTGGAATCCGTGGATCCCACAAAAAATATAAATAGAAGAGAAAATGCAAAAAGAAAGACTACGCTACATTATCTTACAAGATTTAGCTATACTCAGTGTTTTCTCAGCAACCATTCTCTCCGGCAACGGCGCCAGAAATGCTTGTTGGTATTTGTTATGCCCACAGAAATATTTATGACTTGTATAATCCACAAGCGCACGGATACCGGTGAGCACTTCACCCGGGAGGAGGGTTTTAAATATCGTATCCACAAGGAGAATGGTGTGAGGGTAACGGAGCTAATAACTAATCCCTGGAGCACCATGACAAGGACTGAGAGGATAAAGAGTTAAAGGAGATTTCTATGGTTGTCTAGTTCCTATCCTTGTAAGCTATGTTGATATTATCTTATGGGGACATGATTCAAGGGAGAGACATTTGCAAAGAATATCAACCCCAAGCCAAAGGTCCTGCCAAGGCCTATCCAACGGGAGGTGGAATACGAAGAATTAACGAGGCTATAAGTCACCCCCGTTAGTTACCACACTCTGGAAGGTAGGGTGCATCCACAAGTAACCTTGATCTAAGCACCACGCTTAAACCTACAGCTACTCCTCTAATCTATAGCGTCCTACAGATTAAAGTACTCAAACAAGAGTTGCAAACCTTAAGAACAATATGAACAATGTAACTTACTCAAATAAGCAGTTGATCCGCCATGAAGTCTCAGACCCAAGCTCCAATGGAACTTGATCCCGGAGGTACAAGATGTAGAGGAGTCACCGACATGTTCGGCGCTTCCTCCAACAGCTCATCCCTTCACCCATGCTCTAGATCTCTAAACAAGACTAGTTCTAGTTGCTCTCATGGGAACTACAAAACTAGATCTCTCAACTTGACAATTGGTCCTCAACTCAACTCTAGGGCTTCTAGTTCTACATGGTGTTCTAGTTCTAGTTCTAGAACTAGAGAGGAGAGGTTAGGGTCTCAGCCTGTCGAATGGTGAGTTGAATGAATTAGGGTTTCACCCAGGGTCAGGGGGTCTTGTTATATAGCCCCGAAGGATTCACCACAGCCCTTGGATCAAACCGACCTTGAAAGACGGCCTAGATTGCTCCTCAATGGCGGTTACAACCAACCTACGAAGCAGACCCCGAGTGGGACCTAGGGCAGGGCAGCAGCGGCCATGGGCCAGGGCCGCCACGCCCCCACCTTGGGCTTTGGGCCCAAACCACCACGGTTGCGTAGATCTCGTCGATAGCTTTCCAAATAGGGGTATTTTGCTAGAAACGGAGTCCGGATGAGAAAGTTATGGCCGTTTTAGTGAACTCTGCTCTGCAGGTGATATCTTTTGATTCTGGACTCTGAATATAGCAAACAATATATCCATTTCGATCGTCTCGATGAGCTCTTTGCAATGGTTCCATCTTGGAATATGTTTAGAACATGTTTATGCTTTGTATGCCTTGCAAACTCTAGGCTTTTCCTGTTTAATCCCTGAAAATATATAAATCACCAAAACTCGTGGAATTATGTCAGTAAAGCCCCTAGTCTATATGATTATTCATTTTAAGCCCTTATTTCAGTTTTAGAAGCCTCGATATTTTATGCTATAACAGGTGTCAACACCAAGGAATATTTGGTTTACACTGAGCACAGATGGAATGAACCCCTTTGGTAACATGAGTAGCACACATAGTGTCTGGCCGGTGCTATTAACTATCTACAATCTTCCACCGTGGCTGTGTAACACGAGGAGGTACATGATGATGTTAGTCTTGATCTCTGGTCCTCATCAGCCAGGTATTGACATCGATGTGTACCTGAGGCCGCTTGTTGACGATCTCAAGGAGCTATGGAAAGAGGATGGTGTCGGTGTGTGCGATGCTTACAAGAAAGAGCGCTTCAAGTTACGTGCCCCGCTCTTCACCACAATCATCGATATTCCAGACACCGTAGCGTGTCCGGGCGAGCAAAGGGAGAGAAAGACGCTTTTCGGTGCTTAGACGACACCGAGGATCGTTTGGGTCAATAACTCAAAGAAGAGGGTTTATGTAAGGCACCGACGTTTCCTTCCTACAAAGCATCCATACCGTGAGATGAAACGTCGGTTTGATGGGACGAAGGAGAAAGCAACTGCACCAAGGCATTTTAATGGGGAACAGTCTATGAGCAGGTGGTAAAGGATACGACCGCCCGCCTGACGAACCAAAGGAAACAAAGAGAAAGAGAGAGAAAAGCAGCTCGAAGAGCCGAAACCGCAAAAAAAGCTTGCCGATAAGAAGAGGTGGAAGAAAATGTCAATCCTATGGGAGCTACCTTCTTTGGAAAGACATAGCGGTTCGCCATAGCATAGATATCATGCACGTGAAAAAGAACATCTTTGGAAGTTTGCTTGGGACACTCATGAATGACAAATGGAAATCGAAGGACCATGATAAAGCAAGAGCTGACCTAGAGGAGATGGACATAAGGCCCGAGCTCCTTCCTGACGACGAAACCAGTGCCCGTCCACCTTTGTTTGCCATAAACCTGACCCGTCGAGAGAAGCAGGAGTTGTGCGACTTCTTTCGCAGTGTCAAAGTTCCCTCTGGATACGCAGCCCAGGTGCGGAAACTTGTGCCTGCTAAAGAGAACAAGATGCTTCGATGAAGGCTCACGATTGCGATGTCATGCTCACGGCGATGCTTGCAGTCGGGATCCGAAACATATTGCCGGAAAAGGTCCGAAAGGCTATCATCAGCCTCTGCGCCTTCTTTAATGCAATCTCTCGGAAGGTGATCGACGAACGAAAACTGAACGATCATGAAAAGAACATGTTTGAGACGATGTGTCTCCTTGAGGCTTACTTCCCGCCGACTTTCTTCGACATATCCGTCCATCTCATGGTCCATCTGGTTAAGGAGATCAGGTATCTTGGACCGATGTACCTCCACCACATGTATCCGTATGAGAGATTTATCGGTTACTGAACAGGTTTTCAAAGAGTCGTTCACCCCCGAGGGAAGCATGGCACGATGCTATTCTCTTTTAACAGGAGGTGGTCGATTGGTGTCTACATTACACCGACCCCGTAATCCAATCGGCATCTCCAAGTCTCGCCATGACGGAAGGCTAGTTTGGACAGGGGTTTCTTGGGGAGAAGCAAATTACTCCTCAGGAAAAGACGACTTTGACAGAGCCCACTCTCTTGTGATGCTACACGAAATGTAGATAGATCCTTACGTCGTAGAGCATTATCGGTTGTTGCGGGGAAGAAAATCCGGATTGGGTGAGCCTCGCTTAACGAAGGCACATATGAGACGGTTCAACATCTAGATTAGAGACCGACTTGCCAGTTCGCACAACTCTTGCGACAACGAAAAAGCTCAACAAAACTAGCAAAGGGGTCTTTCTTCACAAATACAACTTATCGGGGGCTATGACATAAATGGCTACACCTTTTACACCGCTGATCAAGACAAGAAAAGTGTGTACCAGAACTCTCGGTGTTTGTATTGTTGCAACCGATTCTAATGGCGTGCGGAAACCATGCACTACTAGAAACCCCCCAGTAGCTACGCCAGTATTTGTAACGCCTTCAAAAGCATCTCTATGTTGGCATGTAAAGACGTTCTTTGGCTCAATTTTAAGAACGTATCTAAGTGTCACGATATTTAACACACTTTCACGTTAAGAGATTTCTAGACACATTTTTTTAACACGCTATTGAAATCATGTTAAAATGACATGAAGTTAGACACGCTTTAAACCGTCGGTAACATCTACACACGTTGCAATGCGCATCTCAAAATCGTCAATAGGCACCTAGAGATGCTTTTTGACACGCAACTAAAACATATAAAAATCACACATAGTTTGACATGCTTTCAATCGTGAGTAGCATTAAGACACGTCGTAAAGTGTATCAAATAACCGCGCTTAGGCATGTAGACATGTTTTTTTATATGATTCCGAAATATCTCTAGTTGACATGAAATTAGATACGCTTTTAATCATTACTAGTTGATAGAAACATTTCAATGTGTATTAGAATTTGTGTTTAACGATGTTTTTTGAGTTAAATTGAAAACATGTAACCTAGGCATATATTCTTTTAATTAGAAATATTATTGGGAAAAAATAAAAAAATATTTGAAAAAAACACCAAACTCTAGACTTGAACCAAGCACTATGGGAATAAGACTCGTGTGCCCTACCATTGTGCTAATCGTTTAGTTGTGTAGGTTGGGATTATTTTTTTATTTCTTTATTATGCGTATATCTTTTCAATAATAGCACACAAGATTTATAGGAGTCCTGTTAGAAAAAAGAAAAGAGGCAGCGTGAGGTAGATGGACTTTTCCATAATAGCATGCTTGAATTCAACGAATTCTATCATAAAGGTTTGATGTTACTACTTCAATTGTCCAGTTCAACGCAACACAATAGAAATATGAAGTGCACCAATGGTGACATGGCAAAGCTATTAAATGAAGTTCCTACTGCTATAAGAACCGAGAGTGTTAGATATGCGACCTAATGAAAGCTAGCAGTTGTTGTTGTTGAGCGCACTTAGCCAACCATGTAAGTAATGACTACACAAGGTCCAACCTAGCCGTTGCACTCAACTATCTGAAAGTCAACATTTCATTGTCATTATTGTTAACTCATAATCAAAAAACATAGCAAGGAACAATTAAATAAAACATGTTACAAGTAGGAAAATTTGTACGCTATACAGCAGTAACCCACAATGTTCATCTATAGCATAAATTGAACGGAAAACCCAAGCCTTGTCTAACTTTCATCATCTGCTGAGAGTTCTACACCCATGTCAAAATTATCTCGTGGGCTAACTCTCACCACAGCGTTCCAATGTTCAGCTTTTGGGTTCTGGACATAAAACACTTGCTGAACTTGTGATGAAAATTGTTGACAATTCTTTAGTGTTACTACTAAAGAACTGATATACCTAAGGATGGCAAACGGTAAACCGCAAGCGCACGGCTGTCAGTGTAGCTTTTCACCAGGAGTATTCCAGGTATCGATTTCCATGAGGAACGTGAAGTGAACTAACGAAGAATCAAGGGTTGTCCTATGATGACACAAGGTGTGTATTTGCTAGTTGAGACGAGAGGCTTCCTATAACTAAGATATCTGGATAGGCTAGATAGCTAAACGCGGCTTTATCAGCCCTCGGACCCTTGGAGGCAGTAGGTGAGAAGTAGTGAATGAATCCACCACTAACAGTCTACTATGTTACTGGAGCCTTACCCTTTACGATCTTGCCTATAAACACGTGGTGATTTATACAGAGACCAGAAGGGCTATCACCACCTTACTGGCAACCACAATCTACCGTGCGGCAAGCGGCATACACCGGTAAGGTATAGCCTAGACACCACGTCTACGCTAACACTTACTATTCTAACTCTGTATACTTAGCTAGGCTAGAACACTCTACTAAATCAAAGCAATGTACCAATCAAGAACGAGTGAATTGCTACTTTACTAAACCAGATATGCAAAGTATAAAAGAACTCAGATGTATTACTTACTAGAAGAAGTACACCCGCAGAGGTACGCCTTGGAGGAGATTCCCGACAGACCCGGGGCTTCCTCCAGAAGACTTCCCTCTCTCTCTCTCTCTACTGATACAATAAAGGAGCAGGGCTTCGCCTACTACATTGGAGTGGAGCTCTTCCTTGTGGTCATTCCTTGGAAGTGAGGGGGTGAGGGGGTATTTATAGCCCCAAGGTGGAGTAGGGGCTACTCCAGTGCCATGTCCTCGATCCGCGTGACCTCTATTGCCCACCATTGGATCTAACCATCATGCAACCGCCTTAGGGTCAACGTACGAAGTAATTTCAGCATGTGGGCAATGTGCTGGGCGTGGGAGGACGTCATTGGGCATGTGGGCCCAGGTCGGCCGACCTAGGTCCATGACCTGTGGGCCATCCTCTGGTGCTGGGGATGTTGGCCCCACTGTCGGTTTCTGCGTCTTGAGTCTAGAACTTGCCGTGACATTTATTTTGTACCCACAGGATCCAGGAGACGTCTCGACAGACCAATCAGATGCTTCCGGTGATCTCCCCACGGATTGGTGGCGTGGCGGATGTCCGTGGGCCAAAGGTCCTAGGTCGGCCGAAGTGTCCATTGGGCCCTGGCCTTCTCCAACCCTTCTAGAAGGTGTCCCCACATGTCAGAATGAAATGGCCATGGTTGGCCGAAGTGGGTCTTGTGGCCAAATGACTTCAAATTTTGTGTGGAAGCATCTTAGGATATGGAGATCAGGATGGTGATATCAATTTGTCCAATGACCATACTTGGAGTGTCAACTGGATGGTGACCAAATGTGTCATTTCAGCCAGATTTCCTCCAGTTTCACATCTGCATACAAATAATGACATCTACATGTGGAACTAAGTTATTTGCATAAGAAATCATTATTTATATGTATGTTAACTTCCAAAAGGAGTACTTTGTTGACGGATTGACTATGTGAAAACAGGTATTTCTACCGTCAACAAGATCCCCACACTTACATCTTTGCTTGTCCTCAAGCAAAGGAAGGAGGATAAAGTAAGCATAGACATAACACTTCTGAGATTTTGAACTACCATAAAGATTATTTCTAAGCATTTCCTATGTGAGTGGGATATGTGGTTGTGTCTATCATATATCCTTGAGAAGTTGGGAATTGGAACAGTTCAAAGCAAGTCATCTTCCACATTCTTATCTTAGTACTTGGAGTTTTCATTAAAAGTTTGAAAAGAAAATCTCATAGATCACTTATACTCCTCAAATGGGTACTCTCAATTCACTCAATGGTGTATAGATCCTTACCAAGGCATATCATGAAAGTGCCTTTTTGTTTCATCCTACTTCTACAAAGGTCTATGTGGAGCCTAGGTAGGGATAAACATGATTGCATACTGGCATTGTATATATTGTAAAGTCAAAACAAGGATCCTAGGAGAAAAGTATCACACTCTTAGATCAAGAATGTGCATGTGTGTGGAAAATATGGATAACTTTTGCTCCTCTATTGGATATGATTTCTCTCTGTATTATTGTTTTGAGACATGGCTATCATGTATATATACTTTTTTTCTTGGACCTTCATGTGTCCAATTTTTTTTTTTTTACTTGGACCTTCATGTGTCCAACCTTTTTTAAAGAGAGGTGGGCTCTACTCACCCTCGGACTTGTGTCCATTATTGCCTCTCTCTTTTTTTTTCTTTTTTCGGAGATGTGGGCTCTACTCGCCCTTGGACACGTGTCCATTTTCATCTCCTTTTTTTTTACTTTTTTTGCATAGCTCATGTCTCTTTTGACCATCTATATATCTAGAGAGAGATCACAACTTAAAGCATGGAGCATTTAATTGGTGGAACTAGGGAAAAGCATGTTGTGCATACTTCTAGTGTAGAAGTAGCATATAGATGTGGAGTGTACGTGATCTTGATCTTGGGAGCATGATAAAATTCTGGGTCACTAGGTTTGCCAAAACTCAATACAACTACAAGTAGCGTATATGAGGCTCTAAACATGTATGAACAATGCATATAGCTTTGGTAGGTATTTTCATTATTGAGGAGTATGTGACACTATGGTTTTATGTTATTTATCAAAACAAATCTCCAAGAACTTTGAATAGAAAAGGTTGATGCATAAGCTAGGACTATATCACAAATCACAACAACCTAGTCAATATGAACTTTTCCTAATAATGTATCTTTCCCACAAACATAAGCTTGCATAAGAAATAATCCTTATGACAATTCTTCCTTTAAGATGTCATATAAATGTTACTTTTCAAAGTTCTATTTTCAGGTGCTTCTTCTAGTTTTATTTATAAATTAACAAAAGGTACAAAAGCAGTAAATATAATCTAAAGTAAATAGAAAATAGAGGGGATGAGAATTGCAAACCAGCGTGGATGTGTACTTGATGCTTTGTGACAGGTGGGTCCAGGGGTCCATGGTGGGGTCGGCCGACCCCACTTTTGGAGAATCGACCATTCGGCCTCCGTGGTGCTCTTCCTCTCATCTAATAGATCAATCCCCGCACTGACCGTTGTCCAATTTTTGCAAATTGATTGGTCGGCCGACCTGCCTTTTGTGGTCGTTCGGGTTCAAATTTCTACAAATGGTGTTCTTGAAGCGAAGGTGATCAACGTGGCAGGGTCCAAACGTTGAGATCCTTCACTTGGATGGTCGGCCGATGTGCCTTTTGTGGCCATTCAGGCTCAAGTTTTTGTAGTGTGTTCTTGACGGGAAGGTGATCAATGTGGCGGGGGTCAAACATTGAGATCCTTGACTTGGGTGGTCGGCCGACCTCCCCCACACTGGCTTTTGCACGGTCTGAGGCACATCAGCAAAGAAAACATAAAGTGCAGGGGTTCTACTGGTGGAGAAACACCAGCAGAACTCAATTGTTCATTTTTTTTAGAGATTTCATATGATGGATGTAACTCAAGCACCTCCCTATGTGGAGACATGCTCAGGGCATGCCACAGGTGTGTTTTAGCATCATGGATTGCATTGGACAACCTAAGGTCACACTGACTGACACATCCCGATGCCTAGTTTGGTCTCCAGTAGGGGGGTTATGGCTAGTGGTGTCACATCGATGACGTCCATGATGTCGTCTTGATGGTTGTTGGTCGCCATGAGGTTTATGGATGGACCCTTAGGTTCCTTGCCCAGGTCATTGATAGGAGCCAAAGGTGGTGGTGAGTATGGCTGGTGGTGAAGAGAGAAGTGAGGGGAGAGAGGCTTAAGAAGAGAGGTGTGTCAATGACTCTTTGTTTGACTCCGAGCTCGGCCTACACCCGTACCGGTGCCCACACCCGGTTCTTTACACCGACGTACGAAACCCGGGCTCGCACCCACCTTCCAAGTATGAGGGGATGTTCACACCTCGTCCCGGACCAAGCGGGGAGGGTCAACATGGCATGAGGCACACTTTCGGTGTCCTCCGACTCCGAAGGGTTGCCACCACCACCACGTCACTCTACGGTGGACCCCAGAGCGCTCCAAGAGATCAACACCCGACTCAGGAATGTGGAACTCCGCACAGGTGAGGTTGCGCAGTCACTCACTGGTTTTGTGCAGGTTTCCAATCAACGCCATCAACAGTACACGCAACACCAAGCGGAGGAGGCGAGAACAGAGACGGCAAGAGCACGAAGCCCGGATGGCATTCTCGACGCCACATGGGGTACTACCCCCTAACCCATAAGCCATCGGCTAGCTTGGGGAGGACCCCCACGGAGGTAAGTACCTACCTCCCCTATCATTTTATTTTATCTCTTACTTTTTCATTTTCATTTCCTTAAAAAAAAAATGATTCCACTCCAATATGTAGTATAAGGATGCTTAATTTCTCTAAAGTTGAAATGATGAATAGTTGCTCTGTCTATAGATCAATTTGCACCTAGTTCATAATATTGTATTCCCTAATGTTTAAGTTTATTGGCTTAACCTTTGTCTTGTCCTGAAACTTAATGATTTGTGGGTTTGCAAACACATGATTCTTCTCTAAGCTATTGCCGGATATGATATGGTAAAAATAGAATCAACTATGATTTTGTTCTAAGAAAGATTCATCATTCGGAGAATAATTTCCAAAATTCCTTAATGATCAAAATTCTCATGATAGCCTATGTGAGACACCTGTCATACGCTTTTGATCAAGATTCACATTCACATTGCCAAAAAAATAGGTTATGGGCTAAGCTAGAAAAAATGGACGCGTGTCCGAGAAAACAAAACAATGGGTACTTCGATACCGCCTCTAAAAAAAAAAAAAAAAAGAAGAATAATGGACAAGTGTCCGAGGGCGAGTAGAGCCCACTTCTCTAAAAAAAAGAAATAAGAGCTAGCCCATACCTTATCAAGAAGAAATAAATTTCAATTGCACATCTTGATCAAGGTTTATGACTTGTTTCTCCTTATGGTTTGCACACACCGAGATGATCTAAGGAATCATTACACAAAAGCTCCGCATGAATGATCAATCAAAAGAATGAATGACTAGTGTTTCTATGAAAACCGTTCTATCTTGCAATAACCCAAGAGTTTGAAAAAATGTTATAAGCCCCATATGATTTAAGTATACAAGGATAGATAGAAATGCCAATTTATTTAAACAACGGAAGAATACTTTGTTATGAGCATGATACATTTTGAAATATATCGGCATTGTAGCAACTCCCCGATCAACAACCAAACACTTAGCTATTTGCTCGGGGCGAGCAAAGGTTAAGCTTTGGGGACTTGTTGGCGGTCATTATCGAGTATATTATACCGCCAACTTATATCCAATTCATGAGAAAGGGGCAAACTTATGTTACATATACCTTTACTTCTAACCTAGTTCCACTTGTATTCTAGAAATTTTTGTCTTGCGGTATAAAAGTGGAAACAGTACAAAAAGTCGCCAAATAAATAAGAAAGCGCATTGAATAAAAAGACGCAAGGAGTGGATTGAGCAAAGAGGACCAAACCCAGCGCACAATTTGGCCCATGCACCACCATAGGCCCAACATATGGACGACAAAATGCGCGACGAGAGAAGGCCGGGGGCCGAGAGGCGCAGCACGAGGGGCCGGCCGGCCCACTGCGGCGGTCGGCGCAATATTTCGGCCAATGTTCCCGCCCTTTCTCTGGCGGTTTGGTGCGAACCTCAAGCGGCGGTTGCATGTAGTGCAAACTTTCGTTCCCGCCAAGAAGACCACGAAGCAAGGAGAGCCCTCCATTCCCTCCTCCTCTCCACTATATAAAGAGAGGCACTCCTCACTTGTAACACACACAACAACACACTACACATCACATTGTTACATTCTCACCTTGAGCACCACTCTCTCCTCTTCATTAGTTTAGTATTAGTATTTGAGTTAGGCGGAGCTTCAAGGAGGGCTTGTCTCCTTGGAAGGATCTTTTGGTAATTTACTATGAAGTTCTTTCCTTTATTCAAGTCTTATTATTTATATCGCAATGCATATGAACTAGAGTATAGTTATCCTCATGTTATATTCATATTATGCCAACTAGAGTATAGTTAGTATAATGTGATAATTAACATGACTAACTTTAGGCTAATTGAATCATACTTTATTCTTGGAACGTAGTAGAACTAAGTTCGAGTGATGGTCTGGTGTACCTTCGGGTTTACCTTTACTCTTTCCTGTCGATCCGTAGGGGTCGGGGTACCGCTGAGGGAGTTTAGGTAGTTCTCTATAAATGTAAGCATGGTGCTTAGGTTTATAGGGAATCATCGGGGAAATGCCTAGGCATCCCACGGTAGTGAGGTAGGCGGCGAGGTGTGACAACTCTGTCCTGTCCTTTGCACTCCTCCACGTCCGGGTGTTGGGTTGGAGTCTTATGAAGTGCAACCGGGCCGGCGGATACCAGCCCCGGGCATCTCCTCATCACTTTAGCCCATCTCTCGCTATGAACCATGAATGACGTATGTAGACTATAGTCTGACGCATTGGTGATATTAGAATAGCCAACTCAATGTAGATTTTCCTTTTGTTATTTTCTATTTATTCCTTCTAGTGCTCAAGAAGTGTGTGTGTCACCACTATCTCCAATATTATTGTCACTTACCCCCTCGTACATGATTAGTGGCTATCCATACATACATTGTGGGCTATCATCATCATCATATTAAATCTAAACCTGCCTTCCCATGGGAAAATATAAATGAACGATACCCGATTACTCACCGGGTGAAATGCTACGATGATAGATCCGTGCGCTTGCGGGTTGACCCTTGCAATATTCAATTTATCTATCACCTGACGCTCTCTTGACGTTATCATTAAGGATAATATTTATTCTTAGTGATTGCGCTAAAGAAACGCCAACAACCATTTACTCGGCGCCGTTGTTCTTGGGAAGGCAAGGTTTAAAAAAAAAAAAATAAATAAAGATGATCATAACCACATGTATGGATGATAGCCCTAATCTCACGGAGGCTAACTCTTTTTGTTTTTTCTTCCCGTGTGGATGAAAACAGGGGATAGTGTATGACTGGTCACAACCTGCCAAATAACTTCGTCGACGATCCAGAGAGGCTGCTCAGAAGGAGTCGGGTTCAGCCCACTCTTCCTGTCATCACTCCCGAGGAGGTTGCACCTGTCATCCAAGTACCATCTTCACCAACACTCATGGCCACCAAGACACTTGCGTGACTACTCTGTCCCCCGTCGTGGGCAATGTCCCGATTGGCCCCGTGTCAACTTGGGCGACAAGAACTTTGAGTTAAGGACTGGCCTCATCACGATGGTACAAGCAAAGTCCATTCTGTGGACTGCCAAGCGAGGACGCAAATGCTCATCTCCGAGAACTTTTTTTGGAGCTGTGCGACACAATCGTCATCAAGGACGTTGAGCGGATGCAATCAGGGCTCCGCTTTGTTTCCTTTCTCCCTAGTGGGGAAAGTGAAGCAATGGTTCTACAAGGACAAGGAGGTTGTCGAAGACTTGGAGTAAATGCTCCACCGCATTCCTCGCAAGGTTCTTCCCAATGGGCAAAACCAATGCCCTGCGGGCAAGAATTTCTAATTTTCAGCCAGACGACAATGGGAACCCATACCGCAGGGCGTGGGAGGCTGCAAGAGTACATCCTCGCCCCCCACACCATGGCATGGAGAAGTGGCTCGTCCTTCGAACTTCTACAATGGTCTTACGACCATGTCGAAGGGCCACATAGATCTTTGCTCTTTGGAGGGGCATTCTTATCCCTCACTGTTGAGAAAGCGTAAGCGCTCATCGAGAAGATGATCGAGAACCAAAGCCGGGAGAAGAACGGGCCCCCTCGAGAGAACACAAAAAGGTATGCACACAAAAAAGGAGACGGATCTCGCTTGCGCAAAGATCGATCTCCCCGATGAAAAGACCGGACGACCAAAAGCGGTGCTACACTCCCCATGGACTCACATATTACATGTGAGGTCTGTGGAGAGGTTGGACATTCGGGAAGTTCTTGCCCCGAAACTCGAGAAGAGGTAGCCTTCGTCAACAACGGATTTCGTCCAGGTAATAACAATGGGTGGAACAATCAGAATCGCCCACAAGGAGGTAACATTTACAATTCTGGTTACAATTCCAATTTCAATTCAAATCAACCCTCCTTAAAAGATCTTGTTTACGGTCAAGCTAAAATTAATGAAAGCTTAAACAAGAAATTATCGTCTAATGATAAAATGCTTGAAAATGTGAACACAAAATTAGAAACCCTATCTTCTGCAGTAAAGAATCAATTGAGTTTTAATAAAATGATAGAAACCCAAATAGCTCAACTAACTGCTGCAGTTGCACCCAACATGGTAAAGGACTCAAAATTAAGCCGAGGGCCCCATTGAATCCGTTAACATGGTAACAATAAACAACCACACCTGTAAACGGGTTATACCGGATGTCGTTGTGGACTCACCTTTTGCAGAGAAGAAAGAGGACCCACGGAGCCCAACGATCACCTGTTCAATAGGCCCATATACGTTCGGCAACGCCTACTGTGATCTAGGGGCAAGTGTCAACATCATGTCAAAGAAGGCCAATGACACGCTCCTACACTTCCCATTGTCCCGCACTAAGACCAAACTTAGAATGGCAGATCAAACAGTAATAAAGCCAGAAGGGATTCTTCGAGACATTCTGGTAAGGGTGAAGGATAGCTACGTCCCCACAGACTTCATCATCGTCGACATGGGAGAAGAAGATCACGTAGCATTGTTGTTGGGGAGACCATTCCTCAATACAACAAACGCTACTATCCATGTTGGCAAGGGAAGAGTCGACTTCGAATTCAAGGACAGGTGGTCCAATGCCTATTCAATTGATACAACCGGAAGAAATCCTAGAAGAAGAAAAAAGGTTGAACCCCAAGCAAAGACAAATATCCAAGGCAAAAGGACCCCGTGAACGTACGGCGGACAAAACCAAAGAGGAAGTTGTACCTGTTCTCGCCAAGGAGGAAGAACGTACCCCTACAACCCCCGAGAAGATTCAAGAAGAAATAAAGTCGCCATCGCCTACCACGTCACCATCCAAAAAATACGAAGAAGGCATGGCGTGTGAAGCGTGCCTAAAGGTAAGCTTCACTAAAGGTAAGAAATAAAAGATTTTCCTTCTATAAATTTATTTTCCTCATATTAAATTATTTAAATTCATAACCTCTTCACTTAATTAATTTCCTTTTTACCATAACCTTTAATATTAAAAAGAATTCCTTTTCATATTTTAATCCCATTGCCATATTTCCCATGAAAATTAAAATATATAAAATATATATATATATATATATATATATAGATTGATTCTATACTCTGAATAAAACTTTATTCCAAAAAAAATTCTTAAAACATTTATAAAATGAGAGAAAATGAGAAAATAAAAGTTACGTGTCGAACCCGACCGTTGCACCACTGCACAACGGTCGAATTCGACCGTTTGAACACACCTACCAAAGCGGGGCAACAGAGGGCTCGAAATGGGGCGGGCCGCGTTGGGCCGCCCCACAGCGGCGCCTCACACGGGCCAAATGGTCACGAAAGCACTAGCCGTTGCCCTCGTCCGAAAGTGTCGGGGGTGCATCATGCTATAAATTCGCGAGGTGGCCGGGAGAGCTCTCCACCCCTCTCATTCTCACTCACTCACTCTCTCATTTTGCTACTTGCTCACTTCTTGCACTCATAAAAGCATTTCCAAAGCTCTAGTGCAAGAACACCAAAGACACTCTCTCTCACAAGCTCTCTCTCCCAAGTCTCTCCAAGAGTAAGCACTTGTTTCCATTCCGTTCGTTTTTGTTCACTAACATGCTCGGGGAAAGCGGCAAGCGCGTTCAAGAATGGCGTGAGAAGAAGTGCGAGGCTCTCCCAAGGAAGTTCGAGTACAAACTTCGACAACACCAAGCATACGAAGAAGATGCACCCTCGCAAGAGCAAGAGCAAGAGCAAGAACAAGCACCCACGGGGATGACGATCGAGGAAGCCGATGCACCGCACCTCGACTTGGAAGGAGAACGGGAGATGCAAGCTTACAACATCCTCAAGAACCGAGACTTCGCTCCCGCCTCGCGCTTCCCGATGACGTCCTCGAAAAACTAGGTATGGATATCGAATTCCCCATCATTTGGAAAACTATTGGATGGTCCAGATTGCTCCCCTGGATGAGCCAGGCTCTCGCCTCCTCACCATCCAATTTCTAGGATCTTTGGAAGTTCATGATCAAGGTGTTAGCTTCAGACTTTTTGGTAAATATTACTATTACACTTGGCAAGAACTGGCTAGGCACATAGGCTTTGATGCTAAGAAATGTTGCACAAACTTAGCTGTTGCTTTACCGCATTTTAATCGTGTCCGCCTTTTATTAATCAAATCTCCACCATAGTTCTTACAGATCCTAGGTTTCGCCCTTCTAATGCCAACTTACATCATCCAACATTGAAATTTATGCAAAAATGGATTGCCATAACTTTGTTTCCTAGGCATGAATTTCACCGCCTTTTTAGATGTTGAGATGCAATGCCTCTATGCCATAGTTCACAAGAGAAAAGATTGCTCCCCGTAAAAGAAATCATAAAATGCATGCTTAGCAATTTTAAACAATCCACACCTGTTTATTGTACCTCTCTTGTGACAAGGATTGCTAGTAATATTGGTGCATTGGAAGGCGAGAATGTCACATACCTAGATACTCCACCTCTGGAAATTTCAATATCACACCTGATACAAGGGCACATAATAAAATCTGATGAGAATGACCACGAGAAGATTATCTATTATTTTTCCTGGATATATAAATGAGATTCCGCTCCCCTAACCCTAACTCTCATTATATAAATCCCATCACTCACCTTAAGCTCTAGTTGAGCTAGACGAAGCACGCAGAGTTCTGTTTCTCACGAGTCATCATGAAGGAGAGCTACGGGCGAGGCTAGTGGTTCCACCGGAGATGCCACGACCTACACCCGTACCGGTGCCCACACACGGGTTCTTTACACCGACGCTGAACCCCGGGCTCGCACCCACCTTCCAGTATGAGGGGATGTTCACACCTCGTCCAGACCAAGCAGGAGGGTCAACATGGCATGAGGCACACTTTCGGTGTCCTCCGACTCCGAAGGGTTGCCACCACCACCACGTCACTCTACGGTGGACCCCGAGGCGCTCAAGAGATCAACACCCGACTTCGGGAATGTGGAACTCCGCCGAGGTGAGGTTCTTGCGCGTATCACTCACCGGTTTTGTGCGAGTTTTCCAATCAACGCCATCAACAAAGCAAACACCAAGCGGAGGAGGCGTAACGGAGACGGCAAGAGCACGAAGCCCGGATGGCATTCTCGACGCCACATGGGGTACTACCCCCCCTAACCCATAAGCCATCCCGCCTAGCTTGGGGAGGACCCCCACGGAGGTAAGTACCTACCTCCCCTATCATTTTATTTTATCTCTTACTTTTTCATTTTCATTTCCTTAAAAAAAATATATGATTCCACTCCAATATGTAGTATAAGGATGCTTAATTTCTCTAAAGTTGAAATGATGAATAGTTGCTCTATCTATAGATCAATTTGCACCTAGTTCATAATATTGTATTCCCTAATGTTTAAGTTTATTGGCTTAACCTTGTCTTGTCCTGAAACTTAATGATTTGTGGGTTTGCAAACACATGATTCTTCTCTAAGCTATTGCCGGGATATGATATGGTAAAAATAGAATCAACTATGATTTTGTTCTAAGAAAGATTCATCATTCGGAGAATAATTTCCAAAATTCCTTAATGATCAAAATTCTCATGATAGCCTATGTGAGACACCTGTCATACGCTTTTGATCAAGATTCACATTCACATTGCCAAAAAAATAGGTTATGGGCTAAGCTAGAAAAAATGGACGCGTGTCCGAGAAAACAAAACAATGGGTACTTCGATACCCGCCTCTAAAAAAAAAAAAAAAAAAAAGAAGAGAAAGAGAAGAATAATGGACAAGTGTCCAGAGGGCGAGTAGAGCCCACTTCTCTAAAAAGAAATAAGAGCTAGCCCATACCTTATCAAGAAGAAATAAATTTCAATTGCACATCTTGATCAAGGTTTATGACTTGTTTCTCCTTATGGTTTGCACACCGAGATGATCTAAGGAATCATTACACAAAAGCTCCGCATGAATGATCAATCAAAGAATGAATGACTAGTGTTTCTATGAAAACCGTTCTATCTTGCAATAACCCAAGAGTTTGAAAAATGTTATAAGCCCCATATGATTTAAGTATACAAGGATAGATAGAAATGCCAATTTATTTAAACAACGGAAGAATACTTTGTTATGAGCATGATACATTTTGAAATATATCGGCATTGTAGCAACTCCTGATCAACAACCAAACACTTAGCTATTTGCTCGGGACGAGCAAAGGTTAAGCTTTGGGGACTTGTTGGCGGTCATTATCGAAGTATATTATACCGCCAACTTATATCCAATTCATGAGAAAGGGGCAAACTTATGTTACATATACCTTTTACTTCTAACCTAGTTCCACTTGTATTCTAGAAATTTTTGTCTTGCGGGTATAAAAGTGGAAACAGTACAAAGTCGCCAAATAAATAAGAAAGCGCGCATGAATAAAAGACGCCAAGGAGTGGATTGAGCAAAGAGGACCAAACCCCCGCGCGCACAATTTGGCCCATGCACCACCATAGGCCCAACATATGGACGACAAAACGCGCGACAGGAGAAGGCCGGGGCCGGAGGCGCAGCCCAGGGGGCCGGCCGCCCATCAAAGGCCGGTCGGCGCAATATTTCGGCCAATGTTCCCGCCCTTTCTCTCCGGCGGTTTGGTGCGAACCTCAAGCGGCCGGTTGCATGTAGTGCAAACTTTCGTTCCCGCCAAGAAGACCACGAAGCAAGGAGAGCCCTCCATTCCCTCCTCCTCTCCACTATATAAAGAGAGGCACTCCTCACTTGTAACACACACAACAACACACTACACATCACATTGTTACATTCTCACCTTGAGCACCACTCTCTCCTCTTCATTAGTTTAGTATTAGTATTTGAGTTAGGCGGAGCTTCAAGGAGGGCTTGTCTCCTTGGAAGGATCTTTTTGGTAATTTACTATGAAGTTCTTTCCTTTATTCAAGTCTTATTATTTATATCGCAATGCATATGAACTAGAGTATAGTTATCCTCATGTTATATTCATATTATGCCAACTAGAGTATAGTTAGTATAATGTGATAATTAACATGACTAACTTTAGGCTAATTGAATCATACTTTATTCTTGGAACGTAGTAGAACTAAGTTCGAAAGTGATGGTCCAGTGTACCTTCGGGTTTACCTTTACTCTTTCTGTCGCCGATCCGTAGGGTCGGGTACCGCTGGGAGTTTAGGTAGTTCTCTATAAATGTAAGCATGATGCTTAGGTTTATAGGGAATCATCTCGGGAAATGCCCGGCATCCCACGGTAGTGAGGTAGGCGGCAGAGGTGTGACAACTCTGTCCGTCCTTTGCACTCCTCCACGTCCCGGGTGTTGGGTTGGAGTCTTATCAGTGCAACCGGCCGGATGATACCAGCCGCGGGCATCTCCTCATCACTTTAGCCCATCTCTGCTATGAACCATGAATGACGATGTAGACTATAGTCTGACGCATTGGTGATATTAGAATAGCCAACTCAATGTAGATTTTCCTTTTGTTATTTTCTATTTATTCCTTCTAGTGCTCAAGAAGTGTGTGTGTCACCACTATCTCCAATATTATTGTCACTTACCCCTGTACATGATTAGTGGCTATCCATACATACATTGTGGGCTATCATCATCATCATATTAAATCTAAACCTGCCTTCCCATGGGAAAATATAAATGAACGATACCCGATTACTCACCGGGTGAAATGCTACGATGATAGATCCGTGCGCTTGCGGGTTGACCCTTGCAATATTCAATTTATCTATCACCTGACGCTCTCTTGACGTTATCATTAAGGATAATATTTATTCTTAGTGATTGCGCTAAGAAACGCCAACAACCATTTCTGGCGCCGTTGCCGGGGAAGGCAAGGTTTAAAAAAAAGAAAAATAAATAAAGATGATCATAACCACATGTATGGATGATAGCCCTAATCTCTGGAGGCTAACTCTTTTTGTTTTCTTCCTGTTGTGGATGAAAACAGGGATAGTGTATGACTGGTCACAACCTGCCAAATAACTTCGTCGACGATCCAGAGAGGCTGCTCAGAAGGAGTCGGGTTCAGCCCACTCTTCCTGTCATCACTCCCGAGGAGGTTGCACCTGTCATCCAAGTACCATCTTCACCAACACTCATGGCCACCAAGACACTGCGTGACTACTCTGTCCCCGTCGTGGGCAATGTCCCAATTGGCCCCCGTGTCAACTTGGGCGACAAGAACTTTGAGTTAAGGACTGGCCTCATCACGATGGTACAAGCAAGTCCATTCTGGACGGACTGCCAAGCGAGGACGCAAATGCTCATCTCCGTAACTTTTTGGAGCTGTGCGACACAATCGTCATCATGACGTTGAGCCGATGCAATCGGGGCTCCGCTTGTTTTCCTTTCTCCCTAGTGGGGAAAGTGAAGCAATGGTTCTACAAGGACAAGGAGGTCATCGGCACTTGGAGTAAATGCTCCACCGCATTCCTCGCAAGGTTCTTCCCAATGGGCAAAACCAATGCCCTCAAGGGCAAGAATTTCTAATTTTCAGCCAGACAAGAAATGAACCCATACCGCAGGCGTGGGAGAGGCCGCAAGAGTACATCCTCGCCCGCCCACACCATGGCATGGAGAAGTGGCTCGTCCTTCGAACTTCTACAATGGTCTTACGACCATGTCGAAGGGCCACATAGATGTTGCTACATGGAGGGGCATTCTTATCCCTCACCGTTGAGAAAGCGTAAGCGCTCATCGAGAAGATGATCGAGAACCAAAGCCGGGAGAAGAACGGGCCCCTCGTGAGAACACAAAAAGGTATGCACACAAAGAAAGGAGACGGATCCGCTTGCTGCAAAGATCGATCTCCCGATGAAAAGACCGGACGACCAAAGCGAAAGGCTACACTCCCCATGGACTCACATATTACATGTGAGGTCTGTGGAGAGGTTGGACATTCGGGAAGTTCTTGCCCCTAAACTCGAGAAGAGGTAGCCTTCGTCAACAACGGATTTCGGCCCGTGTAATAACAATGGGTGGAACAATCGGAATCGCCCACAAGGAGGTAACATTTACAATTCTCGTTACAATTCCAATTTCAATTCAAATCAACCCTCCTTAAAAGATCTTGTTTACTACCAAGCTAAAATTAATGAAAGCTTAAACAAGAAATTATCGCCTAATGATAAAATGCTTGAAAATGTGAACACAAAATTAGAAACCCTATCTTCTGCAGTAAAAAGAATCAATTGAGTTTTAATAAAATGATAGAAACCCAAATAGCTCAACTAATCTGCTGCATTTTGCACCCAACATGGTAAAGGACTCACCCGAAGGCGAGGGCCCCATTGAATCCGTTAACATGGTAACAATAAACAACCACACACGTAAACGGGTTATACCGATGTCGTTGTGGACTCACCTTTTGCGAGAAGAAAAAGGGACCCACGGAGCCCAACGATCACCTGTTCAATAGGCCCATATACGTTCGGGCAACGCCACCTTTGTGATCTAGGGGCAAGTGTCAACATCATGTCAAAGAAGGCCAATGACACGCTCCTACACTTCCCATTGTCCCGCACTAAGACCAAACTTAGAATGGCGAGATCAAACAAGAATAAAGCCGGAAGGGATTCTTCGAGACATTCTCGGTAAGGGTGAAGGATAGCTACGTCCCCCACGGACTTCATCATCGTCGACATGGGAGAAGAAGATCACGTAGCATTGTTGTTGGGGAGACCATTCCTCAATACAACAAACGCTACTATCCATGTTGGCAAGGGAAGAGTCGACTTCCGAATTCAAGGACAGGTGGTCCAATGCCTATTCAATTGATACAACCGGAAGAAATCCTAGAAGAAGAAAAAAGGTTGAACCCCAAGCAAAGACAAACAGTCAAGGCAAAAGGACCCTGTGAAATGTAATTTACGACAAAACCAAAGAGGAAGTTGTACCTGTTCACGCCAAGGAGGAAGAACGTACCCCTACAACCCCCGAGAAGATTCAAGAAGAAATAAAGTCGCCATCGCCTACCACGTCACCATCCAAAAATACGAAGAAGGCATGGCGTGTGAAGCAGCCTAAAGGTAAGCTTCACTAAAGGTAAGAAATAAAGATTTTCCTTCTATAAATTTATTTTCCTCATATTAAATTATTTAAATTCATAACCTCTTCACTTAATTAATTTCCTTTTACCATAACCTTTAATATTAAAAAGAATTCCTTTTCATATTTTAATCCCATTGCCATATTTCCCATGAAAATTAAAATATATAAAAAATATATATATATATATATATATATATAGATTGATTCTATACTCGAATAAAACTTTATTCCAAAAAAAAAAAATTTTAAAACATTTATAAAATGAGAGAAAATGAGAAAATAAAAGTTACGTGTCGAACCCGACCGTTTGCACCATCGCACAAATCCGGCCGAATTCGACCGCTTGAACACACCTACCAAAGTAGGGCAACAGAGGGCTCAGAATGGGGCCGGGCCGCCGCGTTGGGCGGGCCCCCCCCTGGCGGCGCCTCCCACACGGGCCAAATGGTCACGAGCACTAGCCGTTGCCCCTCGTCCGAAAGTGTCGGGGGGTGCATCATGCTATAAATTCGCGAGGTGGCCGAGAGAGCTCTCCACCCCTCTCATTCTCACTCACTCACTCTCTCATTTTGCTACTTGCTCACTTCTTGCACTCCATAAAGCATTTCCAAAGCTCTAGTGCAAGAACACCAAGACACTCTCTCACAAGCTCTCTCCCCAAGTCTCCAAGAGTAAGCACTTGTTTCCATTCCGTTCGTTTTTTGTTCACTAACATGCTCGAAAGCGGCAAGCGCTGCTCAAGAATGGCGTGAGAAGAAGTGCGAGGCTCTCCCAAGGAAGTTCGAGTACAAACTTCGACAACACCGGCATACGAAGAAGATGCACCTCGCAAGAGCAAGAGCAAGAGCAAGAACAAGCACCCACGGGGATGACGATCGAGGAAGCCGATGCACCGCACCTCGACTTGGAAGGAGAACGGGAGATGCAAGCTTACAACATCCTCAAGAACCGAGACTTCGCCTCCCGCTCCTCGCCTCCCGATGACGTCCTCGAAAAACTAGGTATGGATATCGAATTCCCCATCATTTGGAAAACTATTGGATGGTCCAGATTGCTCCCCGGATGAGCCAGCTCTCGCCTCCTCACCATCCAATTTCTAGGATCTTTGGAAGTTCATGATCAAGGTGTTAGCTTCAGACTTTTTGGTAAATATTACTATTACACTTGGCAAGAACTGGCTAGGCACATAGGCTTTGATGCTAAGAAATGTTGCACAAACTTAGCCGTTGCTTTTACCGCATTTTTAATCGTGTCGCCTTTTTACACCGAAATCTCCACCATAGTTCTTACAGATCCTAGGTTTCGCCCTTCTAATGCCAACTTACATCATCCAACATTGAAATTTATGCAAAAATGGATTGCCATAACTTTGTTTCCTAGGCATGAATTTCACCGCCTTTTTTAGATGTTGAGATGCAATGCCTCTATGCCATAGTTCACAAGAGAAAGATTGCTCCCTGTAAAAGAAATCATAAAATGCATGCTTAGCAATTTTAAACAATCCACACCTGTTTATTGTACCTCTCTTGTGACAAGGATTGCTAGTAATATTGGTGCATTGAAGGCGAGAATGTCACATACCTAGATACTCCACCTCTCCGAAATTTCAATATCACACCCGATACAAGGGCACATAATAAAATCTGATGAGAATGACCACGAGAAGATTATCTATTATTTTCCGGGATATATAAATGAGATTCCGCCCCTAACCCTAACTCTCATTATATAAATCCCCATCACTCACCTTCGCTCTAGTTGAGCTAGACGGGCACGCAGAGTTCTCGCTTACATTTCTCGCGGGTCATCATGAAGGAGAGCTACGAGGCGAGGCTAGTGGTTCACGATGCCACAGCCTACACCCGCATTGCCCACACCTGGTTCTTTACACCGACGCTGAACCCCGGGCTCGCACCCACCTTCCAAAGATGAGGGATGTTCACACCTCGTCCCGACCAAGCGGGAGGGTCAACATGGCATGAGGCACACCTCGTGTCCTCCCGACTCAAGGGTTGCCACCACCACCACGTCACTCTACCTGTGTGGACCCCAGGCGCTCCAAGAGATCAACACCCGACTTCGGGAATGTGGAACTCCGCCACAGTGAGGTTGCGCAGCCACTCACCGGTTTTGTGCAGGTTTTCAATCAACGCCATCAACAGTACCCGCAACACCAAGCGAGGGGGGAGGCGAACGGAGACGGCAAGAGCACGAAGCCCGATGGCATTCTCGACGCCACATGGGGTACTACCCCCTAACCCATAAGCCATCAGGCTAGCTTGGGGAGGACCCCCACGGAGGTAAGTACCTACCTCCCCTATCATTTTATTTTATCTCTTACTTTTTCATTTTCATTTCCTTAAAAAAATATATGATTCCACTCCAATATGTAGTATAAGGATGCTTAATTTCTCTAAAGTTGAAATGATGAATAGTTGCTCTATCTATAGATCAATTTGCACCTAGTTCATAATATTGTATTCCCTAATGTTTAAGTTTATTGGCTTAACCTTGCCTTGTCCTCGAAACTTAATGATTTGTGGGTTTGCAAACACATGATTCTTCTCTAAGCTATTGCCTGATATGATATGGTAAAAATAGAATCAACTATGATTTTGTTCTAAGAAAGATTCATCATTCGGAGAATAATTTCCAAAATTCCTTAATGATCAAAATTCTCATGATAGCCTATGTGAGACACCCGTCATACGCTTTTGATCAAGATTCACATTCACATTGCCAAAAAATAGGTTATGGGCTAAGCTAGAAAAAAATGGACGCGTGTCCGAGAAAACAAAACAATGGGTACTTCGATACCCGCCTCTAAAAAAAAAAAAAAAAAAAAAAAGAAGAGAAAGAGAAGAATAATGGACAAGTGTCCGAGGGCGAGTAGAGCCCACTTCTCTAAAAAAGAAATAAGAGCTAGCCCATACCTTATCAAGAAGAAATAAATTTCAATTGCACATCTTGATCAAGGTTTATGACTTGTTTCTCCTTATGGTTTGCACACCAGATGATCTAAGGAATCATTACACAAAGCTCCGCATGAATGATCAATCAAAGAATGAATGACTAGTGTTTCTATGAAAACCGTTCTATCTTGCAATAACCCAAGAGTTTGAAAAATGTTATAAGCCCCATATGATTTAAGTATACAAGGATAGATAGAAATGCCAATTTATTTAAACAACGGAAGAATACTTTGTTATGAGCATGATACATTTTGAAATATATCGGCATTGTAGCAACTCCCCGATCAACAACCAAACACTTAGCTATTTGCTCGACGAGCAAAGGTTAAGCTTGGGGGGACTTGTTGGCGGTCATTATCGAGTATATTATACCGCCAACTTATATCCAATTCATGAGAAAGGGGCAAACTTATGTTACATATACCTTTACTTCTAACCTAGTTCCACTTGTATTCTAGAAATTTTTGTCTTGCAGGTATAAAAGTGGAAACAGTACAAAGTCGCCAAATAAATAAGAAAGCGCATTGAATAAAAGACGCCAAGGAGTGGATTGAGCAAAGAGGACCAAACCCCGCGCACAATTTGGCCCATGCACCACCATAGGCCCAACATATGGGATCGACAAAACGCCGACGGACGGGGAAGGCCGGGGCCGAGAGGCGCAGCCTGGCCGGGCCGCCCATCATGCGGCGGTCGGCGCAATATTTCGACCAATGTTCCCGCCCTTTCTCTCCGGCGGTTTGGTGCGAACCTCAGCGGGCGGTTGCATGTAGTGCAAACTTTCGTTCCGCCAAGAAGACCACGGCAAGGAGAGCCCTCCATTCCCTCCTCCTCTCCACTATATAAAGAGAGGCACTCCTCACTTGTAACACACACAACAACACACTACACATCACATTGTTACATTCTCACCTTGAGCACCACTCTCTCCTCTTCATTAGTTTAGTATTAGTATTTGAGTTAGGCGGAGCTTCAAGGAGGGCTTGTCTCCTTGGAAGGATCTTTTTGGTAATTTACTATGAAGTTCTTTCCTTTATTCAAGTCTTATTATTTATATCGCAATGCATATGAACTAGAGTATAGTTATCCTCATGTTATATTCATATTATGCCAACTAGAGTATAGTTAGTATAATGTGATAATTAACATGACTAACTTTAGGCTAATTGAATCATACTTTATTCTTGGAACGTAGTAGAACTAAGTTCGAAAGTGATGGTGCAGTGTACCTTCGGGTTTACCTTTACTCTTTCCCCGCCGATCCGTAGGGTCGGGGTACCATGAGGAGTTTAGGTAGTTCTCTATAAATGTAAGCATGGTGCTTAGGTTTATAGGGAATCATCTGGAAATGCCGGGCATCCCACGGTAGTGAGGTAGGCGGCGGAGGTGTGACAACTCGTCCGTCCTTTGCACTCCTCCACGTCCCCGGGTGTTGGGTTGGAGTCTTATCAAGTGCAACCGGTCGGCGGATACCGGCCGCGGGCATCTCCTCATCACTTTAGCCCATCTCTCGCTATGAACCATGAATGACGTATGTAGACTATAGTCCGACGCATTGGTGATATTAGAATAGCCAACTCAATGTAGATTTTCCTTTTGTTATTTTCTATTTATTCCTTCTAGTGCTCAAGAAGTGTGTGTGTCACCACTATCTCCAATATTATTGTCACTTACCCCTTTACATGATTAGTGGCTATCCATACATACATTGTGGGCTATCATCATCATCATATTAAATCTAAACCTGCCTTCCCATGGGAAAATATAAATGAACGATACCCGATTACTCACCGGGTGAAATGCTACGATGATAGATCCGCGCGCTTGCGGGTTGACCCTTGCAATATTCAATTTATCTATCACCTGACGCTCTCTTGACGTTATCATTAAGGATAATATTTATTCTTAGTGATTGCGCTAAGAAACGCCAACAACCATTCTGGGGCAAAGTTACCACTTCGGCCGACGCATCACTTTGTGATCCAGGCCGTGCCAATGGTCTAGACATGTCCTAGAATGCATCTTATGGATGTTTCACTTATCCACGCACCAAAGGGTCCAAGATGGCACTACGGCCCATGTTGGTTTGACTCAATGAGTCGGACCTGGTTGCTGGGATGTCATCTAGGAGTTCTTATCTACACATCCCCCTAGTCCTTAGGTCCAGAAGACCCATACACCAGGTCGGCCAACGTGGGTTCGACTCAACGGGTCAAAACCAGTTGCTGGGATGTGATCTAGGGGCTGGTCCGGATATGTAACATCGGTCCGTGGGACTAAGAGATCAACTAAGTAGGTCGGCCAACGTGTCAAAATATGCTAAAGTGGTCCAAAACAGGTGTGGCAAATGTTGTGACTATGTATATGAAGAAAATCTATTTACTTTTTATGTGCAAGCTCGAGAGTGAAAACATGTAGATTTTAGTTATATGAAATCAGGCGCAGCATAAGATCTACCACGTCAACTTTCGGTTCGGGTAAAGAACGCTGGTGAAAAAGTTTAAGACATTGACCACTTACCTTAAAGATGTTGCCGTCGCCGTCGTGTAGACTCCATGAGTCGAGGCGTTATTGATGAGGTATGGTCCGTCCCATTTGATTTTGAGCCTTCCATGCCTGCACAGCTTGTATCTTTATTTCTTTCATTCCTCCCCCACACTTGAAGTTTGTATTGTAAGGTGTTGTAGCTGATGTAGCTCGTAGGCACCACCAATCTGTCTTTCTTTTCAATCTCCACCTGAAAGGTTAGCGACCAAAAATACCCAAAGGACAACTTATTCTAAAACGTGTTATTGCTTTTATTTGAGAAGGGAAAAACAAAATCTATGTTAATCCGGGCTATCTCCTAGAAGTGCTTTGTTTTTTTTTTGTTAGAAGCTTGACCAAGGGAACTTCATCTTGCAGCTATCTTTTGGTGTTGTCATTCCCATCTCACCACCAATTATTGATGTATCATTGAAGTTTTAGCCGCAAGGTTAGTTCCACGCTGCATCCACGAAAATCTGCAATGCTTATGGTAAACATATGCATCTACAATCAACCTTCTAAACATTTTGCTAAAGAGGACCAGAAGCTGGTTGTAGTACGCATGCGTGCACTGTGCACTCAGCAAGACTAACCCTGGAGAGGCCTTATGTGAGCATGGTTCATTTGGTGTACCAAGGATGAAGCTACCATGCTTGTTAATGGAATCCATTCCTATGATCTCTAGAGTTGATGCCTCACAAGGTTCCATGGCCCATGAATTCTCTAACATAAGAGATTCATCATGAAAGCTTGATGTTGGCTCTCGATCATGGTCGAGGGCAACATAGTATGGGCCAGCGGGAAGAGGCTCAGACTCAACCAAGAGGGATGATGATAGTCCATCTTCACAATGGTGAAGAAAATCTTCCAATTCATACTCGTGAGGAGTAGAAAGTTCTACATCCTTGACGAGAGTAGGATCGGATGATGCGAATGGAGATTCGTGCATCATTTACTCTAGTGGGTTTTTCTTGGGAAGAGGCTTCGCCATATGATGCTCTATACAAGAGGTAGGAATGGCAGAAGTGGCTTCCCTAAGCTTATCATATAGGCTCCTTAAGGATGAGTCAAGAAGTTTTTCTAGTGGGTAGCCTAGGAGGGGATCAAGATCGAGGATATCGAAGATGTGAAAGTCCAAATTAATCTTGATCTTGTTTATTATGAGTGGTATGGCACTTGCGACTCCTCGACATTCAAGAATGTGTCCGAAAGGACAACTCTTGAGGAGCATATCGGATGGTCCTAGCGGGACATTGCCCAAAAAAGTTTCCGCTAGGTGCCATGGCATGATGTTTACCTCCATGATGGGGTTACAATGGGCCTCTACGAAAATCCCTCTAATAGAACATGGAATGATCGTAGAAGGTGTACTATTCCAAATTGCTTCGAAAAAGCATGTCACTTCATCTAACCATTCCTCCTTCTTGGCCTCCTCAAGAGAAGAATTGTTAGGAGGCTTAGGAGGTAAAGGAGGTACCGTAGGGCTAGGGAAGGTTTACGTCGAAGGATTTCTAGAATGATCAAGCATGGACGTAGTTTATTCCCTAAACTTTCCATCCGAGCACCCTTGAGTTTTATAAAGAAGTTTTTCTAATGGGAAACCTAGGAGAAGATCAAAATAGATGATGTCGTAGATGTGGAAATCTAATCGTACCTCTATTTTGTCTATGATGATCGGCACATCCCTAGCGATCCCCCGACATTGGAAAAGGTAGTCTCCGGAGGGACTTCTAAAGTATCTATCGGTAGGGATCGAGGCTTGCTACCCACAAGAGTATCCAAAAGGTACTCAGATATGATACAAGCCCCGACAATAGGGTCATGAATGTCTTCTACAGTGTTTCCCTTGATGGAACAATGGATGGTCGTGGTAGTCAAGCTCGTTTGAATTGCTTCAGGTGTATGCTTTAACTCCTTTGACATGTCCATTGTTGCCACATGATTCCAAACTTCATTACAGGACTCATAAGGGCACATCAATGCCATAGGCTTTTCGTGCCTAGAGTGATTCGAGGCATTTCTAATGTCTATAGAAGGGTTATCCTCGAATCGGGAAGAGAATTCCGAAGGTTGAATTTCTTCTTCCTTCGGTGTTTGTGGTTCGAGAGAAGGCTCTCTAAAAGAATCATCAAGTGTGCAAGATGATGGCTCAAATTCATCTAATGAGAGACTCTCATGGATCGGCTCAAACTCTGGGTGGGGTTCATTTTGATCGGTATCGGAAGAAGAGGTTTCTAAGAGGCAATCTAGGTTATCTCTTCTTTCCATTGGAGTTTGATGTTCAAACGAACCTCCAAAGACGGATGTCGAAGTTCTCGTCGCATTCTATGTCTAAGCACGAGTAAAAGATGCACAATGATGCATCATCGTGTATAGACAAGTTTGGGCTAGATGCCAATAGGTGTAAGAACCTAGCCCATGCTGAACCTACAGATTCTCCCCCTAATTGCTCAAAGTCAAGGAAGCTACACGGTAAAGAATCTGTGCATCCAATAGGGGAGAATGAGTAACAAAAGTTATCTCGTAGTTCATCCCAATTGTCTACACTCTCTACCATGCAGGTGTACCACTGCTCCGCTCTATCTATGAGTGAGAAAGGGAACAATTTCCACTTCAAAGTTTTTTGAGTCATGCCTGGGATTACCGGGCATGAACATAGATCTTCGAACTCCTCTAAATGATCATAAGGATCATCACTAATTGTTCCAGAGAAAAGTCGATATCGAACCATGGCTATATGGCTGGGGCCGGTTCGTAGCTAGATGATGAAGTTGATGGTTGCTCTAAGACGAACTCGCCCCTAGGGATAGAAATGTTTTGATAGGAAAGATTTTCCATAGGTGTTTGGTTTATGATGGAAAAGGATAAAAAGAAAAGAAAGGTAAAAATAAAAGATAACTCATATGACCCGATTCTATGTTAAGACGGCTATCGTTTCTCGCAACGGCGCCGAGGAAAAGCTTGTTGACAATTCTTTAGTGTTACTACTAAAGAACTGATACACCTAAGGATGGCAAACGGTAAAACCAAAGTTTAATACTACGCCGGTGTAGCTTTTCACCGGGAGTATTTCGGGTGTCGATTTCCACGAGGAACGTGAAGTGAACTAATGAAGAATCAAGGGTTGTCCTATGATGACACAATGTGTGTATTTGGTAGTTGAGACGAGAGGCTTTCTATAACTAAGATATTTGGATAGGCTAGATAGCTAAACGCGGCTTTATCACCCTCGGACCCTTGGAGGCGTGGGTGAGAAGTAGTGAATGAATCCACCACTAACGATCTACTATGTTACCGAGCCTTACCCTTTACGATCTTGCCTATGAACAAGTGGTGATTTATACAGAGACCCCGAAGGGCTATCACCACCTTTTGCAGGGCAACCACAATCTACCGTGCGGCAAGCGGCATACACCGGTAAGGTATAGCCTAGACACCACGCCTACGCTTAACACTTACTATTCTAACTCTCAGATACTTAGCTAGGCTAGAACACTCTACTAAATCAAAGCAATGTACCAAAGAACGAAAGTGAATAGCTACTTTACTAAACCAGATATGCAAAGTATAAAAAGAACTCAGATGTATTACTTACTAGAAGCAAGACACCCGAGAGAGGTACACCTTGGAGGAGATTCCCCGATTGCACCAGGGGCTTCCTCCGTAAGATTTCCTCTCTCTCTCTCTCTCTACTGATACACCAAAGGAGCAGGGCTTCGCCTACTACATTGGAGTGGAGCTCTTCCTTGTGGTCATTCCTTGGAAGAGAGGGGGTGAGGGGGTATTTATAGCCCCAAGGTGGAGTAGGGGCTACTCGGTGCCATGTCATCGATCCGCGTGACCTCTATTGCCCACCATTGGATCTAACCGTCATGCAACCGCCTTAGGATCAACGTACGAAGTAATTTCAGCATGTGGGCAATGTGCTTTGGGCGTGGGAGGACGCCATTGGGCATGTGGGCCCGTGTCACCGACCTAGGTCCATGACCTCGTGGGCCATCCTCCGTGCCGGGGATGTTGGCCCCACCGGCTTTCCAAGCGTCTTGAGTCTAGAACTTGCCGCGACATTTATTTTGTACCCACGGGATCCGGAGACGCCTTGGCGGACCAATCAGATGCTTCTAGTGATCTCCCCACGGATTGGTGACGTGGTAGATGTCCGTGGGGCCAAAGGTCCTAGGTCGGGCCGGTGGGTCCATTGGGCCCTCGCCATCTCCAACCCTTCTAGAAGGTGTCCCCACATGTCGGAATGAAATGGCCATGGTTGGCCGAAGTGGGTCTTGTGGCCAAATGACTTCAAATTTTGTGTGGAAGCATCATAGGATATGGAGATCATGATGGTGATATCAATTTGTCCAATGACCATACTTGAGTGTCGACCGGATGGTGACCAAATGTGTCATTTCAGCCGGCGATTTCCTCCAGCCACATCCGCATACAAATAATGACATCTACATGTGGAACCAGGTTATTTGCATAAGAAATCATTATTTATATGTATGTTAGCTTCCAAAAGGAGTACTTTGTTGACGGATTGACTATGTGAAAACAGGGTATTTCTACCGTCAACCAAAATACAAAAGGATCATCCTCTAATTTATCACCGCTGTGTATTTTTTTCGTGCAAAATTCACATGACTGTATCCAAACTCATCTCGTTGCAACCCAGCTTTATGATGAACATCATACCATTCACATTTGAAAAGCACTACCTTGTAGTTTGCATATGACAATTCAATAATATCTGATAATCTGCCAAAATAATTAACCCCATGATCAGCAATGTTGACCACACCACTGTTTTGTGTCAACCGTGCAGCCTCATGACTCAAAGTGTGGAACCTAAAACCATTAATAATGTAACCACTGTATGTCACGCCACATCTGTTTGGTTTTGCAGCCAAAGCTTGACCTTTGTCGTGATGCCTGTTCCATTGCCTAAGATAACCTATACATAAGGAAAAAATTATATACATTGCTTCTACTAATTCTATGCCAAATTTGCAGCAATTTTGATGTACAAACCTTTTGCTCCAACCAGTCAGGAAAGTGATGATCCATCAAATTCTCAATGCAGGAAGGTGTCAGATTAGTTGAGGGACACAATTTGCTTTTCTCCTCATCCAAGAATTCTCTACAATGACAATGCATCAATCATTTATTTAATCATGGCTACAACTGATATAGAAGCTATTTAATAGAACCAAATAGCAGAGGGCTCTACCGCATTCACATACAACAATTTATATTTTTTCTCTACCAAAATTATAAACGCACCTGCGGAAGTCTTCAAGTTCATCACAATGCCGCAGCACGTATCGATGAGCCTGTACAAGAAGCTGCTTATCAAGGATGACGCCAGTACGCTTTCCAATAGGTTCACCAGCAGTATCAAAGAAGTACATGTGTGTTATTTCATCAGATGGTTCAGGATTTCTGGATGGCCTTGTAAAACGTGTAGTTCCTTCTATAAATCTGGAACAAAAGGTCAAGCACTCCTCCATGCAATATCCTTCAGCAATTGATCCTTCTGGGTGAGCTCTATTCTTCACAAGTGCCTTTAGCTTAACAAAATATCTAAATACAATTGTTGACACTTGTAAGTTAAAACTAAATTTTGGGTGATCATAGTGCAAAGTAAAGTTGATTACATACCTCTCCATGGGGTACATCCAGCGGTACTGAACTGGACCACCTAGCTTAACTTCTTCTACCAAGTGGACCATCAAATGCACACTTACAGTAATGAATGATGGTAGGAAAATCCTCTCCATATCACAAAGTGTCATCATAATACTCTCTTGAAGCTGCTCTAGCTCAGCCACATCTATAACCTTGGAGCACAACTTCTTGAAGAAGTTAGATAGCTGAACAACTATTTTCATGACATCCTTGCTAGGGTAACAAGATTGTAGCGCCACTGGAAGGATGTCATGTAGTAAAACATGATTGTCATGACTCTTTAGTCCACTCATTGTACAATCTTTCATGTTCACACACCTAGATATGTTTAATGCATACCCATCTGGGGTCCTGAGGTTTTGAATTACTGAACAAAGAATCTGTTTTTGTTCTTTAGACATGGTAAAAGGTGCATCAGGAATAGTTATCTTTCCCTGATCATCTACAACAGGATGAAGATCCGCTCGAATCCCAAGTTCAACTAAATCCAGTCGTGCATTAAGGTGATCCTTTGTTTTATGACAAATATCCAATAAAGTGGCGATAAAATTGTCACACACATTTTTCTCTAAGTGCATTACGCCTATATTGTGTCTTAGTTTGTTCTGTTCCCAATATGGCAGTTGAAAGAAAACTGACCTCTTTTTTCAACCAATCTTCTGGCTTCTTCTCCACCTTACCACCGCCCCCATTAGATTCCTTCTTTTTCCCCTTTCTTGTACGCTTGTGTTTCTGATCACTTCTAGCTCCCCCATTCTTGTTCCTGCTGTTTTAGTTGTTGCATATACAACACGTGAGCAAATAACTTCAAAGGTATGTTAGAAATGTCTATTTGAATATTGATGCACAGGTATTAGTTGTTGTTCCTGCTGTTTTAGTTTGACAAGCTCATATGCACAATATTTTTTTACTCTCTAATCTTCATATTTTTCTTTCCCTATTAACTCAGCTAAACTATGCCTGCAGGAGACACAACTTGAGACCCAACCTGGTGGCAATGTAGTCACAAATTTATCATGTGATCCCATATTGCACAACATGGTATGTCCAAGCTAATATTGTATTATTGTTTCATATGAAATATAATGGCTCAAATTGATTATTAGGTGATGCTATGTTTTTGATATTTTAAATCATGTATATTATAGAGAGCAAGAAGGGTTCAAGCCTCCAACATGTCCGTAGCAAAATCAGTATGTGCTATTATTTACCTTATTATCTTCAAATCATGTTAGTTACCATTTCAAAGATCATAAGGTCTTCTTGTGTAATTTGTAGAGAGAAGAGGAAGTCTATCTTTCTTCAATCGGTAAACAAAGGCAGAGTTGTGGCCAAAGGGAAGTTAGTGACTACTAATAGCCGAGAGAGATTTCAGGAAGAAAACTTGGATTAGAACATTGTGGGGTTTATGTTGAAGGCCTTGAAAATATTGATCGTGGCAATAAAGGAGATGAGGAGGTACCTAGACCATTTGAAAAGATCCGTACACTAATTGATGCTATTGGCTATGTTATTGCTTGGCCAACTACACATGTAAGTTCAATTTTTTTCATTTCAAGTAGTACATGTGTTCGCAATGTCTTCAATTGAGTTATTCATCCAATATATTTTCAATTTTAGGTGATACGTGCTAGAAGTTCATCTCGCACCAAGAACAAGGTGGTACCCACAAAGACGCCGGCCAAGCTAGATGGGAAGCAAAGTACAAATTTTAAAGTGAATAAGATAGGTTTTAGTTGTTACAAAAATTAATAAATTAATATTTGTATGACATTGGTACGCCTTTTCTTTGTGAACACAATTGCAATTTGAGTAATGGGAATGTTGTCTATTGAGTTGGTCGTATTCTTGATGTTTTGTTATCCCAAAGGCAATATCATTGATGCTTTACTTCTCATTATTCGTCATAGAAGAAAACAAAAAAATAAAATAACCTGATTCACATCTCGATGCACTATATATATAAATAGATCAGTATATATATATAATGCAAACATATTTTTTTAGGGCGTATTAAAGCGCGTTACAATACAACATGTCTATACTGCTACATACAAAATATAGATGTATGCACAAAATCGTTTCTACATGTATTAATACACACTATGACGTTACTATACAACGTATCAATATGTGTAGACTTCAAATAAAAAAAACGCGGCTACATTATCATTTCTAGTTTTGTTGATACGTGGTCGGCGTTACAATAAAAACGTGTCATCTGCCATGTCACCTTGCCACATCACCTTCCACGCCACCTTGCCACATCACGCCCACGCCACCTTGCCACGCCACCTTTTCACGCCGCCTACTATATCGCTTTCTATACTCCTTAATGCGCAATAACGCGTCCACTACAAAAAAACGTGACTATAGTAGTATACACGAATTGTAAATGTATCTAAAATATTGTCTCTACAGTTTTTTCACACATGATGAAACGTCACTATATGACGAAACAACACTAATAGACACATGTTATATGTGCATCTATAAAAGCATATCAACTGCCTAGACATGCATCTTATGTGTCTATTAAACGCCTAATCATCTAGTATATACGTTTACAAAAATCGTCTCTATGGAGCCCGACACGGTCCATACGAAGACGCTTTTAATATGTTTTCGTAAAGCGTGTCTACATCTCGGTAGAGACGAGCGAAAGCATATCTACTATCTAAAAACAACGTAGCTACGAGGGGTTTTCTAGTAATGATACTACGGCCGGATTGAAGAGATATGGGAACTCTCGTATCCAGGGAGACATGAAGTACGCCGTTTTTCGGTGTAGATGGGTTCCCCGATAATCAAAGGTGTCTCAAGAAAGACGAGATACGACTACACTATCGTTGACCTTGGACAGGGCGGGCACACGCAAGAGCCATTTGTACCCGCAAATCAGGTTACCCAAGTCTTCTATGTGCGCCCTACTATAAGCAAGAACCTACAAGTGGCTCTCCCCGGGAAAAAGCGGGTTATCGGACTTGAAAATCCAAAGGAAGAGGAAGGTATCTATGAGTTCAATGAAATCCCTTCATTTGATGTAAAAAAATCATCCCTAGGATTTTGGCGAGCGAGCTGACTCCATACCTCGAGAGATGGACTTAAAGAGAAGGAAGCCCCGCGGCAAAAAGGCGCCGAAAAAGCCAAGAGACGAAAATGAGATGTATGCATAGCTATTGCTGTTGTTAAGCTCATGTGACATGTGCGTTTTATGGTATGGTTTGAGTGTTTGAACTGGTTGTTGTTCTTTTGTTATAAAAGTACCTCTAGCTTTTATTTTCTGGCTTTATGTGGTGACATATTGGCCTTGGAGGTTGATTTGAGATGGCATACCATCTCTCAATGCCGTAAAATCAACATGGTCTCAATGCTTTAAAATCAACATGGTCTATGCCGTAAAATAGCTAGCTTTATATGCAGGCATATGTATGTGTGGTCAACAATTTGTACGAACAAGCTACTAGCATCATATATTTTATCAAATTGAGCAAGCAAATATCGAAGTTTGCATCGATCATCACACATAGTTTTAATACTACCTTAGCTAGATAGTACATCATCAACAAAAGTAAGTCAAGACAAAGATAAGATAGATCACATTAATTAGTGTGGTGTCGGTATCGAACGAATGGCACCCCGTCCTAAGCACTTTGCACCTTCTCGCCTTTTAATTCTTCCCGCACTCAACAGCCGGACTCAACAGCCCGGAAGACTTGGTCGAGCCTTTGCATCATGAGCCTCTCCTTCTCTTCCTTCTCAGCCTTCCCTTTGTTGAGATCCTCAATAGCCCCAGAAACTTCCCGTAGCTTCCGCATGATGGGTTTCACAACCACCACTTATATGAGGGGTCCGGATGAGATCGTGTCGCAAAAAAAAAACAAATCACAATCCTCAAATGACATTCGAAACTGCAATAACAGATGAAGAAAAGTGAACTATGCCAAAACCGGGTGGCTAGAGAACAACTACGCATACCATTCACGTAACTATATATATATATATATATGCCAAAAACAAATTGCCGGTTTCCTCAATTTTAAGTTTTAAACAAGTATATATACCGTGAAGATGGCGGGATGGAAGACCGAGAAGTGCTCGTGAAAAGGAGATCCGAAATCATGAGGATACCGCAAGTAACATGTTCTCGCAAGAATCAAAAAGGTCTATATATATGACGTGAGGCCATGTAATAGGCTAGATGAATAGAAGCCGGGAGTTGTTGCTAGTTTCGTGCTCGGGAGAGGGCTTAGTCTACTTTTGCCGCTTGTTTGCTACCGCTTTGAATTGTTGCCGTTGTCCGATTGCCCGTGATATATGGGTTCAAGGGAGGTTACATTGTGTTGAGTTTTAAGCTCAAGAGAGTCTCTTAGGCATGTCCTGCGTTTTTCTAGCTTTCTTACGTAAAACTTCTAATGAATGCTTGTATTTCGTAATCAAAAGTAATGGAAATGGGGTCATCCTCGAGTGGAAAAAAAAAGTTTTAAACAAGGCATTATTACCCGCGCCAACGACGAGCTTGCTTCCTTCTCCTTAGGCGTCGCCTCCGCGCGCCCGACTTCTGGCCGCTTGCCTCGACGCCGCTGCCGAGGACTTCTCACTTAAGCCCTCACCTCCGCCCGGCTTTCCCGGCCGCTCAGCGCGCCGACGACGCCTTCTTGGAGGTGAAGTACAAGGCCTCGTAACGGTAGCGGCGTCGTCCGTGCCGCCGCAGCGCTGCATGTCGCACCCGGCGGCGGGTGGCGACTCGACTCGATGTTGCGGGGCCAACGAACTCCTCCAACGCCATCGCCGCATGCCGCTTTAGCCTCTCCATCATCGCGTCGCTAGGGGTTTGATGCCTCCTTGTGACCACGGAGCTTCTAGTCTTCCACGTAGACATGGACGAGGCAAAGATAGATGCCTTGCTTGTTGTACCCGCGGAGGCGCCGACGCCCTTATTGAACCTTGGCGGTGTCGCCACCTCCGCCATCACCTCCGGCGACATCGCTAGGGACGAGGAACCGGGACAAACCTCCCCTCTTTGGGTCCCTTCCCCTCGCGGCTACTTCATCTTCGACGGCAAATGGAGGAGGGAGGGCGAGGAGGAATGGAGGCGGCGGTGCGCGTGCGGGGGAAGAGGCTAGGAGCGCAGGCGGCAAGACGCGCGGGCGGGAAGTGAAGGAGTTGAAGGCAGTGGAGGGAAAGAGGGAGTGAAGATGTTGAAGCAAAGATAGGCTACGACGCGGTATTTTACAAATACATGTATCCAACACGGGTCTGAAGTATAAAATGTCAAGAGTTATTGAACCCCCTCGATTCTCGGTCCAAAAATTGGGATAGACGGCACGCTGCTGGTCAAAATTGCACGCTGCAAGGCGTCGCCGCCTATCCCAATTTGGTCAAATTATAGATTTTAAAAAGTCAAAGAATTGCGATTTTTTTGTTGGACACCTCAAACAAATCTCAACCCCTGCGCGGCCCCTTAGATTCGAGTCCCCATCTCCCATAGAACAATATTTTACATGAACAAATCGTGACAACGACATGTTTGAACAATATTACAAGCATGAATAAATATATATTCTTTTTCTTAGAACCAATAAATATATATTCTTTTTTTTAGAAGAATAAATACATATATATTCTAGGAGGCCCAAACGCCGCGCCATAGATGGGGTGCGGCGGCAAATCGACCGCTAACCGCGAAGGGAGGAGGGGGGAAGGATTTTTCCGACAAATAGCGTCCCACCACACCTTTTTCTTTTTGTTTTTTTCGAAAGGGAGGGGAAGATTTCAGGCTGGCTTGCCCCCTCCCCGCATATAGGTTCACTCCACTCTTCTTTGTTTGTTCCTCTTCCGCACCCTCATCTTGTACCACTCCTACTTGTGAGCATGATGGAGGGTGGTTCTATGGTCGGAGCCGTAGCCGGGGTCTAGGTGTCCGTCACCGCACCTCGCTCGACGCCGCCCGCTGGAACTACCCCTCAAGTTGTGGCTCCCTTTGCCTCCACGTGCTCTCCGGCTCCGCCTCCTCCTCCTCCCACTCCGATGGAGCTCCTTCGCCCAGCACCCGACCTCCATCCATGACCGGCTGCCGCTATCGAAAGGGATATGGAGCTCCTTCGCATCCAGCGGAGAACGCCGACTTCCAACTCGCCGGTGAGTCGCTTGATTGCCTTGTGCTTACGCCGGGTTTTCCTAATCCTGTTCTTGCTTGCGCCAAGCAGGGCACTCTGTGGAGTTGAGGCGGCGCAGAATCGCACGCGTGACGCGGTGGAACGCACTTCGTGCCGTGTGCCATGATGGCACCGGCGATGGCGGAGGCGATGGTGCGCGGACCTCGGGTGGAGGGGTTCCCGTAAGGGTAGCACCTTTTAACTTCGCAGCTCTCCTCGATGGCTACGCACTAGTACCGATTTGATTTTCCGAGGGGCCGGATCTTTTCCGTGGCGGGCAATTTGCACCCGCCACGGAAATGATCCGCCCCCGCCGGCTCTGGGCTGGGCGGCTTTTATGTGGCGGCGCGCGCTGCGCGCCCGCCATGGAAAAGATGATCTTTTGCACTATATATTTGTAGCTTAAAATGGCGAATGAACAAGAACAGCCTCACCTTGAAAAGGCGAATGAACAAGAACAGCCTCGGCTTGAATGGGAGTCGCCTAGCTCTAGCAACGGAAGTGGCAGCGACTCTGGTACTCCCGAGTACGCAAGCGGAGCCTCATATAGCCCGTGTAAGGGTAGAAGGAAACGTACCGAGGAGGAAGAAGATCCTAATTTCAACCCGAGGGACGAAGCACCAAGCAAGAAGCGTCGGGTTAAGGAAGTACAGGCTGAACGAGCTGCCACCTCTAACTCCACAAGCAGCTCGAGAGCAAGAACCCCCACCCCCTACGTCCCACGCCCACCTCTTCGTGCAAAGCAAAGGGATCGGACAAGCCGGGCGAGAAGGGGAGACCATGGAGGCACAAGAAGATCAATGAGGTCCTTGTCATTCAACAGTTGGGGGGGCCAGGCGAGCCATTGCAGCCTCCCAAAGTCTCCGCGAAGTACAAGACTCAAGTGTCGGCTCGTGAAAGATAAGGTCTCCATTCTAATCCAAGACCGAAAGCCGCCCCGAAAACCGACAAGTTCCGGGTGTGGAGCGAGATTCGAAACGGTTCCGGTATCCGCAAAGGCGCCCGATATGAAAAAAGGCGAGCAAAGATGTTTACTTCCTCGCAGAAGAAGCTTCCTGAACTGGAAGTATAGGCTCAACGCGACTTTCTGAAGAAAGGACGCCTACCGCTCACCAAATACACCATGATCTCGAAGAAGTATGGGAAGAGTTCAGCCAGAAGGCTAAACACGCCCGAAGCCTGCAAAGAGAGAAGTTCACGAGCTGGCCAAACGGAACAAACCGCCCCACTACATGGGTATTGGGTACGCCGGACACAAGCCGGCGGGTGGCGGGCGGAAGAAAGGAGAAGACAGAAGCCGGGGAGCCGGATCCGCACGAGGGATGTGATGAAAGGACCCGGGACTTCCCCTCGGCCACAAGCCCAAGAAGCCGAGGGCCCAAGCCAAGATGAAGGAGGTCGAGAAGAAGGTCCTAGAGGCCGAGCGGCGGCTTAAGAACACCGGGGCCCTCGAGATTCGCCGGGGACACGATGCGCCGACGATGGCCTTGGGAAACCCCGAGCATCGTGGACGGTCCGCGGCATGAGCTCCGTGAAAGAGTTGGGCGACGGTGGACTCGTGGGTCAGATCCTCCCGCCGCATCACACGGTGCGCAGGTACAAGGAAGGCTTGAGACAGAAGGCCGTGATGAGGCGCGCAGAAATGATCTCGCAGCCCATCAAAGAGGCCCTCACGAGCAACGACCCCCGATGGTCGAAATCCGAACCGATATGTTCCGCAACGCCGGTATGCCAAGTCCACCCCAAAGAACCCCAAAGAAGCACCTCTCGCTTTTGACCGACAGGACCCCGGATGATATCACCGAAGAGACACCATGCGACTGTTGATACTGCTGGGAGGTTGGGAAAGAAAAAGGTCGTGGGCCAAGGGGGTGGTATTTCCTCCCTGATCCTCGCAAAGATTATGAAGCGCACGAGATCCCTCCTGAATGTGCCAAGTCGCATTGGGTTCGTGGCGCTAGAACATGAAGACCGGAGCTGGACTATCCCGTCATAACGGGTGAACACCCTAGAGAGCTGCTCAGGTTACAACGTCTTCGTGGGCGAAGGTGGACATTGAGCTCAATAAATGGACTTCACCTTCCGGACACCAAAGAAGACAAAAAGGACCCGAGTACGCCACCGGACCCCTATGGCGAAGTCTTCCGATGATGATGAAGATGGTGGGGACGCCGGAGGCAACGACCCTCCTCATGGTTCCAAAGATCCCCGGCTAAGGACTCGGCACAAGACGAGCCTAAGGAGCCGACACACCGAGGAGCCGGCACTGAGAGGAGCCGGCAACCGAGGAGCCCGAGGAGCCGCACATGAGGGGCAAAAGATATACGAGGAAGCAATTGGCGAGAACACGCTGCCAAGTCCCGAGGGAGAGAATAGGGAGCGAGACACCCATCTACACTCAAGGCCTCCAATGGACAACACCTCAAGCGGGGGAAGCGTAAAGGAGCTAGACCTATAGGTCTTAGGAAATGCCCTCCAAAGACCGAAGAAGCACACATTCGGCGAAGAGGAGGTCATAGCACCGAAGTACCCGCCACCCAGAGGCCCCCCAAAGAATAGATGTTCGATCCGAAAGGTATATGCCCCGCTGAAAACACGAGTTGTTATTAGCTACATCTTTTCACAACCCTAGCTAACATTTGTACCGCCGCTTTTTTGCGAGATAAAATCCCCACCTCGATTGGGGTTTGGCACAGCACGAATGCCCCGCCGGCCCGCTCGAAGTTTGGGAAGTTCATGATCCCAAGGGCCCATCTCATCGATAACGAGGACCGGAGACTCGGAAGTTCCATGCGTGGTACATGGAGTGCGCAAAGCGTTGAATGTATAGCTTCAAAGGTCCTCCTTCCTAAGGAGTGCTTCAAATACCACCATGATGTCCGGGCCATGTTACATTCGACGACATGTCGAGACTACTTCGCCGACGGATTTGACGCCGCCCAAGTCACCTTGTTTACGATGTAAGCGCAATTTTACTTGCACATGTCCCTTTTCCATCCGTATATAGCTAGATTCCGCTTTCAAAGGTACCTAAGCCACAACCACATGTCCCTCAGAGGTTGAGCGCCGATGCAGCCCACAAGTTGAACATCGGTATCCTATATCTCTCTCCAATCCACATCCGTGAGAGACGTATCACCGGTTTTAGGCTAAGTGCGACCATCCCGACATGGTGAACTTGACGGACGAGGAAAGACGTAAGATCCGGATCGGAACGAAAAAGGTCAAGAAGTTGGAAGTAGCGAGTAGTACGCCATATCGGCGATGAAAAAGGTCAAGGAAAATGGGTATCGATGTATTCTCGCCTTTACCAATATGGAATAGGGCTAGTAGGACATTGATCTGTTTTTATGATCTTTCCTCGGGACGGAGGGCCGTTATCTTTGACTCACTACGAGGCTCAAACCCGCACGGATACCGACAATTCGAAAAAATCTTGAAATTGTAAGTGATCGATGAACTTCTTATTCAATTACTAGAGTCGAATATCATATATCGCACAATATAGTGCATTTCGCATGCAGCGCTTACAAGCGCATTGAAGGATTCAACTGGCTGGGATCGACGATCCTTATGTAAGGAGCGCAATAAAGATACACTCAAAATCAAGCGAGATTTCCCTAAGTAAATAAAACATAGTTTTTCTAAGTACGACTAGCTATAGCTTCCATATTATTAATTAATAACACTGGTTTATTGTGTGCAGTGCCTCAAACAACCATACGGATCAAACTTGTGTGGATTCTTCGTTTGTGAGTACCTCGGGGCTGCAAAGGTACAAATCCAGCTACCGATGTACCAAGGACTCAAAGAACAAGTTCACAGGGGATAATACGTAAGGCAACCGACGAGATGCGGTTCAGGCGCCGCGATGCGCATATCCGCAAGTTCGCTTCTAGACATGGTAGTTCACGAAGAACAGCCATACTTCAATCGGGACAAAGGAGTCGGGCTGTCTATAGAGTTTGGGCCGCTAAGGAGATGGGAAGAGCTAGATCTTAAGGACTATCTTCATACAAGAGACCTATAGCTCGCAATGTTTGTATGGATGTTGTAATTAAAACTAGTACTTGTTGGATATGAACAAATGGATCGATCGATCGGTGAAACTTTGTATATATGAATCGATGTTTAATTATATATGTATATATATATATATATATTAGTATGTCTTTCTTATATATGTGTGTGTATGGATTGATAGATGTATGTCTTTTTATATATATATATATATATATATATATATATATATATATATATATATATATATATATATATATATATATATTCATTTTATTTTTTTTTGGGGTAAAGAAGTCGAAGCGGGCAACATAACACGCCCGCCACGGTTAAGACCATTTTGCGTGGCGGGGGGCGGGTGTTGCCCGCCACGGTTAATATCATTTTGCGTGGGGCGGGCGGTATTTTGCGTGGCGGGCGTGTTATGTTGCCCGCCACCACGGTTAATATCATTTTGCGTGGCGGGCACGTTATGCCGCCCGCCACGGCCGGGTTGGCGTGGCGTGGCATCGCCGCCTTCGCCACGCGAAAAGGCCACGATTAACCGTGACCTTTGGTGACGGGCAGCCTTGCCCGCCACGCGAAAGAGAAAACGACCGCCACAAAAAAAGGTTTTCGGTACTAGTGACGCGCCACGGCGACGCTGTGGTCCACGAGGTCGACATCGACGCCTTTATCAACGAGGGAGATGCTTAGTTTGTAGTACCTAGGCACAAAATGAGGTGAGAAAAGAAATTGGGCGACTTGGGAGATTAGAATGGATGTTTTTTTATATGGTACGAGTTTGGTGAACTGTAGGTTGTTAGAAAGTGCCTGTGATGTTCCGTTCTTTTGGTTGCTATGCACGGATGGACATGGACGGGTGAATCGAAATATAAACATTCTTAGTAATGGGGTCATCCTCTGTAGAAATGAAAATGCACAAATTGAGATCTCTTTAGTCACTTCCACTAGAAACTGCATTTCTATAAATAACCTGCCAGGCAAAGTATGTTCTTCCGTGGTTCGAAAAAATAATAAAAGACCCTACCAAACCAAATTGTGAAACATAGGTTTAAGCCAAATTGAAAAGCTATTTTAGAGGCAAGAGATACAATCATACTACAATGCAAGGATAAGTCGAAGCCTCGAAACAAATTAAACCGATAAATAAAGAAGATATCATTCTTGGATCAAGATATATCTCAAATTCTCTAGCTATTTTTCTTAAGTAGCACCATCAGATCATACCCGAGGATTTAAAAAAATACCCGTCTTTTCTCGTCCATCCTTGGTGAGGCCGCACAAACTAGCAATACAGTTCGATAGAGATTTCATTATACAAAGAATGTAAGAGTGAAGCCGCTAGAAGCCGCTTGACAAACTCTAGGTCGCTTGAGGCGGTCATGAGCTGGACGAGAGATGGAAGGGGCCGTGGAACCGCAGGTTCATGGACTGTATAACCTCCTCACCTTCACATTAAGGCCCTTTGATGATCCAACAATAGTTGAAGAATCGCTCACCCTTTCGTGAGAACTGATCGAGTTCTTCTCAATTCTTGATGATGTAGTAATGGGGTCATCCTCGGTAGTTTGAAACTATAACATGCACAAACCGAGATCTCTTTAGTCACTTGCATTCTCTTTACCTTACCTTCGCTACCACCTTATGCCCGCAAACTTCCATCAAACTAGCACGAATATTCAGATTCTTCTTGAGCCCCCCAGTTCAAATTTTCCATTCCCTTTGTCATATTTACAAAGTTCAGTCTCGCACTCAAATTCAAATCAGGAAATATGCCAAATTTTGTATAGATAAATACACCCCTTAAGTTATTTATTTCAAGATTCTTGGAGAGCTAGAGCATTCCAAATTTGAACAGATTTTTTGATAATAATAACATTACAGAGAAACGGGTTGTTCTCGCTAACAAATGATTAAATAGTATCCCTGTGAGACAGAATAAGATAAAACAAGATGAAGCAAGAACAAGCAAACATTGTTAAAGAAAGAAAGACCTAAGCTATGATGACAAATATGAACGTCCCCTTGGGTCCGGATCGAATAGGGATGACAACACCGTCGAGATTCGTTGCAGCCCTTGACAGATTATAATCTCCAAATAAGCAGTCTTAAGCACTAGCCATGGCCATGACCAAGGAGCAGGGCTAGAGAACTACACGGGAGACTATAGTCCTACGGCCACAAGCCCCTCTCTTCGATGTTAACAGGGGCAATGAGTACCTATTACAGCTACTGCTACTGCATATTCACTTGGACCGCACCACACCTTGGGCCCACAACACAAGATCTATTATCTTCAAATTGCTCCAGCAAGATAAATAGATGTGTATATGATCTTCTCTTTGATCCTTCTAAAATCTCCGACGTAGTTCTTTGTGGTTGTACCTGGGATCAACCCGAAAAAGGTATTTAAGACAACACAATTTTTGTACAAGTTAGATGGCAGGAGTCACATAAATTTGTAACACAAGACAAGATACCTTTTCCGGCGTTCGTGTTGGATCCGGTGCTAGATACTGCGTCCAAGGTCGTCCTCATGGTCCGCATCAACAAAGACGATGAGGGTGGAGGATGGGTCATCTGACGACGGCGAGGCCTCCGCCATGATGGGGAGCTGGACATTGAACAATCTTTTTCTCCATCGCCTTCGTGTGGGCAGGAGTGTTAATATTATCAGCTCAACATTGAAGAATTATTTTTCCTTCACTTTGCTCGAGTTTTTTTGTCCAGCCGCCCTAAGAAAATAGAGTAGCCAACAAGATATGACTACGATAGAGAGCGGCTAAACCATTGCTTCATAGCAGCTTCATGTATACAATTAATAATAAAATGATAGAGCATCTCCTAGAGTTTGCTAAACTAGTTTTCCATCCTTGGATTTTTGCAAAAATAGTGGAAAAAAAAACTCACCCAACGAGAAGAGGTAGTTAGTGGATCGGTCAAAATTTAATAAATACTATTTATTTTGTTATGACTTCCTTTTTCATTAGAGATATTTTCAAAATGATTTATTTATTTTATTATTTCCACACAAAAATCTAAAAATAAGACAAACGGTCAAACGAGAATCGTTGAAGTCAAAGAATTGCGTTTATTTGTGAGACGGAGGAAGTACATGGGAACGTAAATGCACGAGAAGAGGTAAAAATTAAGGGTGGAAATATAATAGGGTTCCCGATGCAAGTTTGCTAGAGTGGGAAGTTTATAGATCCGAGATTGGTTAGTTAGTGGAAAATGAAATGCACTTAGGATTAGATTCAACGTTTACCTAAGAAGATGTGTTTTTCATCCGACATTTTCTTAGGCCTCCTCCCAACTTTTATAATCTCCCGCATAGGTCTTTGAGTTAGTACCTAGAATCAATCGGGAAAAAGCTATTTAAGACAGATAGCATGACTCACACAGATATGCAAGACAAAACAAAACCTTCTTAGAGCCATTCAAAAAAAAAGCCCTTCAAAAAAGCATGGGTAATGCACTTTACAATTTAGATTTAGGTGTTTACCCAACAAGACGTGCTTCTCTTGTGACATTTTCTTCGGCCGCCGCCCCAACCCACTAGTAAAACACTAGAGATCTGAGCGGCCGGGACTTCGCACATGACGGCGTCGGCAATCCAAATCGAACGCCGCGATAAACGCCTCATTCTCCGCTGCGCCCTACGCCGGCCGGGATCACCGGTCGTGAAGTCAAGAGGACGGCGCGATCTCGGCCAGAAGCCGCCACGGAGGCCCCACGACGGACCCCCCCAGATCTGCAACCACCCAAGAACTTCTCAGATTTGTTTGCTTCAAAAACGACATGAAAAATCATATCTAGCTCCATGGGTGTGATAAAGAGGTGCACCTGCCAAGGATGTAGACGCGAGGCGCCGAGGGCGAAGCAGACCCCTGTGTCAGACCACTCTCTACTCTTTGTTTTGGTGAGAAGAGTTTGGAAGTCAGCAGAAGTGGCGAGAAGAGGGGCACTACTAGTACTAGTAAGTATAGTACGGGAGAAGGAAGTGACGAGAGATCATGAGAGATTTACAATATGTAGTACTGTAGATTGTTCGATGCAGACACCATGGCCCCATGGGCACCCAGTTTTCAGACGCAAGTTTGATAGTAGGGCGACTGTAACTTGTGTACTAGTATTTCAAATTTGAAACAGAGTTTGGAGTTAGGAAGGAGAAAGACTAGGCTTTTGGCGGCACTACGGCACTCCTAGATTAAAAATAGAAATCGGGGGTTTTTTTTTTTTTGTGAAGGGTCGAGCGAGGAGCCGAGGACATTGGCGCCGTGCTCGCCCAAATTTCAATTTTGAGCGGAGGGCGGAGGAGAGTGGAGAAAGCGAGAGTAGTTTTGTTTCGTTTCACTTCCAAAGCCAGGGACAATCACCGAATGAGTTTTTGTAGTGAGCGTGGGTTGGACTTCAAAATGTATTCAAATTAGGAAATTTGCCAAACTTTGTATAGATAAATACTCTCTATCTTAAGTTATTTATTTCAAGATTCTTGAGAGCTAGAGCATTCCAAATTTGAACAAAATTTTGATAATAATAACATTACTGAGAAACGGGTTGTTCTCGCTAAAGGCTGATTTCTACTGATTTAATAGTATCCTCGTGGAGACAAAATATGATGAAACAAGATGAAGCAAGAACAAGCAAAATTGGCGAAGAAAGACCTAAGCTACGAAGACAAATATGGATGTCCCTCGGGTCCGGACTCGAATAAAGACGACAACACCATCGAGACGCTTGGGCCCTCAACAGATTATAATCTCCAACAGTAGGTCTTAAGCGCTAGCCATGGCCATGACCAGGGCTCGAGACAGATTATAGTCCCACGGCCACGAGCCCCTCTCTTAGATGTTAAAAGGGACAATGAGGGGTGTTTGGCAGGGCTTCTGAAGGGGCTTCACTAGAGGAGCCGGGAGCCGTTTTTGAGAAGCTCGAAATTGGGGCTCCTCCAAAACGGCTTCGGCTTCTCCTTTTTCCACTAAAAAATGGCTCAAAACAGCTCCTCCTCCTATACCGTTTGGCAGGGCTCCTCCGGAGGAGCCGGAGCCGGAGCCAAGAAGAAGCCATGCCAAACAGGCCCTGAGTACCTATTACAGCTACTGCTATTGTATATTCACTTGGACGGCACCACAACTTGAGCCCACAACACAAGATCTATTATCTTCAAATTGCTCCAAAGAGGGATAGATAGATGTGTATATGATCTTCTCTTTGATCCTTTTAAAATCTCTCACGTAGTTCTTTGTGGTTGTACTGGATCAACCCAAAAAAAAGGTATTTAAGACAACACCATTTTTGTACAAGTTAGATGGTAGGAGTCACATAAATTTGTAACACAAGACAAGATACCTTTTCCCCGCATTCGCTAGATTTGGTGCTAGATACTACCTCCAAGGTCGTCCTCATGGTCCGCATCAACAAAGACGATGAGGGTGACATCTCAATGACAAGAGGCCTCCCTCCCCCATGATGGGGCAGTAGTACTTAGGTCTGGGCAGGAGTGTTAATATTATTAGCTGGACATAGAAGAATTTTTTTCTTCACCTTCCTCGGGTTTTTCATCTAGTTTTTCTCCCCCGAAAAAATAGAGTAGCCAACAAGATATGAGTACGATAGAGAGCTGCTAAACCATTGCTTCAGAGCTTCATGTACTACAATTAACAATAAAATGACAAAGATCTCCTGCCGTGTGTTTGGTTGCGCCTCTAATTTTATATGGAGTCAACCCATCTCACGCTTTGGTTGAGGAAACTACTTAATAGGGGTTGGACGGCAATCTAGCGCTTCATGTACACAATTAACAATAAAATGACAGAGCATCTCCTAGAGTTTGCTAAATTAGTTTGCCATCCTTGGATTTTTGCAAAAACGAAAAAAAAACTTGGCTCCAACGAGGAGAGGTAGTTAGTGGACGGCCCATCCGCCGTACATCCGTCGTACATGGTGTTGGTATTTCTAATGTCACTAGCTAGTAATGGCATCTAGAAAGAATATCGATGTTGCTTCGTCGATAAAACTAAAAGAAATATTCATTGCGCTCATAGCATATCCGAAAAAGGTTGTCATCCCTATAGTTAAACTACTAATATGCAAGGAATATAATATTCGTACTATGCCTTGATAACTTCTTAATAAGTAAATAAACAATTATAATCGGGTATCCGCAAGCGCCACGATATGAATATATACCATTGTAGCATTTTAACCAGGAGTAATAACCGTGTCTTGAATTTATATTCTACCACAGGAAAGAAGTCTCCAAGTTATCTTGAATTAACTAAGTATAGATCTTAATCCAACCATCTCTCATGTGCAAGACATCAGCATTAATCTCATCAATTACTTAAGCAAGGATCAAAGTTCATAATAAAGATAATGATAAAGTTCTAGATAAACAGATTTGACCAAAAATCACGTTGGTTGGCGAGAAAGTGTCTAACAATGGACGATAGCAATTCATAGGCTAGCTAGCATTAGAAACTCCAATATGTAACTCTAAACTAAATGTTAGGATCTACCTAATTATGCAATACAAATAACAATCATTGAAGAAAGACTAATTAAATCCAAACATGAGGACGTAATCCGTGAAGACTAAGGCCGAAACTTAGAACAACCCGAAATCTAACATCCGCTAGGCCTACATACGGGGATGGATTGCAAAGGACTCAATGGTGCTGTCACCACCACGATCTACCACACCTACCCGGCACATAGGGTGCAAACGCAGTAAATAAGATCTAATCACCATGATTACATCGTCTCTACCACTCACCTTCCGATCTAGATGATGAGCGCTATACGAATCCATGCATGAACATAACAAGAATTCAACTATGCTAAATGTGTAATTAAAGTAAATACTAGAACAAATAATCTCGAATATAAACATGATCAAGATATTCATATTAAGCATGTGTCCGGGACTTGAAAACTACTTACAATGAAGAACTTACAAGAACGAGGCCTGATCTTGAGTGGCCTCCGACGATCCGAGAGCGGATTTCTCCCTTCCTACTAGTTCTAATCTTGATTGCTACTCTTCCGAAAGCGATGTTTCTCTAGCGTTGAATATGACTTGGTATTTTAATTAGAAATATCTTTGTTATAGAACTTGATGATCTAAGAAGGGGGTCTAGGGGTCCTAATATATCGGTTTCGCCTCTGTCTCTCCATCTTCATCAGCGATGTGGTATTAACCTTGAATCAATCCCGCACTTCTACCGTCGCCCTCGGATCAAACCGACTCAAATCAACCGGTTTAGATCGAGTCTTAGAGGCGGTGGAGGAAGCTTCCCGGCAGAGCGTAGGCGGCGGATTCTGGGCCGATCGGCCCCCATTATTGGGCCGATCGGCCCAGGGGGGCTCCCTCCGGGTCCCGTCGTGCGTCGCGTGTTCGAGTCTTCTAGATGATGTATTTCTTGGTTCCGGTTAGTTCACGTCGGGATTAATCCGAAGCCTTCTAGACTTGTTTCGGAGTTGGATTGCGCTATGCTACGCCGGCCGTATGCCACGCTATCTCTGCTGATTTTCTCGTTAAGTCCCTCGCAAATCACAACTTTACCAAAACTGATGGAATTATGTTAGTGACACCCTATTCTAGGTTGTTATTATTATTTATACCCCTTTCTCATGTTTAATTAATTAAAAATTTTATATGATAACAAGTGTCAACAAACTCCCCAAGCTTACCCTTTGCTAGTCCCTAGCAAAGCTACATGCTATAGTAGGATCGAGTTGCTACTACGCTTTCATACCTCAAAAGTACTTGTGTTTTAAAAATAAATTCTCCTCTTAACCAGACTTACTCTTACCTGCTTACCATGGGGCGTAGCCTTGTCATGAATCATAAGCAAGATAAAACAATCAAGTTAAGTACCATGTCTCAAATTCTTTGATCAACTATCATCCCGGGGTTTTGCAATATTTTTCAAAAGAAAATCTCGAGAGATCCTATGTATGACCCCTTTAAGTAGATGGTACGTAGTGGAGTTACACAAGTGGTAGGACATACATAGTGGGATGATAGTGGTGAAGTGGATGAGGATGAAAGGTAGTAAATAGCCTTTAGCCTTTTTTTTTTTAGTATTTTTCTTTTCAAGCATCTCTAGTCTATATCTCTCTTTCTAAAAATTGTTAGGATCTGGGCTGTCCATTCTTGGAGAGGTGGGCTTTTCCCTGAACTTGTGTCCATTTTTCTCTCTCCTTAGAGATGTGGGCCCTGCTCACCCTTGGACACGTGTCCGTTATTCATCTCTAAATTTATTTTTATTATTTAGGAGGTAGGCCCTTCTCGCCTAGTATGACTTTTTGTCCGTTACTCTCCCTCTCTCTCGTCTCACTTTTTCTAGATATTTATTTTTCTTTTTTTTTTTTTTTCGAATGTAGCCCAGCCTATATAAAACATTGAGAGAGACATATCTAAAGATTGCAAGAGCTTTATTAATTATTTTTATGGCTAACGGCTAAGTGAAATATGGGGATGCGTACTTCGAGTTAGAAGCAAATATTGGTGGAGTGGGATGATCTTGATGGAATACTCTTAAGGGTCATAACTAAGGACTCATCATGTAATTTTATAATTTTTAAAGATAAAAACCAGGAGTCAAGTATCTCTAAGAATATGATAAACAGTAGCTCAACTTTTCATGCACTATTATCTTTTAATGCTAAGACTCGAGATAAAGCATGTGCTTCTCACAGTGTTGGGTTTAGAGCAAATTAAACATTTAAAGCTTCGAAGAATCTAAGTCCAAAGTGTAAGTACTTTTTAAGAGGTATTAAGGCGAGCAACTATTCATCATTTCCTTAGCACATATTATCAAGATCATAATTAATAGGAAGAAAGTAGTCTAACAAGTTCTAGCACTTTATTTATTTGACTCTTTAACACTAAGACTCTTTAACTAAGACACATTAAATAAGACTCATTAACTCTAAGCAAATATAACTAGCTAATAAATAGACATAGGATAGTGATACTTATAGTGATAAATGGGGGTGCTCTCCCCAAGCTAGATCTTGAAGTAGTCCTTTCGTTCATCCTTGAATCTGCTCCTCTTTAGGGGTCTCCTTTTAATGTTCTCCCCTGTTAATATTAATTTGCACATACCCGAAGGAACAAATCTTAGGATGTTAATGTGAGCCTTCATGTGCTCACGTCTTTTTTGGGTTTTTTTATTTTATTTTTAGAAATCGTGTGGACCTTCATGTGCCCACATATTTTTTGGGTTTTCTATGCAATAGGGATGATAATGCAAAAACATATGAATGCAATATTTTTGTATTTTTATATTTTTTATGCCACCACAACAAGGAGTGCTTGCATGGGGCTTAAGAGACTCGATGCACATGCAAAGAAACATATTTTTGGGATTTTCTAATGTGAGTTTAGGAAAAGTAAATATGCTAAAGTAAACATGCTAATTGAAATATGCCGTGCGAGAAAATTAAATATGCAGATAAATACCGAGTTACCTCTCGGCGAGAGTTTAGAGAGCACTTACTCCCATGGCGTGGTGTCGCCTATGGACCCCCGTATAAATGTTGTACCCGGTATGGTTCCTTCAATGATCTCGTAGGTGGGCGAAATGGCAGTAGCCGCAGGTCGATTGTTCATTTGTTGATGCCGGCGCCGGTTGGGTCTCCGAAGGTGTACTCTTGTTGCTCTTCTTAGCGACTTCTTTCTTTTTCCAAGATTGCTTCTTTGGTGGAGACCTCTCCTGTGGTTGGTGCATCATTCAAGATAGGTAGGAGCCGAGTGTATTTTTCTTGGATGTCTTTTTCTATCCTCTCAATATGCTCCATCTTTGAGTCCAGCTTTTCTTTGTAATCTTTGAAGACGCTTCGGCTCTTGGTCCTTCTTCGGGTCGTTCATAGTTAGTATAAGTATTAAAGAAGCAAATACTTTTTTTACCTTGAATGTGAAATTGAATTTCGCCGTCCCGATGTAGATGATTGCTCTTGTAGTATTCAGGAACGGCCTTCCAAGTATTATGGGAGGATCTTGTTCTTCATCTCCCGTGTCCATGACTAAGAAGTCGGTGAGGACATAGTCTGTCTTTGATCTTGACCGGTACATTTTTCGCACAATACCTTCCGGAATCGGTGTGTTTGGTCCACCCGTACCGCATAATACATAGGTGGAACACAAAGGCGATTACCATAGATTAATTCATACGTTACCTTGACATTAGGTTGATGCCCGATCCCGTGTCGCAGACGGTTGTATAGAAGTTCCATTGATTAATGGAGCGCGAATTGCCGGAACTCCGTGGTCGCCTAGCTTCTCTACCGGTGGTTGATTGCGCCGAGTCTTGCGTCTTTGAGTTGACTTGATTGATCATCAAGACTCGTTCTACGTGTGGTCGAGGTTGACGGTTCTTCTTGTTCTTGCTTCTTCTTTTATCCTCTTCTCGACAATTTGTACGTGTATTTCAGTGGTACGGTAGTGGTACGGTTGGAGCAGGGGGAGCTAAGGTCTTGTGTTTGCGGTTGAATCTCTCCCTCACGTCCATTAACTATGAAGATGATCTTCGCGGTGTCGGCGTAGATGATTGCCTTAGTGGTAGCCAGAAAGGGCGGCCTGAATGATCGGGGCGTTCTTACCTTTGCCCATATCCAGACCACGAAGTCGGTGGCCACATATAGCTTACCGATGTAAAGGCATACGTCCTCTAGAATACCCTCGGGGTAGCATAATGATTGATCTCGCAAGTTGTAGGCACATGGTTGTGTATACTAATTCTGAATCGGCTCAAGGTTTACCTTAGGCATGATGTTGACACTTGAGCCGAAGTCGATGAGTGCGTCGTAGGTGCTTTTGGCGCCTATGTTGATGGTGACGACCGGTCTTCCCGGATCTTCTTTCTTAGCGGGCATTCCCGATCGACACAATTGAATTTCTTGTCCGAGTAGGTGGTCCGCATACCCGCATAGTAAATATCGACAAGATTTGCAGATTCTAATTCTTCCTGGTTGACCCGAATCTTACTGGGTTAGGCATAGGAGCGTATAAAGCCACCTGGGGATAATTGTGATTCTATCATTTTATTAAAGCTATCTTTGGTTCTTTATTGCGTAAAAAAAGCTTTCCATTTTAGTACTAATAGTTTCTAGCATTTTATCATTGGAAGCTAACTTCTTAGATAGATTATCCATAAGTCTACCTTGGTTTTGTACTAACTCTCTTAAAGGTGGGAAATTATTGAAAGAGTTATTACCTTGATAGTTACCCGAATAGTTACCTTGGTAGTTGGGTCTCTGTTGACTCCATTGTTGATTCGGAGAACGATACTTGGTTGTTGTTATTGTTGATGTAGTTCACGCCCTCTTCTAGCTTCGGGACGGGGCAGCCCGAGTGTCCGGTTGTTGCCACATTCTTCACATGTCATGCGGGAATCGAAGAGTTGCATGACTTCCTTCTTCTCGAGCTTTGTCTTCAAGCTTCTTCATAATTAAGTCCATTTTGGCGGGCATGAAAGATATCTACCTCTTTCACCTGGTGCATTCCTCTCTCTCTTTCTTGCGGGGTTGACGGTCCTCATTCCAAGCTTGGTTTGACGCCATCTTCTCCACAAGGTCGATGAGCTTGGTTCAGTGTAAGTGATAGGAAAGCACCTCCGCCAGCGGCGTCCATGGTCTCACGGGTGTTGTTGTTAAGCCCGTGGTAGAAGGTCCGCATGAGTAACCGTTCTCCATTCCATGGTGTGGGCATTCGTGATGTAGTCTTGGAAGCGTTCCCACGCCTCCGGAACAGATTCGTCCGTGTTTCTTGCTGAAAGCTTGAGATTTTCCCCTCGTAAGGCGTTGGTTTTGCCTATAGGGAAGAATTTTTTGCCAGGGAAGGCGAAAGAGAGCAAAGTGCCCAAGTAGTGAGTTTGTCTTTGTTGGCGTTAGAACCACCGCTTCGCTCGTCCCAAGAGTGAGAATGGGAAGAGACGAAGTAGGATTGCATCACTTGAGACATCTTTGATAGTGAAGGTGCCACAAATCTCTAAGAAGTGTTGTAGGTGAGCATTGGCATCTTCATGAGCTTTTCCACAGAATTGGCTAGCTTGTACCATGTTGATGAGTGCGGGCTTGAGCTCAAAAGCTTTGTCTCCTACATCGATTTGTCGGTCCAAAGTCGGATGTTGGCCGTAGTCGGTCAGAGTATTCGCTGAAGGGTCTTGTTTGCCATGTCTTCAAAAAATCGGTGCTAAGCTACGCACAAATGGGAGGAGTCTTCCGAGGTAGTGCTCTTGGGTTGAGATTTCAACTTGGATCTTGCCTCCTTCAAAAGTTTTTCTCGATCGGATTGAAGTTTTCGTGAAGATTCCTTTTCATACATTACCCCGCAAAAGATAGGAAGAATAATAACAAGGGTATACTTGTTTAAGCAATTGATAAAATTAATCTGATGCGTATGAGAGATGCATGCATGTTAATCCTATATGTTTTATTTTATTGGGCTATAGACTTTCTTTCCCGAAAACGGCGCCAAAAATGCTTGTTGGTATTTCTAATGTCACTAACTAGTAATGGCATCTAGAAAGAATATCGATGTTGCTTCGTATAAAACTAAAAGAAATATTCATTGCGAGTTCATAGCATATCTGAAAAAAAGGTTGTCATCCCTATAGTTAAACTACTAATATGCAAGGAATATAATATTCGTACTATGCCTTGATAACTTCTTAATAAGTAAATAAACAATTATAATCGGGTATCCGCAAGCGCACGTATATGAATATATACCATTGTAGCATTTTAACCAGGAGTAATAACCGTGTCTTGAATTTATATTCTACCACGGGGAAAGAAGTCTGTTATCTTGAATTAACTAAGTATAGATCTTAATCTAACCATCTCTCATGTGCAAGACATCAGCATTAATCTCACCAATTACTTAAGCAAGGATCAAAGTTCATAATAAAGATAATGATAAAGTTCTAGATAAACAGATTTGACCAAAAATCACGTTGGTTGGCGAAAAAGTGTCTAACAATGGACGATAGCAATTCATAGGCTAGCTAGCATTAGAAACTCCAATATGTAACTCTAAACTAAATGTTAGGATCTACCTAATTATGCAATACAAATAACAATCATTGAAGAAAGACTAATTAAATCCAAACATGAGGACGTAATCCGTGAAGACTAAGGCCGAAACTTAGAACAACCCGAAATCTAACATCCGCTAGGCCTACATACGGGGATGGATTGCAAAGGACTCAATGGTGTCTTTGTCACCACCACGATCTACCACACGACCCGGCACATAGGGTGCAAACGCAGGTAAATAAGATCTAATCACCATGATTACATCGTCTCTACCACTCACCTTCCGATCTAGATGATGAGCGCTATACGAATCCATGCATGAACATAACAAGAATTCAACTATGCTAAATGTGTAATTAAAGTAAATACTAGAACAAATAATCTCGAATATAAACATGATCAAGATATTCATATTAAGCATGTGTCCGGGACTTGAAAACTACTTACAATGAAGAACTTACAAGAACGAGGCCCCGATCTTGAGTCGGCCTCCGACGATCCGAGCGGATTTCTCCCTTCCTACTAGTTCTAATCTTGATTGCTACTCTTCCGAAAGCGATGTTTCTCTAGCGTTGAATATGACTTGGTATTTTAATTAGAAATATCTTTGTTATAGAACTTGATGATCTAAGAAGGGGGGTCTAGGGGTCCTAATATATCGGTCGTCTGTCTCTCCATCTTCATCGGCGATGTGGTATTAACCTTGAATCAATCCCGCACTTCTACCGTCGCCCTCGGATCAAACCGACTCAAATCAACCGGTTTAGATCGAGTCTTAGAGGCGGTGGAGGAAGCTTCCCCGAAGCGGAAGCGGGGCGGCGGACTGGCAGGGGCCGATCGGCCCCATTATTGGGCCGATCGGCCCGGGGCTCCCTCCGGGTCCCGTCGTCGTCGCGTGTTCTGAGTCTTCTAGATGATGTATTTCTTGGTTCCGGTTAGTTCACGTCGGGATTAATCCGAAGCCTTCTAGACTTGTTTCGAGTTGGATTGCGTTGCTACGCCGGCCGTATGCCACGTTATCTCTCGCTGATTTTTTCTGTTAAGTCCCCGCAAATCACAACTTTACCAAAACTGATGGAATTATGTTAGTGACACCCTATTCTAGGTTGTTATTATTATTTATACCCCTTTCTCATGTTTAATTAATTAAAAATTTTATATGATAACAAGTGTCAACACATGGGAACGTAATGCATTTGAGAAGAGGTAAAAAGAAGAGTGGAAATATAATTTAGTTTCACTCTCGGGGTTCCCGACACAAGTTTGCTAGAGTGGGAAATTTATAGATCCGGGATTGGTTAGTTAGTGAAAAATGAAATGCACTTTGGGATTAGATTCGGGGTTTACCTAAGAAGAAATGTGTTTTTCTTTTCCGCATTTTCTTAGGCCTCCTCCCACACTTTTATAATCTCCCGCATAGGTCTTTGTGTTTGTACCTGAATCAATCGGAAAAAGGTATTTAAGACAGATAAAATGAATCACACAGATATGCAAGACAAAACAAAACCTTTTTAGAGCCATTCAAAAAAAAAAAACCCTTCAAAAAAGGGTAATGCACTTTACAATTTAGATTTAGGTGTTTACCCAACAAGATGTGCTTCTCTTGTGACTTTTTTTCTTCTGCCGCCACCCCATCCCACCGTAAAACACCAGAGATCTGAGCGGCCGGGACTTCGCAGACGACGGCGTCGGCAATCCTGTCGAACGCCGCGATAAACGCCTCGTTCTCCGCTGCGCTCCCACACCGGCCGGAATCCCCGGTCAGGAAGTCAAGACGATGACGCGACCTCGCCGTAGCCGCTACCAGGGACACGGAGGCCCCGCGACGGATCCCAAATCTACAACCACCCAAAATTTTTTTTTTTTCAGATTTGTTGTTTCGAAAACCACATGAAAAATCATATCTAGCTCCATGGGTGTGATAAAGAGGTGCACCTACCAAGGATGGAGACGCTGAGGTGCCGAGGGCGAGGCGATCCCTGTGTCGGACCGCTCTCTACTCTTTGTTTGGTGAGATTTGGTGAGAAGAGTTTGGAAGTCAGCACAAGAGGCGAGAAGAGTGGTGGTACTACTAGTACTATAGTATGGGAGAAAGAAGTGATGAGAGACTACGAGAGAGAGACAAGAACTTTAGTAGAGTGTTCGATGTGGACACCATGGCCCCACGGGCACCCGGTTTTCAGACGCAAGTTTGCTAAGAGCGACTGTAACTTGTGTACTAATATTTCGATTCGAATTTAAACATAGTTTGGAGTTTAGGAGGGAGACAGACTGTTTTAGGCTTTTGGAGCCGCGCTCCTCCAAATTTCAACTTTGAGCGGAGGGTGGGAGGAGGGTGGAGAAAGCGAGAGTAGTTTTGTTTCATTTCACTTCCAGCAGGGGACACTTGTTCTTGCACCGAATGAGTTTTTGTAGTGAGTGTGGGTTGGACTTCAAAATGTACTCAAATCAAGAAATTTTCCAAATTTTGTATAGTTAAATACTCCCTCTATCTTAAGTTACTTATATTTCAAGATTCTTGGAGAGCTAGAGCATTCCAAATTTGAACAATTTTTTTGATAATAATATTACAGGTGTTCTGCTAACGGCTGATTCTGATTGATTTAATAGTATCCTATGTGACAGAATAAGATGAAACAAGATGAAGCAAGAACAAGCAAACATTGCCGTAGAAAGGAAGACAGACCTAAGCTACAAAGACAAATATGGACGTCCCTCGAGTCCGGACTTCGAATAGGGATGACAACAACACCGTTGAGATGCTTGCGGCCCTCGGCAGATTATAATGTCCAGCCAAGCAGTCTTAAGTGCTAGCCATGTGCATGACCGTGAGCTCGAGACCTATACGGAAGATTATTATAGTCCTATGGCCGCGAGCCCCTCTCGTCGATGTTAACAGGGACAATGAGTACCAACTACAGCTACTACTATTCACTTGGACCGACCGGCGGAAGGAGGCACACCAAATCTACCGGGTTGCGGTGGTTTGAACCTTTTGAGCATCGGTAACGCCGTGGAGAGTCTTAGCATCCAGCTTTTACACCTTAAAAAATAGAATAGCCAACAAGATATGAGTACTACTACGTAGCTAATAAACCATTGCTTCTTCATGTATATAATTAACAAGAAAATATGTTACCTCCACAAGTTGTCGAAAATGTTTTTCTTCACTTTCATTGAGTTTTTCACCCTAAAAAATAAAATAGCCAACAAGATATATGAGTACTATAGGGAGCTAAACTATTGCTTCCTAGCAGCTTCATGTATACATTTAACGTACATAGCATCTACAAGAGTTTGCTAAACTAGTTTGCCATCCTTAGATTTTATGCAAAAACGAAAAAAAAACTTGGCTTATCTTATTTCAGCTTATAATACTATTCAATCGGCCAAAATCAGCCGAACAGATTCAATATGTAGTAATTGTAGAGTGTTCAATGCCGACACCATGGCCCCACCCGGGCACCCTGTTAATGTAGGGCGACACATTTTTGCATCTTAAATCTTGCTAAGGGCGATCGTAACTTGTGTACTGTTTCGAATTTGAAATAGAGTTTGGATTAATAGGAGGGAGAAAGACTGCTTTAGGCTTTTTGAGTTGCCTCTTACTCCCTATGTCCTAAAATAAACATAATTCTTTGACTTCTAGAAACTATGCTTGACCACTGCCTTTATTCAAAAAATTTTATTTAAATTATAAAACAAATTAAATGTTATTAAAATATCGTTTGTGATGTAGTAAGTCATAACAAAAGTGATAATATTTGTAGAAGAAAGTTAAATAAGACGAACGGTCAAACACAGCTTTGTAAAAGTCAAAAATTTGTGTTTATTTTGGGACGGAGGGAGTATCTGGCGCGATTGTAGTATCTGCTTCATACACACTCACACACACACTACACACGCACACGACACACACTACCCGTATACAACCGCACCTACAACTACACAATGCACTTGAAAATCGCGTCCCATCTTGAGATCACCGAATCACCCGACTCCGTAGTCGGCGAGGTGCGTCGCATTACCCTTGAACGGACCACGCGAAGAGGCAACGCCCGAAGAATGGGAACAAAGTTCCCAAGGTGAGGAAACGCGGTCGATCCCGGGAATCGAACTAGCGTCTTGACGCTCACTGGGCGAGCTAACCAACCGAAAGTTACGCCGGGTCCTCGACTGTTTTAGGCTTTTGGCGGCACTCCGCACACTTTGCATTAAAAATAGAAATCGTTTTTTTTTTTTTTTTTCTTTTTCTTTGTGTGAAGAGTCGAGCGAGGAGCCGGGACAGGGGCCCAGGGGCCCCGGGAGATACTCTGTATGCCGTGCATGCGAATCCTTTGAGTACAATAGGGCCCACGCTGCCTATCGTTGTTCCGTCCATCCTTGGTGCAGGTCGCTCAGTGTCATCTGCACCTGCACTGACTCCTTTTTTCCATGACCGGCCTGTAGGGTCAAATATGGAGTCATTTGACAGGCCTGTTCGATGCAGTACTGGGAGAAGGAAGAGACAAGAGGCGCATAGAGAGAGAGAGAGTTTGGCCAAGCTCCTGCGTCTCCATTTGATATAGGGCTACCAAATTTGTTTCACACAAGGCCAAACATATCAAAATTCATCTCGCACACATTACCAAATCTACTAAATACTACTCCATCTGCACACCATCTGTTTAGAAGGCACCATCTGCACACCTACTACTACTATTCACTTGGACCGCACCACAAAGATCTAGTATTATCTTCAAATTGCTCCAGCACCATGGATAGATGGATATGATCTTCTCTTTAATCCTCTTATAATCTCCTGCCTACTAGTTCTTTGTGGTTGTACAGGATCAACCCAAAAAAAGATATTTAAGACAACACAATTTTTGTACAAGTTAGATTGAGTCACATAAATTTGTAAGACGACACAACAGACCAGTTCCTAGCGTTTGCGCTAGATCCGGTGCTGGATCTGCCTCCAAGGTCATCCACATGGTCTGCATCCACAAAGATGATGAGGTTGGTAAGACAGATGACGAGGCCACCCTAGGTGTGGGCAGGAGTGTTAGTATCGAGTTTTTCATCTAGATTTTCGCCCTAAAAAAATACGACAGGGAGCTGCTTAGTAGAGTAGCCATGTAGAGTAGCCAACAAGATATGACTACGAAAAGGGAGCTGCTTAGTAGAGTAGCCAACAAGATATGACTACGACGGGAGTCGCTAAACCATTGCTTCCTAGCGGCTTCATTTATACAATTAACGAGAAATTATGAAATTTAACCCATTATTCGTGTGCCGCTAGAAATATGACCGAATTCGCATGCCTTATGAAATATGACCCATGTCGCGAGTTCTTATGAAATCTGGATTTTTGGGATTTTCGGATTTTCTCGTAAATTTAGGAAATTTCTTTAACTGTTTGAGAATGGGAAAGGACATCATTACCCTTTCCTCAATTCCTCTTGAGCCCGTCCGGGCCGCTCACGAGAGAGTCGACCGAGCACGGCCTTTGTCTTGCATCCGTGAAGTGCGGCGACGGCGCCCGTCGCCGCCGAACCGCCCGTCCGCTGCCCCAAGTCGCACGCCACGCGCTCTCCACTGCTCCTCCCAGCGCCTCATTTGCCCAGCCCACATCCATAGGGGGCCGCGTGGCAAGCCGCACGGCAGCCGGCGACGCTACCGGTAGGCGGCCCCGATGCCCTAAACAAAGTGAAAAACGGCCCCTTGTAATTATTGAAACTGAAAATCCGAAAAGTCTAGATTTCATAGCAATTCGCACAACATGGGTCATATTTAAGTAAAAGCAAGCGAATTCTGTGTCATATTTCTAGCGGTAGGGTTAAATTTTATAATTTCTCACAATTAAAAGTAAAATGACAAAGTGTATCTCCAAGAGTTTGCTAAACTAGTCTCGCCATCCTTGGATTTTTGCAAAAACGAAAAAAATTGACTCATGTTCCTCTATTTGCTTCCTTTAGAAGGAATATTCTCGTCCCTAGTCATCAAGATTCACGTTTCTCTGCATTCATCATGTGGGCTCACTTGTAATTTTATCTAAATATATCCATGTGATATCTTGTTTTGAAGAATTAATTGAAACAAATTTAATAGTGTAATCGAATTTAATTTAGTTTTTTGGTTTTGTCGGTTATAACATTTTTTAGGATTTTAAATTGTGGGGCCCGCCCATGCCATCTCTCTCTCTCTTCGCTTCTCGCATCCCGCGCATGTTGCCTCCTCCCCGCAGCTCGTCCGACGTGGGCTCGCTAGTGCTTGGAAACCGCGAGACAAATATTTTCACTATAATTAATCCAACGCTTCGCGACAAGGAACCGAAGCGTTCAGGGTTGCCACGGCCGGCCGGCTCGGCCTCTACCGGCCGCGCGAGTCCCTCGTTGTATTGTTGGAAAAGGTTTTGGTCAAAACTTTTTTGGGAATATAAAAACTTCGTCGTTCCGTCCATCCTTGTGCATGCCGCGCAGTGTCATTCGCACCGCACTACGAACTCCTTTTTTTCAAAGACGGGTCCAGAATCGTAATTATGACATGCCTGAACACCGTAGGTGTACCGTACATCGTGGGTCACGTATGGAGTCATTTGACATGCCTGTTTCGAGAGAGAGAGCGAGAGACAATGAGGTGAGTGTTCGATGCCAAATTTGTTTCAACACAAGGCCAAAATTTGCCTCTTTGACGAACAAACAAGCTGAATTCGTTTGTTGAGCCACAATGCACAAACTAGCAATACAGGTTCGATCTGATTTGTGTTGCCCCCTCTCTTGTACATTAACCATGGGCCATGGTGTCTCGCACCGAAACACTCTACAAGTACATATTGTCTCTCACACCTCGGATCCCCTCACCTCACTCTCTCTCGCGCGGTCTCTCGTCTCTTACTTCTCCCATACTACAAGTACTGTGTCTGTGTCTCTCTCTCGCAGTCTCTCATCTTCCTTCTCCCATACACTACTAGTACTACTCTTCTCAGTTCTCACCTCTTCTCCGTCCTCCAACTCATCTCAAGCAAACAAGAGTAGAGAGCGGTCCGACACAGGGGTCTGCCTCGCGTCTCCATCCCCGGGCGGTGCAGCTCTTCATCACACCCATGCAGCTAGATATGATTTTTCATGTGGTTTTTGAAACAGCAAATACAGAAGTTTTTTCTTTTTTGGTGATTGCAGATCTGGGGTCCGTCGCGGGGCCTCCAGGTGGCGCCTACGGCGAGGTCGCGCCATCGTCTTGACTTCCTCGACTGGGGATCGCGACCGGCGTGGGAGGCCGCTCACCATCGTGTTGAAGTCCCTACCGCTCGGATCTCTCGGTGTTTTGGGCGGAGACCGAAGAAAATGTCGCAAGAGAAGCACATCTGCTTGGGTTAGCACCGAAATCTAGATTGTAAAGTGCATTATCCTTCCTTTTTAAAAAAGGTTTTTGAATGGCTCTAAAAAGGTTTTGTTTTGTCGTGCATATCCGTATGACTCATGCTATCCGGCTTGTACTCCTACAACATTGCTCAATAATTTTGTCATCTTAAATACTTTTTCCCATTGATCCTAGGTACAAACCCAAAGACTCACACGGGAGATTATAAAGACCCACAGAACGAGCAAAACCTAGATGAAAATCTCACCGTCCTCGTCATCCATCTTACCAACCTCGCTCATCTTTGGCGATGCGGACCATGTGGGACGACCTTGGAGGCAAATCCAGCTCGGATCTAGCGCGAACACTAGGAACAGGTCTATTGTGTTGTCTTACAAATTTATTTGACTCATTCTATCTAACTTGTTTAAAAGTTGTGTTAAATACCTTTTTTCGGGTTGATCCTAGGTACAACCACAAAGAACAAGGCCGAGATTATAAAAGGATTAAAGAGAAGATCATATCCATTTGTATATGCTTCTTTGGAGCAATTTGAAGATAATAGATCTTTGTGGTGCGGTCCAAGTAAATAGTAGTGCAAAGAGCTGTAGTAGGTGTACTCATTCTCCCCTTAACATCCCGTATAGTACATCTCGAGCCCCGGTCATGCCCATCCCATATATGTCTTCCTCTGTTTGACAATGCTCGATTGCTCTTGCATCATCTCCGTTCGATTTATTATGTCTCGGGGAACACTATTAAATCAGCACCAAAGTCAAGCGTTAGCGAACAACCTGTTCTCTATAATGTTATTATATTATCAAAATTTTGTTCAAATTTGAAATGCTCGGGAATATTCTGTCCTAGTCATCATGATTCCCTCTTTATATCCAGTTTCTCCGCATTCATACATACTATACTTTATATCCTCCTCTATCCCAACTACCCATCGTGTGGGCCCTCTTGTAATTTTTTCTAAATATATCCATGTGATATCTTGTTTTGAAGAATTAATTGAAACAAATTTAATGGTGTAATCGGAATTTAATTTAGATTTTTGGTTTGTCGGTTATAACATTTTTTAGGTATTTTAAATTGTGGAGCCCGCCGCCGGCCATGTGTAACAATCGTGTTTTTTTGCATCATTTTAAAATTCACTAAAAATTTGAACTTTTTGAATTATAACTAAAACATGATTTATTTTCCCGCCAAACGAAACCCTGTTTTCGAAAAACCTGCATTTAAAATTCCACCATATAGAAAATTAGCTTCCTTTGCTTGTTGCTTGTTGAGCTTTATGGTGACCAAGGATGCAAGGTAAGTTCTAGATTTTAATTATGGGAGATATTGCATGAGTAATGGTTTACAAATTTTCTCTCGGGAATAAAATACGAAAAACACGTGTGTACCAAAAATATATACATAAATATTTTATAAGCACAATGAATAAATATTCTCGACCATAAGAGTCGGGAGAATATATGTGTGCTTGTATAAATATTTATAGTATATACACTACACATGAAATAATAGAATTCGGGAAAACATGTGTATATATATACCTTTATTTACACAAGTACAATTGGATAAATATTTTCATGAGTAAAAATCATGGGAATATATACAAGTGTGGTGTAAATATTTACAATATATACGTGACCCACACACATGAGATAATAATGAGGGATAGGAATTAATGGAAAAGGGAAAGAAATGGAAATTAGAAGGGAAAGGAAATCAGATGAGCTCTCGGGCCACTTCCTCCTTCCCCTCATCTTTCCGGCCCGGTCCAACAGACCCGCCCATTCTCTTTCCCGTTCTCCATTCCACGCGAACGGGCCAGCCTGGCAAGCCCATCAGCAAGGCCCAACGGCCAAGCACCCGAGTGTTGGCGGTCATTATCGAGTATATTATACCGCCAACTTATATCCAATTCATGAGAAAGGAGTAAACTTATGTTACATATACCTTTACTTCTAACCTAGTTCCACTTGTATTCGTAGAAATTATGTTTTGCGGTATAAAAGTGGAAACAGTACAAGTCGCCAAATAAGTCGAAAAGCGCATCGAATAAAAGACGCAAAGGAGAGGATCAAGCAAGAGGACCAAACCCCAAGACACAAACCGGCCCATGCACCACCATAGGCCCAACATATGAGGGACAAAACGCGCAGAACAGAGAAGGCCGGGGCCGGGAGGCCTAGCCTGGGGGCGGCCGCAAGCGCGGCGGTCGGCGCAAATTTTCGCCCTCTCCCCCCCCTTTCTCCGGCGGTTTGGAGCGGTTTTCACTCGGCGGTTGCATGCGGTGCAAGGTTTCGTTCCCGCCAAGAAGACCTCGAAGCAAGGAGAGCCCTCCATTCCCCTCCTCCTCTCCACTATATAAAGAGAGGCACTCCTCACTTGTAACACACACACACACACACACACAACACACAAGAGCTTGTCTCTTTTCACTTTCTCTTTTCCTTTTATTAGTTAGGAGTTAGGCACAATGTAAAAGATCAAGATCTTCCCGGAGGTACTTGGTATGATTAATATAGTTTTACTTATGTTGATCAATACTTTGCTCTCCACATTATTCTTGTTCTTATTATCAATAGCTAAATAAAGCACGTTCATGCGATATGATCTTAGCATATGAACTAGCATATAGTTTGCATGTCGCGATCTTGTCAAATAGAACTTTATGCTAAATGCATTATACATACATGATTAGACCATAATGAGTTCTCTCTAAGATAATTCTTAGTTGCTTGTCGGTTTACGGGTTCGTCGTCCGCCCTTTGTGGGGATGCTCTAGTAGAGGGCCTCGCGCACGGTCACCCCGATCAATGCTAGAGTAGTAGTCATAGCGTAAACGTGGTGTTTATGCTAGAGGCTGCCTTCGTTTGCCTCGAACGCCAGCACGGTCCCGAGGGGTAGGCGGCAGTGGTGACAGCCCCTGTCCGCCCTTGTATTCCCCCACGTCGGTGTTTCGGAGTAGGGCTATTGGCCGGCACGCTTAAGCGGACCAGGCGTTATCCTATTGCCTCGAAGTAAACCAATATAGTAATTGAGGTTATCTCGAGTTAGAATCTCCGACGGTATAAGGCATGCATGTATATATACTATCTTAATAAAGCTATATAGGATATCCTTCTCCTAGCATGTTTTCTTTTTATCCTTTGAGACTGGGTTCAAGTGTGTGTGTCAAGTTATCATACCATTTGATTTATCCCTATTATGGATTGTGGTCTATTGCATAGTCATGTTATCTTGTCCATGTTCATATTAGAGACTTTTACACCATGCCTTCCCTGTGGAAATACGATACCCCGAATACTTCCGGGTGAAAGCTACAAATGCATTTCCGTGCGCTTGCGAACTCTTTTCGCTTATGCGTTAAGAAACCCCAACAAGCTTTCGGCGCCGTTGTCGGGAAGGCATTGGTTAAAGGAATGATCTACTAGAACATGTTCATGATGATATGCATGTGTAGTAACCATTGTTCATGACAGGTTTATATTGAAAAAAAAAAAATCCTACTAATAAAGGCAAGGGCATGTTTTCAAGTTGGTATGCACTTTCGGGTATGCTTGTCACTAACCATTTCAGGTTAAGATCAAGAAGACCATAGGACATATCATGGTTGAGGGCATGGAGCAACATCAACTTGAAAAAAAAAGAAGAAAAAAAATTGATGTTAATCTTGCCTTGCTAAAAAAAAAAAATATAAAAAAATATATCATCATGAGCCCACCCTACTATCTCATAGATAAGTATATATGTATACACACTAACTCTATGCAGATGGAGAGAAAGTCATCATCAAGAGAAAACATGATCATCTTATATGATCTTTTAACGACTACACTCATCACTCATAATTCAATCATAAATTGTGAATGATGATCGATCAAGCCTTGTGGCCCGCCTGAGGTGGACAATCAAGCTATTGCCACAAAAATTTAATGATGCTACATATACACACTCAGGTAAGCAAAGGTAATTCTTCACCAAATCATTTTTCTTACTTTTTGTCTCCATAAAAAGATTCTTGTTTCCTTTGTTCATGAAACATGATCTCGGGATTGGATGCACTTACATGGGCACATGTGGTACATACATATGTCTTTTAAATCAAGCATGGTGCTTGGGTTAAAATGACCTTCTTTAATCAAATTTTGACATGGCGTTGAAGTTTGATTAATGAACCTGTGGGCTGACTTCATAAATAAATAGAGCTACTTTATGAAGGAGATAAAACAAGGCTAGACTTACCTTACATATTTATCTTAGCCTTGTTTGAGTATGAAAAGTTGGTGAAGTTGTCCTCCTTTTGATAATAAAAAAAAACCAAGCTTGCTCAATTGCTCCCTCCCGCATAATGTTTTGGAACCGAGAAAATCATGAAGGATGGTAAGTCCACTCGTGAATCTATCATACACTAACCATGCGGGTAAGGCCAAGAAAGCACGGGGGTACAACCCCGATCCATCGAGTTTGAGCTAGCTTGGGGAGGACCATAACAAGGTAATGTGAAACCTACACTTTCATGTTTGTTCATTACCTTGCAAAAAAAAAAAAAAAAAATCATCTTGTTCACCATTCAAAGTCTTCTTTTCATTGGATGAATCTTGTTATCTTTCCATGCTTCCTTTGTCTAGGCCAGCATATTTTGGTTTAGAAGCTGATCATATATCTCCTAAATTAAGCAAGGTGTTTAGTTTAGAGGTTAAGATCATGTTTCTATAGATTTTTTTGAATTAAGCATGGTGCTTAGGTCAAAAAGGTCTTCCTTAATCGAATTAGACATGGAGTCGAGTTTGATTATTGAACTAAAAGCTGCTAGTATAGATTTTGGTTGATCATATGGACTAATCCATGCAGGAATTTGTCAAATTTATAAGGGTAAGTCCTTGAGCTGAAAATGGAGATGAAATCTTGTTTAGTGAACCAAAAAAAAAATTAATAGTAATAAAAAAATAAACCTTTCAACCAAAGTATTTCTTGTCCTGTTATTTTGATGACATCCAAAGACAAGCTTGGGGAGTCTCCTAGCGCGCAAGAGAGGCCACAATCCACAAATCAAACTATGGCGTGCGCCAACTAGCGGTACTCCCCTTGGGAAGGTAAGTCGGTAATAATTTTTATGATTCTTAAAATTCTTTTCTTACATTTAGTTATCCTTCATCATTTTAATTTATTTTATCATTATAGTGAACTATGTATATTTAAAAAAATGAAAAGAACAAAAAATATGATTCCACTCCAATATGTAGTATAAGGATGCTTAATTTCTCTGAAGTTGAAATGATGAATAGTTGCTCTGTCTATAGTTCAATTTGCACCTAGTTCATAACATTGTATTCCCCAATGTTTAAGTTTATTGGCTTAACTTGTCTTGTCCTAAAACTTAATGATTTGTGGGTATGCAAACACATGATTCTTCTCTAAGCTATTGCCGGATATGATATGGTAAAAATAGAATCTACTATGATTTTGTTCTAAAAGGGATTCATCATTCGGAGAATAATTTCCAAAATTCCTTAACGATCAAAATTCTCATGATAGCCTGTGTGAGACACCCGTCATACGCTTTTGATCAAGATTCACATTCACATTGCCAAAAATAGGTTATGGGCTAAGCTAGAAAAAAATGGACGTGTGTCCAAAAAATAAAACAATGGGTACTTCGATACCCGCCTCTAAAAAAAAAAAAAAAAAGAGAGAGAGAGAAGAATAATGGACAAGTGTCCGAGGGCGAGTAGAGCCCACTTCTCTAAAAAGAAATAAGAGCTAGCCCATACCTTATCAAAAAGAAATAAAATTTCCTTGCACATCTTGATCAAGGCTTATAACTTGTTTCTCCTTATGGTTTGCACACTCGAGATGATTTAAGGAATCATTACGAAAATCTCCGCATGAATGATCAATCAAAGAATGAATGACTAGTGTTTCTATGAAAACCGTTCTATTTTGCAATAACCCAAGAGTTTGGAGAATGTTATAAGCCCCATATGATTTAAGTGAACAAGGATAAGATAAAAATGCCAATTTATTTAAACAAATGGAAGAATACTTTATTATGGGCATGGTACATTTTGAAATATATCGGCATTGTAGCAACTCCCGATCAACAACCAAACATTTAGCTATTTGCTCGGGACGAGCAAAGGTTAAGCTTGGGGGACTTGTTGGCGGTCATTATCGAGTATATTATACCGCCAACTTATATCCAATTCATGAGAAAGGAGTAAACTTATGTTACATATACCTTTACTTCTAACCTAGTTCCACTTGTATTCGTAGAAATTATGTTTTGCAGGTATAAAAGTGGAAACAGGTACAAGTCGCCAAATAAGTCAGAAAGCGCATCGAATAAAAGACGCCAAGGAGAGGATCAAGCAAGAGGACCAAACCCCGCGCACAAACTGGCCCATGCACCACCATAGGCCCAACATATGAGGGACAAAAACGCCAAGAACAAGGAGAAGGCCGGGGCCGGGAGGCCCAGCCCCAGGGCGGCCGACGACTGCGGCGGTCGGCGCAAATTTTCGCCCTCTGTTCCCGCCCTTTCTCCGGCGGTTTGGAGCGGTTTTCACTCGGCGGTTGCATGCGAAGCAAGGTTTCGTTCCCGCCAAGAAGACCTCGAAGCAAGGAGAGCCCTCCATTCCCTCCTCCTCTCCACTATATAAAGAGAGGCACTCCTCACTTATAACACACACACACACACACACAACACACAAGAGCTTGTCTCTTTTCACTTTCTCTTCTTCCTTTTATTAGTTAGGAGTTAGGCACAATGTAAAAGATCAAGATCTTCCTGGAGGTACTTGGTATGATTAATATAGTTTTACTTATGTTGATCAATACTTTGCTCTCCACATTATTCTTGTTCTTATTATCAATAGCTAAATAAAGCACAGTTCATGCGATATGATCTTAGCATATGAACTAGCATATAGTTTGCATGTCGCGATCTTGTCAAATAGAACTTTATGCTAAATGCATTATACATACATGATTAGACCATAATGAGTTCTCTCTTAAGATAATTCTTGGTTGCTTGTCGGTTTACGGGTTCGTCGTCCGCCCTTGTGGGGATGCTCTGGTAGAGGGCCTCGCACAGCGGGTCACCCTGATCAACGCTAGAGTAGTAGTCATAGCGTAAACGTGGTGTTTATGCTAGAGGCTGCCTTCGTTTGCCTCGAACGCGTGCGGTCCGAGGGGTAGGCGGTGGTGGTGACAGCCCTGTCCGGCCCTTGTATTCCCCACGTCGGTGTTTCGATAGGGCTATTGGCCGGCATCGCTTTGCGCACTGTGCGTTATCCGGTGCCCCTCAAGTAAACCAATATAGTAATTGAGGTTATCTCGAGTTAGAATCTCTGACGGTATAAGGCATGCATGTATATATACTATCTTAATAAAGCTATATAGGATATCCTTCTCCTAGCATGTTTTCTTTTTATCCTTTGAGACTGGTTCAAGTGTGTGTGTCAAGTTATCATACCATTTGATTTATCCCTATTATGGATTGTGGTCTATTGCATAGTCATGTTATCTTGTCCATGTTCATATTAGAGACTTTTACACCATGCCTTCCCCACAAAAATACGATACCCGAATACTTCCGGTGAAAGCTACAGCCGGCATTTCCGTGTGCTTGCGGAACTCTTTGTTTGCGTTAAGAAACGCCAACACCGAGCCCCAGCTCGCCCACTTCCTTCCTCTCACCTCACCGACGGTCGGGCCCCACCATTGTCGCCCTCGTCTTCTACCTCGCGACACGGAGTGACGACACGGCGGACCCGCCCCGCCCAAGGCTCCGGGCGATGACCTCCGCCACAGGCCACTTATGGACAACGCCAAAGAACGCTGGCGCTGCACCCTTCCCCGCTCCGGACCGCACGAACAGGGAGCCAGTCAAACCGCCACAGGGGGACGCTGGACGGACGGCGAGCCAATCGTATCGACCGGTGACATGACCCCACGATGAGCCGTCACATCACCCCACGGCCAACGCGACGCCACGTGAGGAGCCAGCTCGCTCCTTGCCTTATCGGCCCGCGGGGTGCTCGGCGACCTTGCCGCCGCTACCGCCACGCGAACGCGTAAACGCCGGCGCGGTGGCGTCCGCCATGCCGCCCGGCCCCCAATAGGAGCAAAGATCGGAGAATAGGAAACGCCGATCTCGCCACGCAGCCGCCTCATCGTCACTCCGCCGCACGAGGCCACACTCAACGCCGCGACAGCCCACGCGGTTGGCCGCCGCGCCACCATGGCGCCGACACACGGCGCCGTGGAAGATGTGACCCGACGCCGAGCGGGGTTAACCCGACACGAGGAGCATGCGAAGCGTGAACGAGGCCCAGCCGAGCACCACCGGAGGTCCACGCCGGTGGAGATGGTCGGAAAAGATCGCGGGCGGAGAAAATATCGTGCCGGGCGACGAGCACCCGTGGCGCGCCTATAAATAGGCCCCGTCGGTCCTTAATCCCGCCGAGCCACCCCTCCTGAGCTCCGCCACGGCGTGGAACACACAGTGCTCACCGTGGCTCCCCCTCCCCCTCTCCCTCCGGCAAGGAATCGGCTTTCCCCAACCGGGGTTCCCCCGCCGCCGGCAAGGTCAAGGTGTTCCATTCGAGTCCGGCGCTACGAGGTCCAAACCGGTGAGTCCAATAGGTTGCCCGCCTCCTCTCCTTTCGATTCCCCTCCTTCCCCCTCGTTTTGGCATACAGCATGGTCATCTCCGAGCATCACCGCTGCCAAGCTCCGCCGACGTCCGCCGCCACTGAGGAAGACGACCTCCCCCGCCGCCGTGGTACCGGTCAGCACAACCAGAGTGGCAAGGAGATCATGACAAAGACCGTCGCGGCGAGCTAAGGGCCCAGATGGCCAACTCCGGCCGAAGTCCGCGATGCGCTGCCGCACTTGGGGAGCCGACGGGGTGGAGATGCCCCGTTCTCGGCCGACGCCGTCGTCCATGACGTAACGCCGTCAGGGCAGGCCAACAGAAGGCGCCACGCCGCCCCCGCCGTGGCCCACCGTCTCCCTCCGTCACCCGCCACCGTGGCGGATCATTAATACACGTGGCGCCTATGTGGCCGCCACGCATGGCGCCAACCCGACCCACGTGGCACCCACGTGTATGGAGGTTCCCTTTGTGTACACTCATCAGTAACTACTATGTACACCCGGTATTTGTACACGTAACTCGAAAGTATACTTTCCCGTGTCGAAAAATTCCCAAAAATTTGTAAATTCATTATTTGAATTATAGAATTTTATCATGTAATTAGTTCCAATTTTGTTACATGATAAAATTATATTATAATATTACCCTAATGGTTTAATTAGGGATTAATATAATAAAATTCATATCTCATGCATATTAACTCCGTTTAGGTGAAACGACTTCCATAATTCATCTAAAATCTAGCTCTATCCATCTAACCCATTGCCACCATAATGTTCTATGCTTGTTTTGTTTGGTCTAGTTCAAGCTAGGTTATCGATATATGCGCCCGTAGTTCTATATCAACCCGAATAGGAGTTTCCGTCGACCAAAGACGTTCGACGCCCGTGCCGATTCGTAAGAACCTCCCAGGCAAGTCCTTACCCCCCCTAACCTGACCTAATTAAATAACCTTGATCCGGTAATGATGATAATCATGGTAAGTTGTTCCAAGTGAACATAAACACAGGTGATGATAACCTCGGTTTATAAGCTATGTGCTTGATGAGCTATGTGTGCGAGCTATGTGCTTGAGATATGATAAGCTATGTGCTAAACTATTCATGAGCTATAAGATAATGTCGATGCCGTGTGCTTGAGGTTATCATTAAGTTTATGTTCATGGTAATGTTTAACTATGAGTTCGAGATATAATGTTATGATGGAAATAAAATGAACCTAACCAACAAAGAGGTGGGTGGTGTTAGCCTACATGGAGGTGGGCTAACACGATTCAGGAATGATTCCTGTGGTAAGATACCTGCCTTCCTAAGGACCGGTTCATAGACCTTCTACCTAGTGCGATTATCCGTACAGCCACACGCCGGGATGGGGCGGCTTGATTCCACACCCCGTTAGGTGACAGTATGATTTTGATCCAAGGTGGCCAGCGTAGGCGAGCGATCTATCAGGAGCAGACGTGGGGAGAGTGGCCCCATGGTCCGGTTGGCGTGGCTGCAGTCAGTCACGTTAAAAATGTTAAGCGCGGTGGCGCAGGTTTTTGTGCACGATATATATATATATGATGATTATGATTGCTGTGTGCGGGCGTGGTGTGCATTGAAGCCACGTCGGACGTAGTGTGTATTGAAGCTACGTCGGGGATGAACGCGTCATCCCGCCAACCCCTGAGAAGTCATGGTAGGATCATACCGAAACCTAGGGCAGCTCCTGAGCGGGTACGGAATCTTGTTAGACCTGTCTAAGCCAAGAGCGCTTGGTGAGGACAGTGCCTATCGTGTGGGGAAATTGTACAACCTCTGCAGAATTATTAAATCTATTCTAATAGCCACGTCTTTGGAATGGGCAAATGCTAGGCCTGAACATCTATGATTAGATTACACATTGATGAAGACTAACCTGTGGTGCCATGACAGTGATGATATGATACAACCCGGGAACTAGCGAGAGCAGTTTTAGAGACTCTGCTAGGGCCCAAACCCTTAATAAATACATCCACCCCCGGTTGGGACTTGCCGAGTACGTTTGTACTCACCCCTCTATTTTTACGTATATCGGCACATGTGAAGGTAAGATCGAGGACAAGATAGAGGACCCACGTATCGTAGGAGTTCGCAAGGAGTTTGCTTAGGAGAATGACGTTGAAGCCCGCACATCCATGCACAAGTTTGCCAGTGGAGCACGGGGCGTGTCATAGTTAATCCACCGCTTCTCGGTTGGCCAACTCGATATTGTAACCCGGCTTGGTGACCCTTCGTCGCCACTTTGTAAGCCCCTTTCTATCCTATGTTTATTAAGCTCGGATTATTATTATTTACGTATACCATTATCCGTGACTAACAGGGCGTGTTTGTGGCGTGATCCTAGCGCAAACACATGTGATTAACGACCCATTAAAAGTGGGGCGCGTGACACCATGCTCTCTCTCTCGTTACGCTTCGCATCCCGCGCATGCTGCCTCCTCCTCCAGCAGCCGTCCGATGTGGCCTGTTGCTTGCTTGGAAACCGCGAGACAAATATTTTTAGGGTGTTTGGGACTGCTCCACAAACGTCACCGTGGAGCAGCTCCACAAAAAACCTGGAGTTTGTGGAGCACCTCTTTTGGTGCTCTCACAACTCCACAATTTTTTCTCGAACCTGTGTGCATGGAGCTAAAACCGTTTGGCAAAAAAACATGGAGCGAGAGCTGAAAAAGTGGAGCGGAGTAGTCCCAAACACGACGCTTCGCGACAAGGAACCGAAGCATTCACGCGTTGCCACGGGCGGCTGCGCTCGCCCTGCCGGCCGCGGAGTCCCCGTAAAAAGTATTGTTGGAAAAGGTTTCGGTCAAAACTTCTTTGGGAATATAAAAACTTCGTCGTTCCGGTCCATCCTTGGTGCTGGCCGCGCGTGTCATCTCGCACCATCCTACTGACTCATTTTTTTCTAGCACGGTGCAGTAAAAAGGGTGACGTAACTTGTATGCTAGTATTTCGAAATTTCAAACATTGTTTGGAGTAATAGGACTATGGGAGAATTAGGAATTTGGCCCCGAGAAAAGTTTGTCCTACTCTATCCCAACTACCATCGTGTGGGCCTACTTGTAATTTTATCTAAATATATCCATGTGATGTCTTGTTTTGAAGAATTAATTGAAACAAATTTAATGGTGTAATCGGAATTTAATTTAGATTTTTGGTTTGTCAGTTAAAACATTTTTTAGGTATTTTAAATTGTGGGGCCCGCGGTGGCCATGCTCTCTCTCGTTTATAATTAATCCGACGCTTTTGCGACAAGGAACCAGAAGCGTTCACGTTGCCACGGCCGGCCGCGCGAGTCCCCGTAGTATTGTTGGAAAAGGTTTTGGTCAAAACTTTTTTGGGAATATAAAAACTCGTCATTCCGTCCATCCTCGCAGTGTCATCTGCACCATCCTACAGACTCATTTTTTCCAGCACGGGTCTGTAGAATGGTAATCATGATGACATGCCAGAACACTGTGTACAGTAGGTGTACTATACATCAGGGGTCACGTATGGAGTCATTTCACATGCCTGTTCGATCGATCGAGAGAGAGAATGAGGTGAGTGTTCGATGCCAAATTTGTTTCAACACAAGGCCAAAATTTGCCTCTTTACGGAACAAATCAAGCTGAATTCGTTTGTTTGAGCACAATGCACAAACTAGCAATACAGGTTCGATACAGATTCGAGTAGGGAGCATCTATTTAGAAGGCGCCCTCCTCTGTCCCGGACTGAGTAGAGACAACAACACCGTCGAGACGCTTGCGGCCCTCGGCGGGATTATAATCTCGGCCGACAAAGTCTTAAGCTCTAGCCATGGGCATGATTAAGGCTCGAGACCTACACGGAGATTATAGTCCCTCGGACATGAGCCCCTCTCGTCGATGTTAACGAGGATAATGAGTATCTAACCGCTACTGCTACTATTCACTTGGACCGCACCACACCTTAGGCTCACAACGCAAGATCTATTATCTTCAAATTACTCCGACAGCATGGATGAGTGGGAGGGCGCGGCCAAGGTCCAGCATGAAGGCGACATTGCACATCAAAAGCAGGCGGGCAAGGCACAGGATGCACAGCATGCACGGCATGAACAGCTGCCACACTATGAGGCCGAGGCCAGCCGATGAAAGCCGGTGAAAAGGAAAATAGAGAGGTGGAAAAGGATCTCCAAGCGAAGAAGATGTGCTTTTCTTGCGACATTTTCTTCACCTCCTCCCCATCCTTTTATAATCTCCCGCATAGGTCTTTGTGTTTGTACCTAGGATGAATCAGGAAAAGGTATAAGACAACAAAATTATTGAGCAATGTTGTACAAGCTACATAGCATGAGTCACACAGATATGCAAGACAAAAACAAAACTTTTTTAGAGCCATTCAAAAAACCCTTAAAAAAAGGAAGGATAATGCACTTTACAATCTAGATTTCGGTGCTTACCCGAGAAAATGTGCTTCTCTTGCGACATTTTTTTCGGCCTCCGCCCAAAACACCCAGAGATCAGAGCGGCCAAGACTTCATAGATGACGGTGTCGGCAATCCTGTCGAACGCGATAAACGCCTCATTGACCGCCGCGCTCCCACGCCGGTCGGGATCCCGGTCGAAGTCAAGGCGATGGCGCGACCTCGCCATAGCCGCCACCGGGAGGCCCCGCGACGGACCCCGGATCTGCAACCACCAAAAAAAAAAAAAAAACTTCTATATTTGCTGTTTCTAGAACCACATGAAAAACCATATCTAGCGCATGGATGTGATAAAGAGGTGCACCTGCCCGGGGATGGAGACGAAGCGGCAGACCCCCGTGTCGGACCGCTCTCTACTCTTGTTTGCTTGAGATGAGTTTGGAAAGTCGGGACGGAGAAAGAGGTGAGAAGAGTACTAACTAGTACTAGGTGTAGTATGGGAGAAGGAAGAGACGAGAGATCGCGAGAGAAAAGTGCCCATAGCACTATAAGGAATCCGAGGTGGCAACTGTAGAGTGTTCGATCGACACCATGGTCCGATGGTTAATGTAAAAGGGCGATCAGAACTTGTGTGCTATTTCAAAATTTCAAATATTGTTTGGAGTAATAGGACTATGGGAGAATTAGGAATTTGTCCCCGAAAAAGTTTGTCTTAGGAATCGGCATTATTTTTTTTTGAATTTGGGAATCTGGCCTTAAAACAAAAATTTGTTAGGAATCCGGCCTTTAGTCACTTTTGGAAAATATGCATGGTTACGACTAACAAAACATCCAAGTTTTCATCACCCATATGATCGATAGATCGATCAATCCCAATTTAAGACTTGCTCATAGTGCCCACACAACACCACGGAAGAAACTTTCACACTCCTTGCGGATCCTACACTCCTCATTGCAGAGAACATCCTCCACGCCTCGAAATGAATCTGTCCATCCGTGAATGCCGGTGCACCAATTTCGCCCTCTGCACCGATGCCCGTCATGGCGAGGCACCCTGGTGGTCTTTGGAGGGCGGTATTCTCTACTCCAATTTGGCGGTATATGTGCCGTCATCAAGTCGCCTCCTCAAGAAATCCCATGCATGTCGGGCGGGGCCGTTCAGCAGAGTTCCAGTTCTGCGGTTCGCGTACGTCCGACCAACCGTCGCGGGTGGTCGCTTCGATCTCACGCAACACCCGCCGCACATAGTCATCGTCCGTGGCACCGGTGTTGGCCCTGTAAACACAAGAGCAAGAACATACTTGGCGGTTTCATGCCTCGACACGGTGGCGCGCCGCAGCATCTCGAGCGATGGCGTGACGGTGCAGCGACCTTTGACAAAGACGGCATACATGTCGGCCATGAAGCACGCCTCGGGTTGCCGGCGGCGAGCTTGGTGATAAGATTCTCGCGATACTTGCGCGCTAGCACGGCCACCAGCGCCCGCCGCGGTACAACACCCGGTCCAGCGGGATGCTCCGTCCCACCGGTCGGTCGCCGCACGCGCTTTCATCCGTGAGCGGGTGGCCCGCAGATTGTGGAGGTCCTCCATGGGATTCGTTGAGACCTTGGCGACACCAATCGCAATCTCTACAAGCATGTCACGCGGAAGGTTTTTCCATGGGCGCGGCGGGCGGGAGCTTTTTTAATGGGGGCGCTCTAGCTACGTTTTGTGCGGCGAAGAGTTGGTCGGCGGCAATAATGCGGTCTGCGGCCCGGTGCGGGGCGTGGGTTAGATGAGCGGGCCGCGGCGGTGCACTCCGGCGGAGGTGTCGAGCCAAATGGGCGGACGAACTATCCCAGTCTTGGCGTCTATAAGATAAATATTTTCAAACTGTACATGTTTTCCCATGACAAGATGATCTCAAATCAAAATGTTGTAAGCTATAAAGTTTCATGGATATTTGAGAACTACAATCATTATGTTGGTGGTTTTGTCTATCCGACGTCACTTAAAAATTTAAATTTCAATTTCTAATTTTTTGAAATTGAGACCTATATATATAGTTTATCTTTACAAGATAATGTCAAACCAAAAAAGTTTTCAACTAGAGAGTTTCATAACTTCAGCAAGACCTACAATTCTTATTTTGGTTGTTTCCCCCATCGGACATAGTGCTAGTGACATTGTTCACGAATCTTAGAAATCTCTCTTCTACTTTCATAAACTCTATGACACATGTGTAAATCTTGTGGACAGTGTTACCGCGACATCATCATATGAATAAATGACCTACATAAAAGATGTACATCTTAAGAAGTTATACAACTTTTATGTTCATGACTTCCTCTACTGAAATCATTAGATGCTCGAAAAATGTTGTTTGAAGTTATAATTTTTGAAATTTAAATTTCATATGTTGTCGATGAAACATGACAAGAATAATAGAAGTAAGAAAACAATCTCTTGACAGAGCATGATTTTTTGGCTGAAATTTTAGAAAGAAAAACCATCACATGCAGAGTTACTTTGTGATGGAGAAAGACTAGTCACAAGTTTTGACCACAAATTAAAAAAAAAAAAATTAGGGTTCTTGTTGGAAGCTCGGGCGTGGCGGGGAGGTGAACAAAGTTGGCGCTCCGCGTAGCGGTCGGCGACGGACATGACCAGCGGGCGTGGAACACGTCCAAGGAAATGGGCAGACGCCTTTTCTTTAGACGAAACTATCCCAATGCGCATCTCTAAGCTAAAATGTTTTCAAACTGTTACATGTTTTTCCATGATAAGATGATGCCAAATCAAAACGTTGTAAACCACAAAGTTTCATGGATAATTGAGAATTACAATCTGTAACATCCTAGATATTAAAAAGTAATTAAAATCTTAAATATGAGTCATCGTCATATGTAATTATCAAGTATCAAGGCAATAACGCATTTCGTGTTTATATATTGCGGTTATATGTTACAAATAGTGTGTTTTTGTTTGCAACATGATATATTGACATTAAACATTAGTTATAATGTTTTGTGATTTTCTGATGGTTGATTAATGATTGTTCACTAATTAAGTTAGCTAATTAATTATTTTATTAATCCTAAATTCAAAATCCTACTTTCTAAACTACTTGGAATTTGGCGATGAGCCCAAAAGTAAAAGTGTAGTTCTCATTATTTTGAGCAACTTTTATTTTGGAAGATTTTTGAGTTGCTATATGATTTTGGGAGATATTTGAAGAAGAATGAAGCAAGACGTACTAGTACACAACTTCAGAAGCAGCCACAGCTCCATCGAACTGCTTGCCTGCCTGCTTACTGCCGTCCTTCCTGCCGCTTCCAGGCGAGTCATTGCCACCTCCTACTTCGTCGTGGCAACACCAGGTCGAAGCTAGACATCCTGAAGCTTATCCGTCGTGCCAAAGACTAGAGCCGTCTGTCTTCTTCCTTCTTTCCTCCTTCCACTGCAGCCGTCGTGCTTCTCGGACGCCGGCGAAATTCGTCGTCCCTGCTTTGTCTCCGCCCACTCCATTTCGCAGCCAGCTTCTCCTACCTCTTGCGAGTCTCTTGATCCTGCTCGCGTTATCCCTCAACGCCCGAGTCCTCCCCGGCGTGGCGTCGGTTGCCACCACCGACATGGCCATCGTGGTCACCTTCCTAGCGCCACAGAACGCCAACCTTGCCATCGGTTCACTCCGTCGTCCTTGCTGTCAGCGCGGACAGTCTCCTCTGCTTAGCGTCCGCCAAAACCGACCGCACCAAGGCCTTCCTCAGCTCGCGCCACGCCTCCTCAGATCCTTCGCCGGCCACCGCAGTCGCTGCAGTATGTCCAGCAGCAGCCGCCGCCTTTGCTTGCTGCCGGCGCACGTGGTCGGCTGGCCTCGAGCCATCTTGGAGCGAGCCGAGGGCACCGACCGACGCGCACGAGGACAATCAGGCTCCAACAGCACTCCCTGGCCGCCGGCATGGTCCTCTCACGCTGGAAATCGCCGTCCCCGACGTCCTCTGTTCTTCAAATCGCGACCAGGGACTTAGTGTGGGAAGAAAAGCTTTTCCAGGGGTTTTCTACGAAGCCAGTGACTCAGGTGAATAGTGCTCAACAGTGCAGTTTCTCTTTTTTCTATTTCAGGATATGTGCTGATATTATGATTTTCATAACTAAATATTGGTGCATGCTAAATTCATGAAACTTTTGTGTAGCTTCCTTATGATGATATCTGTGTAGGAAAAATATGAAACCTTGAGAATTGATAGTTTTGGCATGAGTTAAAATTACCTCTTTTAATTAAGAAATGCTTATTCCATGGTTTTTGTAGGTTAAAATAAATATCCGATGATCATGAAACTTCTTGTGTATATGTTTCATGCTAGTATCAACCTTCCACAGAAAGTTTGGGAATAGTTTGATGATGTTTAAGTATATCCTTAATTATATGCCTTAATTATTAGTTAATGATTATCAAATTAATTAGCATAAATCGTAATATGATTTGGATGGATTTTTGGAGTTGATTGTAGACCTGGGAACATGATCACCTCTGTTGTTCCTCAACACCGGCTTAGTTGTCTGTGATGCTCGTAATCAACCTTTGTGGTAAATAACTAAAGTGTTTTATGCTCATTACTTGCTCCTACATCGCGAAGGAAAGTTATACTCAACTTTCATAAGTTGTTTAAAGTTCTTTTATGCACTTGTATGTTTTTCATCATGCATCGTGGCATGCACTCCATCTTGTTAAGCAATGCATCATGTATTACGTGTAGTAAACGAGAAAGAGAAGGGTTAGAAGCCGCATGTACCAAGCGTGTGATGCTTTGGTCTCGTCAAAATTAAGGCAAGTGCATGACGAATCTTTGCTTCGGCTTTACGCCTATTATTCGAGTTTTTCTATGCTTTCCAATGTTCAAGTATTATATTTCTGGTTCCGGTTCAAGTTCCCGGTTTATGAGCTTCAAGTTTCAAGCTTTCATTTACATTCAATTCCGGTGCGGTTTATCCCGGAGGTGCAATTTGGTTCTTATATTCAAGTGTGCGTGAGTAAGTCTTTGGCCCCACTTGCTCGGCTTTTTACCGTAAATGCTAAGGAGTATTCAAGTGTTATCCATTTCAGACAGAAACTACCGCTTTTATTTGCTATTCTAGTAATTTGTTCGGATTCTCATGAGATAATAGTTCTTTTGGTTCTAATTGTACTTGCTGAGTGTTTTCACTCACCCTTGTGTTCATTTGGTTTTTAGGTGCTAAACCATCACGACTTGCATGGGAACTGGGGAGTAGCACCATCATCACAAGTACTCACTTTTCGTTTACAAACGCGTAATCTTTTACACATAGCACCTTTGTAATAGGTTTGTTTTAGTCTTAGTGAATGTGTTAAGGGGTAGCCCCCGGTGGTGTTTCTAGCTCGGGCGTTACACAAATCGTCATGTTGGTGGTTTGTCTATCCGAGGTCACTTAAAACATTTAAATTTCAATTTCCATTTTTTGAAATTGAGACCTAGATTTCCTTTACAAGGTAATGTCAAACCAAAAAGTTTTCAACTAGAGAGTTTCGAACTTAGCAAGATCTACATTTTTTTGGTTGTTTCCCCATCCGACATAGTGCTAGTGACATTGTTCACAAATCTTAGAAATCTCTCTCATAGTTTCATCAACTATATATGAGATATGTGTAAATCTTGTGAACAATGTTACCGCGACATTGTCGGATGAAGAAATGGCCAATATAAAAGGTGTATATCTTTAGAAGTTATACAACTTTTTACGCGCTTGACTTCTTCTTTGAAATCATTGGATGAACCAAAAATGTTGTCCGAAGTTGTAATTTTGAAATTCAAATTTCAAATGTTCTCAATAAAACATGACAAAAGTAATAGCAAGAAGAATACAATATCTTGATACAACATTATTCTTTCAAAAAAATAGAAAGAAAAACTATCACATTTGGAGTTACTATGAGGGAGAAAGACTAGTCACAAGTTTTGGCCACGATTAAAAAGAAAAATCGAGTTCTTGAGTCCGAAGGCCTCTACAAGCATGTCTCGTGGAAGGACTATGGCACGGGCTCAACGATCTGCGCTTCGGTTGGGGCGGCGAGCCAGCGATATCTTTGGTGAGTTAACCCAGTGCAGAGACGTGGGATTTTAATGATCGGGCCGGCCGGTGCACTCCGGCGCAGTGGCGACATGACGCGTTGCAGCGAAAAATTAGGGCGGCGCCTTTTCCTACTGAACTCATCTACACAAAGCGCATGGTTACAACTAATAAAACATCTCGGTTTTCATGCATACACGGGATCTTTTCAACATCATCCATGCATTTGATCCATCAAATTAAAGCTTGTTCAATCAAGATCATCAACGAGTTATACATCAACAGAGCTATACACATCATGCATATTATCGACCAAATTAAACCCACACTTTATTAACGACGGATAAACTCTCACCCCGCTTGCGGATCCTATACACTCCTCATTTGCGAACATGTCCGCCCGGAATTCCAATTCCATGGCACTAGGCGGCGGCTTGGTGAGGGCTTTTTATGAGCAGCTAGCACTGAAAAAAAATAGTGAGCTAATAGCGGCCGAAGCAACTGTCGCGATGCCAAATAGCGCACTATAGCGCCAAATAGCGCGCTAATAGCGCCGCTATTGTGTTTTGGCCAACCTCCCGCTAAATTCTATAGCCCGCGATTTTTTTCATGGGCAGCTGGTGTTGGTGAGCAGCAATAACGCGGTGCGTAGCCCAGAGCAGGGACATGGGATTTTATGAGCGGGCGGGACATGACCTGCGGAACGCGTCCAAGGAAATGGGCAGATGTCTTTTCCCTTCAGACGAACTATATCCCAATGCGCGTCTCTAAGATAAATGATTTCAAACTCGTACTCTATATGTTTTTCCATGACAAGATAATCTCAACTCAAAAGTTGCAAACTACAAATTATCATGGATATTTGAGAACTACAATCGTTATATTGGTATATATCCGAGGTCACACTTAAAACATTTAAATTTCAAATTTCATTTTCTTTTGAAACTGAGACCTAGTTTTCCTTAGTACAAGATAATGTCATATCAAAAAGTTTTAAACTAGAGAGTTTTATAACTTATCAGAATCTACAATTCTTATTTTAATTTGGTTGTTTCCCCATCCGACATACTTGTTAGACATTGTTCACAAATCTTAGAGATGTCTCTCATAGTTTCATATAAACTCTATGTGGATGTGTAAATCTTGTGAACAATGTTACCGTGACATCGTCGGGTGAAGAAATGACCAGTGTAAAAGGTGTACATCATAAGAAGTTGTACAACTTTTATATGTTCATGACTTCTTCTCGCTGAAATCATTAGATGCTCCAAAAAATATTGTTTGAAGTTGTAATTTTGAAATTCAAATTTCAAATGTTATCGATGAAACATGACAAATAGTAATAGAAGTAATAATAATACTATCACTGATAGAGCATGATTTTAAAAAAATTAGAAAGAAAAACCATCAATTTTGGAGTTACTATGAGGGAGAAAGACTAGTTACAAGTTTTGACCGAGATTAAAAAGGAAAATTAGAGTTCTTGAGCCCCGTAGGGTCTCCGACATGGCGCGGAACACGGGAGATGATGTCTCTAGCGATGGGAGGACCAACACCGTGATCCCCGAACCTAGCGTTCCTATCTATGCTATCGGATGAGCGGGTTTGAATGGGCTCCGCCACTGCCCAGCCTCGGCGCCGACGTTGGCGGGCGGCGCGGAGCGGGAGCGACACTCCGGCGATTGAGGACAGGGCTGAGGTTACATGGATGGATGGAGGCATCGGGAATGCGGCGTAAACGGTTTTCAAAACTTCGGTCAAGGCGGGGATGGGTCGCAGAGGGGTTGTTGCCGTCGTGGTGAACGCCGAACGCGTGCGGCGGGCGTGTGAACCGGCGGACACGGCGGCGTTCAAGGTGATCTCAACGGCACAGGAATAGCCTTCAAGCCGACGAGCCTCGAGGTGCCAAGGTAAGAAAGAAGGGAGAGAGTTCAGCCCGAGAGGCGGCTAACTATAGCCATGCCGGCCGGGGTGCTCGCGGCGGCCATGGCTGCGTGGCTTCGCGCGAAATGGTAGACACTGAAACAGAAGTGAGCATTATAACACACGGATTATATTACAACTAATTAAAACATCTCGGTCTTCGATCACAGCATGCTACTCAAGATCGAACATGGCATCACCATATGCAAAAGTTGTTCCATCCAGATCTCATGCATCTAGACTAGCTAATATATACGTTTCTTGAACATCACTGCTAGGTAAGGATCGAACATATGCACACCATATATGCATCACCTATGACGCGTGCACACTTCCGAAAAGCTACCAAAAGTTGTTCGATCTAGATAGATCCAATATATCTAGCTTGGCGTCACACACCGCAACCGTGAGCAACTCCCCCGCATTGGAAGAACGAAGTACACTCATGCCCACAAGCCATCAACGAAGAACAAAGTACACTCGTCCCTGATCCTGCACTGCTCGCTGTAGTACACTCCCCACGGTTGACTTCCACGCTCCGACTCCGACCATCCGGCAATGTCGCCACAGCCCCGCACACTGCATCAAAGATGCCCGTGTTGGCGAGGCACCGGTGGTTGGGCCAGAGCAGGGAGACGACGGAGAAACCGAAACCCGCTAGATACGGGCGCCACCATCAGCTCGTCGCTCAACACCGCTATTGCACGATTCTTTCGGTGCCCCGCGCCGCCGCCGTCACCAGCGTCGCCTTGATCCCCGCAACACCTTTACGTGCGATGTCGTCGTCATCGGCGCCGGTGTTCATCCTCAGAGAGCAAGGGCGTGTACATACGGCGCGAGTTCACGCCCCCGCATCGGCGGCGCGCAAACATGTCGGCGGGGCGCGGCGGTGCGCGGCCATCGACGAACGAGGCGCATACAAGCCTGCTCTGAAGTACGCCTCCGGGTTGCCGACGATGGCGAGATTGGTGACGAGGGTATGCCATTTCCTGTTCTATTGGAAAACCCACTCCAGTGGGATGCTCCATCCCACCATGGCGTCGCCGCACACCTCGCCATCCGCTATAGGTGCGGCGCGCCAATGGTGAGGTCGTCTATGGGATCCTCGCCTCCTTGGCGGCGCGGATGGCAACCAATGCAAGCATCTCGATGGAAGCCGCTGCATGGTGCGCGGCGAGGCGACACGGCGCCGCCCGGCGGTGGTGGTATGCGTGGAACGCGGGCGCGTGAAGCTAAGCTTATAGCGGCGGCGGCGGCGGCGAGATAGATGTAGCCGGGAACGCGAAGTGAGTTCAAGGCTCAATTGCGCAGATCTGCGAGAGAGGTGGTGGACGGCGTCGTAGAGTAGACTTCGGCCGCGAGGCGGTGGCTTTATTACTCACGCACGCTTTTTTAGTATCGCGTGTCTATAGTTCGCGAACCCACGTTCGGCAAGCGTGGAATACTCCCTCCGTCCAACAAAAAAAAAAACGCAATCCTTTGACCTTTCAAAATCTAATTTGACCATTCGTTTTATTTGAATAATGTATATAAATATTATCAATTTTGTTATGACTTATTAGATCATTAAAGATATTATAATAATAGCTAATTTATTTTGGAATTTACACAAATATTTTGAATAAGACGAATGGTCAAATTAGATTTTGAAAAGGTCAAAAATATATTTTTTTTGTTGGACGGAGGGAGTATCACTCACGCCTTTACACAACGTGGTCCGTAACGGATGGCATCCCTATTAATCACGCAGTGGATCCACTCCACTCGGTTGACTTTTCACGGTGCAAAATCTTGACACCAAGCATTGCACCGACGCATTGTGATATTCGCAAATAAAAACATTACCACGATATATAATAACATTGCATCGGGCATTACATGTTTACATCATACATCAGAACACATCCAATGACAACACAGACAAGAGACAGAATAATAAACACGTTCGTCTTCCACATCAAGTCCTCCAGCATCTGCTCCAAGTTTTTCTTCTTGGTGTCACCACTTGGACCGCCCACTGAAGCTTCTTCTTCATCCAAAGACCAGCTCCTCTTTCCAATTGGGCTTAACAACTATGATGCCAAGATCCTTCAAGACCTCGAAGTATTCCTTTTCAAATTGGTAGTAACGACATTGCTTTGCTTATTAGGGTACTTGAAAAACAGGCACACAAATTAGTGCAAAACTAGGGGCCGGGAGGCCCGGGACAACACGTCAACACTACGAATCGAAATACTCACCCCATTCCTAGCACACTTGAAGTAGAGTCGACCGCGGTTATCACCATCCTTCTTGGTCCGCGCCTCCACCACCCGAGCAAGACCGCAGATCCGGACAACCGATGAGCGGGAACGGGTAGTAGATATATATTATACATACATAGGGACGGGTCAGTGCGCACTATGACCCTGATAGGACGGCCCCACCACGCGCCAGCTGCAGCTGCAGCTGAAGTGGCTTATTCTCTTTCACAGAAATACTATTCAATCAGCCAAAATCAGCTGAACAGCTTATTATACGTTTTACTTGTGCCCGCCCAATTTTTCACTACGATTTTTACGCCCCGAGCCTTTACAAAACTCAAAAATTTTACCCGCCACGTCCACGGGCGGGCGATTCATATCGATCGGGGTGTTTGGTTCCTAGCCACACTCCTCACAAAGCGACTCTAGGGTTTCCGGCCGCCTCATCAACCCGCCACCACCGCCCGACGCATCCGCGCCCACTACACCACAACACTTAATTAGCAACCGACTACAGTAGCTAAAAGTTTTAATTTGCATTGGAGGGTCGGTTGCTAAATGTTTCTCGCGGACTGACCGTTGCTAAAATCGAATACGGCGTTGGATTGTCCGTTGCTAATGTTATTTTGCTTTTGCATGTGAGGGTCGGTTGCTATATAGGAATAACGAGTCGGCGCATCCGTTGCTAAATTAATTTTGCATTGCCACTGTGTATTTGGGCCCTTCCCATGGTTACTTTTGGCCCAAAAACACCTAGGAAACCCTAAGTCCCCACGCGGACCCACCCACAGGCCATTGCGGCACACACCATTCGCACACGCCCTCCTCCTCCTCACGCGTCGCGTCGCCTCCACGACTGCTCCGCCACCCGCCGTCGTCGCCCGCCCACCCCTGCTCTCGAGGCTGCACACGGCGTCGCCCCAGCGAGCCAATCCGCCCGTCGCGTCGTCCGTCCACGCTCCGCCCGGTGGCGGCTCGTCCCCTCGGCGTAGCGAGGTCACGAATCCTTCCTGCTCCCCTCGGCGTAGCGACGCCGCTGCCTCCCCAGCACGGCGACCCCCCCGCTGTCCGCTTCCCTCTTCCCCGACGCTAGATCCGCTACCGCGCCGCCACATGGGCTCGATGGCTGACCTGCGCGCACCACGGACGGAGGAAGTCCCTGCAGGGTGCGCTCCTCTCCACCATCTCGAAGCCGAGGCCTCATATGCGGGATCCTCGACGAGCCCGGACGCGGAGGCGCGGACCTTCAGATGCGGGGATTCGTGGGAGGTGTTGTCAGCAACGTCGATGTCAAGGTCTCTGCCTACTGGATTTGTTAGTTGTTGTTGTTGCACTTAGCTTTCTCTTGTTGTATTGCACAGGTCCTGTGCGGATCCCCTCTAAATGAGTTTGGTGGTGGCTTGGACCAGGCAAGGGCAGCAATGCAGCATGGATCTCGTGAGAAATCTTAGCTGAGTTCACAACATCTTTGATTTTTTTGGTTGGCCAGAAATCTTAGCTGAATCTACTGATATGATCTTGAGTAAATTGCTGATTAAAACAGTTACTGTGAGGCATCTTGTTTTTTTACAGCTCTTGTGTTTGTCTATGTGCCAGTTCTAGTGGAGTTTAGAAGCTCGTGTGCTTTAAAGAGGCTATGCCATAACTGGGAATCAGATATTGTTCTACATTTTTTTAATTAATTCAGCAGGCATGGTTATAAAAAGAATGTAATACTGTTTGTCCAACAAGGGAATACTATAAATAATAAAAAGAGTGTAACTGGGAATCAGTTCATTGCTGCCAGCAGTACAACTGTAACTTGGGAGCCCTCGAAGTGATGAAGTCTGTATAAAAACACATAAAGAAAAAAAAAAAAATGGAGTACCTTTAAGGCCAGCAGCATCAGATTGTAAGTTTTTTCTAGAAAGCACAGATCAACACTTGTTTGTTGCATGAAATATATAAATCTTACATGATCTCGATCTCTGATTCTTCAGAGTGTAGAATATTGATGCAGTGCACAAGGGACAGATGGAAATAGCCATGAAGTCTCTATGAGATAATTTAAAATAGCAGTTATGTATACTAGAAAGTGACATGTAAGATTACTTTGTGCACTTCATTTTTGCTCATAGTTTACCTGTACATGTCTGATGTTCATGCTCCTACTAGGTGTAATATTAAATTATTTTTGTCGTCAACAATCAATAGGCAATTGATAAAGCACAGTAGTCTCTGACTGTAGTCAACAAAGATGGTCTGTATTACCATCATGAACTTTATCCTGAAGAAATCTATGTGTGCAAATAGTTCCCATTATTGACATGATAGGAGCTAGTCAATCTATTCTTACAAGTACTTTTATTATTCTGTGATTCAAGCTCTGGTATTTTAATCTTTCCAAGAAGAAAGCTGCAAAGGGTGTTCCTGCAAAAAGCACTTCAGAAACATTTTTCGCAGGTGAGACATCCATATGATCAACCATTGTTGCTTGAGCTTCTGTGATGTCTTTATTAGCACTAGTAATACTGACAGCATGGTGCACCAAGAGGCCTGAAAGCACTATAGGAGTCAATTAATTGCAACTTGTCAAAATCTGTTGTAGCACAGTTCATTTTTCAAACCTTGTGCTTTAAAATGAGCAGCCATTTATGCAATTCTTAGTTGGAAAAGGTACAAACTTGTTTGAAGTAATTTAACTGAGCTCAGGCAAGCTTATATTGAAAGCCTAAGGATAGTTCAATTGCTTTCTTAATTGACATCAGCTTTCATCCTGATTATATATTGTGGAGAAGGTCTAAATGTATGTAGAACTGTGGTTGTACTTTCTGCTCTAGCAAAGGCAACTGCTGCTGGTGGGTTAATGCACTGCTTGACTGCTGTTACAAATACATTAATGTAGTGTGTGGCTGCTGTTACAAATCCATTCACATGTCTTGGAGTGAGATGATAGTAGAACAATTTTGTAGCTTCTTTTATTGCAGACCACATTGATTCCTGCACATTCTTGTGTATCAATGACTCAATGTAGTAAGTAATAATGTTTTCTCTCTTTTTCAGGCCGTCTTTGTAGCATCAGAAGAGGAGGTTACTCCATTCATAACAGCAAGGTAAGCCAGCTCCTCTCTATTTGAGCTGTTGACAATGCGGCAAGCAAAATTAATTGTGAAGGATGGGAACTATTTTTTGTACATTGGAACCTTATAACTTTGTTAGATTACTCATTTCATATCTTTTTTTTTTTTCAGGAACTTTTGGAAGCTACTGGACAACTTCTTGTCAACAACAAGCTGTATCTTAGTGCTAATAGATGTTAGATTATTCATTACATATCATCACATACTTCAAACAAGGACTAGTTTGATGTTAAGTGACATTACATTTATAATGTACTTGTTCGATACATGAATCAAAGTATGGATAATGTGATCACTTTTGAATGTCATCATCTTTGTGTATGTCAATCAACGCATAGCTAATTTCATTATTAGCTATGCCTTCAGACCACCTTTTTTTTAATCTATTAAATTGAGCTCGATGGACGGTCGGTTGCTATAAGTTCAATATTACGATGGATCATCTGTTGCTAAAAGCTCTAACGATTGTCCGTTGCTTAAGTTTTACCATTGAGCGGTCCGTGGCTAAAAAGAAGGTCCGTGGCTGTATATATTTAACCACGGCTTCATTAGCATCTGCAGGGGTCCGTCGCCGTAAGTTTTAGCCACGGACGCAAGTCGCTGTACCCCCATATAGCAACGGATCGCAAGTCGCCGATTAAGGGTTGTGGTGTAGTGGCCATTCAAGCCGACGCCGCTTCCGCCAGCGACCTCCTTCTCCGACGGCTTCTTCCTCCACCAGGCCGGCCGGCCATTCTAGGGTTTGATATCTAGCCCATCAATCTTGTGCATGCCCTCTTTATTCTTGAACTACGATTTGTTAGATTCCACTATTCCCCGAACTACCTTTTTTTTTTTTTCGTGATCTGTTGCCTCTGAAGCTGTTAAACTTGTGTTTAATATATAGTATTAAATGCGTGAGAGAGAATAAGCTGAAACAAGATGAAGCAAGCACAAGCGAACAGTCGACTAGTCCTCACATCTTTGTCTATTACGCAGAATTGAACTATAATTTTATCCTCATATGGATATATTGAGTTGTACATACTTGAACTTGACACCTCACTTTGCTACTATATATAACTACAATGTTGTTGTTATCCACTGTTGCTTATTTTCTTTATAGATGAATATGCGTGCTCAAGTAAACACGACGCCTGTAGAGTACTACAGGTATCTTGTCATACAAAAATGTGCATATTAAATGAACCGCCATGAAACTATAGTTTCTTTATACTCCACTATTTCTGAACTACCTTTTTTTTTTTTTGGTGATCTGTTCCCCGAGAGCCTGTTAAACTTGTTTAATAGTATCCTGTGAGAGAATAAGCTGAAAACAAGATGAAGCAAGATTGCAAGAACAAGCGAAACAGGCTCTCATCTACTCCTCATAGGCGCCTATTACAGAATTGAATGTATAACTATATCCTCGGATGGATGTATTGAGTTGTACATCTTGAACTTGACACTGGCTACTACATTAATGTTGTTACCTTTGTGTTTTTGTTTTAGAAGACTGCAACTACTACTACTGCTTATTTTCTTTATAGATGAATATACATGCTCAAGAACAAAAGACGCCCCTATTAAATGAAATGTTACTAAACTACATTTGTTTATACTATTCTATTCTGAACTACATTTATTTTGTGTTACGTGACTCGTAGTTCTTGTAGTCCTAATAGGCGCATATTACGTAATTGAATCGTATAATATTAGCCTCACATGGATACTTCAATGATTTCCATCCAACGGCCAGCATCAACGCGTCATCCGGTGTCGCTGAATTTTTTGATCGCCACGAAGTGAGGAAAGGTGATAATTCTGCCGCTTATTTTCTTCATAGATGAATACACAAGCTCGAGAACACTAAGCGCTGCATAAAGTACTACTACTATCTTGTCTTATAAAAATTTTCCTACTAAATGAACTGTTGCTAAACTAAAGTTTGTTTGTATTCCTCTATTCTGAACTACTTCCTCCGTTTCAATTTGTAAAGTCGCTTTGACTTTTTTTGGTACATCCATTTAGCTATGTATCTAGATAAAATAATATGCCTAGATACATAGTAAAATGGATGAGCCAAAAAGACAAAGCGACTTTAATTTGGAAACGGAGGGAGTGCAATTTTTTGTGATATGTGCCTCTGTCCATTAGAGTGGCTATTTTTTACTGTTGGTTCGCCAAACTTAACGCAACCCTCCTCCTTTACCCGGGCTTGGGACCTCTGTTCAGCGACGAAGCTACTTCGGTGATTTCCATCCAATAGTAGGCATCAACGCATCATCATTTGTCGCTGAATTTTTCGATCGCCGAAGTGAGTGAAAGGTGATAATTCTGCCGCTTATTTTCTTCATAGATGAATACATAAGCTCAAGAACACCGGCGCTCTATCGAGTACTACTACTATCTTATCTTACAAAAATTTTTCTACTAAACGAACTCGTTGCTAAACTACGGTTTGTTTATATTCTTCTATTCTGAACAACTTCCTCCGTTTGGGTTGTAAGTCGCTTTGACTTTTTGGTACATCCATTTAGCTACGTATCTAGATACAATAATATGCCTGGATACATAGCAAAATAGACGAACCAAAAAGTCAAAGCGACTTACAATTTGGAACGGAGGGAGCACAATTTTTGTGATCTCATGCCTCTGTGGATTGTGTAGTCCTCATAGGCGCCTATTACGAGAATTGAACTCAGATAATATTAGGGCCTTGCTAATTTCCGGGTGACTGAAATTTTCAAATCTGTTCGGGCGACAAAGCTTTTTTTTTTTAGATAATGGATGAGAAAAACATCCAGCCTCTACATCCGAGGATGTACCACGACCAATTATTACAAGTAGTGGATGAAAAGGTAGAGCAAAACAAGTCTCTAAAATAGATAAAGAGAACTAAAGCAAATGATAAATGTGCTTCCACCCTCTATTGGGAAACTCCAAAATAATCACTTCTAGTTTTTTGCTAATTAGTGAGAGTGTGTTCTTGTCTTGTTCATCATCTTTGCAACCGGACTCGATCCCGACCAATAGGCTCATCACGAAAATAACCTTCGACAACGAGAAAACTTTCATTTTGTTAAAGATAATATCGTTTCGACAAATACCAAATGGCCCGAAGATATAGGCTGTGACGCCAACCCAAATCATGTTTCTAATCCTTTTATTTTGATTAGTAAGCCATGTACCAAACATATGGCTTATATAGATCTAGGGCCGGTTTAGGCCGGTCGCAAAAAAAAGATGATGATCCATACCGTTTTTTCGAATCACGGACAATCTAGGAAAGGGTGTTGGAAGGTCTCATTCATATTACAACCAACACATTTCTGGCTTCCTTTCCAGTTTTCCTAGTGAGGAAAGGCGATAATTCTGCTGCTTATTTTCTTCATAGATGAATACACAAGCTCAAGAACACTGATTGCTCTGTCGAGCACTACTACTATCTTGTCTTATAAAAATTTTCCTACTAAACGAACTGTTGCTAAACTACAGTTTGTTTATATTTCTCTATTCTGAACTACTTCCTCCATTTTAATTTGTAAAAAATGCATGACTTTTTGGTACATCCATTTAGCTATGTATCTAGATACAATAATATGCCTGGACACATAGCAAAATTGACGAACCAAACAAGTCAAAGCGACTTAACAATTTGGAACGGAGAGAGTGTAATTATCTGTGATCTGTGCCTCTGTGGATTGTGTAGTCTTCATAGACTTCCTATTACAGAATTGAACTGTATAATATTAGGGCCTTGCTAATTTCCGGGTGACTGAAATTTTCAAATCTGTTCAGGCGACGTAGCTACTTCGATGATTTCCATCCAACAGCCGGGCATCAACGCGTCATCCTGTCGCCTGAATTTTTCGATCGCCGAGAAGTGAGGAAAGGTGATAGTTCTGCTGCTTATTTTCTTCATAGATGAATACACAAGCTTGAGGACACCGACTGCTGGCATCGAGTACTACTACTATCTTGTCTTGCAAAAATTTTGCTACTAAATGAACTGTTGCTAAACTACAGTTTGTTTATATTCCTCTATTCCTGAACTACTTCCTCCATTTCAGTTTGTAAGTCGCTTTGACTTTTTGGTACATCCATTTAGCTATGTATCTAGATACAATAATATGCTTGGATACATAGCAAAATGGACGAACCAAAAAAGTCAAAGCGACTTACAATTTGAAACAGAGAGAGTGCAATTTTTGGTGATCTGTGGCTCTGTGGATTGTGTAGTCCTCATAGACTTTCTATTACCGAATTGAACTATATAATATTAGGGCCTTGCTTATTTCCAGGTGACTGAAATTTTTAAATCTGTTCAGGCGATGAAGCTTTTTTTTTAGATAATGGATGAGAAAAACATTCGGCCTCTGCATCTGAGGATGTACACAGACAATTATTAGTTTATTACAACTAGTGGATAAAAAGGTAGAGCAAAATAAATCTCAAAAACAGATAAAGAGAACTAAAGCAAATGATAAATGTGCTTCCACCCTCTATTGGGAAACCCCAAAGTAATCACTTCTAGTTTTCTGCTAATTAGTGAGAGTGTGTTCTTGTCTTGTTCATCACGCTGCAACTGGGCTCAGTACCTTAGCCAATAGGCTCCTCTGAAAATAACCTTCGACAACGAGAAAACTTTCATTTTGTTAAAGATAATATCATTTCGACAAATACCAAATGGCCCAAAGATATAGGCTGCGACGCCAACCCAAATCAAGTTCCTAATCCTTTTATTCGATTAGTAAGCCATGTACCAAACATATGGCTTATAGATCTAGGCTGGTTTAGGCTAGTACCACAAACGATGATCCTCCATACTGTTTTTGAATGCGGACAATCTAGGAAAAGGTGTTGGATGGTCTCATTCATATTACAACCAACACATTTCTGGCTTCCTTTCCAGTTTTTCCTAGCAAGGTTATCGTTTGTTAAAACAACTCCCCTTTGAAGGACACAAAGAAAGATCCTAATCTTTAGGGGAAGTTTCAACTTTCAGATCAATTTATGTCGAAAAGATGGTTGATTGTCCATGAGGTCCGGATACATAGATCTAACGGAGTATAACCCGGATTTGGTTAAGTACCATTTGAAAATATCTGAACCCTCCACCAACTCAACGTGATTTGTGTTACGAGATTAATCCAATCAGATAGTTTGTTACCCACGAGTGCCCTTCTGAAGGATATGTGAGAGGGCTCGTGGCCATCACTTTTGCCACAGATGCACGAGGGTCACACACTATGTTGTATAGCGATGGATATCTATCTTTGAAAGGAATTCCCCCTACCCAAGTGTCATCCCGTAGGCGAGTTTTGTTCCCATCTTTGATAATGAAGGAACCCTTGGCCGTCACCTCATCTTTAATCCGCATGAGACCCCTCCAAAAATGTGAGTCATGAGGTTTAGCCTTAACCTTGAGTGAGTGATTTAGATCTTAGATATTTGTTTGTCGGTAAAGTTTGCCACATGCCATCAGTGTTTAGCAAATTTACCACCCATTTTGCTAATAAGCATTTATTTTGTAGATTTAGATCTAAGATACCCAGGCCCCCTTGGTCCTTAGGTCGACACAAGATGTCCCATTTCGCCAGTCTATATTTATGTTTCTCTCGAGGATCCTTGCCAAAAGAATCTTGATCTAAAATGGTCAAGATTTTTGAGGACTCCTTTGGGAATTTCAAAGAAGGACATCATAAACATGGGTAGGCTGCTAAGTGTCGAATTAAGCGGGATCGATTGGCCTACCTCCATAGGATAAGTACTTGGCTTTCAAACAAGAGAGTCTTTTCTCAAAGCGTTCCTCAACCTTTTCTCCTTTCGAAATTGAGGAGTTGTGCGTGGTGCATTGGAATCCCTAAGTATCTAAAAGGGTATTCGCCAATATTACAACCAAAGAGATCAGATAATAATAAAGCGACGGCTACTTCGGTGATTTCCATCCGCCAGCGGCGGGCATCAACGCATCATCCGATTAATCGCTGAATTTTTTTTCGCCGGGGAAGTGAGGAAAGGCGATAATTCTCGCCGCTTATTTTCTTCATAGATGAATACACAAGCTCAAGAGCACTTGGCCTCGCCGAAAGTACTACTACTATCTTGTCTTACAAAAATTTTCCTACTAAACGAACTGTTGCTAAACTACGGTTTGTTTATATTCCTCTATTCTGAACTACTTCCTCCATTTCAATTTGTATATTGCTTTGACTTTTTGGTACATCCACTATGTATCTGGATACAATAATATGCCTGGACACATAGCAAAATGTATCTAGAAACTGAACCTGACACCTGACTGCTACTATAATGTTGTTATCTATGTGTTTTTGTCATAGAAAACTGCTATTACTGCTGTCTTTGTACATGAATATATATGTGTGCTCAAGGAACACGACTGCTCTGTAGAGTACTATAGCATTCTTGTCTTACAAAAATGTGCCTATTAAATGAACTGTTACTAAACAACAGTTTGATTATATTCCTGTATTCCTGAACGACATTTTATTTGTTCTCTGCCTCAGTGGTTTGTTTAGTCCTCATAAAAAGCCTATTACAGAATTGAACTGTATAATTTTATCCTCACATGGATATTTTCAGTTGTAGATACTGAACTTGACACCTGAGTGTTACTATAATGTTGTTATCTGTGTGGTTTTGTCATAGGAAACTGCAACTACTGCTGCTTATTTTATTTATAGAGATGAATATACGTGCTCAAGATAGAACATTGACTGCACCTTTTCCTCGCCCCTAGAACTGCCGGTGATGCTTTGTCGTGTGTGCTTTGGCTGTTGACGACGCTTCGAAAATGGCAAGTCTGCAGCTATGTGATATACAAACCCTACTTATTGTTAGCTTTTTCTTTGAGTGCTAGCTGTTGACTTCTCGTGTAACCTAAATCTGTTTGATGTAGGTGTCTCATGGCACATTTACAACATCATCTGGCAACGAAACAACTTATTCTCTAGAGGATGGCTGGAGAGCTACATATGAAGAGAGAGAGCAAGAGATAGATGATGGTACCACATGGGGGCAAGAGAGAGATGATGGTACCACAGGGGGGCGGGCAAGAGAGAGATGATGGTACCACAGGGGGCGTTCGGGAGTTTTTATTTGGAGAGGGGCAGCCATCCGGCTGTCCGCATTTAAAGCGGAGGGTCAAGACACACACAAGGTGGCCGAAGGCAAGATAGTTGTCACGGCGCTCAAGCGACCGGGTTTCCCACTCGAGAAGGTGGCCATGCTAAGAATGAAGAGACTTGCTGGTCCGATTGCTAGACAAAGGATCCCCTTGCTCACAGATTCAGTCTCTTCCTTAAGTCTTTGCAAGAAAGGAATGGTTATTTGAGAACCGTGTCCGTAATTCATTGGAGATTCTAGGTAACTTAAGGCCCATAGCATATAAGAAGCTGTGGCAGTCAGTAGGCAAAAGTTTTAGGACCTTCAAAAGCTATCTAGCGCGGAATTATGTCATGAAGGGGTTGGATGCCACGGTGAAGCACCCATACATCACCAAGGATCGATTGGGCGAAAAACGATGCGAAGAGCAGCAAAGAGGCACTGGCAACAAGTGAGAGATACAAGCGGCTTAGGGAGAAGAACAAGCATGATCACTGCCTGGGGACAGGAGGTTATGAGGCAAAGTTCGAAGTGTGGGAGAAGGAGGACACTTACTTATTCCACAAGAGCATCGAGAATCCTTGGCATGAATTTCCAGTGAACCGCGATCGGCATTTTTTGCGTGCACGGTGCGATCTGGGCCGTCGTCGGTAATAAGGCTGCAATTGTTTGGTCAGGTGAAGAGTCTCGGTCTTTATCTAAGAAGGTTTTAGAGAAGACCGCCCGTGCTTCTTCTGAGGGCACTGGTGTAAGGGAAAGAGATATGCTTACAGAGGTCCTGGGCACCCTAGAGCAGATAGGGCGTGTGCGTGATATGTCTAGTATGGCTGGTTGGAAGTTTTGCCGGCTTGCGCCGACATGTACAGAAAGAGGAAGTCTCTAGGTGCGGTGGCCGAAGCATATAGAGAAGAGTTTGGACCTCAACTAGATGAGCTCACAGCTGTTGACGTTTGTTAAGTGCTAAAAGAATAAGAAGGATTCTGCAAGCGCACAGAACATCAATGTAGCTTTTCCATAGGGGAGTATTCTAGGGTATCGTATCCATAGGGAAGCTTTGGCTAAAGAATCTAATAACTCACAATCATGTATCTACTAACTTAGTAAACCAACTAGACTAAAGTAGGGTAAGTGGTAAATGATAATAGAATAATACTATGAATACTAAAGCATAAAAGTAATCTACTAATAATGACTATAAGAATACTAAGGTAAATGAATAGCTTAGCTAATCAAGAGGACAACGGAAGAGACAAAGGTTCCTAATTACTTCTCTAATACTTTGGTTCTAAGGTAACTGAAGTATGGATAGATATAGCAATCACACAATAACACTTCGGGACATCAGAACACTAGCCACAGAAAGGGATGAGAAGGGGGCTAGGAAGCTCTGACTAAAGTCCTACAAACACCAACCCGAACGTGGTGGAATAGGTCGGCCGTCAGGGCTGTCACCACCTGGGGCTACCACAAACTATCCGTGGGATTGGGTGCAACCTCAGGTAACCAATAGACTAAACACCATGTCTAATCTACCAATCACTACTCTAGTCACATACGATTAACTAAAGCACTCGATGCGAGCGGAGATCCTATGCTAAAGCATAAATACTACACTAACCATAAATGTATGAAAGGCATAAACGTAAATAGAGAAGATAAATATATATCAAAGCATAAGTCTTGTAGAGTGAAGATACAAAGACATACCATAACTCTGAAGACTCTCCAGAATCGGAGCACAGCTCCGCTCTCCCTAACTCTCAACTAGATCTAATCTATTACATTGGAAAGTCTAGTCCTAGATCTATATTGAAGAGAGAGAGTTCCTCACATTGGGATCCCTCTCTAATCAATGAGATGAGATAGCTAATGAATTAGGGTTTCAGAGGGGAGCCCTGCCCTTGCTTATATAGGCTGGTGTGATCAATCTCAGCCCTTGGATCAAACCGACTTGATTGGACGGACTAGATCTACTCCATAGGTCGGTGGAGAGAAGGTTCCAGAAGCTGGACACATGGCGCTCTAGGGGGGTGCCGCGCGGCACCAGGGGCGTGCCGCCCGGCCCCACCCTGTGGGATCTGGCCTCCGGCTTTTTCGAGCTTCATTCTTTCATAATTTGAACCCCTAGAATTTATACCAATGCCCCGGATTTGGTCGTTTTCTTTCGTTTCTCTATTTCTCCTCTTTTCTTCAATATTACGGATTATTCCGAGTTCTCATGTAAAACTAAGTGTGCACCAAAACTCATGGAATCCATTAGTAATAATAATCTTTTATATTATTTATCCATGATTTAGTAGGAAAATAAATACTTAATTTTTGACAATAACTACCTTCAACAAGCTCCCCCAAGCTTACCTTTTGCTAGTCCCTTAGCAAAACATATATACTATAGGACAAACTTGGATCAGGAGTTGCTACGATACTTTCATTCTTATAGAGTACACATGCTTTCAAAAATAAACTCAACTCCGGACTGGATAGACTAATTCGACTTCAAACTCTTTCTTTTACCAACTATAGTGCTTTTACTCTCACTTAGGTACTTGAGCAATTGAAAGATAGAACAATCAAGTCAAGCACTATGTCTCAAGTCTTCGATCACTAATATTCTGGAGTTTTTAATAAATTTTGTAAATAAAACTCAGAGCTCTGTAATGAATGGCACTGTCAATCCCTCAGTATGTGGTATTTGTGGATCCTCACTAGACATTAATAATAGTTGCCTTCTCTCTTGAATATGTGGTATTTATGGCACAAGGCTAAGTATTAAGCCTTCATATCTCTCTTGTACTCACTCTCTCTCTAAATATGGCTTATGTGGGGTTCATAGGAGTGGCACTCTTAAAATAATATTGCATATCTGCAAAGGATATATCTAGTTCAAACAATGGATCCATAGAGAGTTCAGCCAATCAAAACAAGTATAGCATGTGTATGGAATATATATGGTGGATATGTGTATATTTGGTGGCTAAAACAAATTCTACGTTTACTCCTTTGATGATAGAACAAATCTCTCTTTTGGAACTTGGAAACTTTGAGAGGACTTTGGGTTGCATACTTTCCTTTTTCTTTCTTTTTCTTTCAGAGAGGCGGGCATCTAAGTACCCATTGTTTTCAATTGGACACTTGTCCTTTTTTACTCTCTTCTCTTTTTTTTCTTTTTTTTTTTTTTTTTTAGGGAGGTAGGCTCTACTGCCCGTAGTAGGACACTTGTCCATTTTTCATCTCCCCTTTTTACTCTTTTTTTTTAGCAGCAACCCAAATCCCTTTCCAGTGATAAACTTTTGAGAGATATCAACAAAGACATTTTTGGAGTAAATAAACATGGGCTTCCTATAGTTTGATGGGGTGTTTATTCCCAGTGTAGGAATGAAACATATAAATGGATGTATATGTGGAAAAAACATGGTCTTACAATCACTCCCAGTGTAGGAATAATGCATATATGTGGAAGGTGTGTGTGGATGGAAACTTGTCTTTTCATGACTGAACTCCTCATAGGTAACAGCAAAGCTTGAACTACTCAACCCAAAGCAAATAGCATATATAACTGGAATGTTTTCCTAATCTAATGATCATAAATACGGCTTTGGTAGGAATTCAACACTCTGCCAAATAAGAGCTCATCATGAAAGATTTTAAATTTTCAAAGCAAATCTCCAGATATAGTTTCACTAGGACAAGATAAATAGCATGCTCGGACTCTCTCATATCATATCCCCCAATTACCTAGACTTAGATCAAGTGTATGCAACCACAAGTCAGGTATAGATCAAATTTGAAAGCAGGACAAATATATCCAAAACATCGGAGGAGTTTCTAGTTAAAAACAAGGTACTAAAAAAGAATTAGAGCAGAGCAACTATTCATCATTTCCAAAGCAAACTTTATCCTAACACACCTTAAAACATGCATATATCTAAGACTAACATTTATTTTATTTAAAACTTTATGCATCTTTTTATGGTCTTTTTAAAGCAAGCAAAAGTATAAGCTAGTGATAATAAGGATAATAGGGAGATACTTATCTTGCTAACTTGGAGTGGTCTCCCACAAGCTAGGTTGACGTGTAGATGCTTGAGATAAGGTTGACGGATGGAGGTGATATCGTCCTTCCTTGATGGAGCATTGATGATGATGGTAGTATGTTGAATTGATGCTCTACCAAGTGGTCAAACGTCTCCTTTTGTCTTGGCTCATAATTCCTGTTGATGAAACTCAAATAGACAACAAAGCTAGTGGAACTCGTTAAGCATTAGCAGTTGGATATTTTAAGCTTTAATTGTCTAGAGCTTCTTAATAACTATAGATTAAATATGAAAGATTAAGCTTTAATAGGAATTAAGCACGATTAATATTTTATTTTTGCAACTTAAGTTTTATTATAGCATTTATGAAAGCATTCAAACTTATAGAGACAAAGTAATAGTGAGTAGAGGGATTGCAAACCAGCGTGTCGTAGTAACAGGAGCTTGCGAAGAGGAGCACGTCGGGAATATCTTATTGGAGTTGGCCTTCCACCCCCAAGCTAGCACCTTGCCATTACTCGACACTTGAAGTCAAGTGTGAATCTTGAATCATCCCTCAAATTGTGTTGTAACTCCCATGTTCCAAACTTTTGTGCGAAGTTGTTGGAGTTCATCATACACCTTGCTTTATCTCCGATAAGAGTTCATCTCTTGACTTACCCAAATTGAATTTGAGGATTTTTCTGCAGGGGGTTAGCCCACATAAAATAACCAAAGTCTACAAAAGCAATATTTAGTTCAATAACCAAACTAGACTCCATGTCAAATTCAATTAAGGAAGGCTACTTAACCTAAGCACCATGCTTAATTTAAAAGCCTTTGGAAATACCGTATTTGCAAATAGCAATATCCCCAAACCAAAGCATACTATAGCAAACAAAGGTAACATGAAAGCACTATAGAGATTTATTCAAATAAGATTAAAGCAAAGATGATCATGGTGAGATTTTTTTTTAAAGATGCAAATGACATGGATATATGCAAGAAACTAAACATGCAATGGATTTAATAAAGGAAAACATAAACTAAATGGAATGAATGCATAAAATTAAACATGCAATATAATGCAAGAAATTAAATGATAACTACTCAATATATTTAAAGTCCATGAGCAAGACTTTCTCACCTTAATTGATCATACTTACCATGATGTGCAGCTTCTATGTATGTCACTTGGGATGTGTGCATTGAATTCTTGTGACGGCGACTTCTTCTCCAATCCTGGGTTTTTCAAAGTTTCTTCTTTCCTTTTCTTGTGAAATCTTGCTGGAAGGTCGCAACGACATCATATGTCCTGTCTATTCCATAACTCAACAGAACAGGGGTAATCCTACTAAAGCTAGTGATATACTAAATTAGCGACATCATGATCATTATTAAAATCTTTACGCCAAATGCTTCCCCGGTGTTGCATTTCTTAAGCTCAATCACTAGAAACAGGTTTAGAACCCATCTCTAATAACGGCGCCAAAATGCGTCGTTGACATTCCTAAGGGAAACCACCGTGTCGGTGATAACACTAGGTACATCAACGATGATAGACCTTGCCAAATAAGATATTCATCCGCAAGCGCACGGATCTATCATTGTAGCATTTCACCCGTAAGTATTCGGGGTATCGTTATAGAGTGGGCTCTACTCGCCCTAGACTTTTGTCTTTTATTTCCTCTCTTTCTTTCTTTTTTTTTTTTTAGAGATGTGGGCTCTACTCGCCCTTGGACACTTGTCCATTTTTCATCTCATTTTTTTTTTAGCATAGCCCATATTCTTTTCTCTCTTTTTTTTTTTTTGAAGTAGGTTCCCCGGATGTCAAGTTTCTCTTTTTGGACGAAGTCATAGCAAATCCATTTGTACCATATCATACTAGGCAACAACTTAGACTAGATAGAGCCTATGCAACCCACATGAATCAGGTTTTTTTCAGGATGAGTTTTTTAGATTTAGCCACTAAACCCAAACTTTAGAGAAATTCAAATTATAAACTAGGCACAGGCAAAGCATAACACGAGCAACTATTCATCATTTCAACAAGGGACTAAGACTAAACATTTTTATAACTCATATGTATAAGCATTAAGGCACATAGAAGAGTGTTGACACTTGTTATCATATAAATTTATTAATCAAATAAACATGAGGAAGGGGTATAAATCATAATAACAACCTAGAATAGGGTGTCACTAACATATTTCCAAATTTCTTCATGGCTACTGCAAAAACGATTGAGCGAGACCTCGGGTGTGCAAGGGTTAGATGAAAGTATAAACTTTCACACCCGTGATCTTGCTTTCGGCACAATGTTTTTGGTGGAGAAAATAGAGTGTAAAGCAAGTGGGAGAGAGTGTGAGAGTGAGAGAGAGTGAAAATGAGAGGTGTATGCTCTCACACCGGTGCTTTCGGGCTATTTATAGCCGAGCCAACGGCCGAGGGCCCTCCACACAACGGCTAGGAGCCGTTGGCGAAGCGGACCGAAGCGGCGCCAAAGACACAACGTCACGAAAAAGTTCGTGGCCGTTGTTTTTGCTCGCCCCGGTTCGACCGTTTTCTCCCCTTTTGAATTTCTCCAAAAATTTTCAAATATAAATTTATTTTTGAAGAGAAAATTTATTTTAAAAATATTTTTGTATATACTTTTTATGTTAGAAAATATTTTTCTTTATTTTTCATGAAAAAATTTTATTTATAAAGACTTTTTAGTTTTCGAAAATATTTTCTTATAGATTTTATGTAGTAAATATTTTTTTTGTTTATTTTGATAATAAAGTATTTTATAAAACACATTTTTTTTTCAAATATGCCCCATTTTTTTTCTCTTTTGAATATACCCCATTTTTTTTTTTTTGAAATATACCCCATTTTTTTTTTTTTTGAAATATACCCCATTTTTTTTTTTTTGAAATATACCCCATTTTTTTTTTGAGCAGGTTATTTATAGTCAGCCTGTCTGACTCTCCCCTGTTTACTGGCGGGAAGCACCTGCTCCGGGGGTCTCGGAGTCAGATCCTTCAACACTCCACACCGGTTTTGATGATGATGATTGCCGGGTGTGTTGTTGCTTGTACCCAATGAATGGGCATTTTACCGCCTTGTCTCTGATATGGAAGACAATGAAGCCCTTCCCCAGACTGATGTCAGCTTTGGCCGTATAGAGAAATGGTCTCCCCAGGAGGAGAGACACATCCTCTTTTGGGCCCATGTCTAGGACCACAAAGTCTGCAGGGATGTATTCATCTTGGATTTTAATTAACATGTCTTCCAGAATTCCCTCGGGCCGCCGTGTTGTTTGATCTGCCATTTGGAGGACAAATCTTGCAGGAGCAAGTGTCCCTCCATGGATTTTTGTCGAAGGTGGCCCCGACATCACGTTGATATCGCCCCCAAGTCACGCAATGCATTGGCAAAGTTGTGGGGCCAATGGCACGGTGATGACCGGACGCCCGTGGTCTCCCTTCTTGGCAATAAATGGCGAGTCCACGGGGATCTTCTTTAGCTCAACACCGGGTTGGATCGAGCCTCGAGATATCATGTTAACGGACTCGTGTGGGACCTCAGGTTGCCCTGGGATCCTTCCCGAGTCGTTTACTGGTACTTGGGCAGCAATCTGGGCCAGCTGTGTCTCTATCATTTTATTGAAGCTGAGTTGGTTCTTCACAACTGATGTCAACCCTTCGAGCTTGTTATTCACACCCTCAAGGATCTTATCTTGATGGTTCATCTTTTTGGTGAGATTTTCGTTAATTTTGGCCTGCCCCAGTACCAGGTCCTTTAATGATGGCTGACCAGAGTTGTAGTTGGAGTTGTACCCCTGGTTGCCTTGGAATGATGGCCTGGACTGGTTGTTCCACCCCTCCTGAGGTTGGCGATACCCGTTCTTTGTTGTTGATGAAGGCAGCTTCTTCCGCGGGTCTCGGGGCAATTATCCCCGAAAAGTATTTAAGTGACACTTGTTATCATACAAATTTATTAATCAAATAAACATGAGAAAGGGGTATAAATCATAATAACAACCTAGAATAGGGTGTCACTAACATATTTCCACCAGTTTTGGTAAAGTTGTGAATTGCGGGGACTAAACAGAAAACACCGTAATTCGGCGAGCCGCACGACTACGCAGCGTAATGCAATCCAACTCCGAGAAAGAGTCTAGAAGGCTCCGGATTAATCCCGACGTGATCAAGACTTAGCACCCAAGAAAACATCATCTAGAAGACTCCAGAAGCCACGACGCGCCGCGGGACCCAGAGTGGGCCCCACTCTGGGCCGGCCGGCCCAAATATTAGGCCGGTCGGCCTCCCCCCTCCGCCACGTCAGCCCTGATTCCAGAAGCTTCGCCAACCGCCTCTAAGACGCAATCTAATCCGCTCGTTTAATGTCGGTTTGATCCGAGGGCGACGGTGGAGTACGAGATGTATCTAAGTCCAACACCTGGCACCTCCTCCCGATTATATAAGCAGCCCCCGTGCCCCCTCAATTGTCATCATCTCATACATCAATTTCATATCTCATCAGATGGAGGTACGACGCCTGGAGAATTAGATTAGACAGCTACAATGTAATAGAATAGATCTAGTAGAGAGTTAGGGAGAGCGGAATTGCGCTCCGGTTACGAGAAGTCTTCAGCATTACGGTATATCTTTGTATCTCAACTCTATTAGACTTTATGCCATAATTAGATCTATCTTTTCTAGTACTTTTATGCCTTTCATGTTATTGATTAGAATATAGTTGTTATATAATTGCATGGGATCTTCGCTCGTATTGAGTGCTCTGGTTATTCATGATGATTAGAGTAGTAATTAATAGTGTGGACATGGTGTCTAGACTAGAGGTTACCTTAGATTGCACCCAGTCCCACGGATAGTTGTGGTAGCCCTAGGTGGTGACAGCCCTAACGGGCCGGCGTATTCCACAACGTTCGGATTGGTAGTGTAGGACCGTGAGTCGGAGCTTCCTAGCCCCCTTCTCATCCCTTTCCGCGGCTAGTGTTCTGATGTCCCGGAGTGTTCTTTTATGATCGCTATACCTTTTCATGCCTTAGTTACTCAAGAACCAAAGTACTAGAGAAGTATTCAGGAACCTAGATCTCTCCCGTTGTCCTCTCGACCTAGCTATCTATTCTATATTATAATATTCTCCTGGTTAAGTGCTATTAATTATCATATACATTATTTACCCCCTCACTTTAGTTTAGTTGGTATATTAAGTTAGTAGATACATGATTTTGATTTATCATAGTCTTTACCCTTGCTTCCCTCGTGGAAAATATAAATAACGATACTGAATACTCCCTGGTAAAAGCTACAATGGTATATATATTCTCTCGCGGCGCTTTGCGAACCCTTTATATTCTTTTTTTTTGCACTTAATAAATACCAACAAGCTTTTTGGCGCCGTTGCGGGGAAGCAATTGGCGTAAAGATTTTGATAATGATCTTGATATCTCGCTAATTTAGTGTATTAACTAGCTTTAGTAGGATTACCCTTGCTCTGTTGAGTGTGGAATAGACAGACATTTGATGCCGTCACGACCTTTCGGCAAGCTTCCACAAGGAGAAACCAGGGTGTTTGAACATCAAGATCCATCAACACTTTGAGCCCCTGCCATCTCTTAGGTACATTTATATATATATATTATTCTAACTAAGTGTAGATTGAAGAAAAGGTCACCGTCACAAAGAATTCAAATCACATCTCAAGTGACGAACGTAGAGGCTGCACAACTCATAAACTCCATCTTGTGAAGGTAAGTATGATCAAAGGTGAGAAAGTCTTGCTCATGAACTTTAATTTATGAGTAGTTATCTTTTCAATTGTTGCATTCCATTGCATGTTTCCCTTAAATAATTCATGCATTCTACTCCACCTAGTTTATGTTTTCTCATAGTAAATCCATTGCATGTTTAAACTCCTTGCAATCACCCAATCATATCGTTGCATATAAAATAAAAAAAAAAAAAAAAATAATAATAATAATAATAAATATTATCCTCACCATGATCATGCTCTTTCATCTCTATTTAAGTAAATCTCTATGATGCTTTCATGCCACCGTTGTCTGCTATAGTATGCTCTAGTTTGAAGTATTTTTCATACATCTCTTAAATGAAGCATGGTGCCTAGTTTAGGAGTGTTGATCGTGCTTTCAAAGGCTTTTTAATGCTAGTTAAATTGCTTTCCTAAATCAAATTAGACGTGGTGTCTAGGTTGATTTTTGAACCAAGAGTATGCTCTAGTAGATAGCAGTTATTTTGACTAACCCTTGCAGAAAACTATCATATTCAATGCGGGTAAGTCAAGAGATGAACTCACAATAGAGGTGAGGCAAGGCGTATGATGAACTCCAACAACAACTCTTGCAGAAGGAAGACCCGGATCGTTCCTCGTAGAAGAAAGATCTGTAAGTATCACATCACTTATTTTGTCTTTTGCTAAAAGTTACATTTGCCTCGATCCATGCTAGAGTGCAGCTAAGAACATAATTTATTAAAAAAAAAACATGATAAACAATATATGTGCTAAAGTAATCAAAGAACCATCTTTTTTGTTAGCATAGATGAGTTTATATCAACCTTTGGACAACAACATGTTCTTCAAATAGTTGCAATCCTTCGGGTATACGTCCACTAATATCTCAAGCAGGAAAGAATCATCGGTGTGCGGTTTAGCATGAACCTACCACACCACCACGCCTACCCTCACGTCTACATCTCTAAAAAAAAAAACTGTCAAGATCCAAATTTTGGGGAGTGCAACCCCCATTATCCGTAAGTACTCTTATCCTTCACTTTATTTACTACTAGTTTGGTATGTTTGTTTTGTTAAAAAGATATAAAAAGATGCATAACTACAGAAAACTAAATAAAAAGTTTAACTTATATATATAGTTTGATCTTTATGTTTGCTATAAATAAATAAATAGATAGTGTGCTTATGCTTGCTAGAATAAAATTAACGCTGAAGATGATCCCTATGTATGGAAATGATGAATAGTTGTTCCGCCATAAATTCCTCTTTTAAAGTACTTACAATTCAGACTTAGATTCTCCTGAAGCTTTAAATGCTTAATTTACTCTAAAATCCTACACCTGTGGGAAGCACATGCTTAATCTCGAGTCTAGGCGTTAAAGGATAATGATTCATGAAAAGTTGAGCTGCTGTTTATCATATTCCTAGAGATACTTGATTCCTGGTTTTATCTTTTGAAAATCATAAAATACTACATGATGAGTTCCTGTATTTATGACCCTTAAGAGTTTGTCATACACATCAAAATCATCCCACTCCACCAAATATGCCGCTTCTAACCCTAAGTACGCATTCCCATATTCCATCAAGCCACAAGCCATATTATAAATAAATTCTAGCAATTTTGGATATGTCTCTCTCAACGTTTTTATGCCAATTAGATTCTCGGCTACATTCGAAAAAAAAAAAGAGAAAAGAAAAGAAAGAAAAAATAAATATTTAGAGAGAAAAGTGAGACGAGAGAGGGAGAGTAAAGGACAAGTGTCATACTAGGCGAGAAGGGCCTACCTCCCTAATAATAATAATTAGAGATGAATAATGGACACGTGTCCGAGGGTGAGTAGGGCCCACATCTCTAAGGAGAGAAAAAAAAATGGACAAAAGTCCGGGGCAAAGCCCACCTCTCCAAGAATGGACAGACCAGTGTCTTAGCAATTTTAGAAAGAGAGATATAGTCCAAGATGCTTGAAAAATATATATATATATATATATATATATATATACTAGAAAAAGGCTAAAGGCTAATTACTACCTTTCATCCTCATCCATTCGCCACTATCATCCCACTATGTATGTTCCACCACACGTAACTCCACTAAATACCATCTACTTAAGAGGGTCATACATAGGATCTCTGAATTTCTTTTGAAAAATATTGCAAAAACCCGTGGATGATAGTTGATCAAAGAACTTGAGACATGGTACTTGACTTGATTGTTCTGTCTTTTAATTGCTTAAGGTTTATAAAAAGGCTACGCCCCATGGTAAAGGTAAAAGAGAGCAATCTTGTTGAGAGGAGAATTTATTTTTGAAAACATAGTACTTCGAGGTATGAAAGCGTAGTAGCAACTCCCCGATCCTACTATAGCATATAGCTTTGCTAGGGACTAGCAAAGGGTAAGCTTGGGGAGTTTGTTGACACTTGTTATCATACAAATTTTATTAATCAAATAAACATGAGAAAGGGGTATAAATCATAATAACAACCTAGAATAGGGTGTCACTAACATATTTCCACCAATTTTGGTAAAGTTGTGAATTGCGGGGACTAAACAGAAAACACTGTAATTCGCGAGCCGCATTTAATACGCAACGTAATGCAATCCAACTCCGAGAAAGACTCTAGAAGGCTCCGGATTAATCCCGACGTGATCAAGACTTAGCACCCAAGAAAATATCATCTAGAAGACTCCGGAAGCCACGACGCCCGGCGGACCTAGAGTGGGCCCCACTGGGGCCGGCCGGCCCAAATATTAGGCCGGTCGGCCTCCCCCTCCGCCCACGTCGGCCCCGATTCCGAAGCTTCGCCAACCGCCTCTAAGACGCAATCTAATCCGCTCATTTAATGTCGGTTTGATCCGAGGGCGACGGTGGAGTACGAGATGTATCTAAGTCCAACACCGGCACCTCCTCCCGACTATATAAGCAGCCCCCGGCCCCCTCAATTGTCATCATCTCATACATCAATTTCATATCTCATCGGATGGAGGTACGACGCCTGGAGAATTAGATTAGACAAATACAATGTAATAGAATAGATCTAGTAGAGAGTTAGGGAGAGCGGAATTGCGCTCCGGTTACTCGAGAAGTCTTCAGCGTTACGTATATCTTTGTATCTCAACTCTATTAGACTTTATGCCATAATTAGATCTATCTTTTCTAGTACTTTTATGCCTTTCATGTTATTGATTAGAATATAGTTGTTATATAATTGCATGGGATCTTCGCTCGTATTGAGTGCTCGGTTATTCATGATGATTAGAGTAGTAATTAATAGTGTGGACATGGTGTCTAGACTAGAGGTTACCTTAGATTGCACCCAGTCCCACGGATAGTTGTGGTAGCCCTAGGTGGTGACACCCTAACGGCCGACGTATTCCACCACACGCTCGATTGGTAGTGTAGGACCGTAGTCGAGCTTCCTAGCCCCCTTCTCATCCCTTTCCGCGGCTAGTGTTACGATGTCCCGGTGTTCTTTTATGATCGCTATACCTTTTCATGCCTTAGTTACTCAAGAACCAAAGTACTAGAGAAGTATTCAGGAACCTAGATCTCTCCCGTTGTCCTCTCGACCTAGCTATCTATTCTATATTATAATATTCTCCTGGTTAAGTGCTATTAATTATCATATACATTATTTACCCCCTCACTTTAGTTTAGTTGGTATATTAAGTTAGTAGATACATGATTTTGATTCATCATAGTCTTTACCCTTGCTTCCCTGTGGAAAATATAAATGACGATACTGAATACTCCCGGGTAAAAGCTACAATGGTATATATATTCGTAAACGCTTTGCGAACCCTTTATATTCTTTTTGCACTTAATAAATACCAACAAAGACCAACTTCACCACATGTCTCACGTGGTCATTTGACCGCCTCGTGGCGTGAACCGGGCGCCGGCATGCGGTAGAGTCTCGTGCTGCGCTCCTCCGGTTTCTTCAGCGAGAAGATCCATTTTTGCGGCAAGCATATCCGCCTCCTTCACGGTATGCATGCCTTTTTGTGTTTTGGCTAGGGCTCGTCTTCGCCCCCAGCTCGATTTGCCACCATTTTGTCGATCGGGGCTGTTGCCCGATCTATGGTGAGCAATAGAAATGCGCCACCAGCCAGCGGCGTCAAGGTGCCCCTTCGATATGGCCGTGAGACCATTGTAAAGTTACCGAGCACCGGCCGCTCCATCCCGTGGTGCGGGCATGCTAGAATGTACTCCTGCAGCCTCTCCCACGCCTCCTAATGGGTTCCATTGAATTACGCTGAAATTGGCGATCCTTCCCCTCGGGGCATTGGTTTTGCCCATGGGAAGAACTTAGCCAGAACGCCGCGGAGCACTTGGCCCACGTCGACGGCGACTTCCTTGTCCTTATAGAACCATCAAGTTTTCGCCTTCCCCACGAGGGAGAAAGGAAACGACGGAGCTGATAACGTGCAGTGCGGCGTCCTTGATGACGATAGTGTCGCACTGACTCAAGGAAGTGTTGGAGATGAGCGTTGGCGTCCTCGCTAGGCGATCCACAGAATGGACCGGCTGCACCATGGTGATCAGCCCGGTCGCGCGCTTCAAAGTTTTTGTCGCCACATTCACCACCGGCCCGGTGGGCACGTTGGTGACAGGGAGGAAGAAAAATCGCGCAAATGACTTCCGGGCCATAGCTTGAGATGCGGTTGGTGCGGGGATGTCGGTCTCGACCGTCGGGGTTCCGTAGAAGAAGAAGTGGCACGAGACCTGTTCTTCCTTAGGAGTGCCTGCGGATCGGAGATGAAGTTTTCCTAGCAAGAGGAAACCGACATACACTATCCTGTTTTCATCCACAACAGGAGAAAACATAAAAAGATTAACCTTGTATGAGCAAATGGTAGCCACGCACACGCGTTCATATTCATAGCCGCCTAGTTTATTTATTTTTTTTTTTTTTTTTCACAATGCCTTCCCGGAACGGCGCCAGAGATGCTTGTTGGCATTTCTTAGCGCAATCAAAGGAAACAATATAAAACCCATCCCCAATAAAAGCGCCCGAAATGCGCGTGACATTCCCCAAAAACCACCATGTCGGTGATCCGGAAGGGATTGTCAACGGGATAGATCTTGCCATCTTAGATGTTTCATCCGCAGCGCACGGATCTATCATTGTAGCATTTCACCCGAAGTATTCAGGGTATCGTTATTTATATTTTCCCAAAGGAAGGCATGTGATTAATAAACTAGCATGGCATCCGAATAGAGGAACATGTGTTTGCTTAGACCAAATTGTTCATAACAGGGGGTAAGCAATAACGGTTTATGGATAGTGTGACACACACTTAAGAATCCACCAAAGCAAAAAGGATAAAGAAAATAGATAAAGAATAAATGAATAACCTAATGGAGTAATTACGATGTATCTAGTCATGGCCATACAAATGAATAGTTAGGATCATATGCAAACCGATTTAATCATGGTTAGGTCTAGGATAACGGGGAGACTCCCCGAGGACCATACGGCCCGAAAGGAAGCATTTACTTAACTCCTACAAAGACACACGAACGTGGGGGATTTCAAGGGACGGTCAAGGCTTGTCACGACCAAGCCGCCTACCCCCTCAACCGTGGCGTGCACTCATATCCGCAGTGTCGTAATACCCGGGCACCATGCCCGCATATCGAAGCACTACTCTTGTCCCCCCAGGATCCCCACTCGTCGAATGGACGGACTAGAACAAGAGCAAACCCGAAGGAACAACGAACCGTTATCCCACCTCTAATCAAGTTAGGCATATGATGATCGATGAAGAAATGTAATGAACATGTCAAGATTATGATATGTAAACTATATGCTAGTTCATATACCAAGACAAGAACATGAACAAGACTATACTCTAGTTCATAAGTTAGGCCAAGAACATAGATATAAGACTTGCAAATAGAAGAATGCTCCATAGAGAAGATGTATTACCAAAGCACTTTCTTCTAGGAGACAAGCCCTCCTTGTAGCTCTTCTACTCCAAGTGCTAACCAAGAACTAAGAAGAAGAAGAAAGTAGAAGAAGAAAGAAGAAGTAGAAGAAGAGAGAGGTAGAGGTGGTAGAGAGAGAGAGATTGCTGGTTTGCTGGACTCCAAGTGGTGTGTGTTGAGAGAGGGGGAGAGGGGGCCTACTTATACACTTGGAGGAGGGGCCTAAGTGCTAATTTACACCAAAACCGACACGGTAAACCTTCCTAATCCGAGCAAATGAGACCAACCAAGGGGGAATCCCCATTTGGCGGTGCACGAACCGCCTCCCCGAGGCCGGGCCGAAACCGCCTCGGGGGGAGGGTGCGGCCGCACTAGGTGGTGCGCGCGCCCCCCCCCCCTCGGCCTGGCCCGGTCTCGGTGGGGGTGTCGTCTTCCGTCCCGAAAAGTTGTGGGCCGGGCTTGGCTCGGCCCAGCTTTGATGTTTTGGGTCGATTTGCTCACGGGCTTGAGTTTTGCAAGAATGCGCTTTCCCGGATGGCGTACTTTGGTCGATTTTCCACTTGCTTTTATTATAAATCTGCCAAATAAAATACTAGACACTACAAGTGGAATTTATTAGTGATAAATGCATATGAGTATAAAAAGGTATAGTTTTACTCCTATATGGTAGTAAGTTGACGGGAAAAATATGTCGTTAGTGACCGTCAACTCACGAGGTATAGAAATAACATGAAGACTCTAATCCTAATGCACAACCAAGATAAGATAAGAGCAAGGCTTTGGAAGAATACCATAGAAAGATTTATTCCCGGAATCCATCTTCCAAGGAGCCAAGCCCTCCTTGGTAGCTTTGCCTAGCTCCACATCCTAAACTACTAATCCTACTAGGAGGAGGAAGAAGGAGAAGGGGAGAGGAGAGAGTAGCTTTCTTGTGAGGTGTGTGTTACAATGGTGGGAGAGGGCCTCCTTTTATAGGTAGAGGAGAGGGGGCTCATTGGAAAATGTCCCTCCCCACATGGAAGGAACCAAAACCGTCCTTGGGCACCTTCCAAATCTGCTTGAACCGACCATCCAACGTCGGCACAGCCAGTTATGGAAGGTAACGTACCGCCTCGCCAAACCTGGGCCTGAACCGCCTCAGGATGGGTGCGGGCGCACCAGGTGGTGCGCGCGCACCTGTCTGGGCTCGGTTCGGGCCGGGCCTTGGCAGGCTAGCGTGTTTGGGCTTGAAAAGTTGTGTGGCGGTGTTTGCTCGGCCCAGTTCTGCGTGTTTGGTCCATTTCTCCCTTGGGCTTGATGTTCTTCAGGAATGCGCTTTCCAGGGAGGCGCCTTTTGGTACAAATTCCACTTGTTTCTTATATAAATCTGCACAATAATAATTTGGACACTACAAGTGGAATTATATCAATAATAAATGTATATGTGTGTAGTAAGGTATAGTTTCACCCCTTTATTGGTAGAATGTTGACGTTAAAAATGTGTCGTTAGTGGTGACCGTCAACACCCTAAGAACGGTGCCAAAAAGCTTGTTGACGTTTGTTAAGTGCTAAAAGAATAAGAAGGATTCTCGCAGCGCCTGTAACATCAATGTAGCTTTTCCATAGGGGAGTATTCTAGGGTATCGTATCCACGGGGAAGCTTTGGCTAAAGAATCTAATAACTCACAATAATGTAGCTACTAACTTAGTAAACCAACTAGACTAAAGTAGGGTAAGTGGTAAATGATAATAGAATAATACTATGAATACTAAAGCATAAAAGTAATCTACTAATAATGACTATAAGAATACTAAGGTAAATGAATAGCTTAGCTAATCAAGAGGACAACGGAAGAGACAAAGGTTCCTAATTACTTCTCTAATACTTTGGTTCTAAGGTAACTGAAGTATGGATAGATATAGCAATCACACAATAACACTTCGGGACATCGTAACACTAGCCACGAAAAGGGATGAGAAGGGGGCTAGGAAGCTCGACTAAAGTCCTACAAACACCAACCCGAACATGGTGGAATACGCCGGCCGTCCGCCGTCACCACACAGGGCTACCACAAACTATCCATGGGATTGGGTGCAACCTCAGGGTAACCAATAGACTAAACACCATGTCTAATCTACCAATCACTACTCTAGTCACATACGATTAACTAAAGCACTCGATGCGAGCGGAGATCCTATGCTAAAGCATAAATACTACACTAACCATAAATGTATGAAAGGCATAAAAGTAAATAGAGAAGATAAATATATATCAAAGCAAAAGTCTTGTAGAGTGAAGATACAAAGACATACCATAACTCAAGACTCTCCGAACCGAGCACGGCTCCGCTCTCCCTAACTCTCAACTAGATCTAATCTATTACATTGGAAAGTCTAGTCCTAGATCTATATTGAAGAGAGAGAGTTCCTCACATTGGGATCCCTCTCTAATCAATGAGATGAGATAGCTAATGAATTAGGGTTTCAGAGGGGAGCCCTGCCCTTGCTTATATAGGCCGATGGGATCAATCTCAGCCCTTGGATCAAACCGACTTGATTGGACGGACTAGATCTACTCCATAGGTCGGTGGAGAGAAGGTTCCAGAAGCTGGACACATGGCGCCCTGGGGGGTGCCGCGCGGCACCAGGGGGTGCCGCCGCCCCACACCCCGGGATCCGCCTCCCGCTTCTTCGAGCTTCATTGTTTCGTAATTTGAACCCCGGAATTTATACCAATGCCCTAGATTTGGTCCTTTTCTTCCGTTTCTCTATTTCTCCTCTTTTCTTGATTCGATTATTCCGGGGTCTCTCAGAAAACTAAGTGTGCACCAAAACTCATGGAATCCATTAGTAATAATAATCTTTTATATTATTTATCCATGTTTTAGTAGGAAAGTAAATACTTAATTTTTGACAATAACTACCGTCAACAACAGCTAAGGTGGCGGCATTGGAATCGAGGAGGACATGGTTCATCGCTGCCAACACCCCTAGCCGTGTAGGTGGTGTGAAGAGTAGGCTAGCGCCGCAAGAAGAAGCGATCCGGATGCTTTGCAGTTGAGATACTTTCCACGTCCCGCACCATGTACCCTTGCGGTGAAGACTCGAGGTTATCCGGTTGAGGTAGCAAGGGAATGGTATACCCGAATCAACTACATCCTAAAGGTCAACCAATACCGGAAGGACATTCTATTGTTTCTATTGATCATGTAACTCCCGGTTTTGAGGCTACACTAATGGATCCGCCGATAGGCGAGATTAAGGCTCTTGGACAAAGGCTATGTGTAAGATGATCCAAAGGAGCAGAGCCCGCCTTACTTGTAGCATTCCTAAAGCTCTCTTCTTCTACCGCACCAAAACCTCCCCGTGCCTACTTCGCCCTCTAGTCTATATTCAATTTCGAAAATCTATTAAATATTAATTTATATGTTTATTTCAACCATATCTATTTGCAATTGTGATTAGAGTACCGATTTGATGGCAAAATGCTTCATATTTTTGTAAGAATTTTAGGATCTATCTTTTTAATTCTACCGTTTCGTGAGTCATTAATTTCTGTTTGATCAATATTTTTAGCAAATATATGTTTAGTTGAAACATAATAACTCTAGTTATTGATTCTTGAAAATCTAAAATTTAATGTTTACCATTTGATTTAGTCGTTATAATATATTTTGCATTGATTAATTTGAATTCTATTCTTTATTGTAGCGCTTATTTAAAACTTCATATTTTATTTTATTAATATAACATACACCATAGCACTCAAGATCTTGAATTTATTGTATCGTATTGGTATTGTTTTATTAAACAAATAAATCATAAAAATTAAGTAGCTAATACCGCCTCTATCCCGAATATAAGGGGCAATTTGACTTGGTGTGGCCTTCAAAAACATAGTTTAACCTATAATTTCTCATTGTATGTAATTTATAGGAAGAAAGGTGTCGGTGTTTCGAACCGGGGGGTACGGCTAACCGACTAGTAATTGTGCTGCGCGTCCCCAGAACAAGATGGTTGGTGCGAGATGACACAAGGTTTATCTTTGGTTCAGCCAACGTCGGCCCTACGCCCAGTTAAATGAGTAGCCGTGTATTCTGCACCGAGGTGCTCGTAGTAGGGAATACAAGCGGGGTGAGAGAGAGGGCCGGAACCTCAAGTCTCCGTGCGTGGTGATTGAGCTGGGATGCCAATGGTGTGAAGTCAAGGCGTGAGTGCTTCGACTTGCCCTATTCTATGCCCGGGCACCCCCTTTTATAGTCTCAAGGAGGGCCGGCGAGTACATGGTCTCCAAGTGTAGGAAATTGCTTGGCCGGTGCCTTGTACCCGTGCTGCAGAGAAGGGGCGTCCTTGGTCGTCGCCGTGGAAAGGAGGCTGTCCTTCTCCCCGATCTTCAGGTGTACTCCCGGGTTACGTGGACCTGCAATGATTTATGCCGAGGGGGCATTGACTTCCGGGACCCCTGCTTTCCCGGGGGAGGATGCTCCGAGGGGGGTGGCAACAGTGTCCGAGGGTACGTTGATGGTGACCGAACAGCCGCCGTACCCGCCCGAGGCGTTAGCGTTGTGGCTGGTGTCATCCGAGGCCTCCCGGGATGGGCGCGTGAGATGACATTATAGCGGGGCGATTGTCACAAGACACGGTGAGGTGCGAACAAGCGCCTCACGGTCGCGTCCTCAGACGAAGGATTTGACCACCGCGGGGTCCCCGGGCGAGGGAATCCGGGGTGTCGGGCGTCCGGCTTTGTCGGGCGCGGTCAGCCCGCTGTCCCTTGTTGTCGCATCCGTTGGTGATCGGCGGACGCCGAGGGGCGTTCCCGCGGAGGGGGTCTCGGGCGGTCGTCCCAACCCGCCCTCCGGAGAGGGCCGGGCGAGTCGCTGATTCCTGCCCGCCCCGGCCCTCGGCTGAAGGTCCCTTGGGCCGTCCGGGTTGTTGATGATAATGCCGAGGCTGGTTGCTTCTTGGTTTGCGTCGAGGGTACCATTTACTTTACCCGGCGGTGGCCCCTCGAGCCTCTCAAGAGGTGACGCCACCTCTTCGGAGGTTTAGAGGATGCTTGACGTAGAATCTCGGCTCTGCTGTTCGAGAGCTTTCCGAGGGGGTCGGGCGAGCGCACTGTCGGGTGTAGCCCGAGCCCCCGAGGCGCAGAAATGTCCGTCCGGGGGTTTATGCGTGGCGCGGAGTCTTCTTTATTGTTCCTCCACATCGTGGCGTCCGTTCGCACGGTGGTAGTGGGATACACGCGACATCTTCGGCGGGTGGTGCGAGCTTCCGGCGGCGGGCGGCGCGGTGCTGAAGTGACGGGTCGGGCCGCCTTCCTCAGCGAGGGTGAAGGACCGCTTACGCTATAAATGACCGCGATCGCGCTGCCGCCTCCTCATCTCGTGCCACTTGCCATTGGCTCGCGATTTCTTTCCTTCTCGTCTTCTTCTCTTCCTTCGTCCTGATGGAGGCCGGTGGTCCGTCGCGGCGGCCGCCGTCTTCCAACGGCGCATCTCGTCGGGGGGCGGATCTTCCCTCGCCGAGCGGATCCCTCGCCGCCCGCAGGGGGCATTCCGGCTGCTGCCGCCTCGGAAGCCCCCCGTCGCGGTTCCGTTCCCTCCGTCGCCTCCGCCTTCCAGAGCCTGCGGACACCGGATGCGGCGGTCGGAGCGGCGGACGCGGCGATGATCTCTGTCGACCTCTTGGAGCAAAGAGATGGAGCTCCTTCGGCCCCCAATGCTCGAACGGGATGAGCGTGCCACGGTGGGTGTCTTTCTTATCTCTCGAAAGAGATCTTCTCATGCTCTATTCTGACTTTCGCGTTCACCTGTTTTCGACGCCGGCGCCGCGAGGCTAAACGCCTGCGGGCTCGATGCCCGTCGTGGCGCTCGGCCGCCTCCATGACGGCATCGATTTCGCGCCGGCGCGGTTGGAGTCGCTCACGGCAGATAGACCACAGAGGGATGTGAGGGGTTTCTCCACGGGGAGACGCCGGCGTCATACCGGGTGCAAGTCCCCTACTACTCCCCTGTGTGGTCATGCCGTGGTCGCCTCTACCAACATCGGCGCCATCATCGCGGAAGAGGAGGCGGCGGAAACGGCGTTAGCGGCGGTTGCGGCGGCGGCGGCGTCGGTGCCCTCCAGCGGCGAGGGCCCCTAAAAGGGGAAGGCTCTTACGAGGTGGAAGGCGCACCGCCGCAGCCGGATGCACAGCGTGTGCGTCTCCGCCCGACGCGGCCGTCCGGGGGACAAGCGTCCTTGTAGCAGCCGTGGCCACCTCCTTTTTCCTTTTCCTCTTCCCCAGAATTGAGCATCCCTTGTACGAGTTTTTTGTAAATGAATAAGAAATCATGTCGTCAGTTTAGTATTCATTTGATCGCATTTTCTTCGTTGAAATTTATGAACGCAAAGAGTAAGTATGTGTCACGACTTGCCGGATGCACGACGAGTGCTCCCGAGGGGGGGGCAGCCTCCGTGTCATCCGGATGGGGTGTCCGACTCCCCCGAGATCTGTCTACTTACCTCGCGCCGTTTGCATTTTACTTACGCTTAGCGATTCGTTGTTCCACCGGGGAGCGTCCGTCTTGCGTGATCACAGCCCCCGAGCCTTTGCGGCGTGTGCTGCCCGCTCTATGGTACCTGCAACAACTCATAAACCCTCGGACCATCTCTTCTATGAGAAGGAGGAGGTTGTGGTCAAGGCGATTTGCCCTCGGCGGATGAGGCCGCCTTGATCCGGTGAGCTGTTAACGGGTAGTCCAAGTGGAGGCCCAAGCCCCATTCGATAGGGGTTGACTGTGTGGCCTTTCGGCGCTCCAACTAGGTGCCACTTAGGTGTGTCAAGGGAGTCTTGGATCCATTCGATAGGATCCGAGGGCCTGCTGCCTCCCTCTGGTGGGATCTTTTACTTGACTGCCCAGGGGCCTTGGACGTGTTGGTGGGTGCTCCGAGCCCTAAGGCTCGGACAGCGGCCGCGTAATGGGCACATCCCTCGACACCCCTGACTCTGGTGCCCTGAGGCGGCTGTCGAAAACCCACGCGGGCCTAGCCTTCGAACCTATGGACCGTAATGACTCGTAGGTCTGCGTTTTTGACAAGGGAGAAGAGGTCTTGAGGTCTCGGGACGCCGCCCGAGAGTCTCTCCGTCTTCTAGATTCATCCCTTTTCCCTGTCGTACGCAAGCTGTGCGAAGGTAGCCCCCGACCCCTCACTCGTGCAAGGGGAACGATCAGGGGTACCCGCGTCTTTTTATAACGACCCTCGGACTGTCTCTCCGCGAGAAGGAGGAGGTGGTCAAGGCGTCCTACCCTCGATGGGCCGAGGGCGCTTTGAGTCGGTGAGTCGTTAACGGGTAGTCCAAGTGGAGGCCCATGCCCCATTCGATATGGGTTGGCTCGCGTGGCCTCGCGGCGCGCTCCATCTAGATGCCACTTAGGTGTGTCAAGGGCGTCTCGGATCCATTCGATAGGATCCGAGGGCCTATTGCCTCCCTCCGGTGGGATCCCTTACTTGACTGCCCAGTGGCCTTGGACGCTTCGAAAGGTGTCCCGAGCTCTGAGGCTCAGGCTACGGCCATGTAACGGACACACCCTTCGATGCCCCTTACTCTGGTGCCCTGAGGCGGCTGTCGAAAACCCACGCGGGCCCAGCCTTCGAACCTCTGGACCGTAGAGTCCCGGAAGCCTAGGTTTTGGCCGAGGGGTTTGCCCTCAGCCGGTCGCCTCATTGTCCACCGTGCGGGGGCAATGGTGGGGCCTCCCCTCGTACGTAGGCCCACGCGGGTCAGTGAGGGGAATAGTGGCCGCACGCCTCCCGAGGTAGCGGGTACGCTTCCCTATGCAACTGACAAGACAAATTGACGGGACGAGAGGAGAGTTACAGCGCGGTTGCTGGCGAATCTTTACAACGGGTCAGTCGCAGTAAATGTGGGCGGTGGCTGTTCCACTTTCCTGCTATCCCTATAAATCGGGGATTGCCGCCCCGCACCACCTCTTTCCCCCCTCCAGTCCTTTCACCGCTCCCCGCCCCTCGTTTTAGATTAGATCTGCGCAAGAGAGGCAGAGAGAGGAAAAGAGAGCTTGCCACCGTCGTTCTTCTTGCCGATGGCGCCCAATCTTCGAGTTCTTCCGCCCCCGATTGGCCCGGGTCCAACGTCACGAGGACCACCTGTTGGCGCTGGTGGAGCAGGGCTGGCGCCTGCCGGCGATGCGGCGAATCCGGCCTAGGCGGTGCCGCGGCGGAGGACCGCGAACCTCGCCCGCCGCCGGGGTACATTGTGAGCTTTCTAGGGCACCACAGGGCGGGGGTTCGGGATGCCGCCCGGCCGCTTCATGCGTGGGCTGGCGAACTTCTACGGGTGGAGTTGCATAACTTCTCCCGAACTCCATCGCCAGCGGCCATCTTTGCCGCCGTCTGCGGGGTTACCCGGGATCCCACGCACCGGGACCTCCGCGGCATCTCTTCAAGGTGGAGCAGACGACGGCGATGAGCGACGTGGCGGGAAGACGCGTCGGGCGCTGCGCGTTGGTGGGTGTGCGCTCCAGCCCCCGCCCGGATGGATGAGCACATCCCGGCGAAGCTGAAGACGCCGTGCATCGGGGTGGCAGGTGGAGTGGTGCTACCGGGCGCAACGACGATCCCGCCCTGCCGCCCCTACACCCGCAAAGGTGATCTATTCTCGCCGGATCACTAGGGGCGCGGATCTCCCGGGAGGCGGAGGCGGTGATCGAAGTCGTTGCTTGTCGTCCTCCGGACTTTTTCGTGGGGAGGGCACCGCGAGAGGGACCTCCACTTCGAGGTCGTGGCATCCTACTTCCACCGCCGGCGGGTCCTTCCCCGATGGAGAGGAGGCCGCGCGACGAGATGACCCCCGACGCGCCGGCGAAGGGACCCGGATGTTGACCGACATCCTCCCCGTCGGCGAGGTCCTTTGGCGGCTGAAGGAGCCGACCGACACCACCGCCCAGGCGACGGATCTCATCGAAGCCCTACATGCGCCCAATGCCGGGGGAGCAATGACCTGCACGTTCTTCTTTCCGTTGATTTTCGTTGAGATGTTGCGAGTCCTTCGTGTGATTGACGACCGACAGATCTCTCCACGGTCGAGCCTTCTCCGCCGCCGCCCGGCTAGCCGGGGCTAGTGATCCGGAGTGCCCGTCGTTGTGGCGGAGGAGGCCACGCCGCCCTAAGGCCCGGGCCAAGCGGCAATCCGGGGGCATCCTGGTTGCGCCGCCGGCCGAGGTCTATGACGCCGCAGTCCTCGCCGCCTGGGGCGCCCCAATGGGGTGGGAGTCTCCGTCATCGCTTCCCTCCCCCCCCTCCCGTCCGGCGCCTCCAGACCCCGTCGTCCTCCGAGGCGAGGCTGACCCTCCATCGCTCGCGGTGAGTGCCTCAGTACACCTAGTTCCGGCTGTCCTAGCCGTTTCATCCGGGGTCTTTTCTTGACTCGTTTCCTACGTTTCTTCTCGGCAAGAGGATGGAGGAGGGGAGGAGGACCCACCAGGCAACCCCGCGAAGAGGTTTGAAGATTGGGGCGCGGGCGACCGGCGGCAGACCCGCCCCGGAGCGCAGGCGGCGGTGCTCCGAGCCGCCATGGAGGCGGGGGAGGGCTCGCTCCTGCCGAGCCAGGGCGTGGCACCGCCGCCCGGAAGGGACGCCGCGGGGGCCTACCCTCTCCCCGTCACCACCTCCAGCGACGGTCGGCCAAGGGGCCTCGGGTATGCCACCCCCTCGGGCGGTTCGAGGCGGGTCTTCCCCGCCTTGGGGAAACGCCGCGGGGAGGCACCACCCCGCCCCCGCCCGACCGGGCTGCGCATCCTGCCCCGGCCCCGGGACCGGTGGGTCGGAAATGCCCATACCGCCACCATCCGCCAAGACCCACTCAGCGAACACGGAGCTGGGCACTCCCCTTATCGACGAAGTCTTTGGAAGGGAGTTGGCCGAGATGGGGGTCGGCGGGTGGTGGTGACGCAGACGACGGTCATCGGTGGTTTCTCCACAACCCAGGTGGGTGAATGGATTTCTTGTGAGACAATATGGGACAATTTAAGCGAAGGATCGTGATCCGAAGACCAAAGACGGCCGGTTGACCTCAAATTTTCAGCGGTTGGGAGCGAGGCGGGAATCCCACATGTCCCGAGGGGTGCATCCGGCCGCGACAAGGGAAGACTCCCACGGATGGGCTTGGGGCGCCGAGCGCCCCGTCGGCGAGCCGAGCTGAAAGCGTGATCCTTGCCCGCCCTCGGGGTCCTCATGGGTCTCCCCGGCGTGAGGACTCCGTCGTGCCTCGGCGCTGCGGGAGGGAGACGCAGGGCCCCGGGGAGTGGCGACGAGGAGTCACGCTCGGCGCCCGACGGCGGAGGCGGGACGGCGCTCCAAGACCTGTCGGGGGGGTCTTCTTGTCCGCGGCGTCGCCCCTGTAATGTTCTCATTCTCCACACGCTCTCCCGAGATACGGTATGCATATATCCATGTTTTTAGGTGGCGCTTACCTTGCGAGGGCTTACCGTGGGCGGAGGTGAAGGTGCGTGAGGGGCGGCCACCGAAGCCCCGGGTCGCGGCCGAGGCCGCCGTGGTCGCACAAATACGATCATGCCACCGGGGCGGAGGAAGACGCGTCCCCGTACCGCCGCTCCGTGGGTCGATGTGTCCGCGATCGGACGCCCTCCGCATGAATTGGCGGCGGAGCGGGAGCGCGTCCCTTCCTTGGCTGCTCGGGTGGCCGAGCTGAGCGACCGGGCGGTGCAAAAGGCTCGACAGAACGCTGGGCGCGGCGAGGCAACCCGCCAGCAGCCGCGGGCCTCACGCGGTCCTTGGCCACTATCGAGACGATGCGGAGGGACGCAGCGCTGAGGGAGGCTGCCATGAAAACCGCCGATGCTACCATCGGGCGGCAAAGAAGCGGGCGGACGATACGGAGAGGGCTGCCCACTTCCTAACGAAGAACACCGCACGGAATCTCCCTCTGCTTCCTTCTTCCCCGGGTTGATATCTCCTCTTACGCTTTTGCGTGGTAGACCTGCGTAAGAAGCTAGATGCCTTGAACACCGACGCCAAAGACTTCGAGGCCCTACTCAATGAGGAGATAAAGGAACACGGGGCCCTCGCAGACGTCATGGCGTGGTGTGCGAAGCCTTCGGCGGCCGAGAACGAGGCGGGGGACCTCAATGCGTCGGCGTCTTCACGGGCCTCGGCTGCCAAGTACAAGGGCGCATCCGGGTCGTGCTCCATGAAGGGGTGAAGCGTCTTGCCGGGGTCGCCCGGCCGCATTGCACGACTGACTTCCAAAGACATCGGCGGGGCCGGGTCCTGACGAGGATCCGAGGACCGCGAGAACGCGGGCGCTCAAAGACCTCGCGCTGAGGTGGAGGGGGCCGGGACCGCCCTTGCGACGAGGTTCGAGGAGGACCTGGTTCCCCCTCCGTCGCCGACTTCCGACACGCCGGCACCGACTCCCACGACCCCGGACTCGACGCCGACAAACTCTTTGCCGCGCACCTTCTTCCAAATACCACGCCCGCCGCCCAAGCTCCCGCCACGGGCCGACGCCTTCCCTCAAAGCCGAGAGAGATATTTGTGGTGCCCGCCTATGCGCGGGTTTGAAACATTTGGTCTGTACCCGGGGCCATAAGGTCCCGTAAATACTTTTGTGGCCCCGGCCTCCGTATTTGGTTTGCTTGGTTTTCCTCCTTTGGTTTCCGTTGGTTTTCCTCGTATGACGTTTTTTGTCGGTAGACAAGTTAGTACAGGGATTCAAAGGAAGGTAAACGTTGTGGTATACTTTAGGGAAGTAACTTTTAGTTGACCCTCGGGCTATAACCAAGGCGCCTAGTTAGGACCAGGTTGTGACACTCGAGGGAGCCCGAGTGTGTCCTCAGTTGAAGCGCGAGTATGAGTGTCACTAGTGGACGGCCCGAGTCTCGGCGGACCTCTCCTAAGGTTCCTCTGGGTTCCCTGGGCGCCACGGGCTGGCCCCGTGCTTGGTGCACTTTGCTCATGGCGGAGAGTGGTCGCCGCCGGTTTCGTTATTTAGGTGATCCTCTTCGCATGAGGAGCGAAAACTTCAGGGCGATGGACGGATGGTGAGCTTTGGGTGTCCTAGCCTCGGTGGCGTCAGAGCGTCCCGACGCTCGGCCACGCGCCAGTCGTTTTAAGACCCTTCTCATTCATGCTTAGGTCACCTATTTTATTCAAACTTGACAGGGCTCGAAAGAGAGCCATTTCTCACAAACATAACGAGCGGGTACAAATGGACGTGCCGGCGTTATTCGCGAAAGCAACGATCCCTACGGAGGACAAACAACATAACTTGTTCGTGACGAGGTGACCGAAGCTTCTGCGTTGTCATTCCATGCCTAGGGCTTCTAGTCCGCGCTTCACGCCTCCCGTCCGGTTCCGGGGTCGGTGTCGGAGTCGTCGAGGTAGTGGTTGCACAACGCGAATAGGTGCGGCATGGGGTCGTCTCGCTTTAGTCTCGGGGAGCCCGGCTCGAGTCCTCGATGCTCCCGAGCCCCCCGGGGCCTCCGAGGCCACAAGCGGATCGTAGGTGGTCGGGCGACGGGCGCTCGGGCGGCCCTGGTCCTGGCCGCAGCGTGAGGGGCGGCCGGGACTCGCCACCGCTCCTCCGAACCGCCGATCGGGGTGAGGCGGCCTCCCGCGCCGGATGGAGGAGGGGTATTCTCGCGTGATGGGACGGTCCTCCCGAGGGTGAGCCGTGTCTCCCGTATCTCCATCTGCGTAGGGGAGGGCGGAGCCAGACTGATCGTGGCTCTGAAGCATGGGGCCACCATGCGCCGACGGAAGTGGCGCCGAACGGGGGGGCCGCCTACATGGAGCCCCCGTGACGCCGCCCCCCGGGCGGCGCCGAAGCGTAGTTGGTGACGACGGCGGCGCCGAGGTAGGCACGCTCCGCGACTTCGGCGAAGCGTAGGTGCCGCCGTTTGGCGGTACCTTGCCCGAGGCTATCGCGACCGAGCCCATTCCCATAGGGACGGATCTCGCAGATCGTTCACCCGAGGAGTCCGAGGGGCGACGGCGGCCGTAGTCGCAGTGAGGCACTGAGGTTCCCATCCCGGGTGATGGTGAGGAACGGGCGGGCATGCGTGGAAATCCAATGCGGTGATCAGCCATCCGAACCGAAAGTGGGAGAAGTGCTTGACGCGCAGCTCCCCTACTGGCGCGCCAACCGTCGGTGTTTCAACCCGGGTACGGCTAACCGACTAGTAATTGTGCTGGCGTCCCGGAACCGGATGGTTGGTGCGAGATGACACAAGGTTTATACTGGTTCAGGCCAACGCCGGCCCTATGTCCGCTTGAATGAGTAGCCGTGTATCTACACCGAGGTGCTCGTAGTAGGGAATACAAGCAGAGTGAGAGAGAGAGGCCGGAACCTCAAGTCTCCGTGCGTGGTGATTGAGCTGGGATGCCAATGGTGTGAAGTCAAGGCGTGAGTGCTTCGACTTGCCCTATTCTATGCCCGGGCACCCCCTTTTATAGTCTCAAGGAGGGCCGGCGAGTACATGGTCTCCAAGTCTAGGAAATTGCTTGGCCGGTGCCTTACCCGTGCTGCGAGAGAAGGGGCGTCCTTGGCCGTCGCCGTGGAAAGGAGGCTGTCCTTCTCCCCGATCTTCTGGTGTACTCCCGGGTTACGTGGACCTGCAATGATTTATGCCGAGGGGGCATTGACTTCCGGGACCCCTGCTTTCCCGGGGGAAGCTGCTCCGAGGGGGGTGGCAACAGTGTCCGAGGGGTACGTTGATGGTGACCGGGAACTGTAGCCGTACCCGCCCGAGGGGTTAGCGTCGTGGCTACAGTGTCATCCGAGGCCTCCCGGGATGGTCGCGTGAGATGACATTACAGCGGGGGCGGTTGTCACAGTACACGGTGAGGTGCCAACAAATACCCTCCGCAAAGGCGTTCAGACGAGCCGACGGTGTCACGTATGGATTTGACCACCGCGGGTCCCCTCGGCGAGGAATCCGGGGTGTCGGGGAGTCCAGCTTTGTCGGGCGCGGTCAGCCCGCCTGTCCCTGTTGTCGCGTCCATTGGCGATCGGGCGGGCGCCGAGGGATGTTCCCGGCGGAGGGGGTCTCGGGCGAGTCGTCCCAACCCGCCCCCTCGGAGAGGGGGTCGGGCGAGTCGCTGATTCCTGCCCCGTCCGGGCCCTCGGCTGAAGGTCCCCTTGGGCCGTCTGGGTTGATGATAATGCTGAGGCTGGTTGCTTCTTGGATTGCGTCGAGGGTACCATTTACTTTGGTACCCGACAAAAGGTTTGATATTAGAAAGTATTTTTAGATACAAATCTAATGTAACTACTTTTTATATTACAAACTTATGATATAATTAGGCTAATTTAAATCCCAAGAAAGATTTGGTGTAACAGGCCATAGGTGATTTGTGCCAAGCCAAAACATGCATGCAACAAACGATGGACAAAATGGGTTAAATGGACAAAATTTGACTTGGCTAGCTTGGGCACGGTACTACACACCTTAAAATAAACTTAAACAATCGGGCTGTAGATGGCTGTAATGTGCATGCTTAAGATGGTTATGTTGGTTCAGTTCGAATTTGAAGCCATTTGTAGGGCTCACCAGTAGCCACGGCCTGTTCGCCAAGCTCTCAGCGCAGCGAAGGCAAATGAAGGCCCGCGGCCTGCATCGGAGAGGACGACACCACATGGATGGAGGAGACCCTGACCGCGGCCACCGAGTCAAGTCGTTGGCCCCCTCTCATCTGCAATCGCTGTGAAGGCACATGTGCTGAGTAACATGTCTGAAGACGATGCCTGCCTCTGCATCAACGTTCAGTAACGCCATTGAGTGTATTAACTCGGCTGTGTCCTTCTGTCCATTGGAGCTTGCTTGCGCTAGCATGGTGAGCTGAACGCCCAGGCAGCATATGCCTCCAACTTGAAGCCTTGCCATTGTCACACCACCACTAGCACTACGAATCCATACTCTCAGATCTGAACCAACCAAGAGAGGAGCATGAGTGTGGTGACGGGGGCGCTGGGAAGCCTCGCCCCCAAGCTTCTTCAGCTGCTCCATGGCGAGTACAAGCTCCAGAAGGGCGTGAAGAAGCAGATGCAGTGGCTCCACAGCGAGCTGCAGAGCATCTATGCCTTCCTCAACGAGGTCTCCGAGGTGCCATGGGATCGGCTCAATGGGCAAGTCAAGGTATGGGTGCGTGAGGTCAGGGAGGCATCCTATGACCTGGAGGATGTCCTCGACACCTACCTCGTGCACTTCGATGGTGGTGAGCCTGCTGATCCGAGCAGGCTCAAACGTGCCATGAAGAAGATGGGCAAAATTTTTACCAAGGCCAAGGCTCGCCATGATATTGCTGGTGCCATCGAAGACATCAAGAAGAAACTTGAGGAGCTAGGTAAAAGGCGTCAGAATTACAAAATTGATGACAATCTGTACAAACCAGTGGCAACATCATCAACTATTGATCCTCGGACAAAAGCTATGTACCAAAAGGTGACACAACTTATTGGTGTAGACAAGTCAAGGGAAGAGCTCATATTGAATCGATCCCAACCAGAAGATGTTCTGCCAGATAAGAAGATCACGAAGAAGGTTTCTATTGTAGGAGTTGGAGGACTGGGCAAAACCACTCTTGCCAGAGTGGTGTATGACAACCAAAAATCGCAGTATGACTGTGCGGCTTTCGTTTCAGTTGGACGGGATCTTGAGTTGGTAACAGTTTTCAAGGACATCCTCTTTGGTCTTAACAAGAACAAATATGCCACCATTCATAACGATGGAAGAGGTTTGAAGCTCCTAATTGATGAAGTCCGAGAATTTCTGGAGAACATGAGGTACACATCAGCCACCCAATTTTAAATTGTATTTAGCGAGTGGGTTTTAATAAGATGCTGTTGCTCCACAGTTACTCGGTACTACTAGTTTTCACTATGCTGTTGGTTATACTAAATATATTGTCTCCACGTCATCTATGATAGACTCAAAACATTTCTAATTCATAACTGTGCTTACATTTTTTTCCTTCTAATTAAAACTAATATCTTCAAACTTATAATATATAAGAAGAAAATAGCGACTAGTTCTTATTGCGTATGCATAAAATGACATGTTTCGAAGGGTATATTTCGGAAAACATACAGTTTCATGGTCACCTTGTTTATTGCAACAAGCCATTAGATGTGCAAGTTATGTATAACGTGGCCTTAAATATGTAGTTTTTACAAATATGCCCTTATGTGTGCAATTTTCATTCATATGCTAAAAGTTGTAGGTTACTTTTTAAATTTATTTATTCTTCAATACTTCGTGCCAATTGGTAGTCAAAAAATTCTGAAACATCAGCACATAATTTTTACTAGTAGTTTTTTTTTTTCTCTCACTGTACTGCGAAAATGCGTATTTCATTAAGAGGAAGTAGAATTGTTAAAATGTACAAAGCTAGCGGATATCCAAGGATTACCGTGCTGTCATGACCAAGATGAAGTCGTTACAGTGGCCATCACTACATGAGTGGCTGAATAGGTGATCAGCGAGATGGGCTGGTGAAGCTGGGTTTGGCCGACGGAGGCATAGGAACTCGGCCCAAGTTGAGTTGTTGAAGGCGTGCGGCTGTATAAGAGCTCATGTAATCTTCCTGTAGAAGGCATCGAAGAACTAAATTCCAAATGAATCCTGTAATGTTATAAAAAAAAACTGAATTCTGTAACCGTTTTGTTCATCACCCCAACTGCTGTTCTTGCTCCCCAAACCCTTGATTCATGCTGATTTCTCCCCAAACCTGCGTCCAATCTACCCAAAGATACCCTGGTTCGTGACACGCGCCCACAAATGACCCTAGAGCACACTCATCAAAGGAAACAACCGTTGCAAAGATACACTTGTGCAGCACATACTCTTTAATAGAGCTGCTACGTGCCCGGCCGGCCAAATAGGCCACACACAGTCCAAGAATTGGCGTTGATCTCCTCATTGGCGAAGTTCGAGAGTTCCTAAATTGTAATTAACGAGTGTCTTTTAAGATGCTGCTTCTCCACAGTTTGTTGCTACTAACTAGTTTTCAATGTACTGTAGGTTATACTAAATATATTGTCTCCACATCATCTATACTAGATTGCTTCTTGAGTTTCATTTTGTCTAGACCACACACAGAAGCAAAATGCATTTATTCAGTTGGCTCTAACGTAACAGCGCTTTCAACTCATCTTTCAGAATGATGAGTTTAGTTCACACTAGCTTTATAAAAGTAATAACAACTAGCTAGAAGTGCACTAGATACAGTATTTATTAATTGATCATATATTTTCAAAATATTTGCTACTGAAACTACATATTTTAGGGTCAGGTGGTCAGCTTGTGTTGCAAACATACTCTTGGATTGGATGCATAAGTTCTGCAAAATAATGTGGCCTCCATTATATAGTTTCTTCAAATAGGCCCCTTGGTGCGTTGTTACCACATGTTACTTTTCTGAATTGACTCTTCTATGATTACCTCCAGTAACCTACTTTTAGAGAGAAAGATAAACAAACATCTAGACAGTCTATTTTTACTAGCGTGATCATGTGGTTGATGTGCCATCATGCCAATTTTTTAAAACATGTTAGTAAGTTTCATGCTTCTGTTGCCTTCAAAAGAAGTTTGATGCTTCTGGAGAATCTCCAAACATTACTAACCAATCTTTCTTGCACTTTCATGTGGATAGGTATTTCATTGTTATTGACGATATATGGGATGTAGGCACTTGGGAAGCAATTGAACAGTCACTTGTTGACAATAATTCTGGAAGTAAAGTAATAACAACCACTGTAAAGTTGATGTTGCCAAAGCAGCTGGGGAGATTTATGAGCTAAAACCACTTTCCGTTGATGACACCATGGAACTATTCTATACAAGGATATTTGGTGCCGACAGAAAGTACCTTGATAACGAACCTAATGATGTTTTACGGCAAAATTCTAAAGAAATGTGCTGGTATACCATTAGCAATCATCACAATGGCTAGCTTGTTTGATTGTAAACCAGAGTGCACATGGTGTGAGGTCTACAACTCTATTGGTTTTGACAGTAAAGATAATAGGGAATCTGAAGATACAATGACAATACTTTCATTTAGCTACTATGATCTGCCTCCACATTTGAGGACATGTTTACTATATCTATGTACATATCCTAAAGATTATTTGATCAAAAAGGAACCTCTGATATGGAAGTGGATAGCTGAAGGATTTATTGAGCAGGAACAAGGGACAAGATTATTTGATATTGGTGAGAGATACTTCAACAATCTCATTGATAGAAGCTTGATCCAAGTAGGGGAGTCATGGCGCGGCAGAGTATCAGCCTGTCATGTTCATGATATGATTCTTGATCTGATGCGTAAGCTTTCTTGTGAAGAAAACTTTATTGCTATATTAGATGACAATATTCATTATTCAAGAAACACTTGCACCTAGTAGTGTTGTTCGCCGGTTAGCCCACCAAAATAGAATGGCTCAGCACATTAGTTCTGAAACCATGATTACTGGGATACCAAAAGTGAGATCGTATACTGCGTTCAGGTGTTGTATTGATAACCGGGACCAGTTTTCCAGATTCAAATTATTGCGCGTGCTAGAGCTAATAAGTTGTAGGCTTAAGGAAGGTTGCCATCTTGAGCATCTTGGTGATTTACTTCACTTGAGATATCTTAGGATACATCATTTAGACGGTGATCTTGAGCTACCAAGAGAAATAGGAAATCTAAGGTTACTGCAGGCACTTGAAGTGTCCGGAGAGTTGCCAGCAAGTATTGTCCAGCTAACACAGTTGGTTCGGCTAGATGCTGAACAAGCAAAAGCACCCCATGGGACTGGAAACATGACATCCCTAGAGGAGCTAAGAATAAATGTATATGACAATAACGAGAGTAAAAGGTTTATGAAGGCGCTCAGCAACCTGCAAGAACTGAGGGTGCTCAGATTTAAGATAGAACGAGATGGGATGGACGAGAGCACCCAAAGGCATTTTGTGGAGTCCCTGCATAGTCTCAAAAATATCCAGCATCTAGCAGTGTACGGTTCGGGTGTTGATGTGGATATAGCCATGTGGGAAGCAGCAGGCTTTGTGCTCCCGCGGTGTCTCTGTTATTTAGATTTGTGGATTCACTTCTCTAAGCTGCCGTCATGCATTGCTCCCTCGAGTCTTCCAAACCTGTCCCACTTGACACTGATGGTGAAGACAGTGGACGAGCAGGACATGGAAAACCTTGCTAGGTTGCCCGTACTCTGCTATCTGAACTTGAAGCTGCTCGATAAGACTATGGATGCTCACTATATTAAAATTAATATCCGAGACAACTGCTTCCAGAAGTTGAGGTACTTCCTGATAAATGAAATGGTCCAGTTTGAGCAGCCCAATGAGAAGGACGCTATGGTTTCATTTCATAGATGGAATGGAGAAGACGCTGTGCCCTTTGGCTTCAGAAAAGGCAATGATGATGACTCTAGAAAACTTGTACCCTATGCCGTTTTGCCAAATCTTGAAGTCCTTAGGTTTTTCTTTAAACTCCCTTTGCAGGCTATAATCGATAACAATGGTAATTTTGGTAATATTGGCTTGGATTACCTGCCTTCCCTTCGGGAACTCAGATTGTGGATCGATTGTGATGGCGTGTCTGCTGAGGAGGTGGGTGCTGCGTTGGCTGCCCTGACAAACGCTAGCAAGGTCCATCCCAATAATCTGACGCTTCACATTCGTAGAAGTAATGAGGTACAACACGTATTTTGTAGTACCGATCAAGATGATATCTCTGTAATTATTTTGATTGTCTTACTCAGTTAATGATTTTTTAATCTGGATTTCCATGCAAAAGGAAAAGATGTTGTCCACACACGGCAAAGAAGATGATAAGCGTGAGGAGGTGGCCTCACAGATTGCTGATATTGATTTGGGCAAACTAAGCCCAGCAAGTTTGGAACCACAGCATAGCTGCATACGCTGTACGTACTCTCTCCGTGCCCTCTTCTATCTTAGCCCATGAATGTTGATGGGGTTGCAGCTCTTGCAATTGTGCCATTCAAGTAGAGAAATTTCAATATCTAAAATCCAGTTCGTCGCCTCACAAGATTTGACATTAAATTCGTTTGCCATTTTAAGCTTGACATTGAACCTGCGAGTTGCTTTGATGCAAGGGATTTCTTCCAGTTTCCCTCATTTTTTCCTTTTCCTTTAATCTTCATATCTCACAACCACCTAAATATTAAATGAGGTAAATGCACCCCAGGCCCCTGAACTTGCGCGGCTGTGTCAAATAGGTCCCCGAACTTGAAAACCGGTCATCCAGCCCCTCGAACTTGCAAACCCGTTCACCCCAGGCCCAGTCCGGTTTTGCATGGCTGCATGGCACTGTTGCGGACGTGATTTGCTACAGTAACCCCGGATTTGCTACAGTCCGGTTTTGCAGCCATGCAGCCATGCAAAACCGGACTGGCCCTGGGGTGAACGGGTTTGCAAGTTCGAGGGGCTGGATGACCGGTTTTCAAGTTCGGGGACCTATTTGACACAGCCGCGTAAGTTCAGGGGCCTGGGGTGCATTTACCTCATATTAAATCGCATGGCGATCTATTCTATTTGATTCCCATTTCCCACCCTATAAGTTTGAGATAGACTTATTTTTGAACTTTGAAAGTTCCAGAATCTCAAATTTCAAGCCAATTTCTTAAATGGATTCTAATTCCTCCAAAATGAGGGCATCCAAATGAAAATGGAATTTCCACCAAACAGATAACATTCACTTTCCCAATATGCAAATACATGCATGCAGAGATCTATGCTAATGTACGAATTACATTTTTGCTTCGCAAGGACAAGTAGTATTTCAGCAATGATGAAACTATAAAGCGTATTGTAGCAGATGCTGATTTTCCATTCGAACCAAATATACATCAGACGTTGGTTTTAGTAACTGCACCCACTCTGTTTCTGGCCACCAGTGGAGACTCTGTTTTCCACTATCCTATCTTGGTAATATGTACCGTGTTGCCTCCATGGTTAGTTCCGTCGTTTCATCTGTGCACAAGTTATTACTTGCTTATTCTGTGAGACACCAGTCGAGACTCTGTTTGTGGCAAACTCATGAAACCACTCCTAGTGTACGTAGGCACCAGGTCTGTTTCTAGCCACTTGCCGTGGCTCTTTTCCCAGTCTCATATCTTGATTTGTACAAAAGTCACTTGTTTAGTCGATCTGTCACCTGAGATTCTGTGACACATCCTGCTATGATTATTCACTAGGAAACAAGGATTTTAATCATCTGATAATTTATGGTTAAGCATAATATCTGAAGAAGATTCAGCAGAATTATTGACGAATTGCTTCCAATCGCAGATTAAGCATTTCTGATCCAAGTTCCTGCTTGAACCGCGGTGCAGCTCAAATGCTGTTGGCGTCAAAGCGTGCGAGACTGCGTCAGCTCATCACCACAAGTTCACTCGGCTGCCAGCGAGATGGTTTCACCCATTATGTTCACCTCAGCTATTTTCTATTCAAATAAATTTCAGTGTACTCTGCAGCTGCTATTAGAACCTGCAACATTTTTCTTCATGCTGAACTCGTGCCTTGTATTATTAGTCTCTCGACATTTCTTTGTGGTTGGTACAAGCTAATAAGCTTAGAACGTACTATATTTATGTTGTGAGAAAGTTTGAGGATGCTTTGTGTGTTGCTTGTACTGCCTCATGGAGCCTTTTTTGTCTGGGTCATATCTGGGAGCCTGACATGTGTTGGGACATCTACTACACCTATAACCCCCACTTCCCACCGTACTGCGCCTCCATTCAATGTCCACCTTTACTTTTGCAATGAACAGGCGCTGCCACTGAGCGCTCCACTAGAATCGGAACAGACAACTGCAGTTCCTCTTCTTGCTGATCAATTCTATATAAATCTATAAACAATCAAGTGGGACTGTGTGCTGCTTCTGCCTTCCAACGATATGAACGAGACAAGGAGAGAATCCATGGACATAGGTGCACACCAGGCGGATCTGGATCTGGGGCGCATGCACGAGCAGCCCGCCGCAGCGCCGGACACGGAGGAGGGTCGTCCCGTCGTCGCCGAGCGCGGTGTGGAACCGGAGCGCGAGGTTGAGCCCAAGCCTAAGGACACGGGCGTACATGGAGCGGAGCAGGCCCAAGGCGGTGGCGGAGGTGGAGCTGCCGCGCGCCCGCCACGACGAGGGAAGAGCCGCCACCGGCCACAGGCAGCCACCGTTGGATGGGACGAAGGGAGGGGGAGGCCCTAGCGGCGGTGGTGGGTCGACGGCGGAGTGGAACGGGAAGCGGAATAACTGAAGGGGAGGCCGTGGGTGTCTGTGGGGTGCCGGGGTGGGCATCTGGGGATTCCTTTGTTTCTTTTTTTTTCTTTTTTTTAAGAATTGAACATGCCATATATATTTTGCTACGGCCGCATGAAGTGAGTTCTGTTCATCCCGTCAGGTACGAAACTTTTACGTACTTATTATTTTCCCCGTTTTTTTATTGTTTCTCCGGTCGGACCCTTCAAGTGCGCTTGGATGCAAAGCTAACTATCATTGATAATTTCCATTTTTTTTCAGATCGAATGTCACGAATATGCTTTGCACTTTACTGGAGGACTGATTGCATTCTTAAAAATATGTGTTCTTTTAATCTAGCCTCACAGATACATTATTTACTTTATATGGAAGGCAAACTTTAGTTTTGAGAAGATCCCGAACCATGTAACTACATATAATCGTTGTATAAGTACCCCGATCACATACATACATACACAAGAATACAATTGTGCTACGTTGTAACACCCCAAATATTGCTTCTTTTGAAAATAGAATAAAATGATTTATTTATGTATTTTTGTGCTCATAAAATATAGGAAAATAAATATTTTTTATGAAATTAAAATTTATCATAAGGTTAGATACGTGCTTGATGCATTCATGCCACTGCATATTATTTTTGTGATGACTGGTTTTGTTTAGATTTAAAAGGATGTGAAAATCATTTGGAAAAGCATTTTTTTAAATCGGTTTAAATAAAAGAAAAAGGTATTCTTTTTATTCCCTTAATCCTTTCATCAACTCAGCCCGGCCTGCTATCTGGTCCCTTCTCTCTCGTTCACAATTGAATATCTTTTCTTTTTATTTATTTCCTGTGTTCCTTGCGCCTGTCACCTGGGCCTATTCGCCTATCAGCTCAGTTCTCTAATCCATCTATCAGTTTTGGTATTTGCTCCCTGCATTCTTTGTTCTATACGTGCACCCAGGCGTCTCTTTTCTCTTTCTTAATTTGACGTTGGTTTTTCCTTCCTTGGTCATCGATGAAGTCCTCTATCTAATCTGTACTGCCGATCGTGCACGGCAAGGACTTCACACAATCCATATCCATACTCGTCTATATAAATACCAAGGCTGTCCATCGCATCTTCTAACAAACCCTTTATCTAAATCGAGTTGATGATCTATACGTACGCAACCTGCCACCGCCTTGTGTTGCATCTACCCTGCGCTCAAACTCGCGATCTCGCCGAGAACGCAAGACCACCCGCTGCCGCCTTTGACGTCGACTGCTGCCTTGTCGCCGTTGCAACCTGCTATCGGAGTTCTGCGTCGAGGTTGTCGCCGTCTGCCACCGTTTGTGTTTCATCTGGGGCCATCATCAACCACACGATCAAACTGTCCATGGACATCATGCCTCTGCCGTGTTCATCCGTTGCTTGTGAGCATGCCTCCGTACAAACTGCTCCGGCCCCCGGCCAACTCGAACACGCTTGGTAAGTACTCCATGATCTCCTCCTTTATCCTGATCAGAGCCGATGGACTACGTCTAGATGCTCCTGACGTGTGTACTGCCGTGGCTATCGCCGGTGCTTCTAAGTCTTGCCGAGTATTCCTTGCACCATGCCTTAATTAGTAGCCGTTGCAATTCCTAGATGGTCCGATTCATCCTATTCTCAGCTTGTATTGATGTCATCATTGCTAGCCCCATGACGTCATGCTGACATCAATACGATTTCTTGCCGTTTTCCTTCACAAGAACAATTCTGAAAATACATGATAATGTATATATACGTACATGCATCACCAGCGAGCAAAGTAATAAACCAAGCAGCCGACCTTGCCTTCATGTTTTGATCTAGTTAGCATGCTGACACCATCATCACGTCGCATGCTACATGCAATTTTGTTGCTATTTTTCCTTCACAAAAATAAATCTAGAAATACCATGCTAATACACATATGTATTCAATCATCTTGAGCCATCCATTGTTCAATCCATGGACTAGATTAAAACATACCCCTTCATTGGTTATTTTCCTAGAGAAACCCTATATTTTCTTATACCTCTTCTCATCATCATTCAGCCGGTTCAAATCTGATTTTCCTTTTTATTTATTTTATTTTGAAATCAAATGTCCAGTATTTACAGATTTGCCACTGTATTCAAATGCCCATAACTTCTTCGTTTTAAATCCAAATTGACCCATTCAATTTTCGTTAGATTCGTAATTTCGTAATCTACATGTTTATATTACTGTTAGTCAGGTTTTGCAACTTTTAAATTTCGAGATTATATTAGGTTTATTAATGTTAAACTTGTAAAATTCATATCTACGCCGTTTTAGCTCCGATTTTGGTGATCTTTACGCCTGTGTGATCGTAGTGACGCCAGAGAATAGTTTTATGTACTTTTCAAACTGTTTTCTCACTGTTGGTGTATTGTTCTAATGGTAGTCTTGTTTGCCATGCATGATTGGATCCATGTGTTTGTGTGTTGCTGATTGGAATCGAGTAGATCGGTGAGCTTTTATGTTGTTGATCTCGAAGAAGACCGTGATCTATGAGAAGTTGATGAAGAAGGTGTTTTTGGGAAAGCATTGGACTTGAAGAAAGGATCTATATTTAAGGCAAGTATAGTTCGAATATGCTATCTTTAAACCATGATCTTATGACTTGCTTAATGTTTATGCACTGAACGTTAAATATGAATTGTTGATAACATGGTTCTCTCCATAAGGACTTATTCATTTGTGATCATCCGGGATATACAAAGACAGCTATGGGGGTCACATGGCTCGCTTTAGTCGCTCAGGGGGATAGTGTTTATTTGTGTCGATGGTTACCGAAACGGAAGAGAATGGGTTGTAGCCCTATCGCTATTCGGCATACTTAGATAACCCCTTTGAAAGGCTTTATGTGGTTTTCATTTGTTTGGGGAGTCATGAACCTACTCTTGTGGAAACCATGACCCGTAGTGAAAGTGTACACCTCTCTGCGAGAGTTAAAAAACTGTTATAACAGCCGTGTTCGCGGTCATGAACGGCCTTGGAGACATCTATGAATAGAATCACATGCTTATTATGTTGATAATTAACTTGATGTTTATAACTGTTGGCTATACATGCTTATTAAGTTGTTCATGACTTATCGTTTCATGCTATTCATTATTATCGTTTCATGCTATTCATTATTTATGTTATAATGATCATGGGTTTTGGAGTAGATATTGCCTAGCTATATTTGCGGAGTTCGACATGGACTCACTCTTGCTATTCCCCACACCTCAGGAAGAAGTTAGGCTTGTGATCAACCAGTCAGTCGTTCCCTGTGGTGCCTACATCAGAAGAACAGAGAGTCTTTCCGCTGTCTGCTAGCTGAGGTTATGTATTTCTTGTTAGGTTTGTTTTATCTTAAGCATTGTGAATTGATTACCATTCATTTGTAAACTATATGTGAGATTTGACTTCCGTGGCTCACATATGACTTTATCTGGTTTTGTTCTTAAAACCGGGTGTTACATACGTACAGTTAATTTTTATATCATTGCGTGATGTCATTTTAATGGGAAAATTTATTGTATCAACTTCCCGATGTCCCGCGGCAACGCGAATTCACCTAGTACTCAAAGAAGACAAACACGTTCTGTCTAGTTCCTTATCTTGCACTGGGCTATGTTTGGACCACGCATCACGCGAGATTCTGAGCAAACTTTGATGAAATGAAGAAATTCTGCCTTTTTTTTTTCTTCTGGAGGAGACGAAAAAAATCTACTACCTCCCCGGCTAGCCAAGCTAACCAATCAACAGCCTTGGACCTGGTCAGAGATGTGAGCTCCATTGCTACAATTAATTGATGAAACTATTTTCTCCCGTCAAAGTTTACTATGGACGCCCGCGAAGAGGACGACCATACTATGGATAACCACAGCCATGGACCGTAGCAAGAAGGTTCTCTCGTGACAAGGCAATAATGCAGGTGGAGCCATCACAAGAAGGACCGCGGCCAGTGGCCTGTAGTCGAGAGGACGACGCGGCCACTGCGTCAAGTCATCGGCCCTCCACTACCCACCGGCGGATGCTACATCTGCAGTCACTGAGAAGGCGCCTATCTTCACTGTATCAAATGCTGTCGTATATAACCAGTTCCTTTTTCCCAAAATGAAGCCGATTAAAACTGTAATTGAATTGGAATTTTTTTTTTTCTTGTCAAAGTGGTGTCAGAAACCAGTTCCTTGCAACAAAATACGACTAAATCTATCAGGCCAGAAATTATTACCTGGTCAAAATGCTAGAAATCACTCAGAGGGCAGATCAACTGTGAAGGCATGTCTGATGCGGAGGTCAGTACTGGGTTGGCTGCGCTGAGAAACGCATGCAAGATCCATCCCAACCGTCCCACACTTAACGAGGTACGATGGGTATTTTGTACTAGTTCCAATCAATTTATTATCTCTTTCCTTTTAGGCATATATACATCATTTTATTTGTCTTACACAATTAATGATTTGTTTACTCAGGATTTTCAACCAAAAGGATGAAATGGTGTCCAAACACGACAAAGAAGATGATACTGATTTGGGCAAACTAAGCCCAACAAGTTCTTAAATAGATCCAAATTTGCAAACAGAGCGTGCCTGCATACACTGTACGTACTCTCTACATGCCGTCTTCTGTCTTAGACAATGAATGATGATGCGGTACCTGCTTTTGCAGTTCAGCCGTTCTAGTATTAGAATCGCAGACTTCGCAGATTTTGAAAGTCTGTTAACCTAATTTCGATCATACAAATAGCATAGGGATTTGTGGCAATATATAGAATAATCTAAGAAACATTGCTGTCACAGCACCTTTTCCATTAAGCAAAGACAAGCATGCTGCATGTGGACATCTATGTTGATGTATATATAAATTATATTTTTAGCAATGATCAAACTTATTTTAGCATATAAAGATTTTTCGTTGAATCCATTATACATCAGACGTATTCTTAGTCACTGAACCGTCAACCGTGTGTGTTATTCCTAATATGTAGGCTTAGCCACTCTGTTTCCATACATCGATACTCTGTTTTCCACTCTCCTATCTTGATGACTTGATATATATGTACTGTCCTGCATCCATAGTTGGTCACTTGTTTATAATCTATCACCTGTAAGTCTGTGACACATCCTTCTAAGATTATTCACTAGGAAGTAAGCACTTTAATTGGTCATTGGATAAATTTTCGTCGTAAGCATAATATCTGAACAAGATTCAGTAGAGTTACTGACAAACTTGCTTCCTTTCACAGATTTGTTCGCCTCATCCAAGTTTCTGCTTGATCCTTGGCCATCCTTCTGAAATGGTGTTGGCTTCAATGCGCGTGCGAGACTACATCAGGACATCACCACAAGTTCACTCGCCTGTGATCCAGACTGTGTCGGCTCTTATGTTAAACCAAACTATTCTTCCATTTAATTTGTATTAACAAAGTTCCAGTGTACTCTGCTCATACCAGAACCTGCAACTTTTTTCATCTTGCTGAAGTAGTGGCTTGTATTATTAGTTTCTCTACATTTCTGTGGTTCGTACATTCTACTATTAAGCTTAGATTGTATCTTAGATTGTATTTTATTGTGCAAAAGTTTGAGGAGGCTTTGTCTGCATTCCTCAGGCCTAGTTCAGTTAACCATTCCAATTTTTTTTTATATGAGTGACCTGTTTACTTTCTGCTATATCTCCGATGTATAGTGTCATTTTTCTACTGTTTTGGGCATAGTGGGATTCATATAAAATCCAGGGCTAACAACGGAATTTAGTCTTGAATTACCTCTTGTTTTTCTTGATTCTCCTTACATATGGGACATGGACATTGAGTCATAGAGATGGCGAATAAATATTCTGCGTGTGCGGACATGTGCATGGCTCTCCGTTGCCTTTTGTTCTACTTCACCTCTAGTGTCAATCTCTTTTCCTTTGTGTCTCTACCCTTTCTGGAAACATGCAGCCACAAATTTCCTTAGCATCACCTGTCGGCAGCTCTGCTGAATTTCACTCGTTCCTCTCTTGTGCATGGCACATTTCATCTTGTGCTGAATAGCACGGGTTGCAGACTTTCAGAATAACGACCCAGTGGCAGACCTGGCCTGGTGGTTAGCAGCTAAGGCATCTCTAAAAGTTAGAAGCTTTTTAGAGGCTTATCGCGAAAGTCACTTCCTTGAGTTGGAGAATCTTGCAAAGCTAAAAAGTAATATATTTATTGGCATCCTGCTTTTTAGAGTGATTACGGACATGTCTCGTGTGAAATTGAAAAAATAGTAAAGCATCATTAAAGGTAAAGTATACTGATGTGAGTGTGTAGTGCGCCGTGGACCACAGGCCAATGGGCGTGCAGAGTGCGACACTCATAACCTTCGTTAGCAAGTGAGGCTGTGCGTTGCATCCACAACAAATCTTCTCCCACTGGATACCATGCCAACACAGTAGCAACTACCTAGCAAGCCAAGCATAGCATGAGTGTGGTGACCGGGGCGCTGGGGAGCCTCGCCCCCAAGCTTCTGCAGCTACTCCATGGTGAGTACAAGCTCCAGAAGGGCGTGAAGAATCAGGTGGAGTGGCTCTCCAGGGAGCTGAGCAGTATCTACGCCTTCCTCCGCAAGGTCTCAGATGTGCCATGGGACCGGCTCGATGAGCAGGTCAAGGTGTGGGTACGCGAGGTCAGGGAGGCATCCTACGAAATGGAGGATGTCCTCGACACCTTCCTTGTGCATGTCGAAGGTGATGAGCCTGCCGACCCCAGCAGGCTCAAACGCACCATGAAGAAGATGGGCAAGGTCTTCAGCAAGGCCAAGGCTCGCCGTGATATTGCTGGTGCCATCGAAGACATCAAGAAGTATCTTGAGGAGGTAGCCGAAAGGCGCCAGAAGTACAAGCTTGATGAGAGTGTTTCTAACCAGGACAAGTCGAAGTCCACTATTGATCCTCGCCTTACTGCAATGTACAAAGAAGTGACACAACTTATTGGCATCGACAAGTCAAGGGAGGAGCTCATATCAGTGTTGAGTCGTCCATCACATCCGTATAATGATGTGTTAGATAAGAAGAACATTAAGAAGGTATCTATTGCTGGAGTTGGGGGGTTGGGCAAAACCACTCTTGCCAAAGCAGTGTATGACAAGCTTAGTTCAGAATATGAATGCAGAGCTTTTGTGTCAGTTGGTCGTGATCGGGACTTGGCTACAGTTTTCAAGGACATCCTCTTTCATCTTGACAAAGAAAGGTATCAGAATATTCATAACACTGGAAGAGGTGTTGATCTCCTCATCCATGAACTCCGAGAATTCTTGAAAAATAAGAGGTAACATATCAGCCAACCAACTTTGGTAGTGTATTTTAAGATGCTGTAGCTGCACTGTTAGTGATCGATACTAGTTTGCACTTTCTAGGTCATCTATGGAAAAAAAAAATATTACTTTTGAGTCATCTGTGGTAGACTCCCTGAAATTCATTTTCCGATTTGTTAATTTTCCTCTGCATCATACATATTATCTCTCCATGTCATATATGCACCACTCCATAGTGTCTGTTTTTTGAAGAAACTCCATAGTTCGTCTGTTAGAACACAAAAAATGTACTTGACTGGTAGTGCTAACTATAGAAAACGAAATATGGGCACTGTGCGTCAAAGACACTATAAAGTCACACCCAAAATACAAAATTTAGACAGGCTGAAGCCACCGTCAACAAATGAAACCCTATGTCATGTGTTTGAGGTTGCATTGCTTGTGGTCGTATGCAAGAAAAATGATGAGACAGCTATGTTGGACCGTCAACAAATACTAACCTTATATAGCCAGGGGTCATGTTAAAAGAATGGAGCACCCCCCTGATCTTGCTTGCAAATTTTTTCATAGTCATTATATTACAATTGAATACTAAGACATCATAGATGATGGTTATCCGAGATATGCCGAAAGTGAATCTAGAAATTCACCTGGGCCAACTACAACAAAATAATCTTAGGAACCAACTCTCCTTTTTTATTTATAAAGAGGCGACATAAAAAATATTTATGTCCATAGAAAATAATGAGAAAATTTCAGAGACGGTCAGCCCATTTTAGGCGAGAACGCACAATAAAGACCACCTTTGTAATTTTAAATCGATCCTATTGCCAAAATAGAAAAAACTTGCTTCTGTTAATAAGGCCAAGGCCCACTAAGCAAACCTAGCCTTAATATTAGTCACATGCACTCTTAGTCATAAGCCATGCTGAGAAATTAGTCAGTTTCGACGATAGAAAAAAAAACTTACATTAGTTTTGACTAAATCAATGTGGAAGGTACTTTTGCTACTCACTAAAACATTGCCCAGACTTTCGGACAGTCAACACAATAGCATATTATGCCCACTCGTTACTGGAGGTGCTACTTTTAGTGGACTTGTGGGGCTTTGTGGATATATTCAAGGTCTTGTCTTTGTCTTTGTTGACCTTTATTATTATAGAAAGAATAGAGAGGCACTAGATTGATTGGGTTTGGTGGGAAAACTAAGATCTTGTATTGATCAATGGAATACCAGTAATCTGCCAAGTTGTCTTGGTCATCCTATCTCATATTTACTCAACTATAATCATATCAAAGCAGTTGCCAGTAGAAATATATTCTAAACCATAAACACATATTTTATTTTATACTAGTTTGATAATGTGCTTGTTTTATAATTTGAACGTTTCAATGTTAGCAATACAAAATTCTTGCTTCCTTAGAAGATCCCAAAATCAAATACTAACAAATGTTTCTTACACGTTCATTTGGATAGGTATTTTATTGTTGTTGATGATGTGTGGGATGTAAAGACATGTAAGAAAATCAAATTGGCACTTATTGAGAACTGTTGTGGAAGTAGAGTAATCATAACTACTCGTAAGTTTGATGTTGCTGAAGAAGCCGGTGAGGTTTACAAGCTAAAACCACTTTCTTATGAAAACTCCAAGAAGTTACTCTATACAAGGATATTTGGTGCAGATGGACAATATCATGATAACAAGCCGTAAGATATATCTGATAAAAATTCTGAAGAGATGTGCGGGTGTACCATTAGCAATAATCACAAGGCTAGCTTGTTGGCGGGTAAACCTAAGGAAGAATGGTCTGAGGTGTACAACTCTATTGGTTTCAGGCATGAAGGTAATTCGATTTAGAAGATGCTATGACAATACTTTCATTCAGCTACTATGATATGCCTTCACATCTACAGACATGCTTATTGTATCTAAGTACCTACCCGGAAGATAGCCACATAGACAAGGATAGGTTGATATGGAAGTGGATAGCTGAAGGATTTGTCCATGTGAAACAAGGAGAAAGATTATTTGAGGTCGGAGAAAGATACTTCAATGATCTCATTAACAGAAGCATGATTCAGGTCATTGATAAATGGTCAAATGGTATTTATGTCCCAGGCTGTCTTGTTCATGATATTGTTCTTGACCTGCTACGCAAGTTTTCATTTGAAGAAAATTTTATTGCAATACTAGATGGTAATGTTGAAGCAATATCTGAACCAAGCAATGTTCGTCGGTTTGCCCTCCATTACAGAACTGCTGAGCATGTTAGTTCAGAATCTAAAGTTATTAAGATGCCAAAAGTGAGGTCATATATGGCATTCAGGTGTGATATTAATAATATCTGGGTGAACTTTACCAGCTTTAGTCTTCTGCGTGTGCTTGATTTAATAGAATGTGGATTCAAGTATGGTTACCATCTTGAGCATCTCGGTGATTTACTTCACTTGAGGTATCTTGGGATACATGGTGAGCTCTCAAAACAAATAATAAATCTAAAGTTACTGCAGACACTTGTTCTGCTTGGAACGTTTCCAGCAAGTATCATTCTACCAACACAGCTGCTATGTCTAGATGCTAAAAGTGATGTACCCGATGGTATTGGAAAGCTCACATCCTTGGAGCAGCTAAGAATATTCGGTGACCCCAAGATGTTCGTAAAGGACCTGGGCAGCCTGCGACAACTGAGGGCGTTAACAATTATTAATACAGGTAGCATGGACAATAGCATGAAGAGAGATTTCGTGTTGTCTCTAAGCAAGCTACAAAAGGTCCAGAAAATATTTATGTACAGCGTGGTGGGTCCACTAAATGCCGACACAGCCATGTGGGAAGAAGCAGGCTTTGTGCTCCCACCATCTCCCCGTCATTTGAATTTGGAAGATTGCTTCTGCTTCTCTAAGGTGCCGTCATGCATCAATCTGTCGTGTCTGCCCAGCCTGTCCTACTTGGAACTGCGGGTGGTCACTATGGATGAGCAGGACATGAAACACCTTGCTAGGTTGCCCGCACTCAGTCATCTCGATCTGACAATAAAGTCCATAATAATAGCAAGTATTATTAATGCCAGCAGCGATGGCTGCTTTGAGAAGTTGAGGTACTTCTACATCAATGCAATGGTCCAGATTCAGCAGCACAACAAAGAGGACTCTTGCCTTTCATTGCATATATGGAACAGAGAAGGTGCACTACCCTTTGTCTCCGGGAAAAGCAACTGCAGCAAAAATGTACCCTCTGCCATGATGCCAAATCTTGAAGTGCTTCGGTTTTTTGTCCCTTTGCGGACTCTAAAGGACAACAACGATGATTGCAGCAATATTGGCATAGAATACCTGCCATCTATTCGTGAACTAAAAGTGAGTATCAACTGTGATGGTGTGTCTTCTGAGGAGGTGGATGCTGCATTGGCTGCACTGAGAAACACATGCAAGGTCCATCCTAACCACCCGACGCTTGACACACATACATTTAATGAGGTTTGACATGTATTTTGTACTAGTTTCTGTCAAGTTATTATCACTTTATTTATTTCTGTCTTAGTACAATTCTGTCTCCTAATTAATTATTGGTTTAATTCGAATTTTCAACTGAAAGTCCAAGATGGTGGCCACACAAGACAAAGAAATGACAGTGTCCATACAAGACAATGGAGACAAGAAACAGGAGGAGGAGACTGAGATGACCTCGCAGGCAGTTAGTAATATTGATTTGGGCAAACTAAGCCATGCAAGCTCGTAAAAGGGATCAGGATTTGAATGCAAACTATGACACGTACGTACTCTCTCCACACCATCTGATCTTTCATATATATAACTGGTGGTGTCGCTTCTCGTGCATGTCATCAGTGAAACATCCTAGTATCTTTGAATTTTGCGGAATTTAGAGATTTCCAAAACCTGTTAACCGACCGAATTCAAAGCAAATTGATAAGTTCTGGGGCTGTGTAGAGTGGTCTGAGAAACATGGCAATATCCCAGCGGTCGAACTATATTTTTGTGCTTAAGCTCTATAAAGATATTAATTGTGTCATATAGTTTGTTCTCGTTATCACGCAAAAAAATGGGTGAAGAAAGTTCCTTGATGGCAACGATTCGTCCGTCAGGCAGTATGCCCTGAGAATTGAGAGGTATAAATACACAATTAGTGATTGGTTCGTCCTATTATTTTAAAAGACAGAAAATGCTGCAGAGCCAATTTAGTCCATCAAAATTTGATAAGCTAACCTTGTAGACGGTAGCAGAGCCACCTTTTCCAATAACGTTTTTGTCTGAAAAGTCCTTTGTTGCGGTTTTTAACTCAGAATAACTGAACTGTATGAAACCTGTTGACGTACATACACAAACTACTGTTACTAGCACTGAACATAATATATTTCTGTCAGATATGATTACTCCATAAGTTAACAACCTGACTCTAGTTATGAGGAAGTGGTGTAATAACAATTTATCTATATGATCAAACTTATTACGTGCACACCAATTTACACAGAGGAATGTGTGGGTACCATTACTGCCACTCCGAGTAAGTTGCAGTAGCATTGCTCAATATAATTTGAAGGAGACAAACAACGATGTGTATCAACAAAGACAAACTCCATACCTTCAACAATTACTCGTTGTGCAGGCGGGGGCGTCTGTCGAGGATGAGCACTGCCGGCAGATTGATGTTTGTCAACACAACGGTGGTCTGCACGTTGGTGGTGAAGTTCCCCAGCTGCAGCTTCCTCACTATGTCGTTCTGCACCCTATCCAGCTCTTTGGCCATGTCCCTGGCTCTCAAGAAGCGTCGAAATTTATTTCTCTGCTGGCACTGTGTGACTAGCTCTAAGGCATGGTCAAGGGACAGTGCAAGGTCGGCTAGCGCATCTCGCATCACCTCATCCTTCATCATCTCTGTTGTCTGATCCAGGCGCTTGAGGAGAGCACTGACCCTGGCCACACACCTCTGGATGTCACAGCACTCCTTCTTGTTGCGCTTAACAATCTCCACAGCCTCCTTTGATCTTGCACGCTACATCGATGATCTTTCCCATGCTGGTAAGTGCGATTTCAGCCATCTTGCCCTTCCGAGGATGTTCACTATATTTTTGTGAGCTAATGAGATGAAGAAACCACTTAACCCTTCTCCTATATTTGCATTCATGAGGCATGAAGAAACCACTTAGCCCTTCCCTTTTTCTATAATTTAATGACATTTGCGCTTTCAATGGTAGGAAATGGTCAAGTCAACAGCATGGCGCTAGTGGTAATTTCATGAATCATGTCTTGGGAATTTGCTGGTCTGGTCTTCAGAGGTGCCCCTGGGGTAAGGTTTGTGTGCATACTTTCGTAGGCGTGAGTCTGCATGCATTGCGAACATCTACGTTGTTCTATATAATCTCAAAGAAAACTTACCAACTCCTTTGGCTTTGCTCTTTGTTTCATAATAAATCTACTTCTGCAGTTTTTCTTAGTCAAAATAAGCTAAATTATGTTAATCCAAATTTATAGAAAAGAGAATGAAGTTATATAAGACATTAAAATTATCATTATTCTAGAGCTAACACAATTATTTTAACGTTACAATTGATAATCTTATAATATATATTTAACACTCCAAACTATCTTAGATGAAGAAAAATGTTAACTTCAAAGTTGTAGCTCTCCTCATGTACTAAAACTTTTTGTTGACTTTGTCTCCATTCAATAGTGTTGTCATTTTCTCAAACTTAATCCGAGAATTTATACTGAACATTTGGGCTTTTAAAGTATCTCAAATTAAAAAAAATCAAATACAAAGTTTTAGATATCTTTAAAGTACACCATGCCGAAATCGCTATCTGCGACACTTGTTAACTACTATCTGCGACACATTTTTCACGCGTCACCCTTTTTGCGTCAGAGATAAGGGCTTATCTGTGACGCGTGTTTATGCGTCACTGATAAGGTGTTATCAGTGACGCGTATTGGTTACATGTGTCGCAGATAACACCCCTTATCTGCGACGCGTTATTGGCTACATGTGTCGCAGATAACAACTTATGTGTGACGCATGTAGCCAATACGCGCCGCAGATAAGGTAAAGAGTTATCTGCGATACGTATTGGCTACATGTGTCACAGATAAGGTGTTATCTCATGCGACACATGTAGCCAATACGCCACCACCAATAGCTATTTCAGAAAAAAAAAAAAAAAAATGGTGATCCTATATATAGGTATATATATACATATATAGGATCATCCATATACATACACACACATCATTGAAGCTAACATTTTACTTGTAATATGGTACATTTCACAGTAGTACACAGTTCATACTCCATACAGCAAGTCTGTTAAACTATAGATTACATGGGAGTATCCACCATAACTATGAAGAGGTGACAGGTTGCTATATAGAATAAATGGCAATACATATAGCTTATGGCTACTTCCTTTCCTCTCATCTAGTTCCAGAATGGTTGAGCTCTTAGAACATATCGGTAGAAGATAGACTATTCTAGTTCTAGAATACTATTGCCGAACCTGTTGTTGCACTAAAGAAAAAGAGTACCTGCCGTCCATCTGCTCCTGCAACTGTGGAGAGGTTACTGGACACAGGAAAAAAAAAAAATCAGCATCTGATACATCTAGTTGAGAATGCAGTCTGCTTTAAAACAAATGAAGTTACAAGGGATTAGCTACAAGGTATACTAATCATAAGCTATCTGAACCATTGCAAAAGAATGCTAAAGTTGCAGACTGAACACTTGAACGATGATCAGCTGCTGTCCCTCTGTTGCTGACCTGCTAATTTGAGGATCAAAGATTACTGCACATGAAGTCATCTCCAACAAATCATTGTCACAGATAACTTAAATGACAGATAAAGTTGCAGACTGAACACTTGAACAATGACAGAATATGGTATTTGTCCGAGCCACACAATTTTAGAATATTCATAGTTAAACAGAACAAACCTCTTGCTGCATCGTAGCCCAAATTGAGGCCCTCTTGTTCAATCACCTTCCCTATAACTATAACTCCATCAATGCCAGCATTTGCAGCTATGGTCATCAAAGGAGCCTGGAGAAATCCATGAATTATTTTAGGTTCAGGAGACAAATAACTTAAATGCGCAAAGAAATGCGCAAAGCTACATAGTTAGCTAGAAAAAAACTTGCCTTCAAAGAATTCTTGATAAGTTGAACTCCAATCTTTTCATCCTCATTTGTTGTGCTAATCTTGTCAAGTTCCTTGGTGGCGTAAAGAAGGGCAACTCCACCTGTGAAGAAACATGAACCAAAGAGCACATACAGCAAATGGTCAGGTCACATAGGTTAAAAATATAAACTAGCTTTGCCATTTCCTCATACAGGCCTTGTCCAACTGAATATCAATTTAATCTAAGTAGTAGCTTTGCCTGACATATGCTGTAATAGAAAAAGAAAAAAAAATGGTACCCTGCTACAGCAGCTTTGGCTTCAAAAAAAAAATGGTACCCTGCTACAACAGATTTCTCTCACATTACACATATGTTTCCATTCCAGCAATCAATTCATCAACAAACTTTACATACAGCTTACAATATATCTAAAATCCTTCACCAATAATCCATCAAGCAAAGTGAGATTCCATTGGAAGCAGTCATTGGAAGAATATTTTGACTTTTATCAGAATATACTATCAATACACACCTCTGTTGTGACTTGTGATCCAAACAGCCGCCCTGCTCCATGGGAACTGACAGCATATACACACCTCTGTTGTGACTTGTGATCCAAACAGCCATCCTCCTCAGGGTCACTCCACATAAGATCGCAGAAAGGATATCTCCATATTATTAATAAGAACTCGTGAAATCCTTGAAATTACTAAGTCATATAGTATTTTTCTCATAATAGCTATGTTCAGATGGCAGCATATATCTGAGCAAATTTTTTTTTTTTTTTCAGATGGCAGCATATATCTGAGCAAATTTTTTTTCTCAGATGGCAGCAAACTAAGGATCTTAGAGAGAGACACACCTGTATAAAAACTCTCCCATCTCTCTTGATTGGGATCTCTTGATTGGGATGCCATCGCTAACAGCCAGCAACCAATTGATCCATAAAAGAGCATGATCTGCAGCTTTCTCAACAACCATACTCAACCTATTTTAAAATCACCTGTTGAAAACTAAGCATATACAAGAGATCCTCTAAACTGTTGAAAACTGCAAACAAAGAGAAGGTAGGAAAGACAACTCAGGTTGTTTAAGAATCCAAGTCTAAGATTAGAAGTACCTAAGTAATTCGGGTCAAAGCAAATCGATGAGTAGGTGAGTAGGTATGAACCTTGCAGCAGGGCTGCGCATGTACACTTGTGTCAGGGTTGCCTGACACATGCTGTAATACAAAATGAATTAGCTATTCATGTACACTTGTACATCATGGCAAAATGAATTGGCTAACAGCCTAACTGTATGTACATATTAACTGTAATACAAAACTCTGAATCTCTGAAATTTAGAGAAGAATCATAATCATATACAAGGTTTACTATTGTGTGTTACTGCTCCTGCACCCTGCAGCAAATAGCTCACATATAGCTAAATGCCCCATGTAGGCGGGTTGCAGAGTTAAGTTTTATCTAAAGTCACTTGATAGAAATACTTGTCCCAATTTCAGCATCTGATACAGCTACTTGAGAATGCAGTCTACTTTAAAGCACACAAATTTCAACCAAGTCATCACTATCTGCTTGACAATATTGGATTCAGTGATTCACTAATTTCAGTAATTACATTTTTATCCAGGCTTCTAAACATGAGAATATTGGATTAACTAGGTGCTAAGCAATAAACCTCATACCTCCAAGATACACACTGGACTGAACAGACACCAACCATAAAAAAAACCTAGTCTGCATCTCCTGTATACTCACGTCTCCTAATAAAAATCAAGTTCAACACAACTAGTTAGCCTTACTAAACATGCCTTTTCCTAAGTGTTGAGCTGTCATGTGAGTGACCTTGCGCACAGTTAAATAATCCTAGATGTCCTGTTACTACTTATAGATGGACTCGAATTTTTTTCAGCAACGATGAAAAATATTTATAAATATGTAGGTGAGTTCATTAGCAAACAGAGGCATTCCAGATTTCTGAACTACCAGGCTATTTCGAATCAAGCACTTGTAGATTTCAGATGCAGTAGAACTTCCATTCAAGTAACAGGATAAGCGAGGAATCAATTACCTGAGATGTCGTGGTCCTTTAAGAGCTAGCCAGCTGCCGGATCTCGAGCAGGGACCGCATCGCACTGCTAGCTGGGGCTGGGGCTGGGGCTGGCCACGTAGCTCTTCGTGCTTGCCGCCGCCACCATCTTTCTAAGCTACTCGCGCCGCGCCGCCCGCCGCCGTCGCCGCCTTCGCCGCGTCTGCTTGTTGCTCGCGCTTCCACTAAGCCATGGGCGCCTCCACGCCGCACGCCGCCGCGCCGCGCACTGCTCGACTTGCCGCCGCGTCGGTCTGCTCCGGGTGCTGGGTTAGGGGTTAGGGTTAGGGTACGGGGATGGCGACCGATGGACCGAGCGAGTCTTTTTTTTTTTTTTTTGAAAAGACCGAAAGGAAGTCGCACACCTATAGACGAGTCGTATGGGCTTCTGATTTAGATGGGCACCTACATTGCTGGGCTATTTGGACAAGGCCCAATAGCTCATCCCAGAAATGTGTGACGCAGATACACAAAATGAGTCACATTTCGGTGTGCCTATCAGCGACGCCGTCAATAAAACACACGTCACATTAATTATCAGTGACACGTTTTGTGTACCTGCGTCACTGATACGAGCACATATCTGTGGACGCTGCTGACCAACACGCGTCGCCGCAGATACTATCGCTGACGCGATTAACAAGACGCGTCACTGATAAAGTGTTATTTGTGACACATATTGATTCTAGAGCATGGGCACCAGCTAATCGCTGACACATATTGTTAACCCGCGTCGCTGATAATCTATTGGTGACGCATTTTGTTTCTGAGTCACAAATAGTGGTGTCGCTGATAGCGATTTCTGGCATAGTGGTACAAAGTTCATCTTGATCCGATCTTATATGATTTTTTTTTTTTTAAAAGAGTCTTTAACTAGCTGTTCAAGCCATGATTCGGTAGTGTCAGGTGGCTTTCACAGGCCAACCGGCACAACTAGGTGTCCGTAGTACTAGGGTACCGGTTGGCCTGTCACTATTTGTGAAAGCCATGAACTGGCAATTCTATCCCCTGCCCGTTCCAAAACAACCGCAGTGATACTCCAATGGTGGAGGTCTTTTTCTAGCATAGTTCATGAAATATATTTCCATAATATACTTTCGTGGTGTGATAGATGATGTTACTATTTCTAATAAACTTGGTCAAACATAAAATAGTTTGATTTTAGGAGATTTTAAAAATTGAATTGCTTGGGACAGAACAAGTATAATTTACTAATAAGTTTAGCTCTAGCTGAAAGCAACAGATTCATTTCCCAAACAAACAAGCATGCTGAGGCATTAATATATAAACCTCCCTCCAACCACGCGTTAACGTGCCATAGTGGCTACTTCTGCGTACATGTAAATTTAGAGGCATTCTCAATGATCATGTTCGTAAACATCAGGTTTCAATTCCCATGCCAAGGATACATTTAAGTGGCTACTTCTGCCGGCATGGCTATGTTTACGGAGAGCTATCGTTCAATTCCCATGTCGATAAATATCAAGTTTCAAGGCGTCAGTTTCTTAAAAATCGATTAGCACAGTTGCCACTCTTAAGAGACTGTCTCTGAAAAAAAAATCATTTTTTTTCAATTTAACTAGGATGAAGAAAAATTCAATACCATGATTATAAAGCTCGCTGCAATCTACTACTTTGTAGGCACTCCCTCCGTTTCAAATTATAATTCGTTTGACTTTTAATATCCCAAATTTTACCACTCGCCTTATTCAAAAACTTGTATAAAGTATCACTTGTTTTGTTCTGGCAAGATTTATTAACAAAACGTCCTCAAGAATGACTTAAATTTGACTATGTTTGCACAGTTTTTTTTTTTTTTTTTTTTTTGATACTTGTAGTTTGTGATATCTTCTTATGAGAAATCGGTTGTTATCTGAGGTCTTTCCTAGCTTTATCGCTTTCGGTGTGACGTGCTGGGGTTTCGGTCATTGCAAGCTCTGATTTTTTTCTTAAGAAACACCCTCCCCCTTTTTGTAATTGCTGAAACAGTGTGTGGATCGTCGAAATGTTAGAGCGAAGTTTTTACCGAAAACAATGTGCTTCGGGTTCTTATTATTATGTTTTCATTCTCGTATGGCAGCATATTACAAGGGGCTTAAATCGGTTATTGTCGTTCCCATTTTAAAAACCGGACCACATCTTGGAGTCTCCAGGCCTCTTCCTTCGCTTTTGACCTTCCTGGAGCCGCAACTTTTTCAGGGTTTGCAGCGTTGATCCTTTGTGGGACCTAAGCACTGCAGATGTCTTGCGCGAACTGGAATGCGAGACCAGCCGATTATGGTCAATCAGGCGGCTTGTCATCCGGTGCTTCGGCTTCGCGTATTCGGCGGCGAGCTTCGGTGTTGCATCTAGCCTCGAAATTCCTTTAGGTCGGATGGTCGATGATGGCAATTTGCTCGTTCTGGCGCGCTCGTAGCCGCTTGCAAATCAATTGTCGTGCTTTCAGCTTACTAGCTTGCACGGTCTGTCTTGATCTTGCTTCGCTATCACTAGTAACGAAATGATTTTGCGAGCACTTGAAAAATCTTTTCCGTGGCGGGCACTTTTTGCCCGTCCACGGAAAATACCCCGCCACGCCCATCTTTTTTTTTACATGGCGGGCGTTTTTTGCCTGTTACGGGGAAGATTTTTTACGTGGCGGGCACCTTAACACGCACGCCACGCAAAAATAAAATCTTTTGCCGTGGCGGGCATCTTAAAAAGGCCCGGCCACGTAAATCATCAAGGCCCAACAAGCCCAGGAATGGCCTAGCCGTCTTAGTATATAAGCGGTAAGTTCGGGTTCAGGATATCATCAACCGAGCCACCCACTCCCACCTGCGCCCGCACCCAGCCGGCTCCTTCCTCCTCTCACCTGCGCCCGCACCCAGCCGCGGCCCCCTCCTCCTCCCACCTCCACTCGCACCCGCCCGGCCCCTCCTCCTCCCACCTCCGCTCGCACCCCTCCCATGTCGGTGCCGGCAGCACATGCCGAGTTCGGCGACCCGCGAGCTCCTCCTCCATGGATTCGCCGGCGACCACGAGCTCCTCCTCCATGGATTCGCCGGCCACGACCTCCTACCCCGTGGATCGGCGGCGGCGTCGTCCCTCCACGGATCCGGCGACCCCGACCTCCTCCATGGATTCGCGCCCTGACACGCCTCCTACCCCCGTGGATGGCGGCGGCGTTCTCGTCGTCCACGGATCCGCGACCCCAACCTCCTCAGGGATTCGCCGGCCACGACCTCCTTCCCCCGAGGATCGGTGGCGGCGGCCTCCTCATCCACGGATCCGGCGACCCCCCACCCCTCCTCCTCGGATTCGGGCGGCGGCGGCGCCCCTCCACGGATTCGGCGGCCAAGGGCGGCGGCGGCGCCCTCCACGGATTCGGCGGCGGCGGCCTCCTCCACGGATTCGGGCGGCGGCGCGCCCCCGTGGATCTGGGCGGCGGCGTTTCTACGGAGGCGGCTGATCGACGCGGGCGGAGGTGACGAGGAGGCGGCGGCGGCGCTGGCGGATCCCTAACCCTAGACCTCCTCCATGGATGGGCATGGCGGGCCTGTCTAGGGTTTGTGTATTTTTTTTTCAACCATCCCGTGGCGGGCGTTCTAATGTGCCCGCCACGGATAATATTTTTTAGCCGTGACGGCACTCAGCCCGCCACGCAAAGTCACGTGGATTAACCGTGACCTTTCATTACCGATGGGCTACAAAGTTGCCCGCCACGCAAAACTAATTTCGCCCGTCACGCAAAATCGTTTTGGTACTAGTGTATGCCTTTAGGAATCTACTTGGTAGAATTTTCGTACTAGAGTTCTCTTCGGTGTATGCCTAGACAGTTGGACCTTTACAACCGAAGTGCAAAGCTATGCTAGACTAGAACGTGATTTGGTGTTATACAACTGAAGTGCGAAGCTATACAACTGAAGTGCGAACTTCATGACATGAGTTAGTTCACCAACGGACTCAACACTACGCTACGGTAGGCACTACAACGGGAGGCCCACGCACGACGGACAAAGCGATCCAACTCGCTCGTCGGCTCGACATTCTCCCGCCACTACGTTCGTGGCACAACTCGGCGAGAGAAGATGGACACGGCGACATCGATGATGACAACGCCATGAACGACTTCGGCTATGACGCCGGGAAGCCTTGAGGGCCGATCCAGCCGACTCCCTCCATCCTCGACGACCTCGACACTCTCTTCCCCTACGAGGCCCTCACCGAGCTTCATCTTGCAGTCTCCATGAACCGTGAGCGTGAAGTCATTGGCACAACCCTGCTCTTCGACGAAAACAGCGTCCACTTCAGGAGCATCAACATCATCAAGACCTGCCAAGCAAGCAAGGGACCCCATCCATCGGCCCAGCATCGAAAAGGTCAGCGACCTCATCTTTGATGACCCCATCAACGCCGACAGCCCAAAGCGAGTAGGCCCAAAGGGCCTGCACACGCGTCGCCGGAATCCGTCCAGACTGTGACACCATCTGTGTTTTTTTAGAAAACTGATAAACACAGGTCTCCAACCGTTTGACATCCCATCTTTTGCCAAACTCGCAATATTTGGACGCCGACATCCATCGCGCCAAACTCCCAATATTTGGACGCTGACATCCATCGCGCATCTATCCCGCGCTGTCTTCTAGGTTGCTGCTATATGCAGATTGGCAATTTTTTCGTGTATGCTGGTCGTGGCAGGCAGACCTGCTGCTGCCGGCGCGTACATGCTGCCTGACGTGCTGGCTGGACAAGCTGATGCAGGGGACAGGGCCGGCCGGTGACCACCACCGGTCGCTGACTTGGTTTACTTTTAACACAGCGTCCATACTTAGCAGCCTACGAATTCCATGTTCCATGGCTGTCCTTGTTTGTAGCTAGTCGCTGGTTTACCTTTCAATGGTGTAAATGTATATAACCATACACTCTGAATCAATGCAATTCGAGCTGTCCATTCTCTCATTGCCTACCTCTTACATGGTACTAGTATAGTGCCCGTGCTAACGCTACGGCGATAAACCATATGACATATTAGGAGAAAGCAACAAGCCATGTAAATTACAATTAAGGTTCAATGCAACAGTTAATGAATGCTTAATGCAAGCAGCAAAAGAATTTTATCTACAGTTACACTATGGCCATAATGACCAAATTACCAGGAGCCCAGGACCATTGTTATAGCAGTTCAGACAAAAGAACCTTTATTTTGTTATATTTCAAACCAAATAGGTGTTCTAAACCTGCTATCTCATTCAGAGAATTTTATTCAGATTTAGATGCTGAGACGCAAAAATACATATAACTGACAATCTTGTGGATGAATGAAGGCGCCCGTGTAGCCGACACTCCGCTCGTAAATTTTAGCAGGCTGACACCAACAATCAAGGTTCTTCTGTGAAAAAAAAAAAATACATGCAGAACTTGTTAGACCATGATACATCCTAATATAGAACAAGAGGAAAGTTACAGGCTCATAACTATATATATGAATCGAGCTTACATTAATGCAATTCGACGAAAATGAACTAATTACTCGCAAGATTAAAGCAAACTTTAATGCATTCCTGGGTGGATGAAACACTGGAGGAAGCCAGACCCAATATTCCAGAATATCAAGTGCTAAATTCTAGAGTTGCAGAAATTGGTAAAATTTATAGTTTGATGTACAAATACAATGTGTGTATGGCTGTAGAGGTGGAATCTTAACAACTGCTGGTTGTTGTTATTCAGTTTATTTTTGCGAACCAAAGTAATCCAAGTCATTATATGCAATTGCCCCAGTTAGCTTCCATCGACTTTGGAGCCTACTGTATGTGGTAGTGCCTACAGTACCATAAGAGCTGCAGTTTTTTGTTTGGTTATAATTAAGCCCCAACACTTTTCCAGATATAAATAGGTTTAAATAACTTATTATTTCTTTTCGTTTCAATGTAAATGTCAGATTATTTCTTTTCAATGTAATGTCAGAATATTAGTTTAGATCTCTCTAATCTATACATTGTTTACCCTTCCATCTCGTATCCACAGAGCATTCAGTACAAAGTACTCATGAACATTCCGCTTAGCATCCTATGATTAGTTCTCCAATTAACAAGGTTTACTCTCAGAAAATTTAGTTCCATGCCTATTAATTAAAAGGAAAAAGTCTACATCACCCCCTCAACTATAGGTGGTAGACTACATAACCCTCAACCTATGAAACGGTCTATATCACCCCCTGAACTTTCAAAAACAGGTCAAATTATCCCCTAAAGCAGTTTTGAAAAATCATAGCAAATCATAGAAAAATCGTAAAATGAAAAATCAAATTGTGTTAGACTCTAAATGAGTAGATCTACACAATAAACATATAATATGGTATGCTTTAGTACATTTTTTTACAGGTATGAGGAAAAACAGAAATTTAAAGCTGCAGCAAAAAAAAAAATGAACTAAAGCATACCATATTATATGTTCATTGTGTAGATCTACTCATTCACAGCCTAACACAATTTCATTTTTCATTTTACGATTTTTTTGTGATTTACTATGATTTTTCAAAACTGCTTTAGGGGTAATTTGACCGGTTTTTGAAAGTTCGAGGGTAATATAGACCGTTTCATAGGTTGGGGTTATGTAGTCTACCACCCATAGTTGAGGGGTGATGTAGACTTTTTCCTTAATAAAAATATCCACTAATTTGATAGATAATATTACCTAAAAAAATCTGACAGATAATGAATAGTTTCCTTGAATGAACTGCTCTTTCAACATAGAACTGCAGTGAGGGAACTTGGTGCCCACAAGTCTGAGCATAGTTCATAGGTTGAACTAACAATCAGAGCATGAAACAAATAATGAGGTTTACCTTCAAGTGACCACTCGCCAACTCCATCTATACTACACCAAACCAGCCATTGGCTGAGATGAAATATGCCTCTTCTCCACCTGTTGCTACCTGGAGATGGGTATACAAATATCGTAAGTTCATAACTTAACCATCAGGAAAGTAAGGGTTGGGTTGGTCTTTTGATGATTTTTTGCAACCTTTCATAAAAAAAAAGATTAGCACGTGGCACATTACTTAACAAAGCAAGATAGGAATTCAGATGTCACAAGTAAAATTTCTTCCTGCCAATTAGTGAGAAGTAATAAATTGATTAAACATTTCACAGAATAACAAAAAGCAGAATATGAAGACAGTTTATACCTTTGAAGGATGAGGCAATATTGCTGAGCTACTGGAATCATCCATGCAAGATGTGAATTGAAACATTAGATAATGAATTTTTTCCAAGTTCTGAAATACAAGCATGGAGCTTAGGAAACCCTGAAAAATAGGTGTGTGACAGAGATAATTAAATGAAGAAAAATCTATGTCACATATAAAAACAGTTTAAGCCATTACAGACTAATTGACAGGTACATGATGGTTTGGAACACTTAAAATCAAAGTAGACAGAGATTACCTATCTGAACTCTTCACCTCTGCAGTGTCATTTTTCCAATCTTCATCTCTGCAGATATGTTGAAACCACTTATCACTGGCACTAACAGTAAGGATAATGTATTTGCAATACGTTCATGTGTTATCTCATACACTACCTCACTGTCACTGTGCTATCTCATACACTAAATAGTGCACTTCAGACTCAGAACAATTGGCACACGGAATCAAGAATTCAGAGGCAACCTTGATATGAAGCAACCTGCTTGCAAAGCTAAAAAGATAGCATGGAATACTATGATATTTGAGAATGGAATTTAATTAGCACCATGGGAAAAGTGTGTTCTGGTAATCTGATTACCTCTTTCCCTAGCTGTGCAATCTCATCAGCCTTCCTTCATGTCTCCACCACCTGAAAAATGAACTGCGACAACGGTAGGAAATTCAATGACAGTATGTAAGGTATTTTACATCGTAACAACTAAAACAAATATGGTACCACAACAACACATAGAAAAAATACTTTTAAGTGTAGCACCTCCGTATCATGCATATAAGTGCCATTTTTTAGCATCGACTAAAATCAATTCAAAATGTAATAGCATCAACATTGGTTCTCAACACACAAAATAAGAGTACGTAAACCTCAACTTCTATTTGGAGTGCCTAACCAAATTTGTAACTGCATTTATATATACTCCAATCTCAGATATTTTCACAAGCTGCCCAGTGTTTGATACCTTCACTTGCCTAATGGTGAGCAGAGTCAAGTTTTAGAATGCATTACTCCCAAAATTTTGCCTTAGAAAGCATCAACTCATTGTCGTTTTTATTTCTAGCCCAACCTTTGTCGTGTATTCAAATATATATTTTTTTGCAGTATTGCTTGTAGCTTACCAAAGGAACTGACCAAAAGAATGATTGATTAGTGGAAGGCGGGGCTTCCTTACCCGAAAGAAGGGGTACGCCGACCGATCCTTGAGATGGGATTGGCGGAGTCGCTATGGCGGCGGGAGCATCGTTTCCCGATCAAGATTCACGCACACAAGACACAATGTTAGATAAACATTGTGACAAGAACTTGTGTCGATACTCAAACTTGCTCTATATATAAACAACTAAATTGACAAGTACTAAATCATGAAATTTCTCATTCGAGATACTGGAACATGGGTGGTTTAACGTAGGGTTTCGATCTAAGGGGGCGCGAGATCTCCATCACCGCCAGGGGCATGATCCCCGGCGCCCGGGGGCGCATCCGTGCCGCCATGGGACCGGACCTCGGCCGGCCGGGCTTCGCGCCACGCCGCGGTAAACGTGAAAAGGGCTGAGGGGGACGCATGTGGCCCTAGCAAAGCGCTGCCAGAGGCGGGCGCTAAGTGTGCGGTAGCACGCAGCACAACACCGGTGATTGACCACCGACTTCCGGATGGATCTCCCGCCCGCTCAACCAGCATAAGCGTCGTTGCCTCGGTCATCCCGGCCGAGGGCGAGTCGGCGGGCGGATCGTGGGCGGCCTCATCCGGTGGCGCCCGCACCGCCCCGGTGGTGGGTGGTTATCGCCCTTGGCGTGTAGGGTTCCAAAATCCTTACCGTGTGTTTTATTTTATTTTTTCAAAAAAAAGACATGCGGGGCAGGGATCGAACCCGGTGTCCGTGAGCTAGAGGCGAGGGCGGCCTTGGGGGTAGTCGAGGGGGACCTCGAGCATGTCCAATACTTTTCGATCTCGATCGTTTATCGGTGACGAGAGAAAAATGTTAAGAAACAATCTGAGCGGTTCATTTGAATGGATTTGAGGGTAGAAGAAGTTGGTGAATTAGTAGGGTACATCCGATGTTCCACGATCCTAGTTTTCCTTCTATCATTCATGGCATCAACACCCTCAACCGGTGTTTATCGTCCTCAACTTTGAAGAGTCGAACTTCGTCGCCTGGGCCCAATTCTTCTCCGCCATCTTAGGTGATCACGTCGATGGCTCACCACCCAAGGGTGACAACGACTTGGTGCAGAACGACTGCGCCATCGCCTCCCCGGTTACGCAACCGCGTATGTCGCCGAGCTGCGCTCCACGGTGTCGGAGGATTAGGACACTTTGCGTACTCCCTTTGGCACGTCGTGCGCAACATCTTCCGTGGCAACAAGGACATGCACGCCATCTACCTTGGTGCCAAGTTCCACAACTTCTACCAAGGTGATCTCTCGCCCTTGACTACACCTCTCGCATGAAGGTCATGGCAGATCGTGGGTCTCGGTATCCCGGACAACGACAAGGATTTGATCGACAACATGGTCTCAAGGACTCAACCCTCGTCTCCCGGTCGCCGCCGCCTGCCGTCCTTCCTCAAGACCGGGTCCATGCTGCAGCTAGAAGAACAGCGCATCACCGAAGTTCGAGAAGATTCAAGCCGCGACGGCGCCGTCGCCTAGTCTACCCACGGCGGGGGAGCGTGGGCCATCCGCACCAGCTCAACTCCGGGCCGCGTCATCTACTTTGTCATCAAGCAATAATTATTTAGGAATAAAATATAAATAATTAGGAAAAATAGGTTTACTTCTTTTGTAAGTCTTCCCAGGACTATAAATACAAGAGACTTGTAACTATTTCGAATAAATCGAAAAAATTAAAAAGGATAACACCCAATAGCTTCGGTCTTGCACTCTCTCCTAAAACCTAGCCACCGCCCCCATCTCCCACGCCGCTCAACGGTGAGCACGCGCGCCCTAGGGCGCCGCACGACCGTGAGCCACCGCCTCTTCGCCGCCATTCATCGCTGCGCGTGCCGTCACAGCCGTCGGAGCCCGTTCGAACTGTGACACCCGGTAGGAGGTAGCTATGGGCCTGATTTACTGGGCCTGCATTTTCTGTAGCGGGCTTTTAAAGGTGCCTGCCTCGGATAATTGATTTTTCGTGGTGGGCACGTTAAAATGCCCGCCACGGAAAATAGATATTAACCGTGATGGCAGGCTGTTAGCCGGTTGGCCAGGCCAGCCAAACATTACCGTGGCCGGCGAAAGGCGTGCCCACCACGGAACAGTTTGGCCGTCATGCGCTCCAACAAGACCATGTGGTTGTTGGCTCCCATGGTACAATGGGAAAAAGTTTTAGTATCAATTATCATAAATAAAGATGAGAAAGGATGCCAAGCTAAACCTTAGAGCTTTCAAAAATCTCTCAATACAGTAATCATTTCATCTTTGCAAAAGTTGTATCTTCAACTTTAATGTGGACTGATCATGACTGTGTTACCATGTCGTGCCTCCACGCCTGAGCAGAGGCCGGGCAAAGCCAGCTCTAAATTTATGAATATTTGGTAGTGCACTGCTAAGGGGACATACATAATTTGGTAGAAATACATGGTGAAAATTTTTCTATTTAGTGGATTTGTTTCTCCCCATACAGCGGTACGTTGGAACCAGGCAAGCTCAGCGTAGGTTTGCCCCTGCAAGTGAAATTGAGTCATTTGAGTGAGTGGCCGAATGTGGACCCACATGTGCAGTGCATTCACTGGTTCAAATGCATTTCATCTGAGGATATGGATGGCTCAGATTAGCCATCTGTTTACATGGGCAAGTGTGAATGCCTTTCTATTGGCGCCTAAGCAGGGTGTGGCATGCCGCACCTGCAGTAGTGAACCAAACACTAGCTGAAGTTTGGCCAGATGAGGCTTGGTTATTTGTGGCAAATGCCGGTAGCGATCCAAACATGCCCTTTCATTCTTCTCACCAGAAAGCTACACAGTATTTTTGATCCATGAAAATTTTTGGCATGTTTGTTTATAACTCTTTAAAACCTGATTTTACATAGTTAGATTCCTTGTGGTCGAACCGGCCGAACCAGATTCAAGTCATCGATTTGGCACGGGTGCTCGCGATTTCTTGAATTTATTCTAGGTTTTAAAGGGGCCATGCTTTCGGTCGTAAATTTTAAAACCAATCGGCATAATCCTTCGTGCTCCTAGCTAGGGGTTGCATATGTTCAAAGGGTTAAGTGTAGGTGCGTTTTGTAGGCATTTATATTTTACTGTGCAATTCTAAAAAATACGCATTGGAATAATTGTCTCATAAAAAATTTTGAGCTCTGACACAGAGATGTGGTAGCCATTAGTAAACAATGCACGCTTGTTGTATTATACGTATTGCACTTGTTAAATCTTAAGCCCACTTTGAATCTTGATGAAGGTATCGAGCAAAAAAAAATTCTTAAAATATTTGATTCAGGCACTCAGAACCCACCAGTCTTTGGTCCTCGTAAAGAATGAGAAAATTCAGACAAAGCGCGCGGTGTGCTTGCCTGCTTGGCATTGAGGTCGAGGCGTGCAGCAGTTTGAATATGTGCATGCTCGGCCTCACTTGGACCAAGCAAGTGGATGGCTGCCAATATAGTGGCATACACTACTACAGAATTGAACTTGCATGGTGTTTATTTTTTTATTTTCCGTGGCGGGCATTTAGAAAACCGCCACGGAAAAATAGTTGGCCCGCAGCCCCCGGCCAGGAAATGCCCGCCACGGTTAATCACCATTAACCGTGGTGGTTTTATTACAATGCCCGCCACGGAAAAGTCTGGGCTATAAATACAGCCCCAACCTTCTTCTTCCCCATGGGATTTCACCATTTTCTAGGGTTTTGAGCTTCAAAACTCTAGAAAACACCATTTTGGGGGGAAGGTTTTGCCCTTGGTTTGATTGAAGTTTGGCACCGGTAGGGGTAATTTCTCCTCTTTCTCCCCTCTTTTCTCTCCCTCTCTCCCTCTCTATCCCTATGCACGGTTGAATGTGGTTTGTGCTCTCTCTCTTCCCCTCTCTCTCCCCCCACTAGTACCGAAATGATTTTGCGTGATGCTCCAAAATATTTTCCGTGGCGGGCTCAATTTTTGCCCGTCACGAAAAATATCAGCGCCACGCCCGTTTTATTTTCCGTGGCGGGCATTTTTGCCCGTCACGGAAAATAGATTTTGCGTGGCGGGCATCTTTAAAGGCCCGCCACGCCAAATAAAAGCCCAGCTGCAGGTCCAGCGAAAGCCCATTATCTCATCACCTATCGGGTCCATATATAAACCAAGTCTTCCCAGTCAGAAAAAACCCTAAGTCATTTTCTCCCCTCGCCGCCTCCTCCTCTCTCTTCTCCATCCCGCCGCTCTTCCTTGCGCCATGCGGCTCGATCCCCTTCCCATGGCGCTCCTCCTCGCGAGCACAATCGGTGGCGCACGGTTGCGGCGGGAAGCGGCGGATCCACCCGCCTGCCGTGGCGCGTCCGCGGCGGGAAGCGGCGGATCCACCCGGCCTCTCGGGCGCGGCGGCGCGGGAAGCGGCGGATCCAGGCGAGTGCGATGTGTCGGCGGCGGCGAGTTGCGATGCGTCGGCGGTGGATCCCAGCCTCCGGCGGCGGTGTGCGCAGCGACGCAGTGCGGGTTCGTCATCTGCCTCTCCCTTGCTCTCTCCGATCTCGCTCTCACTCCCTCTTCTGAGTCCGGCGGTGGTGGAGCGGATCGATCCGGTGGCGCGCCCCTCACGTGGCGGATTCATCGAGGAGGCGGGTGGCGGCGCTCGGATCCGGCGAGGAGCGTCCGGCGCGGTCGGATCAGGCTGCGGGATCAACAACAACCTTGCACGGCCACGGCGGCGGGATCCGGCGGCGGGTCCGACGGCGGGTCGGCGTGGTGGATCCGGCGGCGGTCCGATCGTTGTGCTGCCCCTAGATGGGCTCGGGGGCCCATGGATGGGCTTGGCGGGCCTGTCTAGGGTTTGTGGGTTTTTTTTTTTTTTGAAATATTTTTCGTGATGTGCCCGCCACGGATAATCGATCAACCACGCAAATTCCTGTTCTTTACCGTGACCTTTGCTTGGTGACGGGCTGATTTGCCCGCCACCAAAAAATGGTTTTGGCCCGTCATCCTGAAAAACAAATTGGGTACTAGTGCCCCTCCCCTCCCCTTATCTCTCCCCCCTCTCTCTCTCCCTCTCTCCCCCCTCTCTCTCCCTTTCTTTTTGAGATCTAGTATCCCTCTCTCTCTCTCTCCCTCTCAAGCTAGCTCCTCTCCCCTCTCTCCTCTCCTTCTCTCTCTCCCTCTCCCCCTCTCTCTCCCTCCCCCTCTCTCCCCTCTCCCCCCTCTCTCTCCCTCTCCCTCTCTCTCCCTCTTTCTCCTTCCCTCTCTCTCTCCCTCTCAAGCTAGCTCCTCTCCCCTCTCTCCTCTCCCCTCTCTCTCTCCCTCCCCCTCTCTCTACTCCTCTCTCTCTCTCTCGTATTCCTCTTTTGCACTCTAATCATCGATACTTCGATCTCTAATCATCGATCGCTCTCTTTGCTTTGGTTTAATTAATTTGTGCAGGCCGTCATGGCGCCGAATAGGGATTGGATGTACAGGCCGAGGATGAGTTTGGATTTCGTTGATGATGTGTGAAAGAAGTTTATGCCCGTCGCGCAGAAGCATCGAATCAGTCAGGGTTCCGAAGTAATGGTGTGCCCGTGCTATCAGTGCAAGCATATGTTCTTACACAAGGATGACGACGTCGTGGAGCACTAGCTGCGGTATGGTTTTATCAGGGGAGCCAAGGTACACCGTGTGGACGTATCATGGTGAAAAAGAACCTAGTGTCACAGCCGGTTCATCTGGAAGACCCCCGTCGACTGCAACCATTTTAAACAACGAAAGGTCGGCGAAGGACGAGAACTAGTTGATAATCGTGATTACATCACCATAGATGAACCGCTTGAAGACATGGTAGAAGACAATGCGGGTGGAGACGATGGTGAACAGTCAGTAGTTGATGACATGTCGCCCAAGGATGCTGATCTTTTCGAGGATATTGCTAACCTCAAAGATGAAGATGACCTGTTGTTTGGCAATCCAAGATGGCTCGAGAATTTTAGACAGATGAAGCAGGTGGCAATTGACCCTCTCTACAAAGATGACAGCAAATGTCCGAAGCATTGCATGGTGCTACGTTTTAACCTAATGATGTTGATGCTGAAGGCTCACCACGGGTGGTCAGACACGAGCTTCAATGACCTGTTATGGGTCCTCGGTGACACTGTTTTACCCGAGGGGAATAAGGTGCCCGCCAATACCTATCGGGCGAAGAAGCTGATTCGTCCTGTGGCGATGAAGCTTAGGAAGTTTCATGCGTGCCCTAACCATTGCATTCTATACCGGGGTAACTATGCGGACTTGCAGAACTGTCCGCGTTGCGGCGATAGTCGTTACAAGAGGAATGCTGGGTGTCATGCCACCGTTGAGGAGGGACCGTCGAGAGGGCCCAAGAAGCGTAAGACGGCCAGCAAGAAGAAGCGCATGCCACCTCCTCGAGGACGAGGAAGAAGAGGGTTACACCCTGCAGGAAGATCCCCGCCCTATCGGTGTGGTACCTACCCGTGCTCGATCGCTGCGTGCAATTTTTGGGAACCCGTGAGGATGCCAAGCTGATGTCCCGGCATGCATCGGCGAACGCACGAAGGGCGATGGCAAGTCTGCGACACCCCTCGGATGCCAAAACGTGGAAACACATCAATGACATGTTCCCGAGTTCGGGGACGAGCCCAGGAACGTAAGGTTCGCGTTGAGTACCGACAGGATGAATCCGTTCGAGACCTCAGTAGTTCGCCGACAAAGACCTGGCGGTCACCCCGACCATATACAACCTCCCCCTACGAGTGTTTGAAGCGCAAATATCTTCTATCGGCCATGCTCATTTCCGACCAAAGCAGCCCGGCAATGATATAGATGTTCTCATTGAGCCGATAATGGATGAATTGGCGGAACTGTGGAAAGGGGTCAAGATTATGGATGTGTCCGAGAAGAAGAAGTTCACTCTAAAGGCCATGATAATGGCCACCATCGATGATTACCCCCTCTCTTTTTCATTGTCGGGGCAGATTAAGGGGAAGACAAATTTTGCACGGTTTGCATTGAGAATACCGCTCCACTTACCTTAGCGGATCCCAAAAGACGGTGTACATGAAGCATCGTAAATTCCTCTGCAAAGAACACAGGTACCGGGAAACTTCGATGGATGAGTACTTTGACGGTGAGCCAGTCGGTGAAACGGAGGAGCCGGAAAGGGTAAAGTACGGGCCAAAGGTGTTTGAAATGGTGAAGAACATAAACCACGAGTTTGGAAAGAAGAAGAAAGCCGGTGAGCCAAAGGCAAAGAAGAAGCGGAAGCGGAACAAAAAGGCAGTGGAAGAAGAAGAAGAAGCAGAAGCAGAAGCAGAACCCAATCCGCCACCGCCCAAAGTCCCATTCAAGAAGCAGTCGATTTTCTTCAAGCACCTACCATACTGGAAGATGCTCCATACACCTCATGCCATCGATAACATGCATCTACGTAAGAATGTCTTCGAGAGCTTGGTCGGGATTTTCCTAGACATCAAGACTAAGACGAAGGACGGTGTCAAGTCACGTCGGGATCTTTGCCGACATGGGCATCGGGCCCGAACTTCACTTGACACCCTAGGGGAATAGCGGAAAAGTCGACCTTCCGCCGCGAGCTACAATCCGACACGGGATGAAAAAGAGGGATTTTTGCAAATGGCTCAAGGGATGTCAAAGTGCCGACCGGTTTTACGTTCCAACATGAAGAGCATTGTATCGATGAAAGACCTCACACCGTCAAACTTCAAGGCCCATGACTGCCATGTCATGCCGACGGTGTTCCTTCCAATTGTGATTAGGTGCATCGGCCTAGAGTTCATGAAGATGGTCGTTACACGCCCAGTGCTACTTTTTTAATCGCATCACGTAGAAGGTCATCACTAAAAATGACCTCCCCAAGACCGAAAAGAGTTCATCACGGAGACTATATGCCGCTCAATATGTGCTTACCACATTCTTTCTTCGATATTATGCCACACCTCATGATACACATGGTCGATCGATAGAAGAACCGGGGCTTCTCTACCGCACGAGATGTGGATGAACGAGCGGTTCATGTCCTCTCTTAACAGATCCGTCCTTAACCGTGCATACCCGTAGGGCTCTATGATAGAGGCATACACAACACAGAGGCCGTTAATCGCCGCACTAGATACATCCGATGGAAATGCAATCGCCTACCCGAACACCCGCATGAAGGCGTAATCAAGGGATGGGCTGCGCTGGGAGGAAAGTACGAACCGATATAGACCAAGAAACAATCGAAGAAGCCCATGACAGCGCTCGAACCGCTTAGTATCAATGGAAACGTGGGTGAGAAGCATCCGGAGGAAATTCGCAGCAAGCGTGGCCGGGCGCACTGAGGGGTGGGTACCGAGACAACACCGGTTGAATTTCACAACGTGGATCGAGAACGTGAGATACCCCTAAACGCTGATATCAAGAATCGATGCTTGCATATGGCCCATCTAGCCAAATCATCACATGGCAAGGTTATGACATCAACGGATACAGTTTCCACACGAAAGAAAAGGACAACAAGAGCGCGTCACGTATCAGCGGCGTTCGGTATGAGGGCATTGACATGGCCACCAAGGAACTCAAGACATACTATGGGCAAATCCAAGAGATTTGGGAAGTTGATTATGGGCGAGAGCTATAGATACCCAATTTTTCGGTGCCGATTGGGTCAAGCCAACGGTGGTTGTCGGGACGGTTGGGTTAACCACCGCTCAGCCTCGAAAGTACCGGAGATGATGAGTGGGTACTCAAGCAAGTCGCGCGGGGCCCGTAGCCTACTACCCGGTGCCCAAATCGCAGGGCAAAAGCAACTACATGCGGTCGTGGGAGGGAAGCAAAGGATCGTGGGAGCCGATGGAGTGCGAGTCCCAAGAGTACAACAACTACGCAGAGTTTACGCTCTTTACCGATCATCCAACCAAGATCAAGGAAGTCGAGACACGCGTGTGGGGGAATGTCATCAAGACCAAGACAAAGCCCCGGTGCCGCACGGACGGTCGAAGAAGACAAAGGCAGCCCCGCAAAAAAAATAAGTCGATCCTTTTGTAATAGAACCAAATATGTAATGGAACCAAATATGTATGTCACGACATTTATGTAATGGAACCAAAAATGTATTGGAGATCGCGGACTTGCTCGAAACGTCCCGACTTGTCCATTAAAGACTGTATTTTTAAATCATGCAAAAACTATCCAAAATTCAAGTTTCACATTTTTCATGGGTACACATACTCATAGGGAGGCCACACAAAAATTTTCAGAATTTTTGAATGAACATTTGAATTGTTATGAATTTTACAAATTCAATTTTTGAATCTATTTTTATGGGTTAATCGATTAATGCCCGCCACGCAAAAATCGTGGCCTATATAAGAGTGGGTCGCTGCCCTGAATCAGCTAAGTCCTTCGCCCCGGTATTCAGTCACCCCAAAGGGCTGCCAAATTTCGTCCCCCCCCCGCCGGTGCTGCCTCCGTGCGCCGCCGCCGCCGGCGCCTCCTCCTCTCTCTCCCTCTCTGCGAGATCCCGCGGCAGCGGTGCAGGATCCCCCTAGCCGCCGCCCGTCTGCGCGGCCCGCTCGAGATCCGCCGCCCGGGGTCGGAAACCCTAGCCGCCGCCGGTGCTCCTCTTCGCCGCCACCGGTGCTCCTCTCCGCCCCCGCCGGTGCACCTCTTGACGGACCGCCCGTCGTCCCGCGTGCCCGGTCATCTCCGTGCACCTCCCCGCCGGTGCTCCTCCGACTCGGCGCCGGTGCTCCTCTTCGCCGCCACCGGTGCTCCTCTTCACCGCCCGCCCCGTCGTCCGCGTGCCCAGGCATCTCAGAGCTCCCTCCGTGCTCCTCCTCGTCCCCCATCTTCTTCCCCTCAGGCCTCCGTGCACCACCGGTGAGAAAAAACCTAGCTATTGGTGCCCGTCATGGTGCCCGCCGTTGTTGTCATGGTGCCTGTGATGCTTGAGGAGGCCGAGCATATGGCATTATTTTCTCGCTTTTGATGCCATCAATTTTTTACTGCCTGTGATGCCATTTTTTTTGCTGCCTGTGATGCGATGTGATGCAAGTATCGAGCATATGCCGAATGCCACCGCTCGTGATGCCGCCCTAAGGCCAAATTGAGATGATATTGATCAAATTGAAATTGAAATTGAATTTTGGCAAATTGTCCAAATTGAGATGATATTATTGCCCCTAAGGCCAAATTGAGATGATATTGTTGCCCCTATGGCCAAATTGAGATGATATTATTGCCCCTAAGGCCAAATTGAGATGATAATGTTGCCCCTATGGCCAAATTGAGATGATATTGTCCTTCGGGGTGACTGATGGATGAGGCGGAGGACTTAGTCGATTCACTACTACTTAGGTGAACTTTGATCTCGTGGCGGGCATTTGGGGTTTTCCATGGCATGTACTACTATCTTACTATCTACTTGAGGCATTTGCAATGACGTATGATGAACTATTTGTATACTTAGTGCTGAGGAAGTGGCATATGCGATGATGTGAATATTTTTATGCTGAGGCAAAGTGGCGATGATGAAATGTCCCCCATACTTGTGAGCGGCTAACGAGGGCGGCTTGTATAACATATACAAGCAACCGGTTTAGACGCGATGTGATAAGGATAGTTGGGTACTTCCGAGCCAAATACACATTTTTACACATTTTTTTATTATTACAGATGTTTTGTTTTATTTTTTGTATTTTTTGTATGTACTATGTAAAAAGGAAAATATGTACCTATTTTATCTATTTTTGTAAATTTTTGGTTCTTTTTGTTACTACTCTATGTAAAATGGAAAACTATATATGTAATCATGAGAGGAATACAATAAATATAATTTGAGATGACTCTGTGATGGCTCTACTACATACTAATAAGTATGCCATTTCCATTGCCATACTTATTAGTAGACATTTTGTGTATTTTTAGTTTTTTTGGTAACTACTCTATATATGTAAAATGCTCGGTGTTCCCGTAGAATCCAATGGCATCCGAACCAACCGATAAAGATCGTGCAATCGGTGGCCAGAGCGAGGAGGATGTGGCCTCCACGTCTCGATTCTTCCTCCGACAAAGGATATGTGGGCGAAGAGTTGACACCCCGTGAGAGGCCACGGAAACGTCCTACGGAGGACGAAATTGATCCGGGATCGGCGACCAGGAGGAGCCCAACACACACGGGGTTCTCGAGTGGATAGCCCGGAACCAAAAACGTAAGTATACGACAAACACAACATCGTGTGCCTCATGTAAGTACACGACTAATTTTAGTTGTTGTCGTGATAGTTACCACCGGGTGCCTCTGCGTCTAGAGTTTGGTGAAGAGAGAGCTCGGTCGAGGGGCGGGAATCTGGTCCCACCCCTAGCACTTCAAATACCACCACCTCCAAGAAGTCCAAGACGTCGGGCTTGAAAAAGAGGCTAGCACGGGAGGCACCGCTGAAGCGAGGTGGTGCGTAATATATTGAGGATAGGCCTGAATGGAGATCCCGTGGAGCCGAAAACTATTAGGGCCGTCTATAGCAAACCGGATGTCCGTTATAGCCAAGGAAATCGTGCCCATCACTTACCTAGACCGGAGGAATGTCCCGAGGCGAAAGAAGAAGGTGTGGAAAGGCGTGAAAGTCTTGTTCCATTATCCAGGGCGAGAGGCGGGCTTTGACAAAAAAAAAGAAATGCCGGATGTATGTGTGGACCATTGCAAGCAAAGCGCTTCACACCCTCAAGGAACAATCTCTACACAAACTATGTGCGGAAGGGCAAGTCACCACTTCAAGCCTACAACTTCTTAAAGCAACCCGTCTGGGATGAGTTCGTCAACCTTACGACTAACGAAGAGTATGAGGCCAAGTCGAAAATGGGTAAAGAACTCGCAAAGAAGAACGACCTCGGGCACAACCTCGGCATGGTAGGATATTTTGGTCATAAGGGAAAATGGTGGCGGAAAGAAAGGGAGGACACTGAGAAAGGGATACAGAATCCGTTGGTAGACCTTCCCCGAGAGGACACGTGACTTCTTCTATGCCCGTCAGCCCAAGAAGCGTAAGACGACAAAGACGTCCAAATACAATGACCCAAAGGTCGACGAGGTGGAGAAGAAGGTGATGCTTGTCAAAAGGCCAAGGCGCGCGGGGAGTTCCAACCTAGGAGGGAGCACGACGAGGCGACCGAGGCAATCGGAAGACCCGAGCACCGTGGCCGAGTTCGGGGCGGGGCTCGAGGTATAGCCGAAGACCGTGGATTCTTGGGCATCCGACGCGGCCGACTACCACACGAGGTTGAGGTACAAGGAAAACCTTAAGATGCAAGGCTATGAGCAAGCCATAAAGGACATAGTCGAGAAGAAAATAGAAGAGGTATTAACGACAAGAGGTCTTTGCAACATCCAAGGAAGCCAAGGTGTGAGTGCGAGTGATGTCACCGGGAAGAACCAATCGACGATCTCGTCGAACCCGCGGTGGGCAAACTCTATATACCCCTTGGCAGGAAGGGGAAGAAGAAGGAGGTGGGCTCTGCCGTGGTGTCACCACCACGGTGAAATATGTTGTACAATAACGAGCCGGTCCCACCGAAGTATGCCTTCGTTTATCTGACATCCATAGAACCAGGCCTGGGTGATGAGGAGATTGATATCCCGGTGAACAAGGAGAAATCGTACTCAAGGACCTTCGGGAGGAGAGGGAGTACCTATGGAACAAGGAAGACATTGTCCTGTGGAAACCGACGACACCACCTCCGACGGTAGTGGTCGCAGGCCCTCCTCGTCCCCCGGGTGGTGGTGGCGATGACGATGATGATAACGACAACGACGATGGTGGCCGAGGTGCCGGAAGTCCTCGTCCGAACCCACCGGAAGTAACAGAAGGAGAAGATGGTGGTCGAGGTGGTGGAAGTCCTCGTTCGAACCCACCTCCCGGAAGAACCGGAAGAAGAAGACGGTGGCAAGACACCACCTCACGGCTCGAGCAAGAGGACACCTTCTCCTAAGAAGGTTGCTCGCCGTCCCTCCCACGCCGTTCAAGCGCCCAATGGTCGAGGAGGTTTCGAAAAATGTGACGGTATAGCAAAAAAAGTATGGCTAATTAACTTGTACTAGGCATTAATTGGTGGCTAATTTAGTTCAATTCCACATGCATAGGATTCTCAACCCCGCCTCGAGAGCAGTCAGAAGGAGGATGACGTCGAATGTCCCCCCCAAGCGCCGAGGAAGAAGAAGCTATCAAAAGAAGATGAGGAAGTTCTTGCCCTGACCAACAAATACTTAGACGATGAGGCCAGGAAGGAGCTAGCGGAGAAGGAAAAGGACCTCCGATTGGCTAAGCAGAACCCGGGGGCCGTGAAGACCGGCAGTACTAGGAATTATGTACCCCATCGGTGGGGACAATGGGTCAGCCCGGACTGCCCAGATTCCTTTGAGCTTGGCAAGTTCATGGTGCCCAAGGGCCAGCTAATCGAGGACGAGGAGTGGGACACTCGTAGGTTCCACCTATTGTATCGGCATGCAGTTGATCGTGGGGTCAGGGAGTTCCATTTCAGGGTTCCCAAGGAGCTCTTTAACTTGGAGGAGGACATTTCACTGCCAATAGGCTTCGACGAAATGTGGCGGTTGCTACGGCGCCAGGACCTCGACCAATCCGTTGTCACCCTCTATGCTGCGTGAGTTTGTTTACCGATCATTACGCGCTCGTACACCACTAATTCTAGCTCTCTGATTCTAAAATGACGTGACCACATGTGCTTGCAGGATGCAAGCATTGGTAGCCCGAGTGATGAATCAGCCAATTGTGTTTCTACGCCCAAATATATATATAGACGTGGCGTATTTTTCTCATTTCTGGATGGAGACCCAGAGGAACAAAGAGCTCAGAGAGTTAGGCAAGGCCGAACAATATAAACACTATAAAAGTTTGTGCGATGCAAAGGTTAGAGAGATGGCAGACTACATCCGTAAGTGCATAAAGAAGATCAAAACGGAGGTCGGTTGTCTCATTGCGGCCCAACATATCAAGTAAGTCAAAAGCAATACTTTTTATTTTTTGAACACTTCGAATCTATTTCTAATCACATAAAATGATGTAGCATTGCCGGTATAGAAACAACAAAGACACATTGGCCACTGGATTACTTGGCTAATTTTCCCTCAGGATGGCGCGGCCCTTAGGCTGGACTCATTGTATAATACGCCAAAAGGCCTCTACCAACATTTTGAAGAGGCCCTGCAGCTGTAAGTCACGACACTTGTATACTATTTCATACCACAAACTTCTGTAAGTCATGACACTGTGGGATTTCGTACAGGGCTTACAAGGATTACTTGAAAGACCCCGAGTCATTCGATCGGAGGCAGGGCATACGCAAAGAAAAACATAAGGACGAAATGAAGATCAGGCGAGATTACGAGGTATATGCAACATTACTCTCGTTTGCTCGTCCATATTGAATGGTCTCATAATATTCTAACCATTTTTCTCGGTACATATATCGTGCATGCGGTGCGGTAAGCGACCTTTTTGGCAAAGAACCTGTGTGGTTTCTATACCATGACGTGGATATCCCGCAAAGGACGTGTACCGTACTACGTGGCGCGAGCCGACGAAGAAAACCACGCAAGGTTTTGGAACAAAGGCTTGGGCGACCTTTACGTTCAAGAAACGGTTGGCGCCATCTGTAGGGGCGTCGTTGAGGACTTTGTGCTACCTACCGGCAATTTCTTCGACCCTAAGAGCGACCTTGCTACAAATCCCGACTTATGGGAACTACGGGATGGAGAAATAAGCTAGACATGAAGAACTATACGTGGGATGGCCCAGACTTGTAACCTAGCTAAACGTGATTGATCAATCGATCGTTCGATCGAGTTTTTGTAAATTCTCGATGTGTGGTGATCACACTTTTAAACTCTAAGTGCTTAACTGAATGTCCATGTTAGTTGAATGTTAAATTGTGATGCATGTTTAAGATTTATGTGAACATTCTCTTATTTTTATTATTTAATATGTGGTTTAAATCATAATTTATAATTTTATAGTATTTTTGAATTATTTTTTTATTAATCCTGAATTAATTAACCGTGGCGGGCTTATAACAAAAACCGCCACGCTTAATACATTAATCATGGCGGGCATGTAAAGATGCCCGCCATGGTTAATCTATTAACCGTGGCGGTTTTTTGTTAAACGCCCGCCACGGTTAATGGATTTTCCATGGCGGGCATGGGTCGCCACGGTTATCGAACGATTAACCGGGACCCTAACTCCGTGGCGGACCTAATGCCCGCCACGGAAAATCCAAAATGCCCGCCACGGTTGATCATTTCTGTAGTAGTGATAGAACTCCCGGCTGCCTGCTGGTACTGCTACTGCATGCCTCTCTCTAACTAGCTAGAGTACTGCTATGAATCCCCTAAGCTCTTTCAGCTGTCTCAGATCACTGCGGTTCACCTTACACGGGATTTTAATCTGCAAGATTTTAATCAAACTTACTCAGATAAGCAAACATACCTACACAAAAGGAATCGTAGTATGCTGGACTGACAAGAGTGATCATCGCATCTTTTTTTTTTCTTTGAATGGATTGAACTTTGGTCATCGTAAAGAATGAGAAACATTTTACAGAAAGTGCGTGGGGTGCATAGCATCGAGGTCTAGGATGGTCACGTTAGGCGACAGTGGGTCGTGCAGCCGCATAGATGCATGCGAGGCGTCACATGGACTCACGTGCCACCAGCGTAGGTATCCGAGGTCTATTTCGATAGCTGCCTGCCATACTCCCGGGCTTGACACATCGTCTACAGCTAGACGCCTTGCCACCACCAACCAGCATACTAGTGTGGATCGACTTGGCGTGGTGCTGGTCTTTGAGGAAAGCAGCACAAGTGTTTTAAAAGGAGCAACTCGACATAAAAGTAAGCACCCCTTTTTTGGCTGTTTGGGTTTGGTGGATGCTTGTGGGCGGCCGTCCTCGACGAAAGCTGCCCCAAAGCATTAGGTGGAGGCTTGTGCTGCGTGGTGAAAACAACACAAGGTTTTTCAAAAGCCATCGGCGGCCGGCTGCCATTGCCCTTTCCTAATGGCTGCGTCAACCTGAACTCAGACTAGTGCTATGCGTTCTCTGCACTCAGATCTGAACCAAGCAAGGGAGGAACCATGAGTGTGGTGACGGGGGCGCTGGGAAGCCTCGCCCCCAAGCTTCTTCAGCTGCTCCACGATGAATACAAGCTCCAGATGGGCGTGAAGAAGCAGGTGGAGTGGCTGTCCAGGAGCTGAGCAGTATCTCTACGCCTTCCTCCGCAAGGTCTCGGATGTGCCATGGGACCGGCTCGACGAGCAGGTCAAGGTGTGGGTACGCGAGGTCAGGGAGGCATCCTACGACATGGAGGATGTCCTCGACACCTTCCTTGTGCGTGTCGAAGGTGATGAGCCTGCCGACCCGAGCAGGCTCAAACGCACCATGAAGAAGATGGCCAAGGTGTTCAGCAAGGCAAAGGCTCGCCGTGATATTGCTGGTGCCATCGAAGACATCAAGAAGTATCTCGAGGAGGTAGCTGAAAGGCGGCAGAAGTACAAGCTTGATGAGAGTATTTCTAAGCATGGGGTGTCGACATCTACGGTTGATCCTCGACTTACTGCAATGTATAAACAAGTGACGCAACTTATTGGCATCGACAAGTCAAGGGAGGAGCTCATGTCCCTGCTGAATCCATCCCATCAACATCATGATATGCTGTACAAGGAGATCTTGAAGAAGGTTTCTATTGTTGGAGATGGGGGATTGGGCAAAACCACTCGGCCAAAGCGAGTGTATGACAAACTTAGTTCAGAGTATGACTGCAGAGCTTTTGTGTCCGTTGGTCGTGACCGTGACTTGGCTACAGTTTTCAAGGACATCCTCTTTCATATTGATAAAGATAAGTTTGACAATATTCATACCACAGGAAGAGGTGTTGATCTTCTCATTCTTGAACTACGAGAATTCTTGGAAAATAAGAGGTACACATGAGCCAGCCATTTGCAAATTCTAATTTGTTAGTGCCTTTTAAGATACTGAAGCTGTACAGCTAGACCATATTATTTTGCATTATATCCAGTAGGTTATACTAAGAAAATTATCTCGATTCACCGATGGAAGACTTCTTGAGATTGAATTTCTCATTTGTCAATTTTAATGTTTCACACATACACCAAAAATGCAAATTATCTACATGTTATGTTTGCAAATTATCTGCATGTCTCTACATAGTTACTAGTATGTCATAATGCATTTGGTGTATATTGTGACTTTTTAATGTTAACAATGCAAATTTCTTCCTTCTATTGAAGCTTCGAGAATCATTATTAACCAATTTTTCTTACAAATTCATGTGGACAGGTATTTTGTTGTTGATGATGATGTATGGGATGTAGATACGTGCAAAACAATCAAATTGGCACTTATTGAGAATTGTTGTGGAAGTAAAGTAATCACAACTACTCGTAAGTTTGATGTCGCGAGAAGAAGGCCGGTGAGGTTTACAAGCTAAAACCACTCTCATATGAAAACTCCAAGAAGTTATTCTATACAAGAGTATTTGGTGCCAATGGAGAATATCCTAATTACAAATTAGATGATGTATCTGATAAAATTCTAGAGAGATGTGCTGGTATACCATTAGCAATAACCACAGTGACTAGCTTGTGGCGGTAAAACCAAAGGAAGAATGGTCTGAGGTGTACAGTTCTATCGAGTTTCAGGCATAAAGATAACAGAGGGGATGTAGAAGCTACAATGACAATACTTTCATTCAGCTACTATGATATGCCTTCACATCTGCAAACATGCTTATTGTACCTAAGCACATACCCGAGAAGATAGCCACATAGACAAGGATAACTTGATATGGAAGTGGATAGCTGAAGGATTTGTGAATGGAGATCAAGGAGAAAGATTATTTGAGCTCGAGAGACATACTTCAGTGATCTCATTAATAGAAGCATGATTCGACGTGGACGGAAGAGAGAGATGGCAGTGTTTTTTGCTTGTCGTGTTCATGACATTGTTCTTGACTCTGCAGCAAGTTTTCATTTGAAGAAAAGTTTGTTGCTATTCGAGGGTAATGCTGAAGCAATATTCCCACCAAGCAATGTTCGTCGGTTTGCTCTCCATAATAGAACAACCGAGCAAGTTAGTTCAAAAGCTAAAGTCAATGAGATGCCAAAAGTGAGGTCATATATTGCATTCGAGTGTGATATTAATAATACCGGGTGTACTTTCCCAGCTTTTTAGGCTTCTCAAGGCGTGTTTGATTTAATAAAAATGCGATTCAAGGATGGTTGCCATTTTGAGCATCTTGGTGATTTACTTCACTTCACTACTACAAAAAAACGAACATTAGGGGCGGTTTTAGATGGACATTAAGGGCGGTTTTTGCAACCGCCCCTAAGCAAGCACACCTAATGTTCACGACATTAGGGCGGTTGGGAAAAACGCCCCTAATGTCGGCTCTCGCTTGAACCGCCCCCTAATGTGGATATAGCGGGGGCGGTTCTAGTCATCACAAACCGCCCTAATGTCTATATCGTAGGGGCGGTTTATCTAAAACCGCCCCTAGTGTTGAATTTCACAACAAAAAAATATATAAATAAATAATTCACAAATTCAATTAATAATTGACATAATGTCTCCATACTTCAAATAAACATATATGCATCATGCAAAACTCACATACTTCAACGTACAATTCACATAGCATACGAAAATGTCGAGATACAATTCACATAAAGTCCACAATTATTCCCATCATACAACTCACATAAAGTTCACATAAAGGTCACATAAAGGTCACATAAAGTTTACAATTACTCCCATCATACAACCCGATATAAAGTTCACATATTTCCCATCATAAGTTGATTCAACGCCCTAGGCCTAGCCTTTCCCACTCTCGAAGATGTTGATACTTTGGATTGTTTTGCAACTCGTGGTCCGGCGATGAAGCTACCTTTATGATGTATAATTTGATCCAATATAAAGTCACAAAGGCCACCAACGAGATCCAAGAGATCGTCATCTTTGTAAGGGGGTAACCTTTTTTCCCTAACTCTTCTTTGGCCTACAAAATTTCCAATATAAGAAATGAGTGACCATATATATAGGAACACGGTGAGCATATATATATATATATAGAGAGAGAGAGGAGTGAGCATGTATACCAAGTTTGGGTGTCTCGTAGGTAAGTGTCTTATTTATCGCCATGCATACATAATATCCACAATGTACCTTTGCCGTGGCTGTTTGGGGACATGTATATATAAAATTGTTAGTTATTGCATTTGAGATTATGCATTCATCGAAATAGGTCATACTTACGGGACAGTCTGTTTTGACATGCGAGCTTATCCTTCCTTCTTGGATTATGTCTCCCCGATGGTTGTTAACATACCAATGCATGCGCCCTGCTCGAAAGGATACCACAAATGCCACTTGTTAGTAACCAAAAAGTTAGGTTAGGAGGTTGTATAGTAACATATAAGAGGGTTGTCGATATACATACGATTTGACAATCGCTATGAAATCTTTATACGTGTTAGGATCAAAGTTCATTGAGTCATGAACCCACGCCCGGCCTATGCCGACATCAACACATATAGCAATCCAAAGATTACTTGCATAAATTCAATCATAGGAAAATGATGAGGTCGTCCGCGTAAAATATGTATTCGAAAAGCTTTATGTACATGTGGAACTTACTTGAAGTGGTATGGTAGCCATATCATATTGTTATGTTCGAGATTTTTGAAAGCCACGGATGTACGCCGCCACCCCAATGGCCTCATCCTTGATCGCCCGCCCGAATTGTCTCTTTTCTCCGCCTTGGTCTTTCCGGCTTCTAACTCTTTGCCATTCAGGTCCCAACCCTTAGGATATGCAAAACGGGATTGTGCTATTTGTCGAGGGTCCACGCACCCATGTTTCAAATTAGAACCTGTTTTGCAAGGTGTGCTTGCATCCTAAAAGGGGCCGCTTAGTTAGTTCCAACGTTATTATAATATCGCAATCATACCATATCAAGAGGGCAAAGGACTTACAAGCGAGAAGGTGTGAACTAGATTGATGTCCATAGAACCCGTGCAATACAATGTATGGATGTCATCGAGCTCTATGGCAATATGACCACCAGTCCTCCGAATATACCGTTCGGGTAGGCACATCTTATCTCCGTTATATCTGGTCGACATAGCATGCAAGTACCAATCGTGGAACTTTTTCATTCCACGTGGCATATCTTGAATGATATGGTTTGGTAAGAAGAGCTTGCCTCTCATGTTTTTTTCGGGCATTTCTTTGTCCATCTGATTTCTTCTATCTTTGGATACTTCTTTGCCGAATAGTGTGTCTGGTGATTGGTTCGAAGTAGAACCATGTCGTGGTACTTGTTTGACTCGGTTCTCGTGCTTGAACTGGTCATGGGCGTACCACTTGGACAACACTGCGTGACTTCATTCATCGGGCGTAAAGGCGGGCCTTATATTTTCGAGGCTTTGTTCTATACACCAACTCGCCCCATAGATCATCTATTGGATGCTCTTCAACACGAGCTTCTTCCAAAGGCACTCTGCCTGTAGGGAGGCACATTAGGTTGTACGACCTCAAAGGAGAAGAGTGTGGCACATTAGGTTGTATGGCCGCAAAGCGAGAAGAGTGTGGCATCTCGGGGTTTTGTTGGTCGAGTAGGGAGTGTGTCATCTCTTCATCACAAGTCGGTGACATAATATACTCCCCTCCTCCGCAACCCCTCCGGGGCGTGGCGAATAACTTGGTGGGGGAGGCGAAACCTGTCAATACAATGTCTCATTTGTGCCCACAGATGAACGTCCAATCACTTGACCGAAGTTCGCTCAAAGTCCCTCGGGAGTTGGGTGTTCAAATATATAATTCTTGTAATGGGGCTCCACGGTATGCACCTCGACCCTAGTGTAGTCGGGCGGTATAGGCTTGCCGTGCCACCTGCCCCCAGGAGATGTGCCACACCCTGCTCCGACAACCCGCATTATGTTTGCCCTTCCAACGAGAACCACCAAGTTGCAACTAGTTGGTTCCCCGTATCACGATCGGCGGCGGTTGTGCTCGCAGTGGAACCTTGGCTGCTAGGTACTTCAGGGCTCCCCTACTATCCTGAGGTTGAGTCCGCGGGGCCACGAGCAACCCTTTTTTCTCGAGCGCCGCTACCATAGCCTTCACCATTGCTTTCAAGATCTAGCACTCGGGCTTTACCATGTTTCTTGTAGATGTGTTCTGCCCTCTTGAAAGCCATGTTTCCATGCCGTTCTTTTCCCTAAACCCCTGGTGCGTCCGGTGTGCTCGGGGTTTCCCAAGGCAAGGGTAAGCTCGTCCCTCTCTCTAAAGAGAGCGAATGAGCCCTTCGCCTTTTCTTGACCGTACTCGAGTATCTTTGATACTACTTCTTCTTGTAGCTAGGTTATTAAACTCAAGGGAAGAACCGCACGATGCAAGATCCTCGCATGTATCCAATTCCTTCCGCGTATCTTCAAATTCTTCAAATTTACCTCGGATGCTTCTATCTCTTCGTCCCTCTTCCGGAAAATGGGTTCTGCCTTAAAGTAGCCACCAGAACCTAAGTGAACAGGGTGAATGTTCATCTTCGCTAGCTCTCTGTTATGAGCACTGACGGCCAATGCTTCTGGGGAAGTCTTCTGAGCCACAAGATCATCCCATTGACTCTATGTTATGTTTCCATACTTGTGAAACGGAGTTTTCCCCTTTTGGATATATTGGGTGTTTAATTCACCCTTCCAACGCCGAATGACTCCCCCATTGTCCCAAAGGCACTATGTTTCACGGCCTCCCTCGCACCATCCTGAAACTTGAAATTGACTAGCGGCTGTCCCATAGGCTCGTCTTGTCCCCTTCTCGATATTTTTTTCGTGATGGGATAGTCGGGTTCAACTGATCTCTTACAAGGGCGCCTATCGCATTATGGAATTTTTGCCCTCATCTTCTCGGCTTAAGGATGTCCCCTTGCGGACCGACCTCTCTGTTATAACATAGACCGCCTCCTTGTCGATACCGGGTTTGGTTTCCTTATCCCGCATTTCCTCTTTGACACGGTTGTGGTCGTGGCACGGGGTTCTAGAGCGAGGCGGTATTGTTCACCTACTGTGGTGTGTCGCCGCTTTGGTTCCTCCATTCCATCTTCTTCGACCAAACGTCGCGGACGACGACGCTGTCTTTTTTGAGGAGATTCAGCAGGGACCTATGCACACGGACATGGGAGATTCGCGGTTAATGGTTATAACATGATAAAAAAAAATTCAAATACTAATTACTAAGGCTTTGTCTCAACCTCATCTTCTGGGTCGAAGTCCTTGTCCAGCTCGTCCGCGGTTGGCCTATGCCTAGGTTCTTGTGGGAAAGGATCCTCAGGACTTACGTATCCGCCGTCACCATCGTCATCGTCATCATCGTCGGCAGAGTCGTCATCAGAGTCGTCCTCGTCATCTCCTTCTTTGTCCATTTCTCCCTCCTTGAATGGATCAATGCTACGCATCGCTGCTATATCCTTGTCTACCTCATTGTTGAACTCTTGACTCATGTGAGCTACTTCTTCCTGTTCTAAGGTCTCCTTGTCCTTAGAGCTTTTGGCTGTAGTGTCTCTTGGCGGGGACATCTTATGATTTAGTCTAATCTAATAGAAGGAAAAGATTTGGTATTAGAGAGAGAGCTACAGAGAGAGGAGGCTATATATAGAGAGAGAGCTTCAGCTTAGCTGGTGTAGCCACTACAAGAATACCGATTTTTTATGACAAAATGACCTCGTGACGGCGCCCAAAACCGTCATATAAAGTAGCATAATATGACGAAAATCCATATGTCGTCACAAATATCTAGCAGCATGACTATTTGTGACGGATTGATTTTGGACGTCACATAAGATTGGACTATATATGATGCTTTCGTTTTCGATGTCACAAAGTTTGGTCACAAAATGTGATTTCATAGGAGCCTAGGTGACGGTGAGTATTTGTGACTAAAAATGATGTTTTTGTGACGTGATCAAAGATTGACCCAACGTTAATAAGCCCCCCGACCGTGGACCCGACCGCTACCTGTTGACCCACTCCATTTTCGCATCTCCCCAACTCACTTTTTCGCCGCGAAGCGGCGGGCGAGAGGCGCTGCTCGGGCGGAGCACGGCGGGCTTCATGGGCGGAGCAAACTCCCCTCTCCCCAACCGACGGTGCGGCACCGGGCGGAGGCGGCGCAGATCCATCGCAAGGCCGGCCGGGCGGAGCGTGATCTACGGTCACCGCTGGCGACTCCATGTCCTCCTCCTCACACTCCCAAAGGTGCTCATGGTGACCCCGGCGGCGCCTCACCCCCTCCCCCGTCCCCCTCGATTTGTTCCCCCGTGGGTGCCCCCCTCCCCCTCCCCGCTCGATTTGTTCTCGCGGTGGGCGCCCTCATCCCTGTTCCCCTTTGATTGCCATAACAACAATCTTAATCATCCCTTTTTTTTTCAATCGGGGCTCATGTCACAGCCTCGTCATCTAGCGCCAGACTCGGCGATCAAGCGCGACTAAGGTTGCACCGCACCCTACTCCCTTGTTTGTTGTTCCAAAGAAGCCTCGGCTCCTCCCCTTGTTGTTGAAGAAGAGGCGCCGCCCGATGATGGCACCGGGTTGCCGTTGATAATCTGCCTTTCGATTGCAAGGACGTTAGGGTGTTTGCTCGCCATCCCACGAACCCCGGTTTGCAACCACGGAAGGAGATATTTCAAATGTCCCAGAAGACCTATCGAAATGTTAGTGCAATGGCTAGCTAATTTTGCATATATTTCCTAAATTTCATTCTTGTTTGTTTAAATTTCATTGCTTGTGGTTGTAATTTGGATGCAGGGACATGTAATAGGTATTGGTTTGAGGAAGAATATGTTGTGTACCTTCATGATAATGGTTATCCGCGCACCTTCATCAACCATTGTAGCAGCCTTCGACAACGTATGCCTTAGCTTATGGGAAAAATTGATACCTTGGAGGACACCAGAACAAGGTGAAGGAAATGGTTGCCAAAAAAAGGAAGGCATGGGGACCTCATTTGTCTTGTGTGTGGTCGTGGTGAATGTAACATTGTTCCCGGTGTTTGCCATCTCCTTCATTGTAGTCGTAGTGATGAAGTAGGCAATCAAATGGGTGAAGTAGGTTCTCGGTTGATGTATGTTGCGAGAAGTTGGTCTAGGCTTTTGAACAAAGGCTTGAACAATGCAATCGTGCGCTTGGTCTTGGCTTTTGAAATGTATGAACAATCCGGTGCTTTATGAAGCAATGCAATGGGTGCTTTATGAAACCATGCAATTTGGTTCTTTTTTCAAGCAATGCATGTGAATGAAATCGGATATACATTTTGTGACGTAATATGTACATTTCATGACAAGTTCTGAACATAACATGACATATCATGTGTCATGAAAACACGTAAACTGGGAACTATAACTTGCATGATTTAAATGAAAAACGATAGCTTGCATCATTTGATGAAATCACGGGCACCGTAACTTGCACCACACATCAAGTTCAAGTATCAAACTAAAAACAGAATAAGGTCTTACAGTTTAACAATTCGGACACAAATGTAGTAGCATAATTGTAATACAACAAAATCAAATTGCGTAAAAAGTTCATGGTTCACAAATCTGCGAGAAATGCAAAGGTCGATCCAACATCACCGTCTTCTCCCTCGAAGTATCGCCTTCTTCCGACTATGGTACTCAAGGTAGGTTTCATCTTCATCTTCATCTTCATCATCGCCGCCTGCTTGATCACCTTGAGCTGCAACTTTTTGTCGACGGATGCTCTCGACAAGGTCTCTACTAACGAGGGCTGCTGGTTCATTTTCCATGTGGACCAAATTCAAATCGGGATCGATGTGCGCCGCCATCGCACCATGTGTCGATGAAATGTGGTCCTCTTGGTATGCCTCTCCTAGATCTCATCCGTCCTTGTTCATCCGGTTGGTTTGTGTCTTTTACACTCTTCAACATCGAATATATGCCCGTGACCAAATTCTTGTACCACTCGCCAACTTGGACCTAACTTTGTATCTTCCAAGAGAAAAATTTGTGAAGCATCCGTTGCTAAAATAAAAGGATCATTCTTATACCATCGGCCTTGGATGTTTATGCTCTTGTAGTAACCATCATCTTTCACCCCGTTTGCTCTTCCCTCAAGATTGTACCATTCACACCGCAATAAGATAACTTGATTCTATGGACATTGTTGTTGTTACTATAAGTCAACAAAATAATGTCTGTGATTTTCCCATAGAAGTCAATTATCTTACCCTCGGTGTGTTTCACCTTGAGTTTTGATGGCGGAGTTCTTGTGTCTTCTGTTTTCATCACGACCTACATTGTGGAACCGCACACCATTGATTACACAACCTCGTGGTATGCGAACGCACTTCGCCGATCCGGCGGCATGCTAGTGAGTACGTGTCTTCATCAACAAAAGTTGCGCCTTCGTTTTCAATTTGGTGATCCGCGGGTTCAAAACATTCGTAATAAGTGACTTTCAAAATATACATATTGCTTTGCTCATAATTTATGAAGTCATGTTGGACACACATGATCCTCGGTAGTGAAAAATTTCTTGACATCATGGCTGAACATTATCGACCTCTTGTCCTTCTAATTCTTCCATATACATGCTGCAAATGAATAAAATAATTAGGAACCTTGTGTATTGAATAAGATTGATGAAATGAAATGATTTGAACTACACTCACCTTCAGAATACTCTGAACCTCTTCGCAGCTATTTAGAACAAAAAGTAAACCATGGAGTCAAAGTCTTTGTCTTCGTAATGTAGATTTGAAGCACCCAACAAAGTTAATTCCATGCTCAAAAATAGAGTAACCATTGGGTGAGATGTTCTGTCCTCCATCTAAGTTTCTTTCGGACCTAGTGAACCTATTAATGATGTCATCGAAATATGTGGAGCACCGGTCATACACTCATAGGCTATGTATGCCTCTGCAATAGATCCTTCAGTGTCTTGCTTTGTTGCGTACAAAACGCTTAAATGTTCTCAATCTTCTCTCAATGGGGTACATCCATCCATACCGCACCGGTCCCCTAAGGAGTGCCTCATCAGGTAAGTGTATTGCTAGGTGAACCATAACATCAAGAATGCCGGAGGATAAATTTTCTCTAGCTTGCAAATGATAAGCACAATATCTTCCTTCATCTGTTGTAGTGTATCAACCTTTATAGTTTTTGAGCAAAGTTGCCTAAAAAACTCCGCTAATTCAAAGAATGACTTCATATAGGTCTTTGCGCACCAAACCACGAAGAGCAACCGTAGAATACGCTGCAAAGTAGTATATGACAGTCATGTGTTTTCAGGCCACTAATTGATCCCCCCCCTCCAAATTGACACATCTTGATATATTGGAGGCATAGCCATCCGAAACTTAACATTGCTCGATATTCCAAGAACTTTTTCCTATCTTCCGGCTTTAGAACATAACAAGCCCTTGGCTTTGATGATGATGTACCGTCATCTAGCAAATGGAGCTCTTTTCCTTATACCTCTGTCTTCCAAATCTAGTCTAGCAGTGATGGTGTCCTTTGTCTTGTTTGGAATATTAAGCAGAGTTGCCAAAATTGCCTCACATATGTTTTTCTCTATGTGCATAACATCAAGATTGTACTGTAGCTTCAAATAAGGCCAGTATGGTAAATCATACAAGCTAACCTTTAGATGCCATACCAGTTCATCTTTGCGGCATCGTTTTCTTGTTTTCTTCATATTTGGATTCTTGCCAGGAACATAGCCAATTGCATCTAACCTTTCCATAACCTCATGTGAACTAAATTTCCTTGGTGGCCCTCTGTTTTCAAGGCGGCCATTGAAAGATTTGTTTTTCCTCCATGCATGGTCCATTGGGAGGAAACGTCTATTAGACAGAAAACCGTTTTTGTTTCTCAAAGCTTGAGCATGGATTCACATCACAAAGTGCACACATGCGAGTAACCCTTAGTAGTTCTGCGACATGGTGCCTAATGCAGGGTAGTCATTGATTGCCCACAAAATCAAGCTGCACGCAGGTTGAAGTCTTTGCCTTCAACCGCATCAAATGTTTGTACACCCTTCCAAAGCTTCAGCAAGTCTGCTATCAATGGCTGCATGAACACATGGAAATCTTTGCCTCCAGTTTTTTTGCCTGGAATTAGCAAAGCAAGCATGTAATTGGATTGGTCCATACACATCCATGGTGGAAAATTGCATGGTGCCGCAGTATCACCGGCCGATGCTATATGAATTGCTCATTCGACCAAATGGGTTAAACCCATCGGAGCAACGCCAAACCTCAAATTGCGGGGATCATTTCCAAAAGACTTGTAGGTCTCATCAAAATATTTCCAAGCTTCCCCATCAGCAGGATGCCTCATTTCATTCTCAACCGGTACCCTCTTTTCCATGTGCCATCTTGCATGTTCGCTTTCTTCTTTGCTTTGCCATGAAAATCCTTTGGAGCCTTGGAATAATTGGAAAGTAACGGAGGACCTTGTGAGGAATTTTCTTTTGGCCCTCTTTGTTCACTTTCCATCTTGTGAAGCCACAAACCGGGCAGTGCGGTCATTTTTATGGTCCCCCAAAATAAGGCACAATCATACTTGCACACATGAATAGTATCATAACTAAAACCAAGCTTTTGAAGTTGACAATTCATTTCCCTATAGGACTTAGGGATGCCAGGCACATTCTTCAATTTCGATGAAAGCAAGTCAAGGAATGCATCAAACCCGCTTGTTGGTATTCGATTGTAGACTTTTATATGCAACAAAATTTTAATCATGAAAGATAGCCTAGTTTCCTCGGTGCAACCTCGGATAAAGTTCACGCTTTGCCTCTTTCATGAGTTCTTTATATAATGTTTCACCAACCCCTTTCTTTGCTGCATTTCGTAGATCTTGAATCAACCCCCGAACTCCCCTTGCACTTGTCGCCTTCTCCTTCCTCATCAAGTGCTGCCCCTCGTCATTTCCATCCCATGACATATCTTACGGTACAACAAATACTTCAACATCTTCTTGTCCAACATGAGTATGTTCCTCTCCATGGTAAATCCACGTAGTATAGCACCTAGACATACCATTCAGTTCAATGTCCTCTTGTACATCCTCTTGCCTTTTCTCTTCATGGTTCAAGCATTTTCGGCATGGGCACTTGATAAACTCATCCGCACTATATCTACCCCTTACATGCTCCATGAATTGGCCAACACCGGATAGATATTCAGCGAAAATAGTTCATTGTTATAAATCCATCTTCTATCCATCTTGAACAAAAAACTTAGGTGCTCTCCGGTGTAAATTAACCGACCTTGAACAATGGCCGCCGATGCAACAGTAGCCCGGCGATGGTGCTATCTTGCGTGGATCGGGCGAGGTCAGCAGCAGCCTAGCCTCCTCGACGATGCAAGAGCTAGCCCGGGCGGCTAGATCCACTGCCTATGGTGGCCATCGATGGAGCACCTAACCGCCGGATGAAGCGTGGGGGGTTTCTTTGGTGGGGGATGGGGGAATGAGGGTGGGGTGCACTATTTGCCGGTGGAGGTGGGCCGACGAGCCGGGTGCCGCTGCTCAAACGAGGGGTGGCCGCGTGGCAAGGAGCTGCTGGCGAGGTTGCTGTGGAGGTGGGGGGGGGGGGAATGGATGACTAGTTCGAGAAGGAGGAGGTCGCGGGAGGGTAACGGGGGAGGAGCGTGGGTCGCCGGCAAGGGAGCGGTCGGGCGGCGAGGTAGCGGTCGCCTCGCGAGCCGGAGCAACCGGCCGCCAGTGAGCGGTGTGGGGGAGTGGAATGGATGACTCGCTTTCAATGAAATGTTCCAATGACATGTGGGTCCCGCTTGTTGTTTAGCATCTCATCCAACTAAGTTCATCGTGTAGTCATCATTTCTCTTTTAAATCTTGGGCAACATATCAGAACTAGTTTTTGTCCCACATAGTTAATCCAAATTTGATCTTTTTTTTTTTTTTCAAAAATTTTAAAAATCACGAGCTATCAAAATATTGTATTCATTTTTGAATTGAAACCACCTGGGGTTTCAAAAACGGCCCGGCGCGATTTCAAATTGACCAATGTTTGACTTGGTCAAACGTCGATAAACGGAGCACTAAATGGCCTCGGTACCGAAAAACTTTTGAACACGGTTGATAGAACTCGTCGATCTACATTCCATATATAGATACTTTTTGCATTTGAGAAACCGGCTGGTGAACCCTACTCTCAAATCCACGATCTCATAGAGAGTTTATGCAACTCGTGGCGAGGCGAAGTGGTTTTGAACTACGCTTTCCGAACACTTGCTCGGATGCAAAAGTCACCTAAATACGGAATGTAGATCTCGATGAGTTATGAACTTTTCGTGTTCATGACTTTTCAAACGGAGGCCGCCTAGGTCCCCCTAAAACTCGCCCCAAGCCGTAAAAATTTGAAAATTCAAAATTCGAGGCGTCGGAAGTTTGAAAACCGAAAATTTGACTCTAATACGAACGTAGGTCTTGAAGAGACCTACAAAACACGTGTTCATGACTTTTCGATTTGGATCCATCTAGAGCTTGGCAAACCGGCCCGAAGGCCCGATTTCAAATTGACCAATGTTTGACTTGGTCAAATCTCGCCAAACGGAGCACTAAACGGCCTCGATGAAAAACTTTTGAACACGGTTGATAGAACTTCGTCAGGATCTACATTCTATATATAGGTACTTTTTGCCTTTGAGAAACCGCTGGTGAACCCTACTCTCAAATCCACGTATCTCACAGAGTTTATGCAACTCTCGTGGGCGGCGAGTGGTTTTTGAACTACGCTTTCGAACACTTGCTCGGATGCAAAAGTCACCTAAATACGGAATGTAGATCTCGATGAGTTATGAACTTTTCGTGTTCATGACTTTTCAAATGGAGGCCGTCTAGGTCCCCCGAAAACTAAATCCCAAGCCGAAAAAATTTGAAAATTCAAAATTCGAGGTCCGGTTCAAAAACTGAAAATTTGACTCTAATACCGAAACGTAGGTCTCGAAGAGACCTACAAAACACGTGTTCATGACTTTTCGATTTGAATTCATTTATTACCCCAAAATTGGATCTGAAATCGTTTTAGTAACTAATTCTAACACGACAACCGGCCCCCATGGCCCCACACCAATTTCCACACCTACACCTCCGCAGCTCTCCCGCCAAGGTTGTGCGCCCACCGACACATGGGCCCTAACACACCTCCGCGCACACCTCCCGCCGCACTCGTCGAAAATTTCACCCCACCGCCGCACTCGTCCAAAATCGAAAATTTCCCCACTCGTCCAAAATTTCACCCCTCTCGCCCTATCCTCTTCGCCGCCCAGAGTCCTCATTCCGCCAAAGTCAGTCCCCTCTAACCCCTACCGCCCGCCCCCGCCGCTCGGCGCCCGCCACCGCCGCCGCCACGCGCCATACCGCCGCCGCTTGCGCTACTGCCGGCATTTGTCTCCACCACGCCGCCGCACCTACCGCAGGACGACCGTCCCCGACAACATCCGTTCCCCACCCGACGAGGCCGTAGCCTTAGGTCACGCCCATCAGCCGGCCCGTCTTTCTCGACGACGCTAGGGTTCACAGCTCCTGGTCAACAAAATATGGTCCTCCTCATCCCCTCCGGCCAAGGTTGTATGTTTGTTAGTTTGTCCACGCCGCTAGGGTTTCATCCAATGCTAATGATAATTTGTCGACGCCGCTATTTTTCTAATTTACCTGAGACTAAATGTTAATCTAAACTTGTCTGATTTAAGGCTTATTATCATATTTCTGTCAATTATACCCGAGATGTGTGTTTTCAAATGTGAGGAACGAGGATAACCTTGTTGGGTCGTCGGCGTCCCTTCTATTCTATTTAAAAGATGAAAACCAAGTATGAGCAGCGTAGGGATGCCCGTGTTAAGAAAATTCGGGGAGTTTTTTGAGGCTTTGGGAATTCCTATCTTAGCACAGGAAGTTAGAGCCGGGTATCTAAAACTCCAATAAGCCTATCCCCACTAGGGGTTTATTTGGGAGTTCTCGGCCTCCCGATTGGCCGTGAGTGAGTAATAACCTAATCCCGCCCACCAACCATCCGCGGGCGCCTCTCTTCGCTTTCCTCTGCATGCATGGAACCAAGCGAACGAAAGGATACCGAAGTCCCCATCGCCCATCCTACGCCACCCATAAATATGAAACTGAATAGCATAAACGGTCATCGGTAACCCCTCGATGCGTCTTTGTTCTCCCGTGGCCTCTTCCCCGCCTTCATGCGCACTAACAAAGAAACCGCCAAACGAAGAACACCAAAGGTCGCCGCGAATCGAAGTTTAAATACCTCGTTGTTCGACATCCGCCGGCAGACACCACACCGCATCGCCCCATACGCCTCTGGCGCCATTGCCGCCGCGACTACCATCATGGCTGGCGGCGAGCATGCGGCGGCGAAGCTCTGGCGCCGCATCGTGCCGTCGTTGCTTTCGCCCGCCACGCCCGTGGTGACGCCCCGCCGCGCTGCCGACGAGTGCCTTCGGCGAGGAGCCCGCCCTCAGTAACCGCGCCGCTGGGTGACCGGGCGAGACGGCGACCCGGGGCGGGGGCTGCAAGAGGGACCAGCCGGCGTCGGCGCGCTCCAGGTAGCGGCGTCATGGAGTGGCACCCCGGATGCCATCCGGACCCGTAGCCGCCGAGGCGCCCCGTCGCGCCGCGCCTTTGAGCCCCGAAGGGCCGCGCCCCGGAGGCCGCACCGCTCGAGCCTGCCCGACCCGCCGCCCTGGCCGAGCTGCCCAAGACCTTGGGCCGGAGGACGAGGGATAAGGGGCAGTATGGTCATCCGCGGTGGAATAAAACGTTGGATGCGCCCGTGTTTCGGGACCCGGTTTCCGATTTCCACCATGTCTAGCACCCGTTCCACGCCTAATCCCGTTGCAAATGGCTACGTGCACACGACGGCCGGGAAAATGTTGCTATACAAAGGATTGCAAGCTGCCTAAACATGCTTTTTGCAAGAGAATAGACTAATACGTAAACTTTTTCTCCCGAAAATTGGAGTAAAAGCTATTTCTTCCGCTTAACTTGATAGATATAATAATGTCTTTTTATCATGTATTAGCGTTGTTGGGGCAAAAGAATTTTTGGTCGAACTTATCCAAGTTCGAGTCAAGTAAAAAAAAAATGAAAAATGAAAAAAAAAAAAAAAAAAAGAATAGGAGGGTGACATCTCTTAATTTTTTATTAGTAATATTCTAACGATTTCTTCTTCATACCGCTGCAACGCGAAGGAATCCATCTAGTTCTATAAAGCAAAAGGGCAAAGGGAAGACGGTAGTCAGCGACAAAACCGAATCGACATTGATTATGATCCATCATCATCATCCGACAATGATGATGAATGTGACGATGACCTTATTGATGAGGTTAATTGTGAGGTGAGATGCATTGCTTGCCCAATTAACAAGTATCCGGGTTTGCCTGCTTTGAAATATTTACTTCATTGTAGTTGTTTAATCTATTAGGTCACTTGTTTCTTAATTAATAAGATGGATGTTTCTCTTCGCAGGCAAGAGAGATGGCTCCCGGATCTCGACCTATGAAGAAGCAAAAGGTCGGGAACAACGGCGGGTGCCGGCCGCCAGCCACCGCCACGCCAGGAAGGGTCACAAGGCAACAAAGTGCAGCCTTGCCTTCGCCAGGGGCGTCCACCACCTAAGAGGAGAGTGCCCTTGCCTCCTAAGGGCAATGCAAAACCCAGCCCCCAAACGTAAATCCATTCCCGGTGCCACCAAACGTAAACAACAATGTCACTCTCGGTACAAGTGGCCCCGAGACCCATCAAACTACTACAAACAAAGTGCATACCGATCCTAAATTCACTATGGCTATCCCAAATTTGTCCGACCTGCTCCAAACATAGGGTCTAGTCGCCAATCTCTCTCTTGGACAACAGCCGCATGTCTACACCTTTGCAAACCCAATGCTTACTCCTACTCCCCGAGCCACCGATTCCCCGCCTCCGGATCCTACTCCAGCCACTAGTGTCACCCCGTAAGATGCAATTGTGAACTCGCCCGATGCAATGAGCTCTAGGCAAAGCAATGACATCAATGAGTCAGATGGCCACTTTGATGCTGAAATTGCAGAGGCTCAGATACATGGAGAAGAGGAAGCCGCTAACGCCGCTCGTTCAGTCAACAATACTTGTTTGTAATCCATCTTTTCTCCATTACATAACTACATTTGTTACTTGCTTATTTTGCTTATTATTTTCAAATGCAAAGCCTCGAAATGTACGCTGAAAAGCATGGGACATGGCTTAGAGAAGCCGACAAAAAGGGAAACAGACTGCCTATCCAAGTGGCTTTAGGGAAGAAAAGACCGATGTCCCACTTCAAAGAAAGCCGCATCGAAAACCGGTATTGCCATTAGAGATAACCTTCCTATCTTCACAGCTTGGAAGAAGTATGAAGATGCAAGTACGCGTCGCGTAGTACGTAAAGTGCTTGATAAAGTGGCGGTGAGATAGCTATTTGACTCCTAATACTTTCTTGCATTATTAGTTGTACCAATATGTAAACAATTGTGTGTATGAGTTGTTATGTGCCCCGCAGACAAGGTTGGTTTGTGGATGTTCGGAAACGAGGGACCAGGCTAAAAGCCGCATGCACCGATATTGTCAAGAAAGTTGTAAAGGCGCCAGAGGTATCTACTTAAAAGAAAGCATTTTTGATCCAAAGAAGATCAAAAGAAGAGCTATTGGCAAGACAACCTCCAGCTAAGATGAAGGAACAAGAGTGGACTGATTTGGTAGAATACTTTGTTTGACCCAAAGTCTCGTGTCCATGCATGAATTATCTCCTTCGTTAATTTGCAATGCCACCGTGCATGGGAATGTAAACTCGTATTGCATTTGTGGTGCAGGAAAATGCTGAATAGAATAAAATGAACCGTATACCATGCAGCTACACCAAAGGACTGGATCTAGGTCCTACATTGCCCATCGATACAGCTTGGTATGGATGCTATGTCTTTTTGTACAAATGAACTTGAAAGATGGAACATTTGTTGCATAGTAATTAAAAGGTGCTTTTGAACTGTCAAGTTTGCTACGTTTCAAAAACATCAAGTTTGCACATGCTCCAATATTACATCCGATTTGTAAAACCAAATCTCACTAGGATTTTGTCCGCACATCCGAGCAAAGAGTATATGAAGTATGGATTTCGGTGAATGGTGGTACAATGCATACATATTTTTGGCACTTGCTGTTCATAACATTTTGTGAATCTCCTTCATATCATTGCGAATCTCTTCTTTCATACTAGGATTTGTAAGATGAGCTTGCTGCTACTATCATTTCTTGCATTTGTAACATGATTTTGCTAATTTTGCTAACGCCAGGACAAATGCATTTTGTGAATCTCTTCTTACATGCTTTGTTCAAAACATTTTTTCTCGAATCTCTTCTTACATACCGCGAGAGGCCTAAGTACAACAACAGGGAGCCGATCCAATTGAATTCTTTGGGGAATGTATGACTAGTCCCAAGCATGGATGTACTCGCTTGCAAATCAGCCTATACGTAAGTTACATAAGCACCGCATACATGTTTTGTACTTAAAATCAAGCCTTGTTGAACACTATTATATGGCCTTCTAAACAAGCCGCATCATTGTATGTAGGAAGAAATGGTGGCCGAGAAGGAAAAAGAACTAGAAGGAGAAGAACCAAAGTCTCCAAATAAGATTGTCGAAGACAGTCTAAGCCAGTCACCCTTCGCCCAACCTTCCTACCAAACATTGGTGAAACTAAAGTGGCCAAAAGTTCCGGGGCCATTGGAGCTCAACTAGAAGCACGCCTACGATTCGAGTTTGAGGCAAGGCTGCAAATAGAAAGAGAGGATGCTTTGCTAGGAGGCGGGAAGAGCTGCGATCCGCAGTTGCGGCTCGCCAGACCTCACTTGAAGAAAATCAAGCTCTGTTGCGCCGCACACAAGAGGAGATGAAGGGGATCGGTAGCAAGTTTGAAGAGACTAATACACCATTTGCGTCTTTGTCTTTGCCGGTGGCTTAAGGATTAAGGTAGGTCTCAATGCATTTTCCGTGTTGGAACTTTGTGCGCTTGGCTCCTAGTGGAAGTGGAACAATGTTGGGATGTTTGAACATGTGTGGTGGAACAATTTGAACTTGTGTTGATATATGTGGTGGAACAGTTTGACTTTATGTAACGTGATGACAATGTGATGTGTATGTTATCTTATGAGCCGTGATGATATATGAGTGCTCTGTATGACCCGTGGTGACAGAATCGAGAACAATGCAATAGGCGCCACGGATTGCTAGGTCTATTTGTGACACGTTAACATATGACGGGTAAATGTAGGCCACCAAAAGCACACGTTAACATATGACGGGCAACAGGCGTCACCAAAAGCACCTAAATTAGAAGCTTCCAAAACTATTTATGACGTAAAAAGTATTACAAGACGCATTGACCGAAAGTGTCACAAAATGCAATATTATATGACGTAAAAGTCGATAAACCGTCACATAATGTATGGAGGTTTTGTGACGAAACAAAAATCCGCCACGCTGGACATTTTGTGACGCTCATTATATGATTCGGACGCCATGACGGACGAATTCCGTCATAACTGGACTTTTGTGACGCTTTTGGGGTATACATGACAAAATTCATCTGTCTTAGAATGTCAGATTTCTTGTAGTGAGCATATATAGGTGAGCATATAACTCTCAATGAAAAAACACTTGTTACAAATTTGGCTCAGATTTGTCCCCCTATCATCTCATCCATTCTAAACCGGTTGCTTATTGAAGCCATCCTAGTTTAGAAGGTCATATAGGGGTCTCAAAATCATCATAGCCGCCGCCTCGACCCAATAAAAAAATTTCATCATTGCACATCATTGCATATGCCACCGCCTCGGCCAATAAAAATTTCATCATTGCACATGCAAATAAAACAGCCTACAGACCAAATGTAAAGTGTCCAAATAGTTAAGGCAATCAGATTTGCATAGCATTTTAAAAAAAAAAAGTTCAGCAAGGTATTTGCATGGCAACCGGGAAGTGTCCCGCATATATATAGACAACCAGAAAGAAGGAGGGTACAAAGAAGGTTCAGCTTATTTCCATGTCAACATGTGGTTCAGCTAGCTTCCAAAAAAAACCAAATGCTCTAGCCTATTTGTTATGGCAAAGAATAAAGAACTAGCATGACATCTCAAATTCATCTCAAATGCGTCGGGACTACAAACAAAGTTATGGACCATTGATTCACAAATTTCAAATATGGCAAAGAGAAACTAATTTTTCAAATGAAGATTGTATCAAAGAAGGAGAAACTAATTTCATCTCAACAGAACTAGCATAATAAGATTGTATCAAAGAGCAGCAAAGTCATCTCAAATATGGCGGTGAGAAACTAATTTTTCAAATGAAGATACTCTTAAGTGTTAACAAACCAAATGCTCTAGCCGATACTCTTAAGTGTTAACAAACCAAATGCTCTAGCCTACCCACAATCATAAACTAGATAGCAAGTACTCAAAAAAATGCAGCAATCATAAATCACAAATTTATATAGATAGCAAAGAAAGAAGATATTCATCTCGAAATAGCATCTCAAGAATACATGACATGTGCTCATCTCAAATAAATTGGCATCATAGGCAAGTGGCTCAAGAATAGATGACATGTGCTCATCTCAAATAAATTGGCATCATAGGCGTAATCATAAACTCATCTCAAGAATAGATAACATGTGTTCATCTCAAATAAATTGGCATCATATGCAAAGAATCATAAACCGGCATCTCAAATTCAACAAAGAAGGGACTCACCAAAAAGGGGACTCACCAGGCAAAGGAATTCAAGGACTCACCGGCAAGGGAATTCACCGTGAGGGACTCACCAAAAAGGGAATTCTTAGGTCGGCGAGCAAAGGCACCGGCCACAAGGCGCGTGACACGAGCACCAGCAAAAGGTCGGCGAGTACAAAAAGCACCAAAGACAAAGCCGGCGAGCACAGCACCAAAGACAAGGACGGCGACCTCCCAAGCAAGACAAGGACGGCGACCTCCCAAGCGGCAGACAAGGATCGGCGATGTTAACACCAAAATTTGGTAGAGCCTGGATGACCGATAGGCCAAGACATGACCATTCGGCAAGGAGTCATTCGGCTAGCGTAAAAGCGCTCTACAAAGACCGTAGCATTCGAAGCCGCTATCATTCGGCTAAGGAGCCTCGAGTCCAAGAAGGAAGCTGAGCGTGAAGCGATGAGCATCGGGAGGAATATCTCGGACAAGGGCCCACATCACGCGCAATTCTACGACTCAGAAGACTTGGAGGACAATGTATCTTAGCTAGATATTTTGTTAGTTATTATTCAGAACTAGTTAGGACTCAATAAGCCCAGTATAAATATAAGACCCCTATGATACGTAACAAACCAACCAACTTCAATACAAACAACCCGCTCAGGTGCCTTGGCTCCGCCACCCTTTCCCGAGAGTCCGTGTCGCCGATCTATCGCAAGAGGAATCATCGACCCATCGACCTCCGTAAGTACCGGCAACCTTGCACCATGTCTAGTATCGTCGGCGGATTTAGATTATTGCAAGAAGTCTTGTTCACGCTTAGTATCGCCGCGGATTTAAGCTATCGTGGGGCAAGAGGGTTCTTTTGTCGATCATGAGCCATCCGGTGGGCTAAGATCCGGCTTAGAGCTAGTTATCGGCTTCATTAGATTTTGGCAAGATCTCATGAATTCATTAAGTTACCAAGTGTTTGCGGTGCTCGTAATTTATTTATTTAATTATGTTCGCACACACTTTTTGCCCAATCTAGTTTGATGTGGCTCGGCTTTATTTTTTATTAGATCTAGTTGTCATCAATACTTTACTGCTTTATCATTAGCTTGTCATTAGATCTATCTCGTGCTTTCATAGCCGAGCTTAGATCAATCTAGGTTGTCACGTGTTATGGGTTCGTATACGTTTAGATCTTGACAGACTGTGTCATCCGATGGATACAGATCTTTGGGTTACTCAAGAGCTAGTCATCCGTTGGACTAGAGGTCAGATTTAATCGATAGGTTTTTACGTATGAGTTCCTTCTTCATGGACCCCGATTCGCAAGCTTGCCGAACACGGTTACGCTTTCACGTGTCATGGATGTCTCTAATGATGTTTATGATTTATCTTTCTTTTAATTACCATGCCGTCGAGCTAATTCGATCCACGCAATAGAGCTTTACACTAGCACGCCACGATGATCGACTTTTACCCGCTCGCACATATCTTTTATGATCATTCGTTATCGCTATCGCGACCGCAGATCTTGCATAAATATTTGCTTACCGAACGCATTCATTGTTCATCGACGAGATAGCTCTCATAGCTATGTGTCTTTACATCCGGCCTTAGAGCCATACATGCGAACTGTCTTGGTCTCACCGTGCATGTTCCGCATCTCACGTTACCTCCTTGTCAATTAGCGTGTCAAATTGATCGGCACGCCTTCGATTCAAGACGCCCGGGTAGGGTAAAGCTTGCTATTCCGGCTTGTCGGTGTCGCGCGGCAAGGGAGTAGGATCTTTGTGCCTACACACTTTTGGCACGCCCGCTGGGACATGTCAAGATCGATCACGATGCCCGAGGAAGTCAACGCAAACAACATCATTCAACTCCGGATGGGAGACCTTCCACCCGACATGGAGGCCGCAGTGAGAGAGACGTGGCTTAGCCTTCTCGCAAAAGTGCATGTCTTGTTTCTCCAAGCACAAGAACGGCACGATCATCCGTAAGACGGAACTCCCAAAGATATTGATGCCCGGTGACAAAGGATATGCTCAACAAGTATCCGATGAAGACTCGGGGCGAGAAGGGAGATGATGATGAACCAAGTCCTGAAGAAATCCGTCGACTGGAGGAGATTGTTGCAAATGCCGCTGGGAGCGCCATAACTAATCATAACACGGTGTTCTTCAACACTTTTCGCGATATCATGAAGGCCGCCTTTGGACCCGAGATCGGTCGGCACATTGAGGCTCGGCTTGGTGAGCTTTCGGGGGCAAGATATGTTCATGTGCCAAAGCCACCACCAAAGAAAGGAGCTACACGTCAAGAATGCTGAGGAGAAAACAAGACACCGAACAACCAAAAGGATCCGGAGGCAAAACGCATGGAGAAGCGGCATTCGGTACACCTAGAAACCCTCCAAGATACAACACTTATTCAATAGCTCCAATGGCCGTGGGTTGCGAGAAATCCCTTTGGCCCCCGGTTACACGAGAGTTCGCTGACTACTCCACGCTTCATGCTATGCCAAATCCCGGGTATAAGCCACCGATAGTCGACAATCTTATGGACCGCAAAACTCAAATATGGATATACTCCTAGCGAGGATGGCCGACATGATGCAAAGACCAATTTGGGATCAAGCCCAAGAATCGCCCTATGTGTATCGGGCACCTTATCCGCATCGGTACAACAGGTGGCACTCCCCTCAAGGTTGAAGCCTCCAACTGACTTGACCAAGTTCTCTGGACAAGATGACACCTCTACTACCGAACACATCAGTCGGTATTTGATTCAGTTGGGAGAGCTTGCTAATGATGAAGCATGGAGAATTCGTTTCTTTCCATCATCTCTTACAGGGCCGGCTTTCACTTGGTTTGCTACGTTACCGGCCAATTCTATTGGAACCTGGGCTGAGCTGGAAGATAAATTCCATTCATACTTTTACAAATGGTTCTAATGAAAAAAGAGCTCGTTGACTTGATGGGGTTGACACAGAAATACAATGAGACACCACAAGAGTTCTTGCGCAGGTTCAGAGAGACAAAGAATTCATGCTATTCTTTGAACTTGCCAAACCATCAATTGCCGGCTGTGGCTATTCGAGGCATGCATCCAAATCATCGGGGAAAAGCTAGCCGGCATGGAGTTTGATGACCTAGGAGCACTCTCAAGGCGCCTGTCACTCATGGCCAGTCAATTTCAGAGCATCAAGAAGGATACTCGATTTCAGAAAGGGGGCAACGTATCTTATCAGACATACAACTGCTTCCTAGAAGAAGTTGAAGATGAAGACGATGGCCAGGAAGACATAGCTGTTGCCGAGTTTGCTTGGGGTAAAGAGCCTATCCAGGTCAACCAGCGCTGGATGAAGACACTCAAGGGAGCCTATGACTTTGATGTCTCCAAGTCGGAGAAGCTCTTTGAGTTCTTGGTTAAAGAAGGACGCATTAAGCTACCAGAGAATCACTCTATGAAGCGTCCAGATTGGGTCAAGACTGGCAGATACTGTGGTTTCCATGACATGATCACTCACAACATTACTGATTGCCGAATCTTCAAGCAACAGATTCAGAGAGCAATACAGCAGGGTCTCCTCAAATTCAATAACAGTATGAAGGTGGACAAGGAGCCCTTTCCTACAAATATGATTGCTTTTGATTCATGCATGGTTGCCGCCGGTGATCCTAAGGGCAAGGCCCCAATGAAAGTGCTGACTTCTGAAAGAGCAAAACAAAGTGGTTCGGTAGATCCTAGTCGGCAAGTGTCCAGTGTAGAGCTCCAGCAGCAGCGTGTTCGGTTTCCAAATAGCCGAACGGAGAAAGGAGAAACCTCCAAACCAAGAGTAACATCCCGTATACTGCTGAACAAATGGCAAAGACAGCAAGAGAAGCAATATCGCAGAGATCAGCAATTTGCCCAGGAGCAGCAGAGATATGAAGAAGAGATGTATCATCGGGAGCAGGAGGAGTACATGAAAGAACGAGAGGAGTCTCATTGGGATTGTCCTTTCTTTAGGCATTGCTGGAATGAAGGCTTGAAGTTGCCTGCTAGGAATAATTGTCCTGAATGCAGTGAGCAATACCACGGGTACAAACAGGCACGAGTCAACCGCCGTCCCATCCAAGAAAGACTGGGGGCACGTTTCCTAGAAGATGATCGGCGCCTAAAAAATAAAGACAGCACACCCCACGTCAGTAAAAGGATTGCAGATCAAGCATGGGCCGATGTGGAGGATTCTGATGATGACATGGACTCTCCTCAAGAGTATGTGTGGCAGAAGGGACAGTGGTGCCCTCCTGGCTTAAGGAAGAGACAAAAGAGAAGAGTCCAGCGTCTCAGGAACAAGGAGCTCAAGGAAGCAACAGCCGAACGCAAGCAAGTGTGGCGCCTAAAGAAGAAAGCTCAAGAAACCAGTCATTCGGTAGAAGAGCATTCGGCAAGTGGGTTTTCGGCAGATGTTAGCATGGTATTCTATATCCCTATTGAGTTTTGCAAAGACCTATCGAGCAAGATACTGATGAACCAGAGGAACAAGATGCTTATTCAGATGAAGAGGCATATTCTGATTTTGACAACAAAGAAATGATTGATCTCCTAGGACAGTTGGCTCTATCAAGACAGGCTGTATTTGACAGACCTAGGAAGCACAATCATTTGAAGCCTCTTTATTTGAAGGGATATGTTAATGGAAAACCTCTGACTCATATGTTTGTCGATGGGGGAGCTGCAATCAACATCATGCCATATACAACTTTCAGGAAGCTGGGGATGACTAAGGAGGATTTGCTCAAGACGGACATTGTACTCGTGAGACTTTGCCGAAATCCTTCGATACCCATGGAGCCGTTCACGTTGAGTTGATGATCGGCTCAAAAACTTTGATCACTACCTTCTTTGTGGTCGACGCGAAAGGGTCCTACAAAAATTGTTACTTGGAAGAGATTGGATCCATGCTAACTGCTATGCTTCCATCCACCATGCATCAAGTCCTCATCCAATGGAACGGTGATGACGTTGAGATAGTGCAAGCCGACGATTCGGTAAGCATTGCGTTGACAGAGCCATCGCTCGGGAATATGAAGGCGTGGAGTGCTTCTCAGGCAGAGATTGGGAAGAAGGTCCTGTCAGTACTCGTTACAAAGATCAACAGCCGATCGAGATCGTCGGCTTTCACAGCAACTTTTAAAAGAAAGTTTTTGTGTCGGCTCTTAAGGGAATCAATCATGACAAATATGGTTAGCCGACACGCGTGATTCAAAGGATTAGAGCAAAAGAGTTTGTTTTATTCATAAGGAATAGCCGATGTGAATCATCGCCTTTAGCGAAAAAAATATTCTATACTCCATCAAAATTGGAGGACAGCCAAAGATAAATATTGTTATGTCGCCTCTAGTACAAAAATATAAAAAAAAACACATATGGGTATGGAAGTGAAAGGATTTACATTCAGGAGTTCCAAGCGTCCATCATAAAGCCCTTCACTTCTTCCTCATGGCATCCTTGATCTTATCAGCGTCTTTTTGATGTTTGACGCCTGAGGATTCGCTGACATGACAAAGGGCTCATATTAAACTTGACATTGCCTCACGAAGACAATTATGGCGTTTGGGCAGTTCTACAAATGACAAGGAAATGAATGACAGTCGGATCATCAGGAACATTGGTGAATGGATAAATTAATTTCAGAATTTACCACCAATTTGAGCCTCCAAAGATATGCGGCATCCACACTTTGCGGCGGAATAGAGCCATCATACCCAGTTTTGCTCGAAACCCCTTTGGCCAAGACTTCCCTTCATTACAAAAGTCTCTGCATTTACTGAAGTCATCAAGGGAATCCAACGAGATCGTGGGTTGGAATATGTTAAGTGCAATACAGAAGTCTAGGAGCATTGATGATCCGAGATCGTTTTTTCTCGATCGAATCCGCGAGCTTGACTTTACCCGAGCAAATTAGAAACAATAAGGGTGATTGGCAAGGCATGGTCGAAGACTACGATGGACCGTATCATGGATTTTCCGAAACCGCATTTCTTGTATTTTGGAAAATTGAGTTAATGATGGCATCAGGAAAGATTTTTAGCCAAATTCGCTTTGGCAAAGATTCCATTATAAGGGAATAATATACAAGGACAGTTGATGAGGATAAAAGAGAATTTTGCTGGTTTCAAACATGTCTTATTATTACCGACGCCACTACCTACTGACAGATTTGGAATTCTCGCCTCGAGGGACGATATCATGGAATCAATTCGGTTAAGGGCCCGCTCGGCAATAACGCTCGGTATAACGGTGACTCGACATCAAGATTGTTTTTGATCAAACACAAGAATCACGAATACGAGGAAAGTAAAACTGATTCTTTATTAAACCAAAGCAGGGATACAACTTGGTACATCTGTTCCCTAATCTACAACCGTATTGTAGATAGCTTTCAGAGCCCATAGGCTTGCTGAATTCTTTGGATGCGCCAGACCTTGGGGTCATCTCTTTCGAGCTCCCTGATCAACCTGCCGCTGGCACCCTTCAGGCGGTGAAGCTTCGTCGCCACAACTAAAACATGGAGGAAAAGGAGGCTAGAGTAAAAAGGGTGTGATTGAACAGAAAGGAATGGCAGAGCATAAACACAACTTACCATTGTTACGGTCCACAATGCCCTGGTTTTCTTTGTTAAGGCAAAGCATAGCCTTTTCTGTGGCCTCCAGTTTATTGATTGATATGTCGTGGATCTCCCTCTCCTCCTTGAGAACGGTCTGAGCCCTCACTAGCTGGCGGCGGAGTTGGGCAGTTTCTTCGTCACTAAAGATTTTAGCAGGAAAAAACCGAATTAGCGAAAACAAAATGGAATGGGGTAAGATAAGCATGCTTACTCGCCGCCGCCTCTTCGAGGAGGGATCGCCGAATCAGCCGAGCGCTTGCTGCCGAGCCCCGCCATCCGATGTTCGATCCGAGAAGGAAGAGGGAAAGTTGAAAAATAAGAGCGAGATCTGGCTGGTTACTCTAAACTGAAGGGGTTCACCTGTATTTATACCAGAGAGATCCTAGCAGAGGCAATCTAAGAAGGCTGTTCGGTGCTTATCTTGAGAAGTGGAAGCGGCCTGGTTTGTCGATTCACATTGGTAGAGATTTCGGTGACACGAGTCCCAAGAGGAAATTGGAGAGGTGAAACCGTGCCACGAGAAAACTCCAGAAGGTGGGCCTTGGTGATTTTAGCCCGCTTAAAAGGTTTTGGCCCGAATTCAGCGAGCACGTCAATTTCAGAGCAAAAGGCCTCTTTTACTCTAAAATTGAGGGGGCATATGTTAACACCAAAATTTGGTAGAGCCCTGGATGACCGATAGGCCAAGACATGACCATTCGGCAAGGAGTCATTCGCTAGCGTAAAAGCGGCTACAAAGACCGTAGCATTCGGGAAGCCGCCGCCATTCGGGCTAAGGAGCCCGAGTCCAAGAAGGAAGCCGAGCGTGAAGCGATGAGCATCGAGGAATATCTCAGACAAGGGCCCACATCACGCCGCAATTCTACGACTCGAGAAGACTTGGAGGACAATGTATCTTAGCTAGATATTTTGTTAGTTATTATTCGTAACTAGTTAGGACTCAATAAGCCCGTAGTATAAATATAAGACCCCCTAAGATCCGTAAACAAACCAACCAACTTCAATACAAACAACCCGGCTCCGTGCCTTGGCTCGCCACCCTTCGAGTCCAAATCGTGTCGCCGATCTACTACAAGAGGAATCATCGACCCGGCCAACCTCTCGTAAGTACCGGCAACCTTGCACCATGTCTAGTATCGTCAGCGGATTTAGATTATTGCAAGAAGTCTTGTTCACGCTTAGTATCGTCGGGGCGGATTTAAGCTATCGGGGGCAAGAGGGTTCTTTTGTCGATCATGAGCCATCCGGTGGGCTAAGATCTGGCTTAGAGCTAGTTATCGGCTTCATTAGATTTTGGCAAGATCTCATGAATTCATTAAGTTACCAAGTGTTTGCGGTGCTCGTAATTTATTTATTTAATTATGTTCGCACACACTTTTTGCCCAATCTAGTTTGATGTGGCTCGGCTTTATTTTTTATTAGATCTAGTTGTCATCAATACTTTACTGTTTATCATTAGCTTGTCATTAGATCTATCTCGTGCTTTCATAGCCGAGCTTAGATCAATCTAGGTTGTCACGTGTTGCGGGTTCGTATACGTTTAGATCTTGACAGGACTGTGTCATCCGGTGGATACAGATCTTTGGGTTACTCAAGAGCTAGTCATCCGGTGGACTAGAGGTCGGTTTAATCTGATAGGTTTTTACGTATGAGTTCCTTCTTCATGGACCCCACCCGCAAGCTTGCCGAATACGGTTACGCTTTCACATGTCATGGATGTCTCTAATGATGTTTATGATTTATCTTTCTTTAATTACCATACCGCCGCCTAATTCGATCCACGCAATAGAGCATTACACTAGCACGTCACGATGATCGACTTTTACCTATTCGCACATATCTTTTATGATCGTTCGGTTATCGTTATCGCACCGCATCTGCCTATTTGCTTACCGAACGCATTCATTGTTCATCGACGGATAGCTCTCATAGCTATGTGTCTTTACATCCGGCCTTAGAGCCATACATGCGGAACTGTCTTGGTCTCACCGGGCATGTTCCGGATCTCACGCTACCTCCTTATCAATTAGCGGTCAAATTGATCGGCACGCCGATTCAAGACGCCCCGGGCGGGTAAAGCTAGCTATTCTGGCTTGTCGGTGCGCGGCAAAGAAGGAGTAGGATCTTTGTGCCTACACGATGACGGGCCCGGCCGGATCTTGTCGGCGGCTAGGGTTTCCTAGCCCCGGCCGGATCTCATCGGGGTAGATGGAACTCGCGAGGGAGAGGCGGCCGGGAGGCGCTCGCCGACGTAGGAGAGGGCGGAGGAGGGGAGGCGGGGACGGAGAGGCGGAGATCGACGGGGGGCGGGGACGGAGAGACGGAGATCGACGGGGCGGCGGCCCTCGCGGCGGCGGCGGTCCAGCGAAGCCGCGCGCTGGCCGAGATGGCCGGGACGGGAGGCGGCCCCGCGTGGAGAGACGGCCGGCGGCGCGCGGAGACGGACGGGGAGGCGAGGACGGGGAGGCGAGAACGGCGGCGGCGGCGGGGAGATTTGGCGGCGGCGGCGTCGAGGGGTCGAGAGCGCCCCGCCCCCCCCCGATTCTCGGGCTGCCGGTGAGGAAGCCGCCCCTATATGTTTTAGGGTTTGGAAGATTAGGGGCGGTCGGTGAGCTACCAGGGCGGTCGGTGACGATTTGGGGGCGGGTGAGGAAGCCGCCCCTATAGATAGTTTTTTTTTAATTTCAGAAATTACAATATTATTCAAACTATTCTATTACAAATAAATAAATAAATATCTTATCTTAAAAAATAAAAAATAAAAATAGGGTTACAAATTAATAAATTATAATTGAATGTTTTTGTTATCTTAACAATTTGGATTTGACTACAAGAATTAAGAAATAATTAAGATCTCGAAAACTTTTATTTTGAGCATTTCTCTTCCAACTTTTTGAACAATTTGAGTGTAAATGACCACAAAAACAATTTGATGTGCTTCATGGTCGCGAAATTATTGTGTTTCAAAGTGTAATTCACCTTATTTGGTCGCAAAATCCAAGACGTAGAAAAATACGGTAATTTCCAAAAATGACTAAAAAATCCTAGAATTTTATGCGTGGGGCCATATTTTGGGTGTAAATGACCACAAAAAAAATTTGAGGAAGTTTGGACATATGCGAGCACACGTGCTTCATAGTGGTATACGGAACCTTTCACCAAACCCTATCCTTACACTTAGGTTTCTCATGGTTGTGTGGCCTCCTGCACTTTGCGGTGTGCTATCGGCCTCAAACTTTTTTCTCGAGGCATCTACATGGCATGTGTGAAGGCACCGCCAAGTTTGAGAATTTTCTCGAATTGTTTGGTAATTTTCTCGATTTTTTAATTACCGCGCGACTTCTCCCTGAATTATATACGTTGAACTATGAGCACCCCCAAAAAGACCTGAAACGGTGCCAAACTTTGCCGCAAGGTCTCTTGTGCCCTAGGACACAAAACTTGTGGAGGCCGTGTGAAATTATTGTGTTTTCAAAGTGTAATTCAACATATTTAGTCGCAAACGCACGAAGAAAAATACAAGAATTTCAAATGTGACTAAAAAAAAACTTAGGATTTTATGTGGGGCCATATTTTGGGTGTAAATGACCACAAAAAAAAATTTTAGAAAGTTTGGACATAGGCAAAGCGCACATGCTTCATAGTGGTATACGGAACCTTTCACCGAACCCTATCCTCACACTTAGGTTTCTCATGATTGTGTGGCATGTGCACTTTGTAGTGTGCTATTGGCCTCAAACTTTTTCTCGAGGCGTCTACATGGCATGTGTGAAGGCACCGCCAAGTTTGAGAATTTTCTCGAAATTGTTTCGTAATTTTCTCTGATTATTTTAATTACCGCGCGACTTCTCCCTAGAATTATACGTTGAACTACGAGCACCCCAAAAAGACCTGAAACGGTGCCAAACTTTGCCGCAAAGGTCTCTTGTGCCCTACGAGGCAAAACTTGTGGAGGCCGGTGTGAAATTATTGTGTTTTCAAAGTGTAATTCACCATATTTGGTCGCAAAACCACACATAGAAAAATACGGTAATTTCAAAAATGACTAAAAAGCCTAGGATATTTCATGGGGCCATATTTTGGGTGTAGGTGACCACAAAAAAATTTTGAGAAAGTTTGGACATAGGCGCAGCATTTAGTGCTTCGCTTGACCTCGTTTGACCAAGTTTGACTTTTCCAATTCAAACTAAAAGACCCCTTTTTGGAGATGTCCTCATCTTCAAAAGTCGCGAACACCGACTTTGTGTAGCTCGTCAAGATCTACACTATCTATATACAACTTTTTGTATTCAAAGGTTTTCGATTTGAGGTCATTTAGTGCTTCGTTTGACCAAGTTTGACCAAAATACATTAGGGGTGGTTGAATATAGAACCGCCCCTGATTTCAGATCACATTAGGGGTGGCTGATATATAACCGCCCCTGATGTGAGGATACATTAGGGGTGGCTCAAATAGAACCGCCCCTAATGTGTCAGGTCACATTAGGGGCGGCTCGTAACATGAGCCGCCCTAATGTGCTAACATTAGGGCGGTTTGTCTCAACCCCCTGATTTTTCGATACATTAGGGGCGGCTCAAATTTTGAACCGCCCCTAATGTTCAGGCCAGCGCTCTCTTAGTTCGTTTTTGTAGTAGTGCTTGAGGTATCTTGGGGTAGACGACTGTCAAGGTAGTATTCCTAAGCTCTCAAAACAAATATCAAACCTAAAGTTACTCCAGACACTTGTTTGGTATGGAACCTTGCCGGTAAGCATCATCCTACCAACACAACTGCTATGCCTAGATGCTATAGATGATGTACCCGATGGTATTGGTAAACTCACATCCCTGGAGCAGCTAAGAATATCTGGTGACCCCAAGATGTTCGTAAAGGACCTGGGCAGCCTGCGACAAGTGAGGGTGCTCATTATTTGTAACACAAGTAGCATGGACAATAGCATGCAGAGAAATTTCGTGCTCTCTCTAGGCAAGCTGCAAACGATTCAGAAGATATATATGCACAATAATAAGGTAGGTTCATTAATTAATGCCGACACAGCCATGTGGGAAGAAGCAGACTTTGTGCTTCCACGATCTCTCAGTCATTTGAATTTGGCGTATTGCTTCTGCTTCTCTAATATGCCGTCATGCATCAATCATTCGTGTCTACCCAACCTGTCCTACTTGGGACTGCAGGTGGACACTATGGATGAGCAGGACATGAAACACCTTGCTAGATTGCCCGCGCTCAGTCATCTCGAACTGATAATAAGGTCCACAGTAATAGCAAGTATTATTAATGCCGGCAGCGATGGCTGCTTCCAGAAGCTGAGGTACTTCCACCTCAATGCAATGGTCCAGATTCAGCAGCACAAAAAAGAGGACTATTGCATTTCGTTGCATATATGCAACAGAGAAGATGCTCTGCCCATTGTCTTGGAGGAAAGCAACTGCAGCGAAAATGTACACTCTGCCATGATGCCAAATCTTGAAGTGCTTGATTTTCATGTCCCATTCCTGGCCCTAAAGGATAACAACAATTACTGCAACAATATTGGCATAGAATACCTGCCATCTATTCGTGAACTAAAAGTGAGTATCGACTGTGATGGTGTGTCTTCTGAGGAGGCGGATGCTGCATTGGCTGCACTGAGAAACACATGCAGGGCCCATCCCAGCCACCCGACGCTTGACACGTTTACATTTAACGAGGTATGATGAGTATTTTGCACTAGTTCCAGTCAAGTTATTATCTCTTTATTTATTTCTGTCGTACTACAATTCCATCTCCTAATTAATTATTGGTTTAGAATTTTTACCCAAAGCATAAGATGGTGCCCACACAAGACAAGGAACAGCAGCAGGAGGACGAGATGGCCTCGCAGGAAGTTAATAATATTGATTTGGGCAAACTAAGCCATGCAAGCTCGTAAAAGAGATCAGGATTTGAATGCAAACTATGACACGTACGTACTCCTTCCACACCATCTGATCTGTCATATATAACTGGTGGTGTCGCTTCTCGTGCATGTCATCAGTCAACCATCCTAGTACTTTTGAATTTTGCCGACTTCAGAGATTTTCAAAACCTGTTAACCAACAGAATTTAAAGCAAACTGATAAGTTCCGGGCTGTGTAGAGTGGTCTGAGAAACATGGCTGCTTCTACAGGGGCGTTTCCTTAGGTGTCCACGTAGCAAACATATGCATGTGAAAATCAATGTAGATATATGAATTGTAGTATATTTGCTTTGCCACGCGACTACTAATTTTACGTCAAGCTATCCAACATATTTTATCAGATATTGCATTTTCTTCAGTCGAATCCATTATAAACCGTGTGTGCTGCATCAACTCTGTTTCTGGCCACTAGTCGATACGCTGTTTTCTGGTTTCTTGGTAGGCATTTGCTCCGGTAGTCCTCTTTTAAGAAATTGGCACAAATCTCAAAGCAGGTAATTAAAGCATTAATTGTTTAATTTTAATCCCTCCTGGGTCCCGTTGGGCACAGCCCGTCCAAGAGCATCCATGGGTCCAGCCCATCGGCGTCTCCGTTATTGACATCCCAGACGGCGTCGTGACAAGTCGTCGATCATTTCTCTATCATTTCTTCCAGCTTGTTACGACGGAGGTCCCTGCCCTCGCCCCACACTTGCCGCTCCTTAAACAGCATCACCTGCAGTCGTGGTATATGTGCACACATGCTCATACATTATTACACGACGAACATGGCGAACTGGAGCACGGTCTCAACGCCGTCGGTCTCAATCAGCGCCGGACGCCACCACCCTTCCAAGCCTAACTACACCCCCTTTTTGCCCTGACGTACTTGCCGGTGCCGCCAACGATGGCGAGGTAAGACTCCGAGTCTACGGAGCGGTACGCCGAAGAAGCTGATGGTGTCCTCGAACCCACGCACGTTGACATGGTGGTGACTGCCACCGATTGGCTGACGCCCTTCTCTGACATGGTCACATGGCGATGTATAAGCCCAGCGCCTGCAGCCTCTGCAGGACGCTGTCGCCGGCGAAGACCGGGACACTGTTGTCATTCTCGTTGTCGAAGCACGGCGCCGTTGGGTTGTGCTAAGGGGCGTTGCCCCGTGACCGCGGCGTTGTCCATGATGCCGGTCATGATGCACGCCGACGGGTTCATGCCTCCGAGGATGTCGTGCATGAAGAAGACCATCTCATAGCCGTCAGCGCCGCCGGCCACCCCGACCCAACATGGATGGTGTTGGGGCCATGGAGGCGCGGATGGCGGCCTCCCCCGGCCGGTATGCCCTGCGCCGCCGCGGGCGGTGGCGCCTGATGCGCTGGGGGCATGGCCTAAGGAGCGATGGGGTGCCATGGCCGGTGGCTTGTCGTCTTCGTCCTTGTCGCAACGACAATGAAAGGGAATTGGGAGAGGGAGTACCGGGCACGAAAGTGATCGGGGCTAGGACTGAAACGGCGGCGTGAGAGGGAACATCACGGAGTCGCCATGCCACTAGAGTCTCCGGGATGGGCTTGGGCTGGTCTTTAGACGTGCGGAGCCCAGCGGGTATAAAATAAAACAATTAATTCTTTAACTCCACTTTAAGATTCGTGCCAATTGTTTAAAAGAGGACTACCGGAGCAGATGCCTTCTTGGTATATGTATACTATATGTTGGTTCTTCACTAGGGAATTATTAAGCCATTAGTAATCAGATAATCATTTCTGTAAAATTATTATTATCAACAAAAGATTAATTAAATTATCGATGAACTTACTACCTCTCGTAGATTAGTGTTTTTCATCCAAGTGTTTTGCTTGAATGGTGGCACAACACAGTGTGAATACATCAGGTCATCCAGACTTGTCAGCCAGTCGGTGTTGGCTAATGTTCACCCAAACTACACATTTGAATATGTCACCCATTCTATAGACCGTCAAACAAATAATATGTAAATACATGCACGCGGACATCTCAGTTATTCTGTGAATCACTATTTTGCTTCGCGTAGGCCGGTAGGCGAGTAGTGTTTTAGCAATTCTGACACAAGCAAACCTATTTTAGCAGATACTGATGTTCCATTACATCTGTTACACATCGGATACTCTGTTTTCTGGCATTTCAATCACTGGACCGTTCCTAGTGCCTGGACCCACTCTGTTTCTGGCCACCAGTAGATACTCTGTTTTCAATTCTCCTATCTTGATACATGTACTGTGCTGCCTACATGTTTGGTTCCTTCTTTGTTTGATTTGTACCTACATCACTTGTTTAATCTATCACCTGTGGATGATTATTCACTTAAGATAATAACTTTGGTGATCGGATAATTTGTGGATGTAGGCATAACATGCACAGAAGGTTAAGTAGAATTATTGACCAATTTGCTTGCCTCTCGCAGATTTGTTTTTCAGACCCAAGTTTCTACATGCGAGAGAGACTACGTTAGCCCATCACCACAAGTGTTCACTCGACTGTGCCGTGTCCTCTTATGTTCTCCCGAGGCCAAGCTATTTATTTTCTATTCGAATAAGCTGTGTCAAAAGTTTCGGTGTACTCTGCTGCTACTTAGAACCTGCCACATTCTTTTTCATTCTGAACTCCTGGTTTGTATTACTTTTATTTATCTAGTTTCTCGACCATACTGTGGTTCGTACATTCTAATCAGGTTTCGAACGTATTTATGTTGTGCAAAAGTTTGAGGACGCTTTGTGTTGCTTGCATTGCCTCATGGTGCCTTTTGCAATGCCGATGTATGTAGTGCACGTGCAGAAGCTTTCGCCTCAATCAGATGGAGCTATATGCAGATGCCAATAACAAGGTGAGAAAAAGCTTAGAATGGACAAGAACAATGTCAGATATTTTGCATCCCAGTTGACCTCGAACAGATCTAGGGAACCCTGTAGTGCAGCACGCCAGCACCAGAAAAATTATCCCACAAGAGCTGACCACAGCAAGACACCTGGGCCGCCCTGAAATAAGGGAAGCGAACGATACGCAGAAGACGCCGGTAAGTTTCGACATTCTGAAGAAGAAGAAGTGATCCAAAGATCACCTGCATCATGGTCATGGCCTTCCACAGCTGCGCCGCAGATTAATTAGCTGGAATCTCGATTGCAAATAGGCCGTGGCGACGAGATGAGACACGGAGGTGCAATACAGCCCTTGTCTTCTCCGTCTCGGTCTTCTTCTCGTGGGCCTTTGCAGTCCATTACCAAATGTGCTGGCCGGCCCGTGGGACATGTCGGCCCCGCGACCAGAACCACTGGCCCATTGGGCCTTGCTGATCATGTACGAATCTTCTATACAACGCACAAGAGAAATTGGAGTGGACAAAGAATCAAGCTGAAAAAGTACGAGTACTATTTTTTCACGGTCTCACAGTGGTTGTTCTGAAGTCAAAGTTAAAAGGGTTTGCCCCGAGTTACAGAACTGGAAACATCGAGCATATCCCATAGTTTAATCTGGATGGATACGAGTACTAGTCCGTATGATCATATCTATATCTATCTATATCTATATCTATATCTATACCTATACTAATAATAAAGAGCCAAAATTTCTGTTCACCTTTTTTTCTGCCTGCCCTCACTGAGTCCGACCCAAATTAACCTAGGTGAAGTGAAATCTTGGGAGAGCAAAGCTACCGGATGTCCACACCTGTTCAGCGGGTGCCCTCAACGATTTTGTCTGACCCAAACCGAGGTCTTGTGAAACCATGATTTTTTTCTTTGAGCTTTGCAAGCTCTTTTTGCACCCCTCGTGCACTGTTAAAGTTTACTCTCCTTTTTCTTATATATATATATATAATACTAGAAGGATTCCCAGCGCGTTGCTGCGGGTATGCAATAGAAAATACGAATAAATTTGATTAGATGTTAGTTGGATGGACATGAGAATTTAATTGGAGAACAATAAGATGCCTATATAGGAAAATTAGTAGTACCATCAAACAATATGCTTTGTCATCATAAATCTGCAAGAAAATGAAAAAAAAAAAAATAACATGCCGGACCATATGTCTCGGTAATCCATAACAATTATTTTCTAAATGCTAACTCAAGGAATTCCTAGAAAAACAGGAACTTGGATGTGCGAATTTACTGTGGTAAACTCATCTAAAATCGTACATATCATGATGCGATTTCTATTGACATGTGGTCATAAAAATATTATTTACATGAGTTAAATATTGTGCATCATGAAATATTTACGGTAAATATTGTACACTGTAATTCTGTTAAAACCTGAGGGTTAAAACAATATTTTCTGGAATACATTAATAATCTATTTGGATTATTACGATATTCACAGAAAATAAGAGGAGGTTTGCGCAAAATGCACAACCTTATCCTCCCAATCCCACGCCCGCACGGACGGTTCCTCATGAGTGAAAAATGACGGAGTCACAGGCCGCCGCAGTTGGTCCTCAGGACCGGTCATGCGCGTCGCCTGGCCGTTCAGCCGCGAAATGCGTGGGCCCAGCCGCAGATTCCACGGCGAAGCGGCGAAGCCGTCGCGGGCGTCGCAGCGTCGCGCAGCCGCCGCGCCGGAGACGGTGCTCCAGCCGCTCTGTCGCCGGGCCGTCCGCGGGGGACTGGCGAGCCACGGGCGCTGTCCGCCAGGCGCCAGCCGCCGTCGCGTGGGGACCGGGGTGCCCGGCCGGCAGCGCTGGGCGGTCGCGAAGCGAGAAGCGCGAGGCCGCTACGGGAAGTCCGACGCGGGCGCCGCCGGCGACACGTCGTCGTCGGTCGGGCCTGCGGCGTCGCGACCTCCTCCTCCACCGCACGGGGCGCTTCCTCTCCCTCGCGGATCGGCGTGCGGCCTCCTCCACCAGTGCGGCTTCCTCACCTTCAGCTGGCCGCGGTCGCTCTCAACCCCTCACGCACCGTGTGGACGTTTTATGGATGCAGCGGTGGGGAGGCGAGGGGGCGGTGATGGACTTGAAGGCGCGATGGGAAGGCGAGGGGGCGGCGGATGGGGACGGCGCGGTGTGGGAACATATGTTCGTGCGCAGGAGAGGACAGGGGTAGGGCTGCTGAGGTGGCATAGTTGCATGTCAAGAGAATTCCCATAGTGGGGGTTACCCATATAAGTGTAGTAAATATATAAAATAGGTCAGGGGTTTACCCCCGCTGAGCCCAAAAAAAAAAAAAAAACAAAGCTACCGGATGTCCACACCTATCCGGCCGGTGCCCTCAACGATTTTGTCCACCTGGGACCACACTGTCACAATCAGCGGATCACGAATATGCCTTTTGGCTTCAGACGAGTGCACACACACGCATGATTATATTAGTCCTAAACAAACTTATCCCCCACTTTTAACTTAAAGAGTGTTTCTTTTACACAGTAGAATCGAATTACTACAGTAACAATAATTTATTCGGTTACCCTAGATTCATCGCAATCAAATTGTAGACAACCGAGGCGTGCTGAGCACAAAAATGTGCCGTGAAATTGGACGATCTTCTATATGAATTACTTCGAAGGATGTGATGTGAAGGTCGTCTCTATCTGCTCAATATCATCCAATATATATAGTTATAGCTTCTGTGTCACAGCCGCGATGCGGGTGCGGCGGTGACGCGCGCCGGCGGCGCGTGGGGGTGGCGGCGTTAGGGCAGCAGGGGGCGGCGGCGATGGGGTGGCGAGGGTGCGCGCTGGGCGACGGGGGGCGGCGGCGGCGGCTCGGCTAGGGTTGGAGGAATATTTTCTTTATTGCTTGACTAATGAGATTACATCCTCCTTGCTTATATAGCCCTCCCTATGGGACTTGTAATGCAAGCAACCTCTAAAGGTTTCCTTTATTGATTGGAATATCTTTTTACAAGCAAACTCTTATTTATTTCCTAATAGGAGATTTCCTTATAAAGTGGAATATCCCATTCACAAGCAAAGATCTAATCAAACTCTAATCTCACTTTATTACGAATTGAGAACGATGACGGCGACGTGGGCGCGCGGGCGCGGCGGCGGCTCCTCGCGCGCTGTCGCCCCCATTTCGAGGGCCGGCTGGCTCGCGCCTAGCCCCTCTCTCGGGCGAACGACCAGTCTTTGTGACACCTCCCCTCACCGTTCCGTCGGCGACGCGTCCCACGCGTCTGCGCTAACCGACCAAGTTGATCGTAGGGCCGTGGCGATAGGTGGTGCAATGTCGCCGCCACCATAGCGTGTCGGGGTGACCCATCCTGTCGTGATGCTCATTGACATAGAAGGCGTCATCGTCAAATGAGAGCTCGAAGTGGAGGTGTCCGAAGTAGATGGAGATGTGGTAGCTGTATGGTGGTCGCACATACGGCCTGTCAAGCCGCTTTGTCGCCATGCATTCCCTCTCATGACACCTGTGAGGTATAGCGTCTGCAGGGATGCCGGGGGGTCTCGGGATAGAGTCGACTGTGCCAACCTCCACCTGTATGTGAATATGTCCGCAAAGGCGTGTCGGGTGGACGAGACAAAGGCCGAGGTGATGCGGGCAAGCGTCGTGAGGAGGTCGCTTGCGGTCTCCACAATCCGGCCGACCGAGGGCACTCCGGCGCCCACATAGTCCACGCCGACGTTGTCGACGTTGATGAACTCGTGGCCATTGTCGTCGAAGAGGAGGATCGTAGCATCATGCAGGTTGATGTGCGGTCTCGTTCCCATTAGCAAGATGCTTGCCGGGAAGGCATCTTGAGCCGGTGGCGACGTTGGGAGGTGGAAGCCCACCACAAGACCGTGTGGGGGAACTCCATGCTGCAGTAGTAGGTCTTGCAAGAGAATGGAAGCTGCCGGAACATAGTAACGGTTGGTGTACCTAACGATGTCGTTGTCCAGTGTCCACTCTGGTGCTGCTGCTTGGAGCTCGATGGTAGCTGCAATCACCTGGAGCTCATGGTTCGTTGAGGTCCCAAGGCGGAGTTCGGTGAGCTGGTCGTTGGCGACCTGGTTGTCGAGGGCATCCATGGTCACAGCTAGTCACTGTGGCTGCACCCGGGGCGCCGTGGTCTCCGTCGGAGTAGTGTCATTGTCGCTGTCGACGTCTTCGTGCTCGTCGTCTGCCACCACAGGATGTGGCGAAGCCGGAGCGGGGGCTTCAATTGATGTGCGAGGCGGATTGCTTCGTGCATCATGCGTGGCTCCTCCCACTGAACTGCTGCTCGAACCGATGTGCGGAGTCCGCCCGACGAAGAGGTGGACACGGGTGGAGCGGGCTCGGAAGGTCCAGGCGTGTCGCATAGGCCTGAAAGGTGTCAATGTAGTCGGTCAAGGCTCCGTCCTGCCTTGGCGGTGCGAGGTCTCGGTCGTGTTGTTGTCGATGGGGGTCCAAAGTCGCACCGAGGTAGAGTGAGAAGGTGTCCCACCTTCAATGGCCTCTTCCCCGGTCAAACGTTGAAACCAGTGAGCTGTGCTGCACCTGTAAGTTAGCAAGAGGCGAACCTGACGTGGAACTCGGCGTCGAGCTCCCGCTGTAGCGCGAACAGCGACTCCATCTTCCCAATCCAAGGTGTAGGGTCTTCGCTGCCGTCAGAGTCGTCAGGTGCCAGCGCGTCGCGGAACTGTGGGTACGGCGCCCGGGCCGGTGTCGCCGGTGCTCGCCGCCTCGTCGCCTTCCGGATGGTTGAGGATCGCTTTTGGGAAGTGCAGATTGATCTCATCCATCGCCCGGAGCGAGTCGTCGCGGGTTGTTGTCGGTGCCGATGTAGGCGCCGGGGTGGCGCCATGGCCGGGTGGGCGTCGCCGACCACGCCGATCTTTGGCGTCGTCGCCATACCGGTGTCGGTCGTCGTCGTCTGGGCGTGAGGAGGGAGGTGGACCGGAGCGGTGACATTGGAGTTCTCCATGCAGCGAAGACGGGCCTCGATCTCGCCGAAGCGGGCGGTCGATATTCTCGATGTTGTTCTCGAGGAGACGCTTGAGGGCCATGAAGAAGTCATACATCTCGGAAGCCATTGGTGGTGGGTGATCGTCCCGGTCTCGAGTACCACGTGGTCACGGCTCGCGATGCGGGTGCGGGCGGCGGCGGGCGCTAGCGGCGGTGGGGTGGCGGCGCTGGGGTGGCGAAGCGCGTGGGCGGCAAGGGCGGCGCGGCGGCTAGGCTAGGGTTGGGGGAATATTTTCTTTATTGCTTGAATAATGAGATTACATCCTCCTTGCTTATATAGCTCTCCTATGGGACTTGTAATGCAAGCAACCTCTAATGGTTTCCTTATAGATTGCAATACTTTTTACAAGCAAACTCTTATTTATTTCCTAATAGGAGATTTCCTTATAAAGTGGAATATCCCCTTCACAAGCAAAGATCTAATCAAACTCTAATCTTACATTATTACGAATTGAGAACGATGACGACGGCGTGGGCGCGCGGGCGGCGGCGGCCCCCTCCCCGGCCGCCCCCCCTTTCACCGGCCGGCGGCTCGCGCCTAGCCCTCCTCTCGGGCGGGCCGAATCTGTATTGTGACATTCTGAGTGTTGGTCCATTCAACACGTAGAGCAAGCGTCCTTTTTATGTAAAAAAAAAAAAAACTAAATGACCCTTTTGTTTCTTATTATGTTTACGATACCAATTCATATTTTTCCATTGCAGATACACGATACAGTGTCCTATCTTTTCATAGGTGGAGTCCAAGTTCATTTTTTTTTATTCGGCGTGTGTGGATGTCTGATTTGATTTTTCATGTTTGTAAGTCTCACAGTAGGTGGATGTAATAGTCTCGTGTGAGGTTAAAAATTTATTGAACATATAATTATTGTCCTTGATATTATTAATGAAATAAAGTTGGTGCGGTTAAAATCAACAAAGATGACTAACTTTAGATGCCCACGCAATAATATGTCCCCTTGGGACACAGAGACACACGTTAGCTATCGGCACAAGTATTGAACTCGCGCCATGCTCGCTTTAATTTAACAGCCCTGCTTATCAGCCACCATATAGTGTTTTCCTCTCACAATAAATAGCATGAGTCGGTCTATCAGTCATAGAAACCATCAGCCAAACACCCAATTATATGTCTTGGTGTAATGCACGTGCGTCCCATTGAGATGCATGGATATGTTTACTAGGCACAAGTACCAGGCAATAATTATACGTCGTCCCGTGCAAAGCACGGACATGTTTTTGCTAGTAAGTAAAAAAAAAAAAAAAAAAAAAAAAAAAAAAAAAAAAAAAACCCGGTGTAGGAAAACGAAGTCCATCGTAGACACATTTATTTGGGGTCTCAATGTCTCATCTCATCATTCCTCTCAGGGTTTGTCCTTTCGGGCTGGCACCTCTTTGTCACCATTTAGCATGTCGAGAACTTCTGCCATGGTTGGACGGTTTTCTGGATCGAGCTCTGTGCACAGCAGCCCTACCTTTAGGCATCTCGCTACCTCCGGTAGCTCAGATTCTTCAACAAATGTGGTACCAAAGAACTCCTTCATTTTCTCCACACCTTCCTCCAATACGGAGTCCTGCCAAAACAAATGATGTGTCACATCCTACCAGTACAGTCGCAAATCCATACAAGAACAAGTTCGACACCAATGGGAAAAGCAAATGATGCGACTGCCATGAAAGACAAAAATTCAGTCCTCAAACTTGATAAAAGATGTAGGTCTCCATACTATCAAAATATTATTTGTCCATGAAATTGGCTCCGGAAGCTAGGTCCAAGTGGATACTAAACGGCTTTATATGGTACTGTGCATCCAACATATGAGACCCACTTGTCACGCTTCTCTTCTATCTCTCCCTCCTCTGTCTCGTGCTCTGTTCGTCCACGCAAGACTGGCTCCAGTGCCACCAGCCACCGCCCCTGTGTGACACCACGCAACTGGAGACGACTGTCGGCATTGGAACCAGTGTTGCGTGGGATGAAGAGAGCGCGAGACATAGGAGAGAGGATATAAAGGTGAAGCCTCACAAGTGGGCCCCATATGTCGGATGCACAGTTAGTGTGCCACATCACCATATAAAGCCGGTTAGATCCTTTTGGACCTAAATGGTACCCGGAGCCATGATCATGGACCCAGAAATAGTATTTTGATGATAATATAGTGTCACAGTCCGAACGGACTCCGGCGGCTGTGACGGCGCAAGACATGGCGGCGCCAACGGGCCGCGCGATAGGGTTCGAGAGGAGGCTGAAGGCTTGAGAGCTGAGGGTTTTACCCCTTTGTTATTTCTTTCTTAAGATTCAACGGAGTACATCTTCCTTGTATTTATATTCCTGAAAGACTTGCATATGAAGTAAATCTATATTATTTCCTAAATAACTATTGCCTAAGATAACTTAATGGCAAAGATAACGACGTGACGACGGCGGATGGCGGCGGCGGTCGGTCAGGGCTGCCTGGGCGTGCGCGCAGGCCCCCCCTTTTGCCTTTCCATGGGCTGTACATATAGGGACCTAGATGACATCCATCGCCAAATTCAAGAACTGCCCATGAATGTTTGTCACTCAGAAAACACGCATGGTCACAAGATCTATAGGTGTCGAATGACCAATTATTACATTTTTCTACTTTTATAATTACTAGGAAAATGTCCATGCGTTTGCCATGGGTATACAATTTATATTCAAATTACACGGAAAACATGTGGTTTGGACATTTATTCACCAATGGCATCATTTGTTAAACCAAACTTTATAACATGTCTAGACACGCTCTATTCGAGGTTATATAGCCATATACGACCCTTTGAGATTATCCAACAAAAAAAGTCTACTTAAGCCCTTAACCTACTCCTCTCATCACTTATAAAACTATGTATTTTACCCCATTAAACTATTAAAACCATCTAATTAACCCCTTAAGGCGGTTCTAAAATTGGTTTTACTAATGTGACATATTAAAGTCTACATAACGCCCTAACATCAATAAAACCTGACATCATAACCTTCAAAGCATCCAATAATATTCAAAATTCTCCCTAGATTGTCATGTAGGGCCCTTTGGACATATTATCCAACTGTACTGATCTAAGAACCCATGTCTGCACGCTAACCCATTGATTTTCTACCTCTCGCTACTCTTTCAAGGCTTGCGCCACTGCCTAATAAGCACCATACCATCTCTTGAGACATTTGCCTTTTATACCTAAGGAGTAGTACAAATTTGCTCACCAACACAAAACAATGGGAGTCGTCGTGTCACTCGGAGAAATACTGGAGGTGAAGCCGATCCGTTCTGTCTTCCAATTTCATCAACGAAATCTTGGTGCCGCTCGGATAGAGGATTATTGACCACCGCACGCAACAGTGGTCGTCTTCCGCGCCGCCGGCAGCCCAGCACTCCAGGCCCCAACCTGCCACTTACGGACGCACGTGATTCTGCAAACGCTAGCTGCAGATCAACCTCAATCTCAACAGAAGGAAATTAGAAACGAAATTTTTAATTTTTACTCTCGTAAACAATCTCCTCTGTTGTAGTATCCAATTCTTTTTCTAGTAGAAGTTTAAGTATGCAGCGAATCAAGATAGCCAACACGCATCCACAGCACAATCCACAAGGATGAAGCATCACAGGCGTTTTTAACCCAGGAACACAAACTAACACGCCAAACCAAAGCAGTTCTGAACACCAAGAACATCACCGGATCACACCACAACACAAAGCAAAGCATCCGTGACCGAAACAGAGAAGACTGCACCTACATACGTACTTCGTCTGCCGCCGTCGCCGGCAGTGAGGGCTCCGACCTCATCGACCGGCCGCCGCTGAGGTACGCCGACCGCTGTGGTTGGGTTGGGGGCAGCGTCGACGCCACGAAGGGCAAGGGACGAGGGGCATGCCGTCGTACCCACGAGACTCGCCGAGACGCCGAGGGAGAAGCTGTCCTGCGCCCGTGCCGCTGCATCACTGACCGTCGCTTCCTCCCTTTCTTCCGCACCGGCGAGCGTGTGGCGGCAAGCGCGCCGAGGCTTCTGCCCGTGGGCGTGGTATAGACGTCCGCAGCACGGCGGCCTTCCCTTCAGCAAGCGTCAGGCACGGCCGCAGCGGCAAAGCAGGGTGGGCGGGCTGGGAGGCGGAGCAACACACAGCGATCTGATCTTATTTTTCTTTATGGAATCAGGCAGCGATCCGGCAGCGATCCGATTTTTGGAACGAAAGCAAGTACAACTAATTACAGATGAAACTTAGTCGGACAGGAATACGGAGACGGTACGTACAGGGACAGGCGGGCGATGGCAGACAGAAAAAAAGGTGAACCAGAAATTTTCTCTTTATTATTAGTAGGTATAGAATTAAAAATACTAAATGGGACATGTCTCCTCCGGCTGTTAGACATGATTAAAGACTGAGTTAGCTCGGTTTAGAATAAAAATGTCGGGTCCAAATAGTTGCTTGCATCCACAGCAACCAATATGTTTCTCTGTTTGGGTCAGGATATTTCTCTGTTTTTTGCCTGGAATTTCCTATATTAGACTGGGTTATGGGCAAAAAAAAAAAACAGATCGATCGTACTCGATACATTGCTCATATCGAGTCAGGTTAGGTTCTGATTGCGTTTTCTACATTACGAAATCAACAACGTAAGAGTATTTCATCTTTCAGATGCTAATAATTAATTAATTTCAGTGCCCAAAACATGACATAATAAGAGAGTGATCTGTAGAGAAATAATGTGGCTTTTGCATTGTGTTTTCTACATGACAAAAATCAATGTACATTATTTCCTCTTTCAGATGTTTAATTAAATATTAATTTCAGTATCCAAACATATTATACACGATACGCATGGGTACAGATAATTCTTCAAGAAAGTGTATGAAATTGCCATGAATGTGGTTTCCGTTGCAGCAGTATACGTGTAAATATATGTTGCTTACCAATACCAATTTACTATGCGAGCGTCTTCCGAGGATGGTCTCAAAGACGACCAGGCCAAAAGCAAACACATCGTTCTTCTTTGATACTATACCCTTGTCTAACAATTCTGGAGCGATATATCCCCTGGATGCAGTAGAGTGGGAAGGGGGTATAAGATCGAAATGGTAATATAAATAAATAAGAGTTTTTATGATGGTTGTCGAAAAATGGATGGCTCACGACGCGCCGATCCGACGGCTAAAAAGATATAGGAACTAAGAGGAACCAATTTTAGAGGTAGGGAGGACACTAAGTACGTATTAAATGGTGGGCCTATATGCACCAGGTGCATACTAAAATTGACCCAACAAAAATTAAAATAATTCTAATTTTGAAATTTATTTATGTAATAAAGGGTAGTATGGTAAATGTATAGGCATATATTTTGGTACACCTCTTTTTAAAAATTGCACATATCTCAAAGCAGTCTATTAAACTAATTAAATAGTTTCTTAATATCCTCTGTTTGGGTCACGCAAGCCCGTCCAACCCAGTCCTAATCTAGACCAAACCCATAGCTAAACTCGTCCCCAAATCCCGTCTGTTCTATGCTTCTCCATCTACACGTACATACGTGACGACGACGACGACGACGAGCGGACCATTCCATATTGCAAAGCAGCTGCAACCGGCGGACTGAAGAGTGAAGACCGAGCCGGCACCTCCATCCCCTCCTGCCTTAATCCCGTTTCGTCGTGTTCTAGCAGCCGGCAAGAAGGTCTGGCGCCACTGTTAGATTTAGCGCGTGGAGGTCTGCAGGGTCACGCCTCCATCTTTATCCTCGACGGAGGTTCCATTCTACCGGAGGTTCGATTCTTACTGGCGGTGCGTGACGACGACGCCTCCGTGCCTCCTCCAATGTTGAACATCAAACTCCTCCTATTCCTCCATGTGTGAATTGTGATCCTCACACTGGCGGACCCAGCAGGTACTCAGGTAGGCCCGGGACTACCTGCAAATTTGGCCCAAACATTATCTAGTACTCTGCACAGCCCACGAAAAGTTTGGCCCAAGCGCTCATTGTCTCGCCCTCGCCCAAGCTGCGACTTTCCCAGGTGTGAGCGAGTAGCGAGCAGCGACCGCCGCGCCCCCCAGGCCGAACTTCGGGGCTTGAGCGTGCGTCCCCTGCTGGCCGCCGCCCTGCCCCAACTGCTGGCTGCCGCCCCCACGTGAGCGTCGGCTCGCCAAGCGGCGCCCCTGCCGGCCGCTGCACTGCGTGGCCGCATCCGCATGCAGGGCCACAACACTCTGAGGCTCCGCTAGTCCACTGGCGCACCGTCGGCTGCCTGCGGGGGTGCGCCAAGCAGCTGGCCGGCTTCCCAATCTGAGTGCCAAGCAATCGCCGCCCCTTGTGAGTTCTTCTAAGCGTTTTCCCAAATCCCATTCTAGCGTTCTCTTATGCGCTAGGGTTTAGACATTGGAGAATGGAAATTGCAATGTAAAATTTGGCTTAGGATTGCGGATTTGTTCGTGCGAATGAGATCAGAGCCTAGAATTGATTGAAATATTTTATTATGTCTAGTGAAGAATAAGGTAAAAAAAAAAACAGTATAAGTTTGATAAGTTATTGAACGATTGTTTGGTGTTTACCGTGATATTAACACAATTTAGTTAATGTATAGTTTTTTTTAGAATTAGTTGATGTATACATCCGTGGTCTCGAATTTGCTATTTGATTTTACCATATTACAAAGAAAAATTTAGATAGGACTACCCTAAGTTCAAATCCTGGGTCCATGGCTGGATCCTCACAACTCATGTACAGATTGTAAGAGCCAACTTATTTGCATGTTCAGGAAGTGAGAGAGATTTGGCCCGGCCCCATGCAGATGATCGCCAAACTAGAATTGAGAACTGCCACCACATGTTTGAGGACGACGTGGATGCATGGAAGTATGGACGTCCTCACCGCACGGCTGGACCTCCTTGCCGGCTACCACCACACGACGAAATAGAACTGGAGAAAGGAGAATGGAGGTGCCGCCTTTTGCTCGGTTCACCGACTGTTGCTGCTCGGAATGGTCGCTGCAGCAGCGCAAAAAAAAAAAAAAAAAAAAAAAAAACCTCCTTTTGCTCGGTTCACCGACTGTTGCTGCTCCGCAATGGTCGCTGCAGCAGCGCAGCAAAAAAAAAAAAAAAAAAAAAAAAAAAAAAAAAAAGGGGACGGGAGACCCAACTTTATGTTTGGGTCAGGGTTTGGACTTCGGACTGGGTTGGATGAGCTGGGCTGCTGGGCCTAAACGTGATCCAATTTTTTTTAAAAAGTGTTTAATAATTTAATAGGCTGCTTAGGAACCGAGAGTAACCAGGAAGTCCCGTGGTGGGAGACATAATTACCGTACTAACCTTCCACTCAAAAATTAATTAGTACTAATTATTTGCTTAGGAACCGAGAGTAACCAGGAAGTACCCCAACCACCGTAAAACAATAATAAATAAAATAACTTACACTGTGCCCATTATTTGTTCAGTATATATGTAGTCCTCGTTATCCACTGGATATGCCAAAATCAAAAATCACAGGATTCATTTCCGAATCGAACAGGATATTTCGTGGGTTAATGTCTCCATGGACCACGTTTTGCTGATGTATGTAATGTAGGCCCTGCGCTATCTCCTGAATTATCCGGAAGTAGAAGGGCCAATACATACGTTGTGTCCTTGCAAAGTACAAAACATTCCATTTATATATTAGTTTCAACAAGAGAAAATTAATCAACAAGTGAGAAGTGTGTTTGCCAAAAATAAGAGAGAGAGAGAGAGAGAGAGATGTATGAACTTGCTCGATAGTGGATCCATGTCCTCCAAGGTTCCGTTCGGCAGGTATGCAATGACCAGAATGCGATGAAATAGTTCTACTAGTCTGTCCTCGTACTCTATCGACTTCGTTTAAAGTGACAAGTATACATTTAATGAGGTATGACAAGTATTTGTACTAGTTCCAATCAAGTTATTATCTCTTTATTTATTTACTTTCTCCTTGTTACAATTTTGTATCCTTTTGAGCATAAATATGTCCACCACTTGTTTGTCTCCACTCAATTAATTATTGGTTTATTAATCTGAATTTTCCATCAAAACACAAAGTAGGTGTTCTCGGATGTGTCCACGGAAGATGAAGACGAAGAAGATGAGAAGCAGCAGGAGGAGGCGGAGGTGGCCTCGCAGATGGCTGATATTGATTTGGGCAAACTAGCCTATAGCATGCTGTTAAAGTGATTATTCAAATTTGAATCCAAACCATGCCTTCACGCATAGGTACGTGCTCTCCACACCCTGTTCTGTCTCAACTGATGGTGTTTCTGCTCATGCATACCCTGTTCCACATGACCACATCCAGTTATTCTAGTTTTCAGTTCTGGCAACTTCTGGGACTTCCAACATCTGTTAACCAATTTCCATCAAACTACTAACACTGAGTCCTCGCTATATCGAATGTTATATGAAACAATGCTGCCTCTACAGCAACGTTGCCTTTTTATGAAACAAATTGATGCGCATATATCCATGATCTGTCTGTTTGCTTTGCGAGGCAAGTATAGTAACTGTCCTTTTTTACAGCAATTATGAAATTATCCAACGTATTTCAGCTTTTTTAAAAATCTGAATCACCTCTGTTTCTGCTCACAAGTCGAAACTCTGTTTTCTACTTTCCTATCAGGATATGCAGTGCTACTTTCCTATCAGGATATCCAACGTATTTCTACTTTCGAAACTTTGTCTGCCCGCAAGTCGAATCACCTCTATCAGCTTTGTGTCAGCTAGGACATACCATTTTCTGATTCTTACATTGGAAATAAACCGTCAACCCTGTCCGTGTGTGTTACTCTAGTTACTCCTAAAGTCCCAGTGGTTGCACCCACTCTGGTTCTGGCCACCATTCCATACTCTGTTTTCTAGTCATCTATCTTGATATAACATGTACTGTGAAGGTTGGTTCCTTCGTTTGATTTATACACAAGTCTATGACACATCCTTCTATGATTATTCAGCACGAAGTAAGCATTTTAACTGGTCATCTGATAATATATGGCCATATGGGTGCATAAGATCTGCAGAAGGTTAAGTAGAATTACTGACGAACTTTCTTCCTATCGCAGATCAGTTATCCTGATCCAAGTTTCAGCTTTAACCGTGGCGCAGCTCAAATGGTGCTGCCGTCAATGCGTCTTGGTGACTGCATCAGCTCATCACCACAAGTTCACTCGACTGTGAGCCTGCCAGACTGTATCGGCTCTTAGTTCACCCGAGCTATTTTCTATTCGAATATGCTGTATCAAATTTTTCTTTTTTTGAAGAAAGCTGTATCAAAGTTTCAGTGTACTCTGGTGCTGCTGCTTAGAACCTGCAGCATTTTCTTCGTTCTGAACTCCTGGTTTGTATTATCCATTTATTTAGATTCTGGACCTTTCTGTGGTTGGTACGTACATTCAAATAAGCTTGGAACGTATTTATATATGTTGTGCAAAAGTTTGAGGAGGCTTTATGTGTTGCTTGCTTTGCTTCATGGTGCCATTTGCATTGCCGCTAGCTGCCTGGTTTCCACAAGACGCATATGCCAGGGCTGTCAAAAGAATAGGGAAAGACCAGAATTGCGTAAACAATATCGTCTGTATATATTTCGTATTCCCATCGATAGCTAAAGTAATAGACAACAAGCCGGTGGGAGCAAAAGGCGTAACAATAATGCATTTGCATAACTTTATACCTACAGAAGCTTTCACCTCAATCAGATGCAGCTATATATCTCTCTCTATCTCTACTACATATAATGTATCAAAAAAAACATAGCTAAAGCCACACAACAAACTATCCACCATAGTCATTATCTCTCCTAATCTCTTCTAAGTACACCCAAACAAATGCACTCAGAACCAGCCAATATTTCAAAACGAACGCACGAGATCAACTCTAGCCCCCATTTTTCTTACTTACTCACCCATATCCAACGGCCCCAGTGTTCGGATCAACCTTCGTCACTCATCCCACCTCGCACGGAGACACCATGCGCGCGCGTGGTCCCTCCCCGATGCCCGCGACATTCGCGATCCCCGACGCAGCGACCCTCCCACTCCCACTCCCCGACATCCCTGCGCTGCGCCCAGTCCAAGCCGCCAGGCCAGTCCCCAGCGCGACTCCTCTCCTCTCTCGCCTCCCGGCCCGCGATGGGAAAACCCAGACTCTATAACGCCGCTGCCGCCGCCGTCATGGTGCCATCTCTTCCCTCTGCCCCCCACTGCTTCAGCCGCCTAGCGCCGCCCCGACTACGGCCCGAGGTCGTCTTTGGGCGCCGTCCTCTCTCCCCCACCCACCCCGCCCGCGAGGTCGTGACCGCCCAACGATGTGGCTCTCCCCCGGCGGCCGGGTTGCAGCGAGCCCCATGCCATTCGCCTCGCACTCGGTGCCGCTGCCACCGAGCGCCGCGCCACGCCGCCGCCCGAGGCCCCGACGGCGCGCCTCTCCGTTTGCTCGCGCTTCCTCATCCTTTTGGCGGCGACTACAGGCGGGTACACCGGCGTGGACCCCGCCCTACTCGACATCAGCAACCCGAGGTGCACCTGGAGATCGGGGGGCGGCCGGCGGGCGGAGGTCGAGGGGCGGCCCGGCGCTGCGCGGGGCAAGCAGGTGCGTGCAGTTTGGTGAGCGAGTTCAACCTTTTACTACTGTTGTAGACCTCCAGTGCTCCCCCTGTTCATCTCTTGCATGGTCAGCGGGTTCCCTTTGATGTAGTTTGGTTTAGTGGATATTTTTTTTGTCAGATACACTACTACATAAGCCTACTACGAGAACGCCTCCCTTTTTCATTAGGGGCGGTTTTTGTTTTGAGCCGCCCCTACCGTGATATGAGCCGCCCCTCATCGTGAACATGTTACGAGCCGCCCCTATAGTGACCCGCGGTAGGGGCGGTTTTTGTTACTGAGCCGCCCCTACTAATAGCGGGGCGGTTCAATCGCCAACCGCCCCCTATCAGGACCACGGTAGGGGCGGCTCTATATTGAGGCGCCCCTACGGTGGGTTCCCGAATTTTAAAATGAGGCACTAAAAATTAAATTTTTGTAAACGACCCCGGATGGAAAAACTTCCTACATATGAAATGTAGATCTCGAAAAGTTATAAAACTTTGTAGTTGACCACTTTTTAGTTTCAAATCATCTAGTCATGCAAAAGGTGTGTTGAAATGTCTTAAATTTGAAATTCAAATTTAAGTAAAACGACCTCGGACGGAAAAACTTCCTACATATGAAATGTAGATCTCGAAAAGTTATGAAACTTTGTAGTTGATCACTTTTTAGATTGAATCCGTTTAGAGCCTCAAATAGTCAATTTACACTCGGGTTTGTATAATACGTGGGGACGCTGAATGGGATATGGACACATACAAGTGTGTAGCGCAGTGCTGGCCGATGGGGTCCTCCCCCGATATAATAAAAATGTTTTGGTATTTTTTTTTTTTTTGAAAACGCGATTTCCGGGTATAGACTATAGGGGCGGGGCTCATACGGTAGGGGCGGTTGCATCACCAACCCCCTCTTGTTGAAAAACAACCGTAGGAACGGAGATTAGGGGTGGCTGGCAAAAACCGCCCTAGAGAGGCACACCAGCCGGCCCTATAGAAGACGAATGTTGTAGTGATACAATTAGTACACGAGTGTCTTCGTTGCCGCTTTTGCTATACAGGTGCCCCATGCTTGTGATTGCAAGAGTTGAAACAGTCCCGTAGGACCTTGCTGAATTGAGCAAATTGAAAATACTTATGCCAGATAACTGCACAGCTGAATTCACGGATTCTTTGCTTCTTTACATGAACGCTATCATATCGAATAAACATACTTCTCGGACTCTGAACTTTTCATGACATTTATTTTTCTCTGCTGTTGGATGTTAGTGCAGCAATACTATGTTTATATATCAACATCCAAAATGTGGCAGCAGAATCCAGTGTTTGCTGAAGCGCACTCAAGAGACATGCCTGCTTGTTTTCCTTCATAAATATCAACTGAACTAGTAGATGGTGCGCCTTTGCGCGCCCATTTAAAGGGCTGGACGAGGATGTCACGCCATGACAAGAACTATGTACAGATGTCTTTAGCTATCTACAGGGAAAAAATGTTTGTAAGAGTAACTCTCAAAGGTTATTTGGAGCTTAGGTTCAACACACGTTTCATAGAAGCAAATATGAAGTAGAATCAGCGGAAATATATCACATGTGCTGTGATTCACAGAAATATAGTACACACATGCGACGCTTGCAGTTGGATCTACTGTTAAGAATTGCCTGCACCACCCGTGCAAAAACCTTTTCCACTGTATTTTCTTTGCCATTCACATTCTTGATCTTTTCCAACGATTCAGTACCTGCTTGTTGCGCTCACCAGTGACACGGTCTCTTTCCGAGCTTTCAAAACCCTTTCTGGCAACTCTTTCCTATAGAGTGACAAAGCAAACATAGAGTAACACTGACTTTTTAGTCATTACAAACACAAACATGTGCATGGTAAGCAAATTTGGCCTGGGGTGGATCTATATGGAAGGATACAGTCCCATTTAATTATGGGTCAAGAGATAAGTAGCACTATTGGAAAGGGAATCAAAATTCAGCAAAGATTACACAGTTAAATATGAAGTTTGTGCAAGGACATGAGTTGCAATGGCTGCAAACACACCGTAATGATCTAACCAAAAATCCGATGCACCCAAAATTAGGGAAGAAGTATTCAGGCTAAAGGAACTGCATATAAGAAAGGAACATTGTATTCTTTGCATATCCAAATGAGTAAAACCACTCGTTTTCAATGTGAGTGAACGGACATGTTCTTCAGATCAGTAACATGGTCACTAATAATAGGTAAATATATCACATATGTGAATGTCAAGAAATAAGTGATGACATTGCACCTGCATCGCATAAAAGTGTAATCCAATAGCTTACCTGCTGCACTTGCCTTGTAAACATACTCAGACAGTGATGACAACTCAAGACATTTGTTAAGTGCTAAAAGAATAAGAAGATTCCGCAAAAGCGCATAGAACATCAATGTAGCTTTTCCCTAGGGGAGTATTCTAGGGTATCGTATCCACGAGGAAGCTTTGGCTAAAAAGAATTCTAATAACTCACAATCATGTATCTACTAACTTAGTAAACTAACTAGACTAAAGAGGGGTAAGTGATAGATATAATAAAAGTATAAAGTAAACTATAAATAGAAAACATGACTATAAGTATACTATGATAAATGAATAGACTAGCTAATCAAGAGGACAACGGGAGAGGCAAAGGTTCCTAATTACTTCTCTAATACTTTGGTTCTAAGGTAATCTGAAGTATGGATAAATATAGCAATTACACAATAACAACTTCGGGACATCGTAACACTAGCCACAGAAAGAGGTGAGAAGGGAGCTAGGAAGCTCTGACTAAAGTCCTACAAACACCAACCCGAACGTGGTGGAATACATCGCCATCGGGGCTGTCACCACCACAGGGCTACCACTAACTATCCGTGGGATTGGGTGCAATCTCAAGTAACCTCTTGTCACACCCATTTTTAAGAACAAAACGGATGTATAAATATCTTATGTGCGCCAGGAATGTCACACACATAAGTTGACAAATGTACAAAAGTATCATCAACGTTGCTTATTACATAGAGAACAAATATTCATTACAAGGTCTTTAACAAGCTAAAACAACTGAAACGACTCTTGTTGGTATTTCTAACGTCACTAACTAGTAATGGCGTTTAGAAAGAATATCGATGTTGCTTCGGATAAAACTAAAAGAAATATTCATTGCGTTCATAGCATATCCGAAAAGGTTGTCATCCCTATAGTTAAACTACTAATATGCAAGGAATAAAATATTCGTACTATGCCTTGATAACTTCTTAATAAGTAAATAAACAATTATAATGGTATCCGCAAGTTTAACGATATGAATATACCATTGTAGCATTTTAACCAGGGAGTAAGAACCAGGTGTTGAATTTATATTCTACCACAGGAAAGAAGTCTTCTATCATGAATTAACTATGCATAGGTGCTAAACATCATAATCATCTCTCGTGTGCAAAGCTTAAGTGTTAAACTTATCAATTAATTAAACAAGGATCAAAGTTCACAATAAAGATAATGATAAAGTTCTGATAAATAGATTCAACCAAAGTCATATCTAAGTGGGCTTAAAAATAGAAAGTGTCAAACAATTGGACGATAGCAATTCATAGGCTAGCTAGCATTAGAAACTCCAATATGTAACTCTAAACTATAAGTTAGGATCTACTCGATTAGTGCAATACATCTAACAATCATTGAAGAAAGACTAATTAAATCCTTACATGAGGACGTAATCCGTGAAGACTAAGGCCGAAACTTAGAACAACCCGAATAATATCATCCGCTAGGCCTACATACGGGGGATGGATTGCAAAGGACTCAATGGTGCTGTCACCACCACGATCTACCACACGACCCGGCACATAGGGTGCAAACGCAGGTAAATAAGATCTAATCACCACGATTACATCATCTCTACCACTCACCCATGATATCAATAGATGAGCGCTATACGAATCCATGTATGAACATAACAGTAATTCAACTATGCTAAACGTGTAATCAAAGTAAATACTAGAACAAATAATCTCAAATATAAACATGATCAAGATATTCATATTAAGAACGTGTCTGGAACTTGAAGACTACTTACAATGAAGAACTTACAAGAACGAGGCCTGATCTTGAGCCGGCCTCCGACGATCCGGAGCGGATTTCTCCCTTCCTACTAGTTCTAGTCTTGATTGCTACTCTTCCTAAAGCGATGTTTCTACAGCGTGGGATATGACTTGGATCTTGAAGCATTGTTGCTGAATTGAGAACTTGATGATCTGAAAAGGGGGGTCTAGGGGTCTATATATATGGGTCTTCTTATGTCCCTTCACCAAAGCAGCGTGGTACTAATCTTTGATTCATCTCGTGCTTCTACCGACGCCCTGGATCAAACCGACGTTAAACAACCGGTTTAGATTGCGCCTTAGAGGCGGTGGAGGAAGGTTCCGGAGACGGGGCTTGCTTGGCGGCCAAGTAGGGTCGATCGGCCCCATTATTGGGATCGCCCGAGGGGAGTCCCCCGGGTCCCGCCGTCGCCGTGGGCTTCCGAGTCTTCTAGATGATGTTTTCTTCGGTGTCAAGTTTGGTCCACGCCGGGATTAATCCGAGCCTTCTAGAGTCTTTTCTCGAGTTGGATTGCGCGCTATGTCGCAGTAGTCGTATGGCTCGCGAACTCTGCTTTTTTTGTTTAGTCCCCGCAATTCACAACATTACCAAAACTGATGGAAATATGTTAGTGACCCCTATTCTAGGTTGTTTTTATTATTTATACCCCTTTCTCATGTTTAATTGATTAATAATTTTATATGATAACAAGTGTCAACAAACTCCCCAAAGCTTACCCTTTGCTAGTCCCTAGCAAAGCTATATGCTATAGTAGGATCGAGTTGCTACTACACTTTCATACCTCGTAAATACTGTGTTACTCGAAATAAATTCTCCTCTTAACCAGATTGTTCATACATTTTACATGGGGCGTAGCCTTTTCACGAATCATAAGCAAGATAAAACAATCAAGTTAAGTACCATGTCTCAAGTTCTTTGATCAACTATCATCCCGGGGTTTTGTAGTATTTTTCAAAAAAAAACTCGTAGATCCTATGTATGACCCTCTTAAGTGGATGGTGGTAATGGAGTTATACAAATGGCGGAACATACATAGTGGGATGATAGTGGTGAAGTGGATGAGGATGAAAGGTAGTAAATAGCCCTTAGCCTTTTCTAGTATTTTTTCTTCTCAAGCATCTTGGACTATATCTCTCTTTCTAAAATTGCTAGGACCTGGGGCTGTCCCATTCTTGAAGAGGTGGGCTTTGCCCCGGACTTGTGTCCATTTTTCTCTCTCCTTAGAGATGTGGGCCCTACTCACCCTCTGACACGTGTCTATTATTCATCTCTAAATATATTTTTTATTATTAGGAGGTAGGCCCTTCTCGCCTAGTATGACTTTTTTGTCCGTTACTCTCCCTCTCTCGCCTCACTTTTTCTATTTATTTTTCTTTTCTCTTTTTTTTTTTTTTTTTTTTTTTTTTTTAATGTAGCCCAAATTTTATAAAAACATTGAGAGAGACATATCCAAAGATTGCAAGAGTTTATTTTTTATATTTATGGCTAGCGGCTTTATGGAGGATGAGGATGCGCATTCGAAAGTTAGAAGCAAATTAGTGGAGTGGGATGATCTTGATGTGAATGATAAACTTTTAAGGGTCATAGCTAAGGAACTCATCATGTAATATTTTATAATTTTTAAAGATAAAACCAGGAGTCAAGTATCTCTAAGATTATGATAAATAGCAGCTCAACTTTTCATGTACTTTTATCTTTTAATGCGAAGACTCGGATTAAGCATGTGCTTCCCACAGGTGTTGGGTTTAGAGCAAATTAAGCATTTAAACCTTTGGGAGAATCTAAGTCCAAAGTGTAAGTACTTTTAAGAGGAATTAGGGCGGAGCAACTATTCATCATCTCCTTAGCATCATCAAGATCATAATTAAAAGGAAGAAAGTAATCTAGCAAGTTCCAAAGATTTATTTGACTCTTTAACACTAAGACTTTTAGCTAAGACTCATTAACTAAGACTTATTAACTCTAAGCAAATATAACTAGCTAATAAATAAGACATAGGATAGTGATACTTATAGTGGTAAATGGGGGTGCTCTCCCCAAGCTTGATCTTGAAGTAGTTCTTTGTTCATCCTTGAGCTTGCTCCTCTTTCGGGTCTCCTTTAATGTTCTCCCTATTAATATTAGTTTTGCACATACCGAAGGAACAAAATCTTAGGATGTTAATGTGAGCCTTCATGTGCTCACGCGTTTTTGGATTTTTACTATTAAAGGTGTGGACCTTCAGGTGCCCACATATTTTTGAGAATTTTTTTATATGCAATAGGGATGCTAATGCAAAACATATGAGTGTAATATTTTGTATTTTTATTTTTATGCCACCACAGCAAAAGGAGTGCTTGCATGGGGCTTTAGGAGACTGATGCAAATGCAAGAAAACATATTTTTTATGATTTTCTCAAATGCAGGTTTAGAAAGAGTAAATATGCTAAAGGAAATATGCTAATTGAAATATGCTTTGCGTAAAAATTAAATATGCAGATAAATACCGAAGTTACCTCTCTACGAGAGTTTAAAAAGCACTTACTCCCATGGCGTGGTGTCGATCTATGGGCCCTCGTATAAATGTTGTACCTGGTAAGGTTCCTTCAATGATCTCAAAGGGTGGCGCGAGGACGAAGTGGCCGAGGAAGTCGATTGTTCGCTTGTTGATGCCTCGGCGCTGGTTGGGTCTCCAAAGGTGTACTCTTGTTGCTCTTCTTAGCAGCGCAGCTTCTTTCTTTTTCCAGATTGTTTCTTTGGTGGAGACCTCTCAGGTGTAGCCGGTCGCGCTCAAGATGGGTAGGAGCCGAGTGTACTTTTCCTTGATGTCTTTCTCTATTCTCTCAATGTGCTCCATCTTCGAGTCCAAAGCTTACATTGTAGTCTCCGAGACGCTTACGCTCTTGGTCCTTCTTCTTCGGGGCTGTTCATTGTTAGTATAAGTATTGAAGACAAATACCAGATCTTTTTACCTTGAATCGAAGTGGATCTCGCCCGGCCCCGATGTAGATGATAGCTTTGTAGTGTTCAGAACGGTCTTCCAAGTACTATGGGAGGATCTTGTTCTTCTTCTCCCATGTCCATGACTAAAAAGTCGGTGAGGATGTAGCAGTTCTTTGATTTTGACGGGGACGTTTTCGTGCAATACCTTCCGGACTCGGTGTGATTGATCCGCCATCCGTAGCATTACATAGGTGGAAAACAAAGGCGATTACCATATATTAATTGATACGCTACCTTTGACATTAAGTTGATGCTCGATCCGTGTCGCAGACAACTTGCCGGAAGTTCCATTGATTGATGGAGCAAAGGATTGATGGAACTCGGGGTCGCCTAGCTTCTCTAGTTGTGGTGGAATGCTTGCCGAGTCTTGCGTTCGCTGCAACTTGATTGATCATCAAGACTCGTTCCACGTGTGGTTGAGGTTGACGGTTCTTCTTGTTCTTGCTTCTTCTTCTTGTCCTCTCCTCGACCGGTGGTGCGTGTACTTCGTGGTACGGTAGTGGTACGGTTGGAGCAGGGGGAGCTAGGGTCTTGTGTTTGCGGTTGAATCTCTCCTCCGTCCGTTGACCGTGAAGACGATCTTTTGCGGTGTCGGGAGATGATGGCCTTGGTGGTGGCCAAGAAGGGGCGTTTTGCCTTTGCCCGTATCCAGACCACGAAATCGGTGGCCACATAGAGCTTACCGATGTAAAGACAAACGTCTTCCGGATGCCTTCGGATAGCATAGCGACCGATCCGCAAGTTGTAGGCACATGGTTGTGTATAGTAAATCTGAATCGCTCAAGGTTTACCTTAGGCATGATGTTGACACTTGAGCCAAAATCGACGAGCGTCGTGGTAGGTGCGGCGCGATTTCAATGGTGACGACCGGTCTCCCCGATCTCCTTTCTTGGCGGGCATACCCCGGTCGGCACAATTCAGTCCTCCTCGTGCATCCTTGGTCCGAATACCGCATAGTAAATATCGACAAGGTTTGCAGATTCTAATTCTTCCTACCGCCCGAATCTTACCTGGTTAGGCATGGGGGCAGATAAAGCCACCGAGACAATTGAGATTCTATCATTTTATTAAAGCTATCTTTGGTTCTTTATTGCGAAGAAAAAGCTTTCCATTTTAGTACTAATAGTTTCTAGCATTTTATCATTGGAAGCTAACTTCTTAGACAGTTATCCATGAGTCTACCTTGGTTTTGTACTAACTCTCTTAAAGGTGGGAAATTATTAAAAGAGTTATTACCTTGATAGTTACCTGAGTAGTTACCTTGGTAGTTGGGTCTCTGTTGATTCCATCCTTGATTCGGAGGACGATACTGGTTGTTGTTGTTGTTGATGTAGTTCACGTCCTCTTCCAGCTCGGGACATTGGCTGCCCGAGTGTCCAGTGTTGCCACATTCTTCACATGTCATGCGGGGAATCGAAGAGTTGCATGACTTCCTTTTTCTCGGGAGCTTTGTCTTCAAGCTTCTTCATAATTAAATCCATTTTGGCGGAACAACATGTCTACCTCTTTTCACCGGGTGCATTCCTCTTTCTTTCTTGCGGGTTGACGGTCCTCATTCCAAGCTTGGTTTGATGCCATCTTCTCCACAAGGTCGTTAGCTTGATTCGCTGTAAGGGATGAAAGCACCTCCGGCCAGCTGGCGTCCATGGTTTCACGGGGTGTTGTTGTTAAGCCCGTGGTAGAAGGTCTGCATGAGTAGCCGCTTCTCCATTCCATGGTGTGGGCATTCGAGATGTAGTCTTGGAAGCGCCCCACGCCTGAACGGATTCATCGTGGTTCTTCTTTGGAAACTTGAGATTTTTTCCCGTAAGGCGTTGGTTTTGCCTATAGGGAAGAACTTTGCCGAGAAGGCAAAAGAGAGCAAAGTGCCCAAGTAGTGAGTTTGTCTTTGTTGGCGTAGAACCACCGCCGCTCGTCCCAAGAGTGAGAATGGGAACGCATCGGCGTAGGATTGCATCACTTGAGACATCTTTGATGGTGAAGGTGCCACGCATCTCTAGGAAGTGTTGTAGGTGAGCATTGGCATCTTCATGGGCTTTTCCACGAAATTGGCTAGCTTGTACCATGTTGATGAGTGCGTGCTTGAGCTCAAAAAGCTTTGTCTCCCACATCGATTTGTCGGTCCAAAGGCGGATGTTGGCCGTAGTCGGTCGCGAGTACTCGCGAGGGTCTTGTTTGCCATGACTTCGAACACGGGTGCTAAGCTTCGCACGATGGAGGAGTCTTCCGAGGTAGTGATCTTAGGTTGAGACTTCAACTTAGATCTTGCCTCCTTCAAAAAGTTTTTCGGATCGGATGAAGTTTTCGGGAAGATTCCTTTTCATACATTACCCTAAAATAGATAGGAAGAATAATAACGAGGGTAAACTTGTTTAAGAAATTGATAAATTTAATACTTTACAATGCGTGAGAGAGATGTATGCAAGTTATTCCTATATTTATTTATTTTATTGGGCTATAGACTTTCTTTTCCCGAACGGGCGCCAAAATGCTTGTTGGTATTTCTAACGTCACTAACTAGTAATGGCGTTTAGAAAAGAATATCGATGTTGCTTCGTATAAAACTAAAAGAAATATTCATTGCGCTTCATAGCATATCCGAAAAGGTTGTCATCCCTATAGTTAAACTACTAATATGCAAGGAATAAAATATTCGTATTACTATGCCTTGATAACTTCTTAATAAGTAAATAAACAATTATAACTGGGTATCCACAAGCGCCGCGTATATGAATATACCATTGTAGCATTTAACCGAGGGAGTAAGAACCGTGTTGAATTTATATTCTACCACAAGGGGAAAGAAGTCTTCTATCATGAATTAACTATGCATAGGTGCTAAACATCATAATCATCTCTCGTGTGCAAAGCTTAAGTGTTAAACTTATCAATTAATTAAACAAGGATCAAAGTTCACAATAAAGATAATGATAAAGTTCTCGATAAATAGATTCAACCAAAGTCATATCTAAGTGGGCTTAAAAATAGAAAGTGTCAAACAAAGGGACGATAGCAATTCATAGGCTAGCTAGCATTAGAAACTCCAATATGTAACTCTAAACTATAAGTTAGGATCTACTCGATTAGTGCAATACATCTAACAATCACCTGAAGAAAGACTAATTAAATCCTTACATGAGGACGTAATCCGTGAAGACTAAGGCCGAAACTTAGAACAACCCGAATAATATCATCCGCTAGGCCTACATAATGGGATGGATTGCAAAGGACTCAATGGTGCTTTGTCACCACCACGATCTACCACACGACCCGCACATAGGGTGCAAATGCGCGGTAAATAAGATCTAATCACCACGATTACATCATCTCTACCACTCACCCATGATATCAATAGATGAGCGCTATACGAATCCATGTATGAACATAACATGAATTCAACTATGCTAAACGTGTAATCAAAGTAAATACTAGAACAAATAATCTCGAATATAAACATGATCAAGATATTCATATTAAGAACGTGTCCGAACTTGAAGACTACTTACAATGAAGAACTTACAAGAACGAGGCCTGATCTTGAGCCGGCCTCCGACGATCCGAGCGGATTTCTCCCTTCCTACTAGTTCTAGTCTTGATTGCTACTCTTCCTAAAGCGATGTTTCTACAAATAAGGATATGACTTGGATCTTGAAGCGTTGTTGCTGAATTGAGAACTTGATGATCCGAAAAGGGGGTCTAGGGGTCTATATATATGGGTCTTCTTATGTCCCTTCGCCTTCAGCAGCGATGTGGTACTAATCTTTGATTCATCTCAATTGCTTCTACCGACGCCCTCGGATCAAACCGACGTTAAACAACCGGTTTAGATTGCGTCTTAGAGGCGGTGGAGGAAGGTTCCGAGGGGCTTGCTTGACGGCCAAGTAGGGCCGATCGCCCCATTATTGTCGATCGCCCGGGGGAGTCCCCTCGGGTCCCGCCGTCGCGCCGTGGCTTCCGGAGTCTTCTAGATGATGTTTTCTTCGTGTCAAGTTTGGTCCACGCCGGGATTAATCCGGAGCCTTCTAGAGTCTTTCTCGGAGTTGGATTGCGTTAAGGCCGCATAGTCGTATGGCTCGCGAACTCGCTGTTTTTTTTTTCTGCTTAGTCCCCGCAATTCACAACATTACCAAAACTGATGGAAATATGTTAGTGACCCCCTATTCTAGGTTGTTTTTATTATTTATACCCCTTTCTCATGTTTAATTGATTAATAATTTTATATGATAACAAGTGTCAACAACTCTCATGTAGAGGCTCCACCACGGGGACCGGTTGACTGTTGACTCCAAGCCTAATACTCTTTGCGTTAGTCCTCAATGTAGTCATCATTCCAAACCATGATCTATTGATGTGATATAGCAAGGGTAAGTACAAACGTGCTTAGCAAGAATAGCAAGGCACTTACATACCCATGAACCATGATCATCATAACATAATTAATGTAAAGCATAAAACGATAAACATGAGTGTTAATGAACACAAGTCATCAGCCTTAGTGCTATGGTTCCGTGGTCGCCCGTGACCTTGGGAAAGGCTAGTATACCGCTTTTTCAAACTCGCGCTTGAGAGGTGTACACTTTCACTATGAGTCGTGGTTCCTAAATGCATGGGCTCATGACTTCCCATACACCGAAACCACTATGAAGCCCTCAAAGGTTCTTCTAACAAGCTAGGGCGCTAATTCGTCAGACATAGGACCCACTCTTCCTATGTGGCACATAACTCGCAGCCTATACTCACATATTACGGGATAGGGGGCATACTATATCCAATTCCGCACTTGCCAACTTGCTAGAGGAATGATCTCTAAGGAACTAAAGTCAGAGCCATATAACCCCCATAGTTGTACTGTAAAACCCGGATTCGCTAAAGCAGACAAATCCTCATGTTACTAACAATCATCTTAACGTTTATGGCATAAACATTCATTAAGTCATATGATCATGTTATAAAGTAAGCAATTCCCAAGCTATACTTGCCTGAAATATTGATCCTTTCTTCCACTCCAAAGCTCCAAGAGAAATCCTTCTTGATCGTCAATGTGTTCCAGATCACCACGTCAAGCTCACCGGTCTACTTGATTCCAATCAACAACACACAACCATATGAGGCCAATCATGCATATCAAACAAAGCTACAATTAGAACAGTACACCACATAGATAAAATAAGTTGAAAAGCTTATAAAACTAATATAAACGCCGCTACGATCACACGAGACGTAATGATCACTGAAAACGGAGCTAGAACGGAGAAGATACGCATTTTACAAGTTTGCATAAATAAAATGATAAGTTAAATATAAACTGATTTCGATGGAAAGGAAAAGACACACGGCAACATCAACTGGAGATCATTACCGAGAGATAAACTTGAAGGATATAGTGGAATTGATTTGTCAATGGAATAAAAGATACGTACGTATATGACACCAAAGGAGATTAAACATTGGAGATGAATTTTGAGTAGTATTTCTAGAATTATCTTTATAAAGGAAATCGGCCATAAACCATAGCCATGTCATGTTGACAAAGATGCTGATGCCATCAAGCAAGCTAGCAATCGGATGATTGGGATCAGCTAGAATTGGAACAGCTATCACTACAGAAACGGTCCTTCGCGCGAAGGCCGTAAACGGTCGGCGAAGGCTTCGCCGACCGTGGTGGTCGGCGAAGGACGGTCGGGCAATTATTGGTCGGCATAGGCGATTCGCCGACCGCCCAAAATACCACCTGTCGGCGATCCTTCGCCGACCAACAAAAACGACGGTCGGGCGAAGAAAAGTTGCCGTTAATCGGAAGCGCCGGCGGGGCGGCCGTTACGCCGTTTGCCGACCGCCTTTGTCGTGGGGCGGCCGGCGCGAAGGTATTTTCATTTTTTCCTCTTTGCCGACCGTTCGCCTAGGTGGGTGGTCGGCAAAGGTGTTTTTTTATTTTTTAACAATTTCTTCGCCGACCACCGCCCATATAGATGCTCGGGCCTAAGCTGAATTTTTTTTTTTTTTTGCAAAAACTTGTCGCCGACCGCCCAACACATGGTGCTCGGCGAAGGTTCCATCTTCTTCCCAGCCGACCGCCATGGCAATAGCGGCCGGGCGGCTAGGAAGGTGGCCATTTTCCTTCCCCTTCCCGACCGCTATTGCAAAAGCGGCCGGCGCCTTCGCCGAGCACACAAGGCCGCGCCGGGGCCCTCGAAAAATGTTATTTTTTTGTTTTCGCTTTCCCCTTGACAAACTAACACATGTATAATATATATCTCATCCATTCAATCACGTAACATATATATATCGCATTGCACACATCCGCACATGAAACACAACGATATATCACATAAAACAAGTTGCACAAGTCTACATCGAGTCTCACAAGTCGAACATCATGTCCACAAGTCCAACATCAAGTTTACAAGAGAAACAAGTCCACAAATGATCCGTAGAAGTCGCGGGGAGTCTCACAAGTTCATTCAAATTGGCGGGAAGGGTGGGAAAGATGGAACTTGATGGTTCGGGACGGAAGCCTTGCTCAACACTGAGCACCCGCAAAAGGGCTGATTCGACCCCGCCGATCCCGGAGTGGAAGCCTTGCGCAAAGAAGACAATGTTGCGGGTGTTAGACATGATTATTTGAAACGAAAATCGAAACTCTTTGCTATCATACTCACGGAGTACCCGAGCGGCTGAAGTCTGCAAAATGTGGAACGACCGACCTAGGAGCCCAGTGTGGCGCACTCAATCCACCCGTCGTGGCAAGGAACCTAGTAAGTTCCTCGAACTTGGCCGCCATTGCCGCCGGCCGGCCTCCACCTCCCGACGGCGCCTCCTTTCCTCTCGCTAGCTGCCGGGCTAGCCAGCCGGGCCTCCACCTCAAAGGGCACCGAAACGCCCCCTGTGCCACGCTTGCTCGGGGCCGTATCGGCGGGTTCGTCGGTCCGCCCGTGCTCGGGACGTCCGGAGAGTCTCATGCGGAAGTCGCCGATGATGCTGCCGGCGACGCCCAACCTCCCGTGCTTCTTGCTTCCAAAGTGGCCATGACGATGTCCGTATCAATGTCATGGGCGCCCGGATCGTAGTCCTCCCCATATTTCTGCCGGAATCGCCGCCGTGTACTCAACGATCCGTTGGCCCACACCGAGTTGCCGTGCGCCTCTGCCGGTCGTTGACGCCATAGGAAACATCGAGGCGGCCCTCTTTCTTGCGCGCCATGCGTAAGGCCCGCCACGGCGGTGCGGGTCTTGCCTGATGTGTCTTCACCGTGAGAAACAAAGGAAGAGGATTAGTGAGCTGTGAGAAACAAAGGAAGAGAAACAAATAAGATTGAGCTTAACAAAAGAAAAGCGCTACCCATAATTCTTTTGTACTCCGCAACGCTCCGACCGCCTTGGTGGTGTGATGGACCTTGCATCACCAAACGTTTTTCCCGGCATCGTCGTGCACCTTTTGCCACTCCTCCGTGAACCACTTGTCCACGATCTGATCCCAAAGAATCCCCATGGCCGCGTAACCAAGTCGGCTTCATCTACACGCATGAAAAAATGTCAAATTAGAAGATCACATTAACTATCTCAAAACAAGCACCGCGTAGTGTTGTTCATGTACCTCCAAGAACTGCTCGCATGGGTCAACATCATAGTCCTTGCATCCTCCTTTGATACTTTCTCGACCCAAAGACCGCTGCATAGTAGTTTATGATGGCTCGGTGCCTTTTCCAACCGGCCTACAAAACGGCCTAAGAGATCGCCTTTGCACACAACCGTGGCGGAAGAAATAACTCAACTCGCCAAAGACTAGCCATACATTCTCGTGGGACAAAGCCTCGAACCATCGTGGGGAAGCGGCCGCTCAATCCATACGTGATAGTCATGACTCTTCATCCCATTGACTCGCATAGTAGTTAAATTGACTCCCTCTTCACATTATGTGCATACCCATCTAGAAACCTCGGGGTCTTCATCCATTTAAGTACCTCCTTTTTCGTTTTGGCTAGACAAGACGAAATCGACATTGGGCCTTCGCCATCTCTTGCCGCCTCGCTGAGGCCTCATCTCTTGATTTGGTCTATCGCAAAGTTTTGCCAGTCCACTCTAGCCTTAGGGTTGTCCTTAGACTTTTCAAAGTGTCCATGAGTGTGCAAAAAGTGCTTCAAATGATATTCTTCTCACAATGCATATTGTCAAGGTGATGTGGCACAAGAAGGTCATCATGATAGGGGAGCCTCTCCAAGCCCGACTTATGAGTCCACATATGCCTGCCGACCATACCCCACAAAACCACCACCTTGGTTATTGGCCACAAGAGACTCTAGTCGAGCACGGACCTCGGCACCCGATCTTCATCTCATGGGTTGAGGTTACATCACTACGACCCCTTTTGTAAAGTTCTTCGTGTCTTGTCCGAATGGATGGTCAAGAGGCGTAAACCGACGATGTAGGTCAAACGACGAAAACTTACCACCCGCCGCAAACCTCGATGAACATCGACTTTCCTTGCATACCGGGCACGGAACTTTCCATGAACACACCACCAGCCCGAGAACAACCCATACGCCAGAAGTCATGAATTGAGTACGGTACCAAACATGCATTTTGAACATCGTTCTTCGTAGCTCGGCCGTATGTCCATACGCCTTCATCCCAAGCCTTGATCAATTCATCGATCACAAGGCTCTATAAACACACCCATCTTATTCCCGGGTGGCCCGGAATTATAAGCGACAAGAATATGGTGTCCCGCTGAAAGGCGACACCGGGGGAGATTCGGGGGATAACGAATACGGGCCAACAAGTGTATGGGGCCGTACTCATTCCATAGGGATTGAACCCATTCATTTGCCGTGAGACACGTACATTACGCGCCTCCATTGCTTTCTCGGGATGTTTTCCATCAAAGTATTGCCATGCTTCACCATCGATGGATGTATCATCTTGTCCGAGTGTATCGCTTGCCATTTTTGTGCCACGTCATCTGTTTGGCGGATTCCTCGGTCATGTATTGTCGTTGAATCCTCGGTACAAACGGTAGGTACCGTAGAATTTTTTTTGGCGACTTTACTCGCTTCATCGACCATCTCCGTTGGGACCTCTTCGCACCTAGAGGCTTTGCACTTTGGGCCGGTGCTTTGCATCGGCGTGCTCTTTCCTAAATAGGACACACCCATTCTCGCAAGCATGTATCTGCTCATACGGCATCTTAAGTGCCGTAAAGAGTTTTGGGAGTCATACATGCTCGATGGTAGGTTATGGCCCTTTGGAAGCAGGGTGCCAACAATGGACAACACCCTATCGAAGCCTCGCTTTCGATGATGTTCAATTCAGACTTCAGCCCTAATAAGCGACAAATGACATCCAGTTCTTGAAAACCGTTGTGTTCTCATGAAGGGGTTTTAGCCGCCGAGTCCAACATTTCATAGAAATTCTTTGCCTCCTTCTCCATCGCCTCCTTGTCACGTGCTTCGTTGAAAAGTCCTTGGTGGACATCATCTAACATATCTACAACCCCGGCATCACCATCACAATCGTCGAGGCGTGCTCTCACCTCCTCCTCTCTCATACGTTGTGCTTCACCATGGTATACCCATACGGTATAGTTCTTGGTGAATCCAACATCTAGAAGATGACGTTGCATATCCTTTCGGCTGACTCTTCTCGTGTTGTCACATTTACTGCAGGGACACCAAACTAGCAAATGACCACGAGCACGAGCGTTGCCCCATACCATTTCCAAGAACTCATTGGTCTTGTCCATCCATTCTTCGTCAAAATCACGCTTACTTCTCCAACCGTCGTACATCCACCGGCGGTCGTCCATCCTTTAGCAACCACGAATTCCAACCATGAGTTCGATCTACATGGCGAACCTACTCTCTAATAGGCCGATAGGTCCTAATCCCACTATGATGCGTGGGCGGGTCGGTTTCCATGTCCGTATTCGAGACGAGACGGCAGCACCTTTTTCGCCGTTCTCCTCGATACACGTCCCGAAGGGAGAGTGTGTATCCTGAGAACGGTGGAGAGGTGATGCCGAAACTGTCGCCGAATCGAACGGAACATGGAACCGACCCATCTACGTATTCGTGGGCTGTCCAAAAACATGGACAATCCGAATATACGGTCGTAGATATGCAAAGAAATGCATACCTCCAACCGTATCTCTTTCGGACGGAGACGCCTAACTAGTTACGACATACGACCATGCGATCGGAGCGGGGGATATTCATACCTAGGGTGGCGGGGTGAGGCGGCAAAGGGGCACACCCGCAACGCAAGAAGAAGATCGGGACGCCGAGGTACTATGACGGGCTCTTTTCCGTGAAAGGAAAAATATGAGAAAAATTAGAAATTTTGGCGTAACCTCCCCTACACGGGCGGCTTTTCGATACCTGAAAAAACATGGCACGATGGCCAACATCCACATATCCATATGGCCAACATCCACATATTCATATGGCGGCACGACGACGGATCACGAGCACGGACACGAACGGGCGGCACGAGGGGATCGGCGTCGACCACGGCGGCCGACAACCACATATGCGTACACATTCAACTACTATATCCACTAACATATCCATATCCATATCCAAATTTCCACGTATCAACTACTACCACTACCTTTGTGCGATCGGTGGTCGAGGGAGCACGTGGCCGGACGGGGCGGTCGAGGGGAGGACGGCGCGGGGCGGTATGGCGAGGACCCTCCTCCTCCCTTCCTTCCTCCTCCTTCTCCCTTTCTTCTCCTCCCTTTTCCTTCCTCCTCCCTCCTCCCTTCCTTCCTCCTCCTCCTCCCTTTCTCCTCCTCCCTTCCTCCCTCTCCCTTTCTCCTCCTCCTTCTCAGCCGGTGGTGGGGTGTGGTGGTGGCCGCGAGGTGGGGTCGGCCCGGCATGGTGGTGGCCGCAGCGGTGGGGGGGCGACGGCGTGGTGGTGGTGGCCGGCCGGGGTGGGGCCGGGTCACGAAGCGGGAGCTGGGGTGAAAGTGGTGATGAGCTGGAGGGGGTTGGCGGGCGCGGGCGGGCGCGGGCAAAGGCCGGCGAAGCGCGGCCGCACCGGGTGGGGCGGGCGGTGGAGGAGCGGCGGGGCGGGGAGCGGCGGGCGGGCGGGGGGAGGAGCGCCGGCGGTGGCCGGGCGGTGGGGCGGGCGGTGGAAGCCGGGGCGGCGGCGCAGGGCGGCCGGCGCCGCGGGCGACGGGCGGCGGGCGCGGTGGTGTGTGTGCGTTGGCGTGCGTGTGTGTGTGGATAAGGTGATAGCTGAGTGGAGGTGAGGGGTGGTAAGGGTGGGGTCTTTACCGCCCACGCCCGTGATCCGCAGCGTTTTAACGCTCTTTTTTTTTTTAAACGACGCGCCATTGATTTCAAAAAACACGCGCCAATAACTTTGCCGACCGCTCCTGATCCGCGGTCGGCGGTTTTTTCTCTTTTTTAACCCGAACGGGGGGAGCCGCGGGCCCATTCTTTTGCCGACCGCCCACGCTTCAAGCGGTCGGCGAAAACCCCTTCGCCGAGGGCACTTCCACGCCTCGGCAATTTTTTTTTTTTTGATTTTTACTTCAAAATTTTTCTCTCGTGGCTTACATAGAGTGTTTACAAGTACATGTCAAAAATTGGGACATTTTCATACGTTTACTATTTTTTAATACTTTTCTTCTTTTACTCGAATTTTTTTTTTCCCACCTAAAATTTGAACTGCGGGTCCTTAGAAAAATGGAGTTATGTGATTGGAAAAATGATATTCTTGTTTGTTAGTATATTTTGAGCCCTCATCTATGGACACGTAAGAAAATCAAAAGATCTTGTGCGCGAGACATTCCGATTATCGCGGCTTGCTGCGAATCATTTTAAAAATCTAAAAAAGGAAAAACGAAGTCGGAAATTCATGAAATTTGACAAGGCATCGTTATATTGCATGTTTAAGCTGTGGAAAAAAATTTGAAAAGGTTTCATGCAAGTTTGCATCCCGATCGCCGAAACCTAGACATCTCAACTAGAGTTTTACTATCACATGCTAGAGATGTCTTGGTAACGCCACCGAGATGCAAACATCCACGAAATCGACTCAAACTTTTTTCATAGTGTACACATGTGATATAAGGACAACTTCGTCAAGTTTCATGATTTTTCAACTCCGTTTGAATTTTATAGAATTTTAAAACAATCGACCCCACAAGTGAGTTGGCGTGTTTCGCGCGCAAGATATTTGAATTTCGGTGTCCGGCCATGGATGAAGACTCAATATAGACTCACAATCAAGTTTACCATTTTTGAATCATTTAGACCCATTATTCGAATCACTTGCGCTTCAAATTTTAGTTTTTCGAAAAGAAATTCAAATATAACATGAAAACTCATAAAATATAGTAAAAAGTTTTAAAAAAATCCCAAACTTGAACAATGAACTCAATGTAGTGTAGCTAAGGCACGAGAAAAAGTTGTGATGGTAAATTCAAAAAAAAAAAATTTATACTTCGCCGAGAAACACTGACAAAGGTGCTCGGCGAAGGTAGTCTTCGCCCGACCGCCACGTGTGCGGCGGTCGGCGAAGATTTCTTCGCCTCCAGATTCAGGGCGGTCGGCGAAGAGCTTACCTCGGCGTTTTTGCACTCGCGTGGCTATGTTGGCAGCGTTTTTTAATTTTTTAAAAAAAAAAAGCGACCACCCGTTGTGCGTAGCGGTCGGCGAAGGTCAACCCTCGGAAATTTTTTGGCGTGCCACGCGTGGCTGTGCGGGCAGCGGTTTTATAATTTTTTAAAAAAAAAACGCCCGACCGCGCGGGCGGAGGCGGTCGGCGAGGTGTTGATCTTCGCCGACCACCGGACGGTGGGCGGTCGGCGAGTGTGCGCGACGAAAAAAACCGTTACGGTGGCGTCGGAACGACGGCGGGTTTTTCTTTCGCCGACGCCGGCGTCGGTCGGGCGCTTTTGTTAGCGTTGCTCTTCGCCCGACCACTTGGCGGTCGGCCGAAGACCTCTGCGCCCGACCGTGGCGCTTTGCCAAAAGCCGGCGGTCGGCGACCGCCAAATTTTCAGGTGGTCGGGCGAAACGCGCAATGCGGTCGGCGGCGACCCAGTTTCCGTAGTGTATGCGTAGAGCATTGTTTGGATGACGATGAAGATCCTGCTGTTGGACAAGCTGGGTGGCCATGACTTGCAAGCATGAAGCACGACGGTGTCTAAATCAGCTTGCATAAAGGAGTGCTAACAGGACTATACCAAGGATGACGACAACTATATATACACATATATGTCTCCAGCAAGCAGCTAGCGATGGCTAATGCATGCACTACGCACGTCGAGAGCAACAAGGCCTAGACCGCCGGCTGCTAGGGTCTGCTGCTTTGATTGCTTGTGATGGACGCATATGTACATTACTCAAGTATTTTCAGAATTGTTCTTGTAAAGGAAAACGGCCAGGAAATCATATCGACGTCACCACGATGTCATATGGAGCTAGCAACGATGTCATCAAGCTAAGAATAAATTGGATCAGCATGTAGGAATTTGGAGCAGGGTATATAAATGGCCGATGTCCTCAAGCTTTGCTTGCGCACAGGAGTGCAAGGAACTGCACCTGCACGCCCATCGATATCTCAACCATGGGTTGGGCAAGATGCCAGACAGACTAGCGCCATGGCCGGCCATGCGAACTCTACGGCGAACTCAGACAAGGCCCTACGGTCATTGATCCGTCCAGGAAAACTCAGGGATGTAGAGGAGGGACGGGAGCCTCACCTAAGTTGATTTCATCAAAAAGAATAATGGCTTGGTGAAGACACGAGGCCGAACGGCGCTGGCGGTGGCGGCAATGGAGCTCCTGTGAACATGGCGACGTGAGAGCGTGGACTCGAGCGACGTCGATGGCTTCCGGCATGGTTCGGTGAGACGGCGTGAGCGAAATAAGGGGCAAACAGAGATGAAACGGGCTCAGAGACATGGCGAGACCCAAACAAGGCTCGGCTTCGATCTTACGACGTGAAGCGGCAGACGATGAAACCAAGCTCGTGGCGGCAGTAAGGTTCGGCGGCTGCCGTGCTGGATCGAGGCGCTGGTGGATACGGCGGCGAGACGTCGTATTCGATCTCGACCTCGGCGGATTAGGGTTGCGGCCGCTGCTGTGTTGTGCTCGGGATGAGGCTATGTGAGGGCAGGGCTAGGGTTGATCTGCTCCCGAGTAGTGTCTGACCTGAGCACGGCCTGACGGCGACTACAGCCTAGGCTCGGCGAGATCGCGATGGTGGCGGCGATGCGGCGCTAGGGTTGGGAAAAGGGAAACCCAACGCTGCGGCCTGGCTTATATACGCGCTGGGCGTGCGGGATTGCGACGCGGAGTTAGTGTGCTCGGTCGAGTCCGACTTGGAGTCCGGCTCGGTGATGAAAGAAGGACGACGACGCTAACAGTAGGTCCCCGGCGTCAAAGATGGAAACGTGTGCGGCATTCACGGGGCCGGCATTCCACGCGACGTTTCGAACACAAGGAGGACGAAGGTGTACTGTGTCTTGGCTTTGGGCTGGGACACAGGCGCTGCTGCTTGCTTAACCGTGTGGGCCAACAAAGAAAACTGGCCACTCGGCCAAGCAAAAAGGAAATAGGCCAGCGGTCACACAAAGGACTTTGGCCACTCGGTGCCCTGGCCGAGGAACAAAGCCACTCGGGCCTAAACAAATTAGCAGGGCACGTAGGCCAGAAAACAAGTAGGAGAGGAGGAAAAGAATAAAAACCTTTTTCTTTTATTTCAAAACCTTTTCAAAAGAATTTCGAAATCCTTTTCAATTCAAACAAAATTTCAGACATCACAAAACAAAATATGCTCCAGCATGAGTGCAACATCATGTATCTAGACCTTATATTGGATTTTAATTCATAAAAAATTATTATTACCTATATTCAATGCATCACAAAATTGCATAAATAAATCAACTTAACTATTTTAAAATAACGCAAAATTTCGGTGTTACACCTCTAGTCTAGACACCATGTCTACACTATTAACTACTACTCTAGCTAACCGGAATAACTAGAGCACTTTCGATGCAGTGGAGATCCTATGCAAAGTATAAATACTACACTAATCATAAATATATGAAAGACATAAAAGTAAATAGAAAAGATAAATATATTAAAACATATGTCTTGTAGAGAAGATACAAAGACATAACATACCCTGAAGACTCTCCAGAACCGAGACACAGCTCAAACTCTCCCTAACTCTCAACTAGATCTAACCTATTACATTGGAAAGTCTAACCTAGGTCTACATTGAAGAGAGAGAGTTCCTCACATTGGGATCCCTCTCTAATCAATGAGATGAGATAGCTAATGAATTAGGGTTTCAGGGGGTAGCCCTGCCCCTTCTTTTATAGCCCCATAGGATGAATCTCAGCCCTTGGATCAAACCGACTTGATTGGACGGACTAGATCTACCCATAGGTCGGTTGTAGGAAGGTTCCGTGGAGCTGGACACGTGGTTCTTCGGGCGGTGCCGCATGGCACGGGGGGGCGTGCCACCCGCCCCACCTGACAACAGGTCGGCCCCAGCCTTTCGAAGTTGTCTTCTCTTCTCATTTGGACCCTTGGAATTTATACCAATCGCCCTGATTTAGTCATTTTCTTCTGTTTCTCTATTTCTCCTCTTTTCTTCAATATTCTGGAATATTCGGAGTTCACCTCAGAAAAACTGAGTGTGCACCAAAACTCGTGGAAATCATTATAAATAATAATACTTTAATATCATTCATCCCATGATTGTAGCATTCCATATATATAAAAGTGGTCAATAACTACCGTCAACAACAACACATCTAGTTCTACCAATGGTGTGGTGCCATTTGCAAAATTGACCTGCAAAATACGACATGTAACCGTTGGAAAATCCTCCCCGATCTGAGCTCCAGCGGGTTGAGGCCGCAATGGTACTCGAGACCGTTTGGAACGAACGACTGGAACACATCTCCTTGGTCACTGAAAAGAAACCTTGAGCTGGAGCTCTCCAATGAGAAGACCGGGGTTGTCGAAGTGCCACAGGCTTGGGACATCTGAATTTTGTCAGCGCCATGTGTGAGTACTGTACTAATTTGGTCGACTGGTCCATCACAGGACAGGACATGCTCAAAAGGGGAAAGTTTAAACTTACATCTTTTTGTAGGACAGTAGGCAAGTCGCTGAAGTTGAGTAGGGTCACGGTTGCAAGGTTCATGGAGAGTAACTGGAGGCAGAACACAGTTAATTGGTAAGAATTTTGAAAGACGGGTATTTTGTTAGGTGCATCGGACAATTTGAACGGGGCTCTGTTGCTTACCTTGACCCGTCGCTGCAGCGATTACAACTAGCCTATGATTCTGTAGAGATTCAGCGCCTTGCCAATCATCTAAAGAAACATCTTGGCAGAAGAATTAAGTAAACATTGTGACTAAGTGATCGATCAATAAGATGCTGAGATACAAGATTTTTCAATATAGTGCTGCAACTATTCATCAGTGAAGATAATACAAACAGAGCTACATGGGTAAGATATTAGAGAAGAAACCAAAATAAGTACTCCAGATGTAATTTTTTTTTAGGCTAAAATTGATGGGGGCTGGCGACATAAATAGAACTGTTATAGTCTGTACATCCAATTTCAGTCAATAAACATTAACATCCATGGAAACTAACTATGAATAAACACACATCATCGCAGGTTCATTGACAAATGGGGCGAACCAACTGAATGTACCAACCCATTTTTTCATCCAAGCAGGAAACACTAAAACTAACAAGGCAATGTGCAAATCTTAACCATACACTATATGAATACACTATATTCATCAGTGAAGATAATACAAACAGAGCTACATGTGTTTTCACCTTCTGCTCATCGTTGCCAGTGTATCCTTGATGGCATCGACTTTAGCTACATGGTGCAAAAATACCTTCCTCGACGGTAGCCTGCAAGGATAGTGATGTGTAACCAAAACAAATTGGCAGAAAATGCAAAATGCTTCAGGAAAGAATATGGACTACATCTTAGTTCCTCAATCACAAATACAAGACCATCTAGGTATTTTGTAAGTAAATTATCTAAACATTAACCATGGTCTATAATATCAAACAATTTATATAGATTGAGCAGCAAAGTGTATCTGAGATGACATAAGATGAAGAATTCAGGGAACTTTCACCTCATTGATTCGTTGCTTTCAATCAGTAGTAGAGATATCATTGAACACTATTGACTATTACGAGCTCCTAGCGACAACATTACTAACTTTATACATATATGAAGTCATGCAGCTGAAACTGTGAAATCATGTATATGAAGCATAAAAAAAGGTTGCCACTACTTCTGAAAAGCAATGCAAAATGCAATGGGAATAAAAACAACCACGACAGATACAATAAATATTTAATATCAGTCTAAAAAATACCATGAATTATAGTCCGATTTAGCAAAGTTTGGTAGATGGTTAAGTGTTCACCTTCTTACGTATGCGTTTTTTAGTTTCTCTAAAAAATACAATGGTGCTAAGACAAGAGCTCTGTCCACAACACATCAAATTTAATTAGTGTTCGTGCTCAACAAAGACGGTATAACAATCTTATAGGAACTGCTTACCCTGCAATAGATGAGACTGAATTGGTTAAATTAGATTTGCTAGCATCACATGAGAAGCACTCACAGGAAGCATATCATTTTTTTTATCACAAACTAATGGTACCTAATATAATATACTCAGACAAATTGACTCAAGAGAAAGTCCTAAGAAATATATGAACACTACTGTATATTCAAACAGATTAAACTGAGCACCCGTATACTTATACACAAGATTGATGACTACAAAGGTAATATCCATATATGCTGATATTCAAACAAAAGATGTTGCACGTGTCATTGCTAAACCTAATGGAATTTACGCTACCTCTAAAAGCTACCAGAAAATACAAATGTTGGCATCAGGTCTTCTCTAGCCAAGATTATCAGATGAACAGTGTCAAATATCTACAGCCAATAAAAGTATTGCCCATGAGGAAAAATAATCGACAGCCTCCATATTTACCCAGTCATATTCACGTGGAATAGTTGGAAGATGGTGGCAACTGCATCCATATCCATATAAATAAGAAAACCATGTGTAGATAATTGATTACAGTGACAAGGAAAAAATTCCAAAATGAAGGCACAGGTTGCTGAGATAACAGACTACCAAAGCTTGAGGTGTGAATTTTATTTTCAACAATGAAATAGGTTCATCCATCAGCCAACTCAACAGTACAAGATAATAGTGATGTATGACCAGTCAGTAGCATGCTTATTTGATAAACTCTTGCAGCCACCAAAAATCTAAATGTATAGTGTTAGCTGCCATGAATATAAGAATGCTAACCACAATGGTAGCAACTGCAATATAAGCATGGCAGGGCCAGGTTATAGACCTTTTATTAGCATGTATCTGACCAAAATTTAAATAAACTTGAGAGGCAGCTACTCTTTCAGATGCAAGATAAACTGAAAGACATAAAACTGCAAGATAAACCAAAGCTATCTTCTCAAAATTGAAATAAACTTCAAAAAGCAAGATAAGCTGAGCATCACCGATTTTGTATGTCTTCATATGTAGGGCAAAGCTCTTTTCAGTAAATAATCAACATAAATTATTTACCAGCTAGGCATTTGTATTTTCGACCATAAATTATGTAGCAGCTAGGCATATGAATTTAGTAGGTATGCACTAACAAAGGAAACAGATACAACTGAACAACTGCAGTGTACTAAAAAATCAAACAAATCTCATACCAAGGGATTAAACAGGGGAGAACAATAAATCCGGGGGCAAATCGCCTCAGTTGGTAGCCATCCCGGGAGAGGTAAGAAGGGAGAGAGAGAGGGGAAGGGATGAAACCGAGTTGGGGAACAACGGAGCAGCCAGGGAGCGGATCGGCGTCGCGGCCCGCCGAGACGACGCGAGGCAGGAGGAGGAAGAAGAGGAGGGGGTGGCCGTGGGCATCGTGCCGCGCACACCAGCACCGCCGCCTCGCTCGCGTTGGGCAAGAGAAGAAACCAGGGGTTAGGGGTAGGGTTGAGACCGCACCGGTGATGAGGTGGGAGGCAAAAAGAGGAGGGCCGAGGAGGAGGACGGTGGGGAGAGGGAGCGTCGCAGAGAGAGAGGAAGGAGAGAGTAGAGGAGGAGGGGAGGGGAGGCACGAGCGGAGGCGGAGGCGGGAGCGGTGGCGGCAGCGGTTGCAGGAGCGGAGGCGGAGGCGGGAGCCATGTATGAACCATTGTACCTGAAACTGCATGAAATCATTCGTCGCTTGTAATTACTACCGCATAATCCCTTCCAAACATACATAGTGGCAGTCATAGTGATTTATTTTAGTTTTATGAATTATTTTTCTAAATGTACCATAGCGTTAGCACGGGCAATATAGTAGTGCTGATTAATTAGCCGCAGATTGCAGAGAGGCTGCGGCGACGAGATTGAGACACGGTGGTGGAATAGAGCCATTGTCTTCTCAGTCTTCTTCTCGTGGGCCTAAAGTCAATTAACAGATGTGGTGGCCGGCCCATGGGCCATGTCGGCCCCCGCGATCAGAACCACAGGCCCATTGGCGGCCTTGCTGATCATGTACGAATCTTCTATACAACACACAAGAGAGATTGAAGTGGACTGGAGAAGGAATTAAGCTGAAAAACTACGAGTAGTATTTTTTCCGGGTCTCACAGTGGTTGTTCTCAAGTCAAAAATTAAAAAGGGTTTACCCCGAATTACAGAACTGGAAACAACGAGCGTATCCCGTAGTTTAATCTGGACGGATATGAGTATTCCGTATTATTAGAAGCCAAAACACGCAGAAAATCCAAACCGGTGTAGGGAAAAGGAAATCCATCATATACATTTATTTGGGGGTCTTATACGTACTCTCATCTCATCATGGGTCTCTTGATCTTTTTAGTCTAACTGTTTCTTCTTTCGGGCTGGCAACTCTTTCTCGCCATTTAGCATGTGGAGAACCTCCGCCATCGTCGGACGGTCTTCTGGATCGAACTCTCTGCACAGCAGACCTACCTTTAGGCACCTCGCTACCTCGGGTAGCTCAGATTCTTCGACACGTGTCGGATCAAGGAACTCCTTCATTTTGTCTACACCTTCCTCCAGTACCGAGTCCTGCCAAAACAAATGATGTGTCACATCTACCAGTACAGTCGCAAATCCATATTAGTACAAGTGCAAAACTAATGGCAAAAGCAAATGATGCGACTGCCATGAAAGAGAAAATTCAATCTTCAAACTTTGCAAGAGATGTCATCTAGGTCTCTATACTACCAACATATTATTTGTAGGTCCATTAAATTAGCTCGGGGTATCATCTTGGTCCAAATGGATTCTGATGAGTCCATGTCTCATCAGGATATTTATGCAGACAAGTCTAGCAATATTTTGAATGAAGTAACTGGTAATTATTTAAAGGCTTCTAGTCTTCAATTTGGAACTGTTATTTTTGAGGAGAAATATATTGCAGACATGGATAAATTTACTACTGCTGGCTTATCTTCAAATATTATTATTTTTGGTTCATCATTACTTAAGATGATAAGAAGACAAGAAACTATATTTACATCGGTTCTATAAAGGTGGAGCTCAATGAGAATTTTCCAACGTGATTACCATCTTGCCGGATTATTTTATTACTTTATTGTTCACGCTGGTTTCATGCAAATGGAAGCACTGAGGAGGCAAGCTACTCATCAAGGAAACCTGACATGATTATCCTCTTGGCCACAATATTATATTCTGTCCATGCATAAGTTTCCTACTTAGCTGTGGTACACAATCCGTTAGCAAGCTTCTAAAGTAGAAGGCCTAAGTAGCTTTTTGTGCATGCGTGTATACGTTCTGGTCGAACCAGCTTCCGATTTCAAGTTAGGTACGTGTCCATGTGCCTGCGTGAACTTGTTTGGTCGAACCAGATGGTTCCAGTGTCGAGTCCAAAGTCCTGGTGCCTGTGTGCATCAATAAAAGGGTCTAGCACCCTTGTGTCCAGATCAGATTAGATTTTATTGTGGAGTTATTCCCATCGAGCCGCCGCCACTCGTGAAAAACCCTAGTGGGTGTTTATCCGGATCCTCAGCGCATTTGTGTTGTGCGTGATCGAGAATTGCTTCTTGGACTCGCATTGGTTCCTGTCGGAATCCTCTCTCTGGATCGTGTCCTGTTTGGTGCACGGGTTGTAGAGCTCTTGAGGCTGCGGTTTGCATCTACTACTCGTTTGTAAGCCGCCGGGGTGTATCTTGTATTTGTTACTTGGATTGCATCCCGTGTAAGCCAAGTTGTAATTTATCTCTAGATAATACTTCTTGGATTATTGATTGCGTTCAGTTACTCTGATTCGTTGTTGGATTGGCGGTGCTTGAATTTATTCACCAGAGATCATCACTATCTGGCTGTGATCTACTTTTGCTGCTGTTGTCGTGTCGTGAGATACTTCTATCTATTGTTAGAGCTTACAATAATCGTGACAACGAGTATTATAAGCCTATGGGAAAAAAGAAATAGTTTTTTTATTCACGTGGTCGTGTACTGTAGCAGACCTGTATTGTTTGTAAACGGGTTCCGATTGTTGATGTTTTCTTTGAAAGGATTAGACTCATATATAAAAAAGAAAGTAATCCAATTTTGATTCCTGTGTTTGTTATAAGAAAGGAAATTGGGAAAACAGAAATATTTTTAAATTCACGTGACTGGTACTGTAGCAGACCCGTGCTGTTTGTAAACGGGTCTGTTACCAGGTTTGCACTGTTCATAGCGGGTTCGTGTTGTTCGTGAACCGGTACTGTTTGTACATGTCGACACTGTTCCAGTATACGGTTACTGTTCATATATACGGCACTGTTTATTTGCACGTATGCACTGTTGTAGGAACAGTACCATGTGAGGGGACGGAAGGGGAGGGCTTCTATGTCTTTTATAGTTTAGGTTAGATTAGATTATTGGCAGGGGCGGGCCTACTATGTATTCATGGGTATTCAGTTGAATACCTAAAATTTTTGACAAAAAAATTGATATACATAACGTATAACATATGTATATATATGAGAAATAGAAAAATAACAACAAGTGAAAGAAATAAAAGGCCTGAATCGAATCTTGGGCTGGCTCACTTCCGTTCTTGCTTTCCTCAAGGCCCAACTCCCTCAATGTCAATGGCCCATTGTTGGCCTAAGCCTAACCAGCAGCGCAGCAGGACACACCCAGCACGTCTGCCTCTCTGTCTCCTCCCGGCTCCCCGTGCGACTGCGATCTACGAGTCTGCGACGGCGGCGGCGCGGCGCAGGGGCGGCAAGCCGGCAAGGGCAGCGGCGCCGGGCGGGCGCGGCCGCGCGGCACGCCGGCAGCAGGCCAGCAGCAGCGGCGGGCGGCGGCACGCCGGCAGCAGCCCGAGGAGGGCAAGCGCCAACAGCAGGCAAGGCAAGCCTGAAGCCCCCAGCTCTCTTTCCCACTGCTTTTCTCTTGTGCATGTTTCTGAAATGCACTTTTTTGTTGCAACTTTTAGATTTAAATCATGATTGTGGTACTTAATTCTGTAATATGAGTCTGTACTTTATATTGCCAAATTTTTTTTCACCCTTTCACAATTTTGAATACCCAATTTCAAAATCCTGGGCCCGCCCTGATTATTGGTTCAAATCTGTACTTCTGCTCCTCTGTTACGTACGGCTGTTACTACTGCTTGTTTGTGCGAGATAAGATCAACTACTATATATATTTGTTGTCACGTGCCACTGTACTGAAGGCCGTGTTCATTGATTTATTGAAAGTTGGAGGATAAAATTCACATTATATTAATCCTTGGTATTTTAGCAGCGTGAAAGATTGGGCAAACTCTCGGACAGCGTAGGCGTGTTCTCATCAGATTCCAAATGGCTTTATATGGTTACGTGGCATCCTGATTGTGCATCCGACGTATCTAGCCTACTTGTAAGGCTTCTCCTTTATCTTTCCCCTCCTCTATCTTTGCGCTCTCTTCCGTCCACAAGACCGCTCCAGTGCCGATAGCCACCGCCCCGGTGCGACACCATGCTACTGGAGCCAGTCTTGGCGTTGACGGCGAAGAGCGCCGATACGGGAGGGGAGATGTAAAGGTGTAGCCTGACAAGTGGGCCCCATATGTCAGATGCACAGTCAGCGTGCAACGTCACCATATAAAGCTGGTTAGATCCGTTTGGATCCAAATGGTATCCGAAGCCAAGTTCATGGACATAGAAATGTCAAGAAGTGCCATGAATTTCTCTGACTCAGAAAACCATGCATGGCCGCGTCGAATGACCCAATTTATTACAATTTTTTTCTACTTTAATAATTAATTAAAAATACCAAATGGCCAGGACGTGTCTCCTCCGGCTGTTAGACACATGATTAAAGACTGAGTTAGATCGGTTCCGGAATAAAAAAATATCGGGCTAGGTTGGGTCAGAATATTTCTCTGTTCTTTTTTTTTTTTTTGAAATTTCCAATATTAGATTGGGTAGGCAATAAAAAACTTAGATCGGATATACTCGATACACAGCTCAAATAGAGCCAGGTTACGTTCTAATTCTGGTTTCTACATTATGAAATCAACGTACGAGTATTTCCTCTTTCATATGCTTATAATTAATTAATTTCAGTGTCCAAAACATGACATAATAAGAGAGTGATATGTAGACAAATAATGTGGCTTTTGCATTGTGTTTTCTACATGACGAAAATCAATGTGAGTATTTCCTCTTTCAGATCGATGTTTAATTAATTATTAATTTCAGTATCCAAACATAACATATTTATGTACTGCTACACGATACAATAAATGTGGTTGGGGCTTGGGTAGAGATAGTTCCCCAAGAAAGTGTATGAAACCGCTATGAATGTGTTTTCCGCCAGCAGTATTATGCGTGTAAATATACTCCCTCCATACCCAAAAAAGCTTGACGTTTAGGACAAATGCGCGATCCAAAACACAACTTTGACCTCTTATTATTATAAAAGTATTTATCGAAGAGTCAAATATGTATACTTTTATGAAAAGTATTTTTCAAGAGAAATCTATTCATATAGGTTTCACATTTGTAAACTTAACAACATAAAAAGTTATTGATGATTTATATTCTCAATGTTTGACCCAAACCTTGTCCTAAACGTAAGCTTTTTGTGTATGGAGGGAGTATGTTGCTTACCAATTCAATATCGCAGCATTCGAGGATGGTCCTAAGGATGACCACGCCAAAAGCAAACACGTCGCCCTTCTTTGATACTATACCCTTGCGAATATGTTCTGGAGCCATATATGCCCTGGATGTAGTAAAGTGGAAAGGGGGTATAAGATCGAAGCGGTAATATATATATAAATAAATAAATAAATAAAAAAGAGCTTACGGTGTGCCTATTATTTGTTCAGTATATATGTAGTCCTCGTTATCCAGCACTCTGGATATTCCAAAATCAAAGATCACAGGATTCATGTCCGAATCGAACAGGATGTTTTGTGGTTTCAGATCTCCATGGACCACGTTTTGCTCATGTATGTAATGTAGGCCGTGCGCTATCTCCTGAATTATCCGGAAGTAGAAAGGCCAATACATACTTTGTGTCCCTGCAAAGTACAGAACATTCCATTTATATATTGGCTAGTTTCAACAAGAGAAAATTAATCAACAAGTGAGAAGTGTGTTCTCAAAAGAGAGAGAGAGAGAGATGTATGAACATACTCGATAGAGGATCCATGTCCGCCAAGCTTCCGTTCGGCTGGTATGCAATGACCAGAATGAAACGAGGTTGTGTTGATTCCACTCCTTGGCCGTCGTACTCCACTTTGTCCTCGACACAATATCCCAGAGTTTTAACTACATTTTTGTGTTGAAGCTTTTTACACCAATATTCATTTCATTAAGCATCATGGACCACTCTTGATCATCAATGTGAGGATGGAGTTTTTGACGGCAACCATAGATCCATTGCGCAATAAACCCTGCAAAGTGCCATGAAGACAGTTGATCAGTCGAAACGCTCCTAGCTACAAGGATAAGGGCAGGAAAATCTAGTAGAGGCCCTAGCATAGTGGCGCACTGCACGAGACCTCCTGGCTTCCTATATACTATCCCTTGTTCCAAAAACATTTTAAATATTATTCTGGCAAAAAAAAAAATTTTAAATATACAGGAAAAAGGAAAAAACATTATAAATAAATAACAAAAGTAACAACTGATGGAAAAAATAATGTGACTGTGTTGGTATGAACGCATTTTTGATAGTATATAAGTGTATATATACCAAAATAAACACGTATTGACTAGAATCTTACACCACAAGCTAGAATCTTACATTTCATATGTATTAAAAGTTTTGTGGCCAAATTTATCACATCTCATCTTACTATTACCAATTAGAGGCTCAAACGGTCAGTCTGCCGACCAAGGCGCGAAGAGGTCGGCCGGGCGCGCGCAGCCGAAGGCGGCAGCGCGTGCAGGCGCGCCGCCCATATCTCTTCCAGGCCTGTTGCGACGTCTTCAGGCCCCGCAACGCGTTCCCATGCTTGGCGCCGCTGTCGTGCCATTGGACTGAAGGGAGCCCTAGCTAAAAACATTAATCCTTTTCAATCCATCCAAACCAGATTTGCTAGCAAACCAAACCAAACACAGCCCATTTAACCTCTAAACACCCATTACCACCCATTCAAACAGTTCCACAGCACAACCCAACCCGAAAATTTCAATTATTATTACCCCACCCAGTAGCAGGCCTATATATACCAAAAAGAAACACATATGGACTAGAATCTTACACCACAGCCTAGAATCTTACATTTCATATGTATTTAAAGTTTTGTGGCCAAATTTATCACCTCTTATCTCACTATTACTAATTAGAGGCTCCAACGGAGCCTCCACGTTAGTTATCACCAGTTGCGCTAGAAAAAAAAAAAAAGATAAATACTAAAAATTCTCATATTGATCAACTGTGGTTTGTCATAAAGAAGTGTTAAAGTAGAAGTAGTCGGTAAAGCATGTGAGTATGTACCTTGAAGACAACAGCAAAGCCACCCTCTTGAATGATATTCTCTACAGAAAAGTTTTGTGTAGCGACTTCCAATTCAGACAAATTGAACTTTTTTAACCCTGTCACATTGATAACATAAAAGATGATGACGTAGTAATTGAAATTATGAAATAAACTTTAAATTGTAACACCACGATAAATGACCGATATGAAACTAGTTAGCCTGTCGGTTTAGCAAAACAGGACAAATAAGTATTGTGTTGGATGGTGCGATAGAAACAGGAATAGTGTTGGAAGGTGAGACTAAAATGCCTTACCGGACAAGGGAACAGACTGCGCCCCACTTCCAGTTGCTAACTTATTAGTTTGATCTGTCTCATATCTGCCATCATTGCCAATGTGAAACATCGGTATGGTCAATGACTAATGATCATATCCAATAGTATATCAAAATTTTTTGATAGAGAAAGTTTTTATTATGTTGCAAGATCATTACATTGAGTTGATACAACCAAATCTTGAAAGCACTCCCAGAATAGTGTAGCTAAATAGGTAAATATGTTTGTGTTGAAAAAAAATAACAGTTGAAACCTTCTAACACCTTGTGTTTAGTTATCATGGTAAATTTCATCAAAACTGAAATATTGAAATCCATAAAATTTTAAAGTTTAAAGTTAATCGTAAATGAATATTAGGTTTGCTTCAAATTTAAACTTAAGCAGGGTTGTACTAATTCCCCTTGATGGTCTAGAATTACCGCTACCTTTGGAAAGTGGGAATGGCATTTTCCAAAGGCAGATTGTGCTCCATGTGGGTCGATATTCTGAGACCATTGTGGCCTAAAAAAGAATAATAGAAGCCCAGCGTACCCACCAGTTGCCTGGAGCTAAAAATGCTTTTGCATTTTTGACTTTGCTTAATCTTGGATACTATCTTTGCATATCTTGTTAAACTTCATCAGATTAAGAGACTCTACAAGTATTTTGAATACAAATTTAAACACACATAACTTACATATTTTCGAACTATGTAATGCAATAGTTATTGATGTTTGTAAATTCGTTATTATTAAGGTTTAATAAAACAAACCTAAATAACATGTTATTATGACTGCAGCAACAAGTAAATTGTTAGCTTCAAACTTTTGTGAAACAATAATCATCTGGAAGAGTCGTATCTATTGGTGTGACACACTTGCACTCATGTCACACACTTGGTTGTGGTAACCGGAAGCTCATACGAGCAGGGCATATAGTAATTGTTTTGTCGCGTTCTCTCTTTCCAGCAACATAGTGTTATTTCCCGTTGTTCAAGAGTATTCTGCTCACGAGTATGCTAATATAGTGTCACAATGGCAAAAAATAGTAAGATACAAACTGAAACCAAGAATACAAACCTAGCATCGACAATAATACGATGACCTTCATGTGAGGGTTTCTCCGTTCCTACACCCTGCTTAGCAAAAAAAAAAAAAAAAAAAAAAAAAAAAAAAAAAAAATAAAAAAAATACACAGGTTTTAAAAGAAGCATGAATCCAGTAAAGTTTGTGCCATCCTAGATGGCTTGGCCGAACAAAAAATTTAGAATATTTTGCATCACTAGCCCGTCAAAACGTGTTCCATCATCATGGCCTAAAACATTATATATTAGCAGTTTAAATGATAAATTTTGTACATACAATTGAAAAATTTATTATCTCTACTCTCTCTACTAATTATCTAGCATAGATTAGATACTCTATAACCTCATTCTAATAATTTTACCACTAACTCTATGTATTTTTATCATTTGAATTTTTTTATCATTTTATATGGAAGTGGATCGAAGATGGCAAGTACTCCACATCTTCGGCATATCGAAGCTTTCATGGCTCGGAGTCCATGCATGATTGGTGCGAAGGAGCTGTGGAAGTGCAAGGCGCCGGCAAGGGTAAAATTTTTCTTCTGGCTAGCAATGCATAATCGGCTTTGGACAGCTCATCGTCGGAAGAGGCATGGTCTGCAGGATTCAGACACTTGCGTGCTTTGCGGCCAAGAACCGGAGACGCCGGACCATCTGTTTGCTGAATGTTTCCCGGCAAGGGGAGCTATGGGTGGCGTTGCTAATGCCAGGCGGCGTGCCTGAACTAGCTCCTCCGGGCGACCAGACTCTGGTTTCATGGTGGCTGCGTGCCATGCTGGACAGCATGCTGAGGCCGGCATTCAATTCCCTGACTTTCCACATCACTTGGATCCTATGGAAGGAGACGAATGACAGAACGTTGAGGAACGGTCAAGCTATGGTCCAGGCATTGGGCAGAAGAGTTGTTCAGGAGGCTGACGATTGGATAAAGGCCGGTTTCCATGCTTTATCGGCGGTGGTTATCTTCTGGTTGCAAAATTTCCCCATTATGTAATAGTACTTTCAAGGATCCAGTAGTTAGGTCTGTGGTCTCAGCTTCTCCTGCCTTCAGGATGAAATATTGTATGTTTGCTCCTTGTCCTCTTAATGAAATACGGGTGAATGGCCCGATCTCGAAAAAAAATTTGCTTCTTTGTCGGTTTTAATATACCCACATTTGAAAGCTTACTTTATTAATGAGTTCATATTGCATCCATTCTGTGGAACCATAAACTTATATTTTCTTTTAGCTTTTGACTTTATTAGTTGTAATTTTTATACACGTGTCAAGTTCAAACTGTAGTAACTATTGTATCATTACTTCAAACTTTCATATTATATTTTTTTTGTTATGTAATGAACTCCATGTCCTAATTAAACTCCACTCTTAAATTAAAACAATAAAATAAATAGTCATTTCGACCTACACTACTACATTCAAGATGACTTATACATTTGCATCAGGAACCTGTCCTACTTATTATTCTTTCCAACATTCATCCACCTTAGATTGGCGTGATAAATACGCATGTATTTGTCCTGCAACGGGATCGATTTTTCCAAGTGGCAAAAGGTTAGAAGGCGGGGTTGGGAGTTGTTGGAGATGTGTTTTTTCAATCTGGCCAAAAATCGTAGATTTGGAGATTGTTTTGGGAACTGTTGACATGCTCTTAGCTTTTAGAACAAGGCAATCATGTATGGTTAGTGACGTCCGTATTTCCTATAAATACATCATTTTGTAACCGTGATAGGACAATTATTGTCATTTGTTGCCCCTTAGCTGCCACGTCCTGTTTATGCACGCCGTGCTATGGATACCGACGCACAATCTTGTTCTTCCTCTAGTTGTTCTCTGCCAGCGACGTCCCCGCCCGGCGCCAAGCTCTGCCCACCTATACCGCTTATATATATAGCTCTTTGTTGCATATATACATATGGATGATTGTTTGCTACCGTAGAAATCTATGCGGATGGTTTAGGCACCTGGAAGGTAGCCATATAACATTGCTAGAGTAAAAATCTATACAGATGATTTAGGCACATGGATATATTAGCCATAGTTTGCCAGAGCATAGTTGCATGTCTTCACCAGTTATTAAATTAAACTTGAGCCTCCCTAAACTTTCATCACAGATCTGTGAATCTGTCACAATGAAAGTCTGACAGAATACTGAAGGCTAGTACTGATATAAAAAACAAAAATCTGTGCACTTTGCGAGATATGTAGCGAGGTCGCAACTTTATTTCCAATTCCATGCAGGATTATAAAGATATATAGTAGTATTATTACCTGTTGATGTCGCTGCGGAGCAGGAGCAGCTTGTGCAATGGTCATCAACGTAATTCCAAACTGGACACTTGTGGCGAAGTTGCCTATGGTGACTTTCCGCAAGATGTCGTCCTGCACCAGACGCAGCTCCTTGGCCATGTCCCCAGCCCCTATGAAACGACGGACAACATGCTTCCGCTGGCACTTGGTAACCAGCTCCAAGGCGCCTTCGAGGCTCTCTGCCAAATCCTCCAGCGCGTCGCGCATCACCTCCTCCTTCATCGCCTCCGTCACCTCATCGAGGCGCTTGATGAGAGCGGTGACTCGGGTCACGCACCTCTCGATGTCGCGGCAGTCATTCTCATTCTGTTTCACGTTCTTCACGGCCTCCTTGATCTTGAGCGCGATATCGATAATCCTAGGCACGCTGCCCAACGCGATATCGGCCATCTCGTGCGCTTAGACTGCTGATTACAGGTAGAATTTCCTCTGATAAATCAATCGAAAAAAGAACAAGGATATCGGCCATCACGCGATCTTATTAGCCGAAGAAAGGTCAGAGGTGGGCGAAACACATTTCTGTATTTACTTCTTTTATTTTCATCATAAATAAGATAAGTAACAACCTTATTATGAACTGATGAAATCAATTATTGAAGGGGCACTGACCTTGTATATGAGCAATTTTTGCCTTGGTTATCCTCTGTTCCTGCTCCTAGACCAAGCGTTGACCCTTCAGAATAAGTCTTGTTTTTTGCTCAGATGACGATCAGCGACCCAGCAAGTCTTCTTCGATCTTACTCCGTATCAAGCACTAAGGTGACTAATCCACAATTCCTCCATCCGGACGATGTATTCACCGGCCGGCTAATGGAGCGCGTTGCTGGTTTGGATCTGAGTCCGAGTGAAAGAGAAGAAGATCAACATGATAATGTGTCATGGGGACTAAAGTATAAGGTCCTTTGTCTCGGCACGCTGCACGTGGGCCCCACCATTGTCCCGAGTGGCCCACTTCACCTGCTACCAAGGCCTTAGTCTACATACGACTAGTCTATACCTACCAATAAAGAAAGAAAATTTCTTGTCCACCTTTTTTCAACCTCTTTTTTCTGCCTGCCCGTGAGTCCCGTGCAAATACGACCTAGAATCGTACGTGAGCTGTGAGCATGGACGTTCGTGGGCTGTTGCTCGTCACGTTCGTAGAAGGGGCTGTCAACTTGTCATTGGGATTGAGCTGGGCCGAGAAGGAGGGAAGCAGAGAAGAAGGGCATGTGCTGGAGTTTTGGCGCTTGCCGTTTAGTACCAGACTTTTAGTGTACCACCTTACAACTTGAAGCGTGGAGAGGCTAGGCACTGCCTATATAAACAAAATCAAGCGTGGAGAGGGTATCCGGCCTGTAGAATCAAGCACGGATCCTCCTGGCTGAGAGGTTTGTGAAAAAATCATATTGTTTCAAATTTCAGTTTCGGGATTAGGCTGATCTGGTTGACTTGGATCAAATTCGGATTAAACAAAATGTTTCTCTCATGTAGTGCGACAATCTTTGTTTCCCTCCACATGCCATCCACGCAAAGCCCCTGCATGCCATCCACGCACTTGCAATTTACCGCGCTGGCACGGTCGCGGCTCCGGCGAGGAGTAAATGACAATTTTTGTCATTTTGCTTTAAAAAAGGATGTAACATGGTTTTCTAATACTTTATGTAGTAGTTGCAATACTTTAAATGATAATTATGTTATCGTAACACACATATACATGTATGAAGAGTATTGAGATAAATAATAAATAAAAAATTCTATTGAAGGTAAAAAAATATAACATGGATTTTTCTTGATCCGTAACAACGCATGGGCATGTTTCAAGGTATCTTGACCCGTAGCAATGCATGGGCATGTTTTAAGGTAAAAAATATATCGTATATTTTCTTGACCCGTAACAACGCATGGGCATGTTTCAAGGTATCTTGACCCGTAACAACGCATGGGCATGTTTTAAGGTAAAAATATATCGTATATTTTCTTGACCCGTAAAAAATATATCGTATATTTTCTTGACCCGTAGCAACGCATGGGCATGTTTTAAGGTAAAAATATATCGTATATTTTTTTTGACCCGTAACAAACGCACGGGCAAATTTGCTAGTAAATAAAAAAAGGTGCTATCGACGTCGTCTTCTAGTGCTTAGCAACATTTTCAAAACAAAGACATCACTACAGAAACGAGCCTTCGCCGACGGTACAATGTTTTGCCGATAGCCCAACAAAAAGGCTCTCGGCAAATATTTTCTTCGCCGATAGTCGCTCGCGAAAACCAAACCCTCGGCGAAGGCTCCTTCGCCGAGAACCAAATACTCGGAGAAGCGGGACCGTCCCATAAAGCTACTGTTTGCCGACCGTCCGCCCGTCGGCAAAGCGTGCGTTCGGCCTGACGGCGCCCAAAGTGACGCCGTCGACTACGCTTACTTTGCCGACGGCTGGGGCGTTAGCCCTCGGCAAAGCATGCCCTCTTTGCCGAGCTGCCAGATCCAGCCCTCGGCAATTTTTTTGTACTTTTTAGGTTTTACATCCCAACCCGCCACGTGCCCAATGTTCGCTGAGATTTTGTCTTTGCCGAGGCCCGTGTACCCAACGCTCGGCAGCACTACGCTTTGCCGAGAGCCCATTACCCAGCTCTCGGCAAAGAAATAATTTTTTTTCTGATTTTGCCGTCACAACTTTTTCAAGCTACAGTACATGGAGCTCGTTGTTCAAGTTTGCAATTTTTTTCAAACTTTCTACTATACTTCATGAATTTTCATGAATTATTTGAATTTCTTTTTCAAAACTCAAATTTGAACTGTAAGTGATTCGAATAATGGATCTAAATGATTGGAAAAATGATATACATGCTTGTGAGTCTATCTTGAGGCCTCCTCTATGGCCAGACACCAAAATTCGAACATCTTGTGTGTGAAACACGTCGACTCACTTGCGGGTGAATTGTTTCTAAATTCTATAAAAAGCAAACAAAGTTGAAAATCATGAAATTTGACGAGTTGTCCTTATATCGCATGTGTACACTATGAAAAAAAATTTGAGAAGATTTCGCGCAAAGTTGCATCTCGGATGGCACAATCACGGGACATCTCCATGTGAGTTGCTATTATCACATGTTCAGGATCGCTGAGTACGGGCGGCGACTTCGGCCGAGGCGTCACAAAGAACCCCAGTGTGGGCACCGGATCGCTGAGTACACGGCGGCGACTTCGGCGTAAATATGGAGAAGATTACTATCCGGACGCCCATGACATTGATACGACATCGTCATGGGCTCTTTTGGAGGCAAGAAGCACGGAGGTTGGGCATCGCCGACGGCATCATCGGCAAAGACCGCCTCGAGACTAGCCGACGTCCGGCACGGGGGCGGACACGATCACGCCGATACGCCCTCGAAGGCGTGGCGATGGGCGTTCGGCGCCCTTGAGGTTTGCATTACTCGGCGTACATTCGTGTTTGCGCCTAATAACGCTTTGCATTACGAAACGACGATGGCTAAATGTTGTAGGCTCGGGTAGAAGAGGAAAGACGGCTACGTCGAGGAGCACGCCCTGCAGCTAGCGAGGAAAAGGAGGCGCGGTGAGGAGGTGGAGCACACGCAGCGCAATGGCGGCCAAGTTCGAGGAACTTACTAGGTTCCTTTCCACGACGTGGTTTGACTGCGCCACACGGGCTCCTAGCTCCGTCGCTCCACGGTTGTTTCGCACTCAGCCCGTTCGGGTACTCCCCGTGAGTTTGATAGCAAAGAGTTTTGTTTTTCGTTTTCATGTATCAAGTAATCATGCCTAACACTTGCAACCTTGTCTTCTTTGCGCAGCCTGCATCGGCGGGTTCGAATCAGCCGGCTCAAGGTGGTGAGCAAGTCTTCCCGTCGCCGGCAACTCAGTATCAACCTTTCCCACCCTTCCCGCCTCAAGAATGAACTTGTGTACTAGTTAGACTTGTGGACTTGTTTGGACAATTTGTGGACTTGATGTAGTGTAGTGATGCACTTGTGGACTTGATCTAGTGATGTTACCTTTTAATATATGTGTTCTATGATATATCGATGTGTTTTATGCGCGGATGATGTGGAATGTGATATATATGTGTTCTGTAATTGAATGGATGTATATATATTATATATGTGTTTGTTTGTCAAGGTGGAAAGGAAAAACAAAAAAATGACAATTTTTCAATGGTTTGCCGAAGCGCTGCTCGGCAAAGCCTCCTTTGCCGAGCATATTAGCAATTGTGCTCGGCAAACCTGGGGAGAAAATGGCTGCCCGATGGCCACCTCCCCAGGTTTGCTGAGCCGGAGTGGCACAGCCCCTTGGCAAAGAAAAGGAGTTTGCCGAGCGTTCACTTAAAGGCCTCTCGGCAAAGACAAAGATCTTTGCCGAGAGCGAAATAGGGAGCGCCGGCACAGAATTTCCAAAAAAAAATATATTTCTTTGCCGAGCGGGCCTCCGCGAGTTCTCGCACAGAATTTCCCAAACAAAAAAAATCCTTTCTTTGCCGAGAGTGGACCTGACAGGTGCTCGGCAAATCCGGATGTAATCGCCGTCTGTTCCAACGGTCGTTAACCGTTACTTTTCTTCACCGACGGTCGTTAACGGTGCTCGGCGAAGGCTTCGCCGAGTGTTTATATTCCGGTGCTCGGCATAGGACCTGTGCCGTGAAAAAATTCCCCGTCAGTCCTATGCCGAGCACTGTGCTCGGCAAAGGCTTCGCCGACGGCTAAATGGCCTTTGCCGTGCACTCCCAGTGCTCGGCAAAGCACCGGTTTCCTGTAGTGCATGGCTGCTAGTGTCCGGTGCCCGTTTATCTGAAATATTATTGAACCGGTAGGTATTCCATCTTCCGACGTGTAGTATTTATCACGACATCGACCTTATTCATATCTCAAACTTAGGCATTTGTGCCATTCCAAAATAAAATAAAATAAAATGACAGGGCATCACTGGTTCCAAGAACCATCCGTTGGTCAGTTGTGGTGTGCTTGCTTTGACGAATAACTAGGTCGATCATCTACTTGTTCCTCGTTCTTTTCGTTTCGGTTCTGTCTTTCTTGTTCTTTTGTGTTCTTTGTATATTACATGTTGTTGTTGTTGTTTTATAATAAATTACAGTAGGATCTCCTTGCTCCTCCTGATTCCTCAAAAAAATAACATATTCCTTGCTTTTTTTGTTTGGTTTGTGAATTGAATAGATTAAAACAGCATTCTTATAGTCCAATGGTAGGGCGGTCCAAAGGACGCTACCCACCGAGGTTCAAATCACGGTGCTCGCACCCTTTCCTAGGATTTTGCCGGATTTACCGGCGTTATGCATTCAGTGGTAGCGGCGTTCCGTTGGACGACGGGCGCCAATGGTGACTTCGGGAATCTCTAGATCTGCCAGTGTCAGAATGTAACCTCCTAAATTATAGGGCCACACACTTTTTGTCATTGTCCCCTCTGACGGCAGTGCTTGTGTACCCGATAACTTACGAAGCTCTGTCGGGTGTTCTAGAGAACCCCGATTAAATTACAGATTACAACTCATACCAGGATCAACAAAGGAGTAGCTACAACATTACAACATTTGTTACAAAAAACATAAATCGAGTATGGAAGAATAATAATAATATAATTTTATAAAATATGAGTAAGTTACTTTTGAGTAAACTTAACTCAATCGCGGAAGCAGTATAACTATAGGAGTCATCCAAGTCATGTCGAGCCCACCGACACAACCTTAGTTAGCAAAGACGAGTCAACACCGCAACAAGGGTTAACAAACCCCGAGTACATAATGTACTCCGCAAGACTTACCCGACAAAAAGAAAAAAATTCCAAGGATATGCCGGCTTAAGGGAAGTAGAACTAGAAAAGGGAGTTTGCGTAAAAAGCTTACTACAAGTGGATCCTTACTTTCAATATTTTAGCAGCCAATTTGTTCATTATCAGTATCCAATTTGCACCTGATCTAAATAAAGCACTTATTAAGTATCACATCTTAGTCTTATTTCTGCATCTCTTTTCTTTTCATAACCATGAGTAACTTTGTTTCTTCACTTACTACGATGTGAGGGCAGAAGAACGGGTCTCCATATCCGAGGAGCAACGGACGATTCGAATCGATTATAACCCAGCTGGGGAGTCCTCACCACACGACATATGTAGAACTTAAACTTGCATATGTCAACCCTCTCTCGCCGTCCAAAACGGGACTTTGGGTCAAACGCCACCCGAGAGCACAGTTCCCCACCGCCGCACCAAATTTCAAGTAGGGGCGGGTACACGCTTACTCCCGCCATCTCTCCACTCCCAAAGGCGTAGTTGTCCGTTCCCAATTTGGCACACCTCCGAGATCAAGCTTACCGGAGTATGTGGCCAGTACTAGTTTCGACCGACTGGGGTGACGCCCGAGCGACGTGCCCTCGACCGTAGAAGGCCTCGGCGCAACCCGCGTTCAATAGTCCCGAACTTAATAAGCCAAACAACGGACGGTCCTTAAACGACCAACACAGGACAAGCACAGCTAGGTATCCCGCCGGCTTTTCAACCTAAGTCCCGTCTGATCTCAAATTCATCACTACCATGATCATATACATGCTCTCATGAACCACCATCAGGGTGTTCTCTTTTTCCATTGTCACAGGGAACAAAGATAAAACCTATATCTCGTAAATGGTGAAACCACCATTTGACTTCTACCGAAGTCTAAGCATTACTAAGCATAAGAGATCGACCTACACATACTAGTGGGATAACATCCGGAATAACCGTAGATCAAGGTAATCATGCAACAACGGTATCAACCAACTCCTACTAACTTAATGCACATGACACTAGACTTAAGGTGAATAAAATATTTGTAAAAACAGAGAAGAGTTTATGCTCCTGGGCTTGCCCGTGTTGCAGAAAAAAAATTAGATTCCGCAGAAGGATCACCGAAGATCGAACTTGACATCAATGCCTTTGATGATACACCTTCTCAAAAGCTTGATTATCGCGAACCACAACACTCTCGTTTACTACACGTAAATTAATAAGGTATGCTCAGCATGATGGAAATTTAAACATGATGCTTACAGGTGCATGAAATGATTAATAACTTGAGTACAACTAATTTCCTTCACGATAAAGTTGCAAACCCAACAAAACCAACTTGTTGAACTGTTCTATAAGATATCATCACCATTGCCTAAGGAGTTCTCAAGGACCATTTGAAAATATTATAACTAAGGTTTACAAAAGAAATCCTAAAACTCCACTTAATTCAATACAAAAGGCTTTTTAAACATTTTCTAAACAATTAAATAAATAAGAATAAAATAAATTTTCTTGAAATGACTCCAAAAATTTTGTACAGGTAGATCTTGTCATGAAACAGTGCCAAAATAATTTTCATAATTTTTGAACGTATATTTTATTTTCTAAAATTCATGGAAGATGCATTTTTCAATTAAAGATTATAATTTTAAAACAGGCTAAAACTATTGAAAATTCAAGTTTCAAATTTTTCATGGATAGAAAACATCATAGGAAGGCTACATAGAAATTTTCAGAATTTTTAAACAAGTATTTGAATTTATATGAAATTTGGAAAATCGGGCACTATTCATTAAAAGGAAATTGATAAAACATTTTTATAAAAAGAAAAATGACTTCGGGCTCAAAGCGGCCCGTAACGGCCCATGACCGCAAGTGCGCCTGACAGTGCGGGCAAGCTGGTAGGCCGGCCCAACTCGGCTGCCCTAACCGTGCACCGCAGTTTTGCAAAAGAAACCCCATCCTATTTTCTAATTACAAATCTACAGGACATACTATTTACATGCGTCATAGACTTTTCACTTAGCCCCTCGACAAAACCTAAAACTACATGCTGGTGGGGCCGGGGTGTCAGCCCGCGGTGACCCGACATCGACGACCGGGTTGGCCAAGCGGCAACTTCGCCCAGCACGGTGAGGTTCCTGGCGGCGGACTTCCTCCAACCTACTCCCTTTGACCTCGCGCATCCACTGGTACCTCAAACTCGATGGCTCGAGCTCGGTATTAACCCCGCCGGCGGCCATGGCGCGCGGCGGCACGGTGGACAGCGCGGGGCGGCGAACGGGTTTTCCCCGGTGACGGCGAGCACACCAACAACTCAAACAAGCTCCTGCGACCCTAACTAAACCACTAAGAGATAATGAAACAGCCCCAAGCGCCCGCGGCCAAGACGCCGGCGGATGGCGAACGGCGGAGCTCACCGGCGCGGCTCGTGTTCGGCTAGACCAACACGGGACTGGGAAAACGGAAGGCACCTCCATGCACGAAGCTTACCGTGACTTGCATGCGCGTGCTGGTTGCAATGGGGACAGAGCGGAGCTAGGAGGTCACCGGTGATGACGGGCGGCGGCGCGCTTCGGCCGGCAATGACGGCGTTCCAGTGAAGACTGCGCGGTAACATTTAGAAGAAGGTGTCGACCATGATCACGACATAAAGACGAGCTCAACGCACAAGGTGGCTCGGCGAGAGACTCACCGTGACGGCCGGTCGATGGAGAGGAGCTCGCGGCGGTGCGGTTGCCGTCCGCGGAGAAGACGGCGGCGCTAGCGCGATTCAGCGACAAAGAAGTGACCTTGGCGGGTCGAAAGCGTGTGCGCAAAAAGAAATTACGAAGCTGGTGGCGCGTTCAATTTGGGTGGGTGGAGCTCATCGGCGGCGACATGGCGCGGCGGGACGGAGGTGGTTGCCGACGGCGAAAGAAGAAAAAAAGGAGACGACGGCGCAGCTCGGACTTTATAGGATCGGCCGAAAAAAATCGGATGGGCGACGCGACATTTGCGACCATCTTAAAGCGAGGAGGTGGCGTTTGGACACGCCTAGAAGGCTGGAGAAGGCCACAGCAAATGGCGGCGACGGCCCGGAAATCCCGGCGAGATCTTCCCCCCCCCCCGACACAGAAGCACAACCCTAACTTTGAAAATTGCCAATTTCTCCAAAAATTTGAATAGAACTTGAAAATCTCCAAGAACAAAAGTTGCTCAAAATTTCAAGATCTACAACTTTCCTAATTGGAACATTTTCAAATTCGGCCTCAATTTGAAATTTGAATTTGGGGCAACTTTGAAGTCAAAATGGGATTCAAAATTACTTTAAAATTTGTATAGAAACTTGAAAATCTTCAAACACCAAAAATGTATATCTTGACATGATCTACACTTTTGCTTTTGGAACCAAACCCAAATTCTCTTTGGATTTTTAACGGAAGAAAAGGGGGTAAAAATGGTTTAGGGTTTTTAAATTTCCAACACATGAAATGTCATTCCAATTCAAACTTTTTCACACCAAAGCTCATCTAAACCTAGAATTAAACTTATTTTTAGTGCAATGCACAACCTTTGGTGAGCTAATGATAAATGCTTAACAATGATCATGACGACATATCGGGTTTTAGTGATAGTAACACCGGGGGTGTTCTGAGGTGCTCGATCCTTCCGGAGGTGCTCATAGGGGTAGGGTTTTACGTGCGTGTATTAATAGGGATGAGTGTGCGTGCGTATTGTGAGTGTCCGTGTTGTACTTGTGTAATTCTAAAAAAAAAAACAGCATTACGTCATTCCTCCCAAGCTACTCCCCGTCCCTAAATAAGTGTCGTTTGTGTTTCCCGAGAAACAACTTTGATTAATTTTATATTAAAAAATATTAATACCTTTGATATATAATTGGTATCATTGGAAAGATATTTAAATCTAGTTTTTTAACAAAATTATTTGGAGACACAAATATTGCACGTATTCTCTACAAAGCCACAAATTTGTGGCACGTATACCAATGCCGACAATTATTTAGGGATGGAGGGAGCAATAATTAGTACTAGAACGTGGAATGATGTCATTCCACCAAATTAGAGAAACAAACTCATGATGAGGCACCACCTCATCTATTATTGGGTGGCTTCTCAGACTAAACACCCTATCAGTTCCCCGTGTTTGGCGCCTTTTGATCTGGTTCCTCATGGTGAAGACGACATGCCATATACAAATGGATTAACATAGACTTAGAAAAAAAAAAGTTTCAACCTGCAGCTTTGTCAAACAACACAGTACATTTTCCAATGCTAGATACATGACACTGTCTGAATGATGAAACCAAAAAAAAAAAAAAAATTGAACATCTAGCTAGTTTCAATACTTGTTATTTTCTAAAAACTAGTTCACCAACACGTGCAATGGGACACTAACTAATAAGAATACTTATGTCAAATATCTTTTTTTCTTTTCATTAATGTTCTAAAACAATAGCCATATAATAGGTAGTCTATAGTCTATATTCAATTGTGATAATTGTTCTGAATGAAACCTGAATGACGATTGTGATTGATCGGTAATCGTGGTGTACAATAATACGGTATTTATGTCCGGACAAAGAAACCGCCTAATCTTGAATCGGTGCCTTGGCGTGGCGATGTCCCTTCGGGAAGGAGTACGGTTTCTCTCCGTCTGAGGCAAATCCTTGCCTCCTACACTACCTAATGGATAATACTAATCCTAATACTAACTATCTATTATTATCCATTGATCAATAATTAATTAACTCTAATTAATCTTAACACTCCCCCTTGATCAATGGATCTTGTGTAGGCACCGTTTTACTCTTGTAGAATCTTTGATAGTATATCGTCAATCATATCTTGAAAGCTTTGGAAAACCCCGTGGGGAAAAAACCAAAGTATATAGATATATCTGGTAAAAAACTCCTTAAAACCCGATTGGGAAAAATAAGGAGAAACCCCATGATATATATAATTTCCAATGTCTATAGACCCTTTATGTAATTCTAAAGACTTAGTCTAAAGACACTTTGATTAAAGATCAATATGTCATATATTATCCTTGAAAAACCTCTGTGAGGAAAAATAGATAATATGACAATTACTATGTATTAACATTACCTCATTAAAAACTTTATGTGAGAAAGCTCCTTAAGAGTAAAACTCATATAAAGAAAAAGAGTGTAATGTGATGCTTATGTAGGTTATGTTTTAATGAGATTCTCCCCGATTCTTGCAAATCTCTAAGTCTTCTCATACCAATTCCTATAACGCATTTAGAAAACGATGAGTATGGTAGAGATTTTGTGAATAAATCCGCTAGATTATCACAAGACTTAGTTTGCAAGATTTCTATTTCTCCATTCTGTTTGGAGTTCATGGGGGTAGAATAGCTTAGGAATAATATGCTTAGTCATATTACTCTTAATATAACGACTCCATCGACTAACACATGCGAATTATCCTCAAAGATAATTGTCGGTTGCATCAACCGTCCCAATGCCAAAAGATTGTATTATGTGGTTTATCATTCTGCGGAAGCCATACGCGTCGCGTGATGCCTCATATAATGCTATTATTTGAGAATGATTGGTTGATGTAGATACTAAGGTACGCTTTGAAGACTTCCAAGATATTGCTTGTGCTACCTTGCAAGAATACAAAAGCTTTGTTTGTGTGATCTGCCATTGTGGGGATCGATAAATAACCAAATCGTATATCCTATAAGATTAGGATTTTGACTTCTACTATAGAATAATCCAAGATCTCTAGTGCCATTGAGGTATCTCAAAATTGATTTAACTCCTACCCAATGACGTTTGGTAGGTGCGGCACTATGTCTTGCTAATAAATTTCTTTGCGCAAATTCAATATCCGGCCGGGTATTGTTAGCAAGATACATAAGTGCTCCAATGGCACTCAAGTATGGGACTTGTGGTCCTAATACCTCTTCTTCTTTTTTCCCGTGGTCTAAAAGGATCCTTCTCAATATCTAAGGATCTTACTACCATGGGAGTCTTTATAGGATATGCCTTGTCCATATTGAATTTCTTCAATATTTTATCAATATAGGCGGATTGGTATACAAATATACCATTAGGTAAATGCTCAAGTTGTAAACCTAAGCAATACTTTGTTTTACCTAAGTCCTTCATTTCAAACTCCGTCTTTAAATGATGACAAGCTTCATTAATATCGGTTTTATTTGCCAATGATATTAAGATCATCGACATATACCGATATGATACAAAATCCTGTTGAGGACCTTTTAATGAAGACGCAAGGGCGGTCATCATTATTTGTGTATCCCTTCAACTTAAGGAATTCACTTAACCGATTGTACCACATTAGAGCCTTTGACCGCTTTAAGCCATATAATGACTTACGCAACTTGATGCAATACATGTTACGATTTGCCTTCTTATCTGGTATCACGAATTCCATCGGGAACCTTCATGTATATATCGAATCCGGTGACCCATATAAATATCTTTGTCACTACGTCCATCAACCGCATAGATAGACGATTTTTATGCGCCAATGAGATTAAATATCGAACGTTATTCCGCTCATGACCGGAGAGTATGTTTTCGTTGAAATCAACGCCCCGGTCTTTTATGTAAAACCTTGTGCCACTAGCCTCGCTTTATAGCTCACCACTTCGTTGTTTTCGTTTCTCTTACGAACAAAAACCCATTTATATCCACAGGTAGGATACCGGGAGGTGTTGGCCTAACCGCCGAAAACACCTTTCTTTTTTATTTAGCGAGGCAATCTACGCTTCAATTGCTTCTTTCCACTTATCCCAATCCGAGCTTCTTGCACTCAACCATAGACTTGGGATCCAAATCGATGTGAAAGACATTTGCAATTTCTTCAAAGAAATAACAGTCGACTACTATGGACTTACGATCATAAGATTCTCCGGTCTCAACAAAATTGATAGCGATTTCTTCAATCCTTAAAGATTCATCATTGTTTCCCTCAATGATGGATCCAAGATGTTCGGCGTTAGCTCCGGTGTTTATGCGCATAACTGACCTAGAGTGTGGATTATAACTATCCACGGGACATACAATGTCCTCCTAGTGTCTATTAACCAAATTTGTATTTGATTTTGTTGTCTTCTTACGCTTATTAGCGGACTTATCTTGCTTCTTAGAAGTGCTTCTCCCCCTCTTATTATTAATCGGGGTTGAGTGGTTTTCTTTGGTACCTCCACTCTTTTCGGGCACATTCCTTGCGGGATGATAAGACTTTGTGACACCATTATAATGCAGAAAAGCGTCTGGCAGATTATTTTGCAATATTTTGCAAATCAATGATTCTCTCGAACACGTTGTTCGGTCTCAATAGTACGTGGATCTTGAAATGAAATGCCTTCAGCATTCCATTCTATTTCCGGCATTTATTTCGATGCGATTCTCCCCCTAATGCCGGAAATGATCCTCGTTAAATATGCAATCAGCGAACGAGCAAGAAAAAAGATCCCCCCGCAAGGGTTCTAAGTACTTTATGATTGACGGAGAGGAATATCCAATGTAGATCCCCAATTTCCTGTGTGGACCCATTGATGTTCGCTTAGGTGGTGAGATGGGTACGTATACTGGCACCCAAATTTAAATTTACGCAAATGGGAAATACTAGGAGGATTCCCACGTACTAAATGCAAGGGGAAGTATCATGATATGCGGTTGGTCGTATTTGGATTAAGTCTGCGGCGTGCGTAACTGCATGACCCCAACACGGCGTAGGCAATTGACAATTCAAGAGTAAAGGTCTAGCTATAAGCTTAATTCGTTTAATCGGTGATTCAGCCAAATCCATTTTGAGTATGGACATAAGGAAATGAATGCTTAACCTGAACTCCCAATGCCATAAAATAATCATTAAATGCACGGGATGAGAATTCAGCGGCATTGTCCATACGGGATAGATTGTATCCGGTGTTCAGGATATTGTGCCTTCAATTTTATGACTTGAGCCATAATTTTAGCGAAGGCATGGTTACGTGTCGATAACAAAGACACATGGGACCATCTAGTAGATGCGTCTATCAAAACCCGAAAAAATATCCGAACGGCCCCGATGAAGGCTGAATCGGACCACAAATGTCTCCTTGAATTCGTTCAAGAAATTTAAGTGGTTCAGCTCGGATTTTAAGATAAGATGGTCTTAAAATCAATTTCCCAATAGCACAAGCGATTGCAACAAAATTCTTTATTCGGGGAAATTTAGCTTTTGTCATGTCGTGACCCTCTTGAATTGTTAATAATTTTCCTCATCATCCCTATTCTGGATGCCCAAGTCGATCATGCCAATTTCGAATGTATCGACATCTTGGAAAAATTATTTTATAAGTAACATGTGGAACAGGTTTTATATATGTATAGTACAATCCAGTTTGGAGTGAAGAAAATTTTTCGCAGATTTGTTTGCCATAACCCGTAAGTTTAGTTAATAGGAGATACTCCTTATTATTATCTACATGTGTTTCTGCATTTAGGCCGTTCTTACGGATGTCTCTAAAACTTAGAAGGGTGCGAGTAGAATTAGGATACTGATAGTGCATCCTCTATCATTATTTGTGTACCCATAGGCAATGTAATAGTAGCTCGGCGAACCAACTATCACGGTGTCCTTACCATTAATGGTCGTAATATTTCCTTCTTTTTCTTAAGAGTTTGGAAATATTTAATTTCTCTAAGTATAGAGTTTGTGGTACAAGAGTCCACAAGGCATAATTCTTCCTCCGATGGATTGCTTGTTACCGACATCTATATGTCATATATGTAAGAAAATGAATATGCAACAGTAATGTATCGAAATAACAAGTGTATATAAATATTATATATATACATATAAAATAATGTACAAAGTATAGATTAATTATTTATATACAAGCAACAGGTATAAGACTGCTATAAAATAGCTACTATTATTACAACACAAAATGTCAAATCTGGACCAAACTACTCTAGGTCTCCAAATATGTCTCCAGATCCAAATTCTATGAGCATATTATCAGTAGATGGGAGATCCTCAGTGGTGGTGTTCTCTTTATTAATTGGGGCTAGCCGAGAACAACCCACTTCTTTAACCTCGAAGCAAGATTGAAATGAGTTTCATATTTCTTCTCTTCTGCTGGTTTGGTCTCTTTTTAATGACTTCTGATATAATGCAACCAAGTGCTTAGGAGTTTTGCAATCCTTAGCTAAATGCGAATAATCCCCACAACGATGACACCTTCTGTCATTCCTGGGTTTCGCATTGTCTTTTTCTTTTATTGTCGAAGTCTTTCTTCTTATTGTTGAAGTAAGGCTTGTTGCCTTTCTTGAACTTGGCGCTTATTAAACTTGTTCCTTGGATCGCGTCGTTGGAACTTCGTTTTATTCTTATTATCCTTCGTACATTATGAACCTCGGGTAGAGGTGCCGATCCAACAGGATGTTTATGATGGTTCCTCATAAGAAGTTCATCATGTTTTTCGACTTGAGATAATGTATGGATAAGCTTGGAATAAACAATATATCCATGAGCCCTATATTGTTGTTGCTTGAGTAACTTCGATCAGAAGGATGCATAGTAGAGAGGGTCTTCTCTATCTTATCAGCATCAGTAGGCTCTTTCTCACAAAATTTTAAACGAGAGCAAATTCTATGAACAGCATGGTTATAATCAGCCACGGTTTTGAAATCTTGTAAACGCAGATGATTCCATTCGTGGTTGGCCTCGGGCCAAATAAGTTCTTTTGCTGATCATAGCGTTCTTTGAGAGCTACCCATAATTCCCCGGGTATTCTCAAGCATAACGTATTCAGCTTTTAAATCCTTATGAATATAAAAAAAGTAATAACGCCAAAGCAGAAAAAAATTTTGTTGATCAGTTACAACAACCCCTTGTTGGGATTCTTGTATTGTTGAGGAAAGTTTCCTAGCCGCAAGTGCAATCTTTATATCAGAGGCCCAAGTTGGGTAATTACTTCCATCTAGAGCAAGTTCCTCAAATTCTCTAGTGGTAGACATATTCCTATACGTGTGATTATGATTTAATCAATTATGTGTATAGGTTTTGTAATACAACTCAGGTGTGTTGTAACAATGGATACAGATTAAACTAGTTGCGAGTTATAAAGCTACAGAATTATAACAGGACATATTTTAAAGTAAAAACAACTCATATGTTGTCCGTGAGATTTAACTTGTGGTTTGCAAGACATAAACAATGCCATATATTATTATTAAATTATATTTGTGACAAACATATCGCTGGAAGGGGTTTGGGTACAGCGATATATTTTAAACAGAAACTATAAGTCACAAATATAAAATTTTATGTTGCGCAAAGATTTAAGTTGCAACACAAAATAAATAATAGATTGAAACAAGAATAGAATAAATAAAGTAAAACTTAGGCAAGAATTACAAACCACAAATATATTATTCACGTTTACAGCATAGTATAAGGTACAAATATACAACTTTACAGAGTCTCAGACTCACAACTTGCAGAAATTTACAACTTGCAGAAATTTAAATTGTACCAAATATTCTAACTATGCAGAAAATAGAAACTAAAATATAAAATAGAATAAATAAAACAAACAGAGAGTGAGCGAGAAGGCCATCCGTCTGTTCATCCAACCAGCCCAGCCCGCATATAGCGCTCGTGCGTTCAAGACGGCCGCCGCCGCCTCTGGCCAAGCGCCCGCCGCCCGCCGTTGCGCTGCGCAGCCCACCGTCCGCCTTTCCAAATACCAGATCTGCATTGCCTGCCGCCCTTGCTTACTGCTTCCCGCATCAAGGTCGTCCATGGCCCCAGTGGAGTCGGCCATGGAGGTCGGCCGGCGAGGGCACGCCCCCGTCATCCTCGAAGAGGAACGCCGGGCACGCCCCCCCGCCCAGCCGCGCCGTCGCCGGTGGAGAGGAGCATCCTCCCTCTCAACCGAGAAGAGGAAGGACGCCCGAGCCGATGGGGGCGTGGGAGCAGCAACGGCGGCGCCGGCGTAGGAGCGCGGAAGAAGACGTCGCTGTTGAAGCGCGGGAAGAGCAGTGTTGATGTCGTGGGCGAACGGGGTGGCCATCCCCTTGGTCGGCGGTTAGCTTCCGTTCCGGTGGCGGCGACCTCGGGGGGACGGGCGGCAGCGGCATCAACGGCGCGGGTGGCTTCGCAGCGTGAAGGCGTTCGGTGACGGGCATCGGCGGTTCGGCATCATGGGCTGGCGCGGCGAGCGAGAAACTCCCCAAAGGCCCTGCGAAGATGGTGGCGCCGTGCTCGGAGCAGACTCCGGGGCGAACTGTGCGGCGTGGCGGCGAACGTCGGGCTCCGGCGCGTCGTCTGACGCCGTTGAAGCGGCAAGCGGAGCGCGACCGGGCGTCGATGTCGCGGAGGGCCCCGGCGGGCGGCACTCGGATGACGGCGTGGAGGGCGGCGATGTGGCGGTTGGTGAACGTGGACTCCACCGCGTTCGTGATGGTGTCCACCATCGCGTTCATCGAAGGGGGAAGAAGGAACCCGAAGCCATGGCGAAACTTACCCCTCGTGAGTGGTTCCGGCGATCTTCCGGTGATCTTCCTCTCGCGACCTCGAGTCTCGGCGGTTGTCGGCGAAAGTGCGTGATAACGTGTTACGAATGAAACTGAATGACGATTGTGATTGATCGGTAATCGTGGTGTACAGTAATACATGTATTTATGTCTGGACAAAGAAACTGCCTAATCTTGAATCGGTGCCTTGGCCGTGACGATGTCCCTTCGGGAAGGAGTACGGTTTCTCTCCGTACAGGCAAATCCTTGCCTCCTACGCTACCTAATGGATAATACTAATCCTAATACTAACTATCTATTATTATCCATTGATCAATAATTAATTAACTCTAATTAATCTTAACAATAATCAACCAAATATTGTTTTTTCGTATCCATGTCCATAGATTTTTTTTCTTTATGTTTCTGCAATATACACTTAGTTGAAACCTTTGTTTTTCCTATGATAGTTTTAGCTGTAGTTTATATTTTGACGGTATCAACCTAAATTTTCATTTTCCCGAAATTTTAAGCATATTAATTCCTTAGATACAAAAAATATTATTTTTGCAATAGTGATTGTAGTCTGCCGATCTAATGACAAATTAAAATGATTTTGATATTTGTAATAATTTTAGGATCCATATTTTTTATTTTTGTATAAACCCTTATTTCATCCCTTTATGTGATATCATGAAAATCTATACATTAACCTTTACCGCATCAATTCAAAATTGTAATGCTTATTGTAGAATTTATTATAAATTTAATGTTTTATTTACTATTAAAAAAATATAAGGCCCTAGGCTACCCGCTTAGTTGAATTTGACAATATCACAAATTGTTATTTAAGCATGCAACACTCAAGATAATTGTTATAACTAATGTATTTTTAAATAATGGATGTTGAATTATTGTTTGTAAGCTTATATGAGCATGTACATGTAGATCAAGAGATTTTTTAGTTAATTGATCAATAGCCTTCGAGGTAGATAATTTATGTACAAATTACATTACTTTTACATTATCTTTTATAATGCCATGTATCGGAAATTTAAGTGTAAATATAGGGGGTCAAAGCATTATCTTCCAATTGTTTGGATTTTTTCTCCTCTGCATTTGTGGTCGTTTGATTCAATTTTTCCGACCTGTTCGATCCTCTGGGATCGGCCCACTCCACCAAATCTTTAGTCCATGGGCCTAATACCGCCACTTAGGGCCGAAGACCTTATGCTAGGACAAGATACACGAGTGGTTGAACAGGGCGAATGTGCCGACCAGTCGTGTCGGTGAGGATTCATCCGCCGACCACCCCCCTCGCGCAGCCCACTCTTACTTTCAAGCCCACCAGCCGGCCCAGCCGCCCGCGCATCCTGATTTCTGGCCCAGGCGCGCTATGTCGCTGTCGCGTTCTGCAGAAAAGGGAAAAAACTTGAGGCGCTGGTGAGATTCGAACCATGGACCTCATGGTACAATTGGCAACAAGTTACCACTACACCACACGTGAGTGTTGTGTTAAACAAACGAAATATTTTCCTTATATTCTATTTCTTAAATGTTTTTTTCTTTTCTTTCATTCATTAATTTTTATTATTTTATTTTATTTTCTTCTATTTATTTATTATTATTATTTTTTATTTCTTTTTATTTTTTTTTTATTTTCTTTTTTTTTTCCTTTTTTTTTCGTGTGGTATGTTATTATTATTATGTGATGTTACATTGTATTTCATGTAATGTTTTAACGAGTTTGTTCTGCGAGTTCGGCGTGTTTTTGTGATGTTACGTTAAATAGCCGGTCTCCTAGTGTGTGCAATGTTCTAGCGTGTTTCTTGCGATGTTGTAGCGCGTTTCTTCCGATGTTCGGGTGTTTCTTGCGATGTTACGTAAAATCCGGCTATTTCATTTGTTGAAAATAGCCGGTCTCCGAAAAGTGTGTTTGTGCGATGTTCTAGCGTGTTTCTTGCGATGTTCTAGCGTGGAGTGTTTCTTGCGATGTTCTAGGGAATTTGGCTATTTACGTGGTTGAAAATAGCGGTTCTCTTAGTGTGTTTGTGCGATGTTCTAGCGCGTGGAGTGTTTCTTGCGATGTTCTAGGGACTTTGGCTATTTCTATGGTTGAAAATAGCTGGTTCTCCTAGTGTGTTTGTGCCATGTTCTAGCGTGTTTCTTGCGATATTCTAGCGCGTTTTTTCGATGTTACGAGTGTTTGTTGCGATGTTACGTAAAAATCCGGCTATTTACATTTGTTGAAAATAGCGGTCTCCTAGTATGTTTGTGCGATGTTCTAGCGTGTTTCTTGCTCTAGCGCGTTTCTTCTGATGTTGCGAGGTGTTTCTTGCGATGTTCTAGGGAATTTGGCTATTTCTGTGGTTGAAAATAGCCGGTTCTCCTAGTGTGTTTGTGCGATGTTCTAGCGTGTTTCTTGTGATGTTCTAGCGCGTGGAGTGTTTCCTGCGATGTTCTAGGGAATTTGACTATTTCGTGGTTGAAAATAGCTGGTTCTCCTAGTGTATTTGTCGCGATGTTCTAGCGTGTTTCTTGCGCGATGTTCTAGCACGTTTCTTCCGATGTTCGGGTGTTTTTTTCCGATGTTCGAGTGTTGTAAAACAAGTTCGCCCGAGCTACTTTCTATTCGAATATATCTTTGTATCAAAGTTTCGGTTAGTAGTCTGGCGGCTATGAGAACCTGCATCATTTTTCTTCATTCTGAACTCAGCTCCTGGCTTGTATGATTATTATTTAGTTTCTGGACCATTCTCTGGTTGGTACATTGTAATAAGCTTGGAACGTATATATGTTCGAGCAGGCTTTATGTGTTGCTTGCATTGCCTCATGCATGGTGCCTTTTTCTTATCCTGATGTATGTAACTAGAATATCATTCTCTACAAGCTACAATATTTTTTTTCATGTAAATGGAATCTTTCCCCTAGAACTTGAATAGTTTTTTTTTTTTTGAACTTAACTTGAATAGTTTTCTCCAGGACTTGTTGTCCTGGACTCGAATCACCTGCCTTCGAGCCTTCCGACAACTCAGACTGTAGCACTTGGGGAAGGATAATTGAGGTGGAATACAGCCGTTATGTCCGTTGTCCGGATCGGTCTTCATCTCGTTGGCCCACTACAGTCCATTAACAAATATGCTGGCTGGATCGTGGGCCACATCGATCGGGCCCTGCGGCCAGAACCCCAGGCCCATTGCCGGCATTTGCTCATGCGCGATATACACCCTACTTGTATCAAGTAGGTTGTTGCTGTCATAAAAAAAAAAAAAAAAAAGTTGCTGCTGATCATATACTAACCTTCTATCTAACGCACAAGAGGAATTAGAGTGGATTAGAGAAGAAATCAAGCTGAAAAAAAAGCAGGTACTGTTTTCTGTGTTTTATAGTCGTTCGTGCAAAGTAACAAATGGTTTTCCCTGAATTACAGAACTAGAAACAGAGAGCATATCCCATAGTGTAAACAGGATGGATGTAGTACTTGGCTGCCAGGCATCTGGACTTTCCGCCTGCTGACTGGTGCTTCACAAACGACGGATTGTGTCACTTGTGCTGTGCATGCTTGAGATAGTTTTTGTTGGTTCAGATAGGATTTCAAGCCATTCTTAGCACTGATCAGCAGGGCTAACCCAAAGGTCAAAAGCCATCCACCGTGTCACCATCCTCTGCATCAATGACGTGTTTCATTATTCTTTCTCCAAATCATTTTTCGTCTATTTATAATTTTATATACCCCTTGGCTACAATTTTTTTCAAACAAAAGGATACTTTTTTAACTGTTAATATCATTGACCTCAATATTGTTCACATAACTAAAATGTTATTTTGCTGATTTAATTTTTTATTTCATGGATTCTTTCATTTGTTTCAATTTCTAGTATTACATCGGCATATTAATGTCTTAAACTGGAATATCATTCTCCAAAACCTACAATACATATTTTATCATGTAAATGGAATCTTGCTCCCTTGAACTTGAATAGTTTTCTCCAGGACTTGTCCTGGACTCAAATCACCTGCCTTTGAGCCTTCTGACAAGTCAAACAATAGCACTTGGTGAAGGATAATTGAGAATTTGAGATTTCGGAATTGACAAGACACACATGCATGCATGCCTCTCTACTGTCGTTTGGGTTTGCAGATGAACTCACGGGGAGAAAAATACCTTGGCCCATTTTTTGGGTGAGAAATCAGTGTATGTTTTGAGGTGACTTGGTTTGGATTCTGTCCCTCTTCAGCAGGAGCTACATAGCCCAAACCTTGCATTAGCCACGGCCTGTACGCCTCAAGCGCATTTAGGGCGTCATCCCAACATTTTATTTTTAAAAACAGAGAATATTTTTTATTGTGACTGGAATGTTTTTTTTACACCACATGGAATGTTCTTTTTTTTATAACAACATGGAATGTTCCTCACTAGAACGTAGAACATGACCTTTACGAATCAAAATTTTATTTGTATTGATTCTTTTCATTTCTAATGTCACCAATCGTCAGCACAGAATATTTTTTCCTAAATTTTCAATATTATTCTCCTAAACTCCTGCCCCAGGCTGCTAGAGTTACTCTTATTAGATGAGTCCTGACTAGTATCCCTATATATTTGCTATCCTTCATCAAGTTCCCCAAGTGGGCCATCAAAACTGTAAACACACACATCCCTATATATTTGTACTTCTCAGTCTCTATATAAAATTGTTAACTGTAGAGGTATCATGCCTGTACATGTCCCAGCCATGTGGCATATTAAGGTTCCACCTAGAGTTCACTTCTTCTTATGGCTTTTAACTAAGAATAGAAACTTGACCAGGGACAATGTTAACATTAGGAAAAAAACTTGATGATCTTTCATGTTTGTTTTGTTAACCTGAAACTGGTCACCATCTATTTTTTGACTGTACTGTTGCAAAACATATGTGGCATGTAATGTCTGAGGTATTAGATAGAGATGTGGGAGAGAATTTCTTGTCCATTGGTCAGATGTGGCTTAGCAATAAGAAATATCTAGTACATAATGTTTTTTGTGCAGCAGCCCTGTGGGGGCTTTGGAAATTAAGAAACTTTCTTTGTTTTCATAAAGGACCTTGGCTGGATTTAAGGAACCTTCTCTTCAGCATTGCGGCTCTCCACCACAACTTGTTGATCCTGTGCCCGGAGGTGAGGAGAAAAGATTATGCAAGAAGATTGGCGAAGCTCAAGTCAATTGCAGCAAGCCCTGCGAGAATCTGTGGTTGAAGACAAATGGGATAGGTACATGTTCTCTACCGCTACAGACTGGAGCGTTTCAAATCTGCCAATAGAAGTGGTCAAGAAGCTTTCTGATGATGATGCGCTGGTAACGTCTGGAAGGCAATGGATTAGTCTGATGCCGAAGAGCAATGAGATCTGAAAAATAGCTATATACTGTTGTTAGTCATATTTTGTTATGGACTGTTGTTAAGCGTGAGTTTTGAGCTGAACTGTTTCTGGAAGGGTATAACCTTCCTCAGTACTGTAATCTGGACGGGTGTAACCCACCTCAGTGCAGACAGGCGTCGAACACCTGTGTTGTCTGTGATCAGGAGGCTGAGACGATGGTTCACCTCATCCTTGGTTGTCCTTACTCTCGAGAAGTTTGGCACTTTTGCCTGTACAGAGTGCATCTTCTCCAGTTTGTGCAGGTTCAGCCAGATGACATCTTGGTATGGTGGCTGCGTGTTAGGAAGCGAGTTCCGAAGTTGCTGCGGAAGGGTTTCGACTCCTTTGTCTTCCTCATCGCCTGGATGCTATGGAAGGAGCGGAACGCCAGGACCTTCAACTCGGTGTCCACTTCGGTACCAGGCTTGGTGGAAGCCATCTTTGTCGAGGCCGCGGCTTGGTCTTCGGGCGGCATGAAGCAGCTTGGGATCCTTCTGAGTAGAATTTGAGCTCCCTTTGCTGTGTTTGAGCACAACTTGTTAGCAATGTAGCACCAATTGAAGATCCAGTAGTTTGTAGGTCGCTTTGCGCGGTAATCATGGTGTTACCCTTGCGCTCTTTGTTGTTGGAACTTTGTCGTACCTATCCTTCTTAATGAAATACGCGCTACGGCGTGTTCTCGAAAAAAAGTAACCCACCTCAGTGCTGTAAAACTGGTTATGGTCCTTGCTAATGCAATGACAGGATCAGGTGCCCTTTAATTCAAAAAAAAAAAACTTCAATTTTGTATCCTTTTTGATAATAACTCTTTGCTAATAGTTACTCCCTCCGTCCCAAAAAAAACATGTAACTATGGGAAACGTGCCGGTCAATTTGACTAAAGTTTGACTAAGTTTATATTCGAATCTATTGATACTGATTTTGTATTATAAGTGTTAGTAATTTTTATATAAATTTAGTCAAATTTGGAATCGGGTTGACTTCTCGGAAAGCGGAATTGCATGTTTTCTGGGGACAGAGAGAGTATCTCTTTTGGATCCAAAAGTTTGTCTGGCCATCACCTTAAAATAACCTTAAACAATAATTGCAGAGACGAAGCACACAGGTGACTGGCTATGGCTAGAGAGATAGTACTTGACCTGGCTTCAGACCATTCGGGCTGTAGCTGGCTGCAATGTGCATGCTGGTTATATTGGTTCAGTTCGAATTTGAAGCCATTAGCAGAAGGCAATAATGTGGCCGACACATGAAGGCCCGTGTTGGGGAGGCCATTGGTCTTATCACCCCCATGGTTCGGCTCAAAGGCACCGAAAGGTTTCTTTTCGGCTTTGTTCGCCGAGGGTACATAGTAAGGTGCGATGGACGGCCGAGGCTGTGATAGTCGATTTGTCGACCGAGGCCGTGGGTTTCGGTTAGTGGATTCCCAAAAGCCACGGACTCGGTCCTTTTAAGATGGGTTTGCCGAATGAGTGCGCATCGGTTCACGGTGGCTGGTTGTTTTGCTTTCGGTTCCGCCTTCTTGCGTTTTTATAGGTGGTTGCACGGTCGGGCGCCGAGGGAATGGCTTTCAGCTCGTTGAGACCGGAGGGGAGCGTCGGTTAGAAATGGTCGGAGGCCTTGCTTTCGGTCTCGTTCCTCTTATGTCCCTTGCGGGTGGTTTCGTCGGCTGGCGACCGGCAGCGGCGACATTCGGTCCGAAGGAACCGAAGGAGGTGCGGCGTGGTCCCGGGGAGCAGTTGGGAAGCAAGCCTAAAAGGACCAAAGTGCCCCCGCGCAATGGAGGAATATCCGGTGATATCGGGGGGTAGTTGAGGGGTAGTTTGGTCATGTAAAGTGATACGGTCACCTATATATAGCCCCCTGGCGGGAATTGTAAAGGAGGATGGAAAAATTAATAAGAAGAGCTACTATTTCTACTTCCGAGTCGTCTTGTTCGGTTTATCTATTCGAGGTGGCTCGCTTCAGGGCGACTCCAACATTGGCGCCCACAATCGGTTGTGCGGCAACTCATGGCCCCGAAGGGAAGAACAAAACGGCCAGGCGCCTTCGGCGTTTATCTATTCGAGTTGGCTCGCTTTAGGGCTTACTCAACATTGGCGCCCACCGTGGTTGTGCAGGCAACTCATGGCCCCGGCGGGAAGAACAAAGGCGACGGGGGCACCTTTTAGTCGCCGAACATGCTCAGCGAGGACCCACCTGCCGAAACCGATACGCCCCATGGACAGGATCATGATACGGCCGAAGACGTTGCAACCGGTCCGGGGGCGGTCACGGGCCCAGGTACGTCCGCTGGGCAGGGTCTCACACTCCAGGGAGAAAATCCAGTAGCAGACCAAACAACAGATCAGGGCCGAGTCAACAACGACCTAGCAGAACATAACATGGTCATTCAACAATTAAATGACACGTAGGCAGAGCTAAATGAGTTGAGAGCCCGAAGGGATGCTTTGCTTCAGCAGGGAGGCAGCCAGTGAAGAGAGAATTCGCCTTCGTGAGCAGCTCAAGTTAGCACAAATCGAGAAAGAAAAGCTCATTCACCTAAATCGCTCTTATGGAAGAACACGCAGCGGCACCGCGGTAGGGTCGAAGAGAAAACGAAGTCAGGGCACGAATGCCCCGTATTCCGGTGGAGATACCGGAAGATGACTACGAGGTTGATCACGAAGAAATCGATGTCACTTCACCCCTTTCGGCTGAACTACGATACAGCCATGGCCGGTCGGCTATAAACCCGTGTTGCCCTCTTTTGATGGGAAATCGGACCGAAAAAAGTTCATCGCCCGGTGTTGACACCTGTTATAGCATAATATTACTAGTCAACTAAACATGGAAAAGGGCATAATTTGAATATTAACATAAGTCTAGGGGTTTAACATAATTCCATGAGTTTTGGTGATTTATATAATTTCAGGGACTTAATAGATAATTGCAGAGAATAATGGAGAAAGTTCCTAATATACAAGGCATATGAAGACCGGACTTATCCGTAAAAGCAACTCAACCCGAAAAGTGAACTAAAACATTCTAGAAGGTACCGAGGGACACCGGAAGAAACGGGAGGCCGAGGTGGCATGCCACCGGGCGGCCGCCAATGTCCACCCCGGCGGCCGCCAAAGTTACAAAATCTTAATCCAGCTCAGCTTTGTATGTCGGTTTACCACCGACATTGAGGTTGTCTCTACACCGCTGCCAAGGTCGGTTTGATCCAAGGGTTCACGTTCATCGCCAAGGCCTATATAAGAAGACCCCCTGCCCCCAGGGTGAAACCCGAATTCATTCTATCTCATTATTCATTATCTTTCAGTTGTAGAGGTGTCCCAATGTAAGGATAACCTCTCTCTCGATTAGTGAATTAGAGGTAGATTAGAAGTAGATTAGCTATGTAATTAGACATAGATTAGACATGTAATTAGAATTAGATTAGATCTAACTTAGATCTAATCAAGAATAAAAGGAGAGAGAAGCTATGCTCTTGTTCGGATATGTCTTCAGAGTATGGTATGTCTTTGTATCTTCTCTACAAGACTTATGATTCACATATTTATCTTCTCTATTTACTTCCATGTTTTACATATATGGTTAAGTATAGTTGTTATGCTATTGCATGGGATCTCCGCTCGTATTGAGGATTCTAGTTATTCATGGTAGCTAGAGGAGTAATTTATAGTATAGACTTGGTGTCTAGGCTATAGGTTACCTGAGATTGCACCCAACCCCACCTGGATAGTTTGTGGTAGCCCTGTGGTGATAGCCCCGATGGCCGATGTATTCCACCACGTTCGGGTTGGTGTTTTGTAGGACCGTAGTCAAACCTTCCTAGCCCCCTTCTCATCCCTTTCCGTGGCTAGTGCTTTGGTGTCCCGGGTGTTATGGTATAATTGCTATCATAGAACCTTAGTAATAGAGAAGTGCATAGGAACCTTGATCTCTCTTTGACCTCTTGATTAATTTAGTTTCTCTTTGATATCTTAGTTAGCTTATTATTTTATACTTAGATATTTACTTAACTTTTAACATTTACCCCCTCACTACTGATCTAGTGGTTTGCTTTGAGTTAGTGGATACATGATTGTGACTTATTAGAATACTTTAGCCAAAGCTTCCCCGTGGATACGATACTCTAGAATACTCATCCTAGGGAAAAGCTACAATGGTAGGTGTTCGGCGCTGCGTAATCCTTCATATTCTTTTAGCACTTAACAAATGCCAACGGCCAGCTATGAGGCAAAGCAAAAGCATTCGGCCGGAGGGGATTCAAAGCAACTCTCGCGAAGTCACTTATCATGGCAAAGGAGGATATAGCACATGAATGGTATGTAGGCATCCGGCCATTATCGGCTCGAAGGAAGCGACTCAAAGAACGATTATTGCTTACGTTCATAGGCTTCAAAACCACAAAGAAGTGCACTAGAGATTTTCTCAAGCTAAAGCAAGAAGAAGGCGAGTCGCTTACCCAATATTTGGAAAAAGATAGTCCAAATTCGGGCTCAAACACCCAATGTCTCGGATGAGTTAGTCATTGCAGCAGTGATCGAAGGCATGGCCATCGGGCGGTCTTGCCGACGACATTGGATAGGGAAGAACCAACTTTGGTCAACGAGTTGTATGAGCAAATCAAGAAATTCGCCAAGTCCGAAGAGGGGCTTAAGAGAAGAAAAGCAGCCAGAAAAAGTTGAGAAACATCAATCGCCGAACCCGGCATCCAATAATCATCGTTGGGGAGGCAAAACCTTTAAGCCACAATGAATGAGTGTACAAGAAGAGTCGACTCAATGGACCGAAGCAAATCGGGAACCTAATGCTCAGGATCAGCATAACCTGAAGCCGCCTCAACCAAATAGGGGGACGCGGAGCCAGGCGGGGACGTGGAAGGGGCCGAGGAGGTCTGAGAGTCCCGCACTGTTTTATCTGCGGAGAAGACGCTGGCCTTTTCAGCAGAGAGTGCAAGTATGGGCAGTTTGCGAAGGAGCAAAAGTCAAAGGACGACAGTTCTCGGAGCGCAAATAACCCCAAAAAAGCATGTGTTTCACAACTCTAGAGAATCGGTAAACAGTCAACCGAACGCATATTTCGGTTATAACTCCTGACAACAATTCGGTTTCTCCCGCCTCAACTTAGTCAATTCCCACGGCCGTTTCAAAGCAAAGCCGGTACTCTTGGAATCAACCAGAGCATTATGCATTGCCACAACCTCCGCAGATCCGTGCTTCGGTCAAGAGCGGTGTCTTCACCGGCAAACATGCGGTATCATCGGCCGAATGTTCAGGTCAAACCCGAAAGCGACCAAGAAAAAAAGGACTCTTAATTCGGTTCGCCATCAAACGGTCACATTTACACTATCACGGGTGGATCCAATCTCGGAACACGAAAGCAAGAGGGCTAGGAGGGAATATGTGAGAAGAGTTCATACGGTCTCACCGAGATTGCCGCTCAATAGGCCCGCTGGTCGACGGTGCCAATAACCTTTGATGAGAGGGATTTTCGAAAGTAAGAGACTACCCTCACACGACGCCTTCATCGCAACCGCGAATGTGGTGGATTTCACGTTACACAATATTTTGGTTGACAATGGGAGTTCAGTGGACACATATTGTTCATCAAGGCTTTCGAGAACATGGGTTTGGACCGAAGGACTCTGCAGCCCGCCAGAAACGCACTGTTTGGTTTCGGTGGAAAGAGGATAGACGCCATCGGGAAGAAGGATATAGCAGTAACTTTCAGTGAAGTAGGGTTACTCCGAACCGAAATCATCACTTTCGATATAGTCAATATCGATTATCCTTACACGGCTATTGACACTGTTATAGCATAATATTATTAGTCAACTAACATGAAATAAGGGCTTAAGATGAATATCAACATAAGTCTAGGGGTCTAACTAACATATTTCCATGAGTTTTGGTATTCCAT